>CM053159.1:51302216-51958383 GCA_028571685.1 Heterohyrax brucei | reverse complement strand
TGTCTTGGAGTCTTTCTTTTGAGTTCTATATTGAGTGGCATTCGATATGCATCGTGGATATCTGTATACTGTTCTTTCCTAATTTATGGGAAGTGTTCTGTCAGTAGCTCAGTAACAATACTCTCTGTGTTCTCAGGTGTCTCACCCTGTTCAGGAACTCCAATAATCATAGATTTTTCACCTTATTAGAGTGCCAAATTCATCTTAATTTTTCTTAATGCTTCTTCATTTTTCTAGTTTATTTTTTCTGATTTCTCCTCATAGATGCTGGAGTCAGTAGCTCTGTCTTCCAAGCCAGAATATCTCTTTTCCACTTGTTCCATTCTGTTTTCTTGGCTTTGCATGGAAGTTTCTCTCTCTTTGATCTTGTTCTTGATCTGTTAGATTTCAGAGTACTGGTGTTCCATCAAATCAAACAGTGTCAGAGATCAGAGGTCACTCCAACGAACATGGGTGGAGGAGAAGTAGCGCCGAGACTTAAGAAAGGCTAGACATGAAACAGTTTGGGTTCAGGGGCTAACGGCTTTCCCCAGCCGAGAGCCTAGAGCAAAGGTTTATTAGAGTATTTATACTCTTTTGGTAACTTAGAATACAAGGAACTGAAACATACAGTAACTAAGTAAGTTGTTTACAGTTTCGGTCATACATTGTTTCACATGTTTGGGCCAAGGGCCTGGAAGTATTCCCAGACTGCCTCTAGGTTAGAGTACACAAACGTCACAGGAGGTTACACAGGGTTGAAGTAATGGTTCAGCATCCAAGATGGCTTCACTTATGTCAAGAGTGTTTTACATGATTTCCCTCATTTCCCCCTTTTTTATTTAATAAAAATGAAACTGAAGTGTTTGGTGAAATCATGGCCAGGGCAACTGTTTGTCATGTTTCCATTATCTGAATCTCATACAATCACAGGGCAAGAAACTCTCTTGCTTCTTAAACAGCCTCTCGGTGACTGGGCCTGTCTTAGGTTGCTCCTCCCACGAGGAGTCTTACGTGTCTCTGGCTCACCAGTCCCTTTCTTGATGATCCCTTGGAGAGTGCGCCTAACTTAGGTTGCCCCTCCTTGAGGGGTCTTACCCATCATTGACTGACCAGCCGAGCTCTGGGGATCATGAGGCAATAAGTAGAGAAATTGTGTCTTTTTTATACACCATTACAGGTTTCAGGGAGATCCAATTTTTTCTTAATTGAATACATGACATCAGTTCCCTAGAGGTACCAGCCTCTATGTGGCCACAACATAAGTATTTTAGTTCAGGGAGACAATCTTAAACTTATAGAGTGGAATCAGTAACCTTCATATACAAAAGGCATCAATTGAGAAGTTCAACACCCATACATTATAGTCAAATTAACTGTGGTCACAGCCAATAGTAAAGAAAAAGGGACAAACAAGAAACATTTAATATTAGGGGCTGAATCTTCAATTTCCGTGTCATTCTTCTCTGTCCTCAGGCTGGTAAGTGACATTATGTGTGTCAAGGGTAGTCATGGAGGTCTTCACAGGGTGCTCCATATCTTGGGCAAATTCTTCGTGAGGGAATTCAACTAAAGCTGATCTTAAAACCTGAGGAAACATAAGCAAAACTTTCTCCCCATAGTTAACAGTTTTCCACTATCTAGGTTGTTTTTGGATATTTGAATAATTATGAGACCATTGGGCCTCAACAGCTGAATTTAGAGAAGGGGGGTAGATGTCGGGTAGACGTTTCTCCCTTTTTTATTTAATAAAAATGATAAAATTAATGAATTAAAATCAATTAACACTTTTCAACAGTTTTCAATTAAACCATATTTCTGGATCTGTACCCTTTGAAGGAATACTTTATTTGTTAACTGGAGACTAGTGGAAGCTAAAAAATTGAAGGGGAATAATAAAGAAACAACTTTAAAGTAGTGGCCAATTTGGCAGTAAAACTGTTGAACTAGGGCATTTCAGGCTGTAAAACTTCCGCAAAAGGCACTGATACCTCGAAGATCTGTTAACATTTTTCTTTTTTAACCCAATTATAGGGGAATGTTAGGAATTGAGTAAAGATTTTATATGGTTTTATTTTAGCCACCCCAAAACCAGATTTTATAAAACTGATATTTGAATAATTAAAACAAAAACACACAGAATTTAAAGAGTTTAACTCTTGTTTAGGTTGACTTTTTCTTTTAAGTCTGCAGTGATTTGTCTAATGATTTCTGTGCTTGTACCTGGGACATGGACTTGGTGCCTTTTTTCTGGTATATGATCCAAATTCGGTGTCCACTTTCCTGCAATTCTTTATTACGTGGCCTAACTTGCCACAGCCAAAACAGCGATTATTTTTCACATGCAGCACAGTCATTGTTTCTGCCAAGACAGCAGCCGTGAACCTGGTTATTTTTGTAAAGAGCTCATTAACCAATGTCTCATGCCTTTTATTCAATTCCTGTAATTTGTCATTTATTTTATAATTCTTCCAAAACCAAGTACACTTTTCCTCACTCTCTGATCTCTCGCTACTTTTTAATTTTTCTTCTGACGATGATGTTAAAGATGGAGGAGTAGACGAGGGTGGCGATGACCAGTTGCCTCCCTTATTCTCCTCGGGAAATAAGTGAGAGTGGCGATGGTCAGTCACTCTTCTCACCTCCCAATCTCTTTCTACTTTCTAACTTCTCTGGGAGAAGAAAAGGAAACTGTGTACTTGATCTTAATAGACTTCTGGGTAATCTGACTTTTCTAGTTCCTAAACACACAAGATTTTTAGATTCTTTGCTCTTACCGTTTTTATACCAACTTTTTGATCCCACCTTTTGATTTTGTTGAAAGGGGCGAAGGGTGCCAGCTGTCACCCAACATGGGATTTTCTTACAGTCTGAATTAACACTATTGAATGTCAGAATTCATGGAGTTACATTTTCAGTAACTGAACTTTCGACAGTTTCTTGCAAAGTTTCCTTAAACCCAGTACGAAATTTGACTTTCACAAAGTTGTTTTTTCCCAAGCCTCTAAGTAGGTACACTTGGCTAGGATCATAGCTTGGTCGTTCATTATTAGCTGAATTTGGATGCTAGTCCAGGTGCTTATTCCTAATAATTGTTCAGTATAAATATTAATCTGCACCTGAATATTTCCTTGAGTTTGCTGTGGAGGAGCATCAGACCACCACGCCTGAAGCTGTATATATTTTCCTGAAGATAAATAAATCTTCACTAGCGCTTCCTGCGATTGGGAATAACTTAAACAATTGCCAGGAGTAAAATGCTCCCCCTCCACCAGCCAGCCCTTTCAACATTTTTAAAGAAGTAATTGGGCTATGCTGACTGATTATTGAGGACCAGGCACTACTCTGTTCTTTTCTCCATTCTAAAGACCAAGCATTCATTCTGGCTTGTCTAATGTTTTTCAAGACTGTAGGGATTTGATTTAGCTGGTGAAAAGGAATAAAAAGTTTAGAAAAAGGTCTAGAAGGAGAAAGCAGTGTTAAACTCCTAGAGAGAACGGGAGAAGAGAGAAAAGTAAGAGAAGCAGGACTAGAGCTTTAAGAGGAATTGGTGTTGGAGCCCTAGAGAGAATCAGAGATGGAAAAGCAGGAGAAGCAGGAGACGGCGACGGTGGCCATCCACCTCCCTCTCTGTCTCTGCTCTCTGGGTCCTTTGGTTGTTTTTCACCTTCTGATTCCTCCTCTGATGATATGGGTTCTAAAACTACAGACAAACAAATAGAGGAATAGCTTCTCCTCGTAGCTGTTCTTGCCTAAGGCAAGCCTCCACTTCCTTCCAAACCTGGACGTTCAAAACTCCTTCCTTCACTGGCCAGGGACAATATCGCTCAATAAGCTCAAAGAGAAGATTGAACTGTGAAGAGGTAAATTCAATTCCTCTCGAGTGTAACAGTTTCTTAGTGAGAAGCTTGTATGTTTCAAAAAGAGATTGATTATTGCCCATAATGGCCTAATGCCCTCCCGAGCCACTGGACCTGATTAGCCACAGGTCACTGAACCGATCACCAGCTGGTTATAGGTTGTGATGGCACTTCCTCAGCTGCGTGCTGACCTCAGGAGCCTCCCGGTGCTAAACCCTACCGCACATCTTACTGGTTACCTGCCCTGCGGGCTGGTCGCACTGTTTTGATCCTTACGTTCCACCTGGATCTGCAGCAGGACCGGCAACTGATTTCTTCTCAAGATTGAATCTAAAAAACAAAAAACTCTCCTTCAGCCCCACGTTTGGGTACCAGATGTCGGAGATCAGAGGTCACTCCGACGAACATGGGTGGAGGATAGGTAGCTCCGAGACTTAATTAAGGATAGACATGAAACAGTTTGGGATCGGGGCCAACGGCTTTCCCCAGCCGAGAGCCTAGAGCAAAGGTTTATTAGAGTGTTTATACTCTTTTGGTAACTTAGAATACAAGGAACTGAAACATACAGTAACTAAGTAAGTTGTTTACAGTTTTGGTCATACATTGTTTCACATGTTCAGGCCAAGGGCCTGGACGTATTCCCAGGCTGCCTCTAGGTTAGAGTACACAAATGTCACAGGAGGTTACACAGAGTTGAAGTAACAGTTCAGCATCCAAGATGGCTTCACTTATGTCCAGAGTGTTTTACATGATTTCCCTCAAAACAGCTTGCTTAATTTTTCATTTTGCTCTCCTGCATTTTGTATAATGTCTAGGAGGGATCTCTATATAGTCCTTTTTATTCACCTTCTGATAGTTTCAGAAAGGTTACTTCATCTGGGAAGTTCTTTGACTGTTTCTTTTGGGGGCTTTCTAAAGCCATGGTTGATTTCTTAGTTACACTTTTATACAGAGTTTGTTGTTTTTTGGGCATCATGGGAGTCAGTAGAGGCTGGGAGAGATGCTGTGAGGATGGACTGCAGTTGTTTCTCTAGGCCATCTTAAAATGAAAGGTAAAAGGTATCTGACAACTTCCAAAGTCAGTCCGGTTTTCAGGTGTACTTGTCTTTCTTCCCAGCTGGCAAAGTAAGCACCTCTATATCTAACCCCAGATTTTATAAACTAGTTCAAAATACAGAAAGGATACTTCCCAGCTGTCCTCTGCTATCAGGCTCTATTTGTAGGTGACACTATGTAGAATGCTGCTTTACTGTAGGAAAAGTGCTCTCCTCCAGGCAGATGCTGCCTCCCAGCCTAGGAATTAGGTCCCACTGAGGACTCCATTTAGGTATCTTTGCCTCCCAGTGGAGTAAGATAGCACTCCACACAAACTCCTCTCCTGCCTCAGCACAAGCTAGTCAAGGGCAGAGGCAGAGGCAAAAAGAGTGGGAAAAGGTGCTGAGATGCACTGTGTCCAAAGCTGGGCTCTCAAAATATGGCAATTTTGCCTGCTAGGCCCAACAGCGGTGCATCTGAGATTAGCTGTCAGTCAAGTCCCAACTCTGTCCACTGGCTAAGACAGAGGAAAAAGAGTTAAAATGACTAGTTACCTTCAGTCTGTGAAAGCCAGCACTCACCAAGAGCAGGGGTCAGCAAAGGAGAGGAAGTTTTCTGTTCAGTGGTGTGAAGTCCAAATTAACAGCTCTATGCCATGTCCTAAGACTCACTAGGTATCCCGAAGGCTCCTTTTAATTATTAATTCAGGTCTTGGTTTCCAGAGGGATTTAGGGAGATGTGTGTTTAGTACACTATCTTGACCCCTCCCCCTGACTCTAAACTACAAATCCAGGAAAGAAAAAATATCAAGCAGAATAAACATCAAAATAAAAATGAAAAATAAATACATCTAGGCATACCGTATTTAAACTGCAGGTGATATATAGTTGGAATTTCTTTTGTTTTTTTCTTTATTCCCTATGGCAATATTTGTGATTATACTAATTTATTTGGTGAAACCCTGATGGCTTAGTGCATTAAGTGCTGTGTCTGCTGACCTTTTAGTTTAAATATGCCAGTTGCTCTTCAGAAACTCTATGGGGCAATTCTACTAAATGTATTACAAATGTACAAAAAGCAACTTCACAGAATGGAAAGAAATGTGGGCTGACATGAACAATTTTGTAACCGGGTGGAATCTGTAAGACTAAAGGAAAAATGATCTATATACAAATATTGTGCCCTGGATGATAAAGATAATTCAACGATAACTCTAAAACCACTGTACGGGCTTTCTGCAAATGAACAGTTAATAAATAGCTGGTGGAAACTGGAAGCTGTGATTCTCAGTGCTGGAGAGGGAGATTAGTGACAAGACAAGACACAAAGATATAATAATCTGAATATAATTGGAGGGAGTTGGAGAAATCAATATGAATTCATGTTTAGCTTGCTACAGTTATAGATATATCTATAGAAATATTATTCATATTCATGTATTCACAGGAGAATATACACACTTGACTTTCTCTGTTTTATTTGCTGAGTGGGCTTAAAACAATAACTTTTTAATAATAAGCAGAGCTGGCATCTAATCCTTGGTTCTAATACCATCTGATAAGAGAGTCAGGGCTGTCTTGAAAAACGGCTGAATCCAGGACTGTCTCAGGCAAGTGTTCAAGGTTAATGTTAACAATGGTACGTCCAGTTGGTAACATGTACCTTGATATTTTAAGAGTATCCACTTTTCCTGTCTAAATGTATACCTCTGTTTAATCATAAGAAAAATAAGAGACAATTCATATTTGAAGAACATTTTACAAACTATCTTACCAATAATCCACAAAACTGTTGAAATTATCAAAAGCAGGGAAAGTCTTGCAAATGGTTACAGCCAAGAGGAGCATAGGGAGATATATGGGATTCTGGAATGAAAAAAAAAAAAAAAAAAAAGGATATCAAGTAAAAATCTCAGGAGATAAAAATCTAGTATAAGCTGTAAATGTAAGAATACACTTGGTGCATAGTACAGCAAAATTTTACTATATAAGATATTTTGTAAATTGAGAAATGTGCTAAAACAAAAAAGTTGTTTTAAAGTAAAAAAACTAAGAAACAAAACAATCTATTGCATGGAAAAAAAAAACATTGTACAATTGTTCCAGGATTTTTGGTTCTAAATGACCCAATATCTCATAATTGGCCATGTTAAAAAAGTATATGATTCATGTAATGAATTATTCTTTGGTTTTAGTAAATATCATTTGAAAAGTATTATCACGTAGTGCTTCCATGATAGTTTTCCTGTTTGAAAAAAGAAAAAGATATAAACTTTAAAATAAAACACTTTTAGCATGTACGATAGTGATGTATTTTGTTTTTTAAAAATATTTGTATCAAGTTTATTGAAAAGTCATTCACACATATGTCAATACAACTTTAGGCAGTAGCTAGCAACCTGTCACTATTACCAGCTCCCTGAATTCACCAAAAGTGTTAGCAGTGGAAAATGACATTATTTATGTCCTATCTATTTCAGTCACTGCTGTCTCATATTAATAACCTAAAGGATCATTTCAGGTTGCATTTTAGTTGGATATTCTCATTTGACAGTTTTAAAATATATTTCTGCATTATATACTGGAGTCCAAATATTCCTATTGACTAACACAGTACGATATAGTACAGTCTTTTAGGATGTAACAGTATGTTTTGTGTATTTGGTTAGTTATTATAGAGGGCTGATTGCTCCTACAGAGATACAATCAGAAAACTCAAGATTCTTAGAAAAATAAGATAGAAAAAGTAATTAGATGAAAAAAAAAAGAGGAGAAATTGAAAAATATAATAAAGTCAGCAAGCCTATATTTAAAAGAATGGAACATCATCAAATCCTGTGTTAGCTTCATAATTACTGATGATACTGAGCCCATTGTTTCAGCTATTGTGTCAGCCCATGTCTTGGAAAATTTTTATCCTATGTGATGTCATTTTGTTTCACCAAGTGCAATATCCTTCCCTAGCAATTGATCTTTGCTGTTGATATATCCAAGTCTTGCCATACTGGCTTCTAAGGAGCATTCTGGACCTGACAATCAACTTTTCAAAAACAGCAAATGAAAGACATAGTAGTGTATTATAAAAGGACAATAATATAAAGTTATAAATCCAGCTTTATCACCTTTTCTTGTGACTTCAAAAGAAGTTTACATAGTCTGAATACACACAATATGTTCTGTGAAGACATGATAGAGCTCTACTCCTAATACAGCTCATCTGAAACAATTTGGCAAGTGCAGACTGCAAATAATTAAAAAACTCCTATTTTTTTTCATTTTAGTGACTCTGAGATCTACTTTTGTCTTATGACCAATGTCATTCTAGAATTAAAATTAGTAGCATTTTTTCTCTTTAATTATAAACACAATAAGGTCACCATGAGTCAGATTTGACTCAATGGCACTTGGCTGGCTTGGCAAAGGTACCTTTTTACATTCAATGGCATACTTGAGTAATAGGATGCAAATGTACAAGTATGCATCAGAAATTTTGGGAAATATGATAAATAATGCATGGTACAGCCAGAGAAAAACAGATTTTGTATATGAAAAGTAATATACCTTCAAAACAACATACAAATGACTGATAGAGCTTATTGTACTGTATGTATGCTGTTCATGCATTACTTTTATTGTGGATTTTAGAATTTGATTTGTTTACTCCAGATATTAAAAGGCATGAAATAATTAGTAATAGTTTACAGTATCTGTAAAATAAACTGCTCCTCTCATTCAACATATAACATTTAGGTAGAAAATAAAGAGATTCACAGACCTATGCAGATAGCATTTAGCAAAAATAAAAATATAAATAAATAAATCTTGCTGTGGAGTCAACTTCCAACTCATAGTGAGAAAATAGAACTGCCCCCACAGAGTTTACAGACAGTGCCTCGTGGATTTGAACTGCCAACCTTTCAGTTAGTAGCCTTAGCACTTAACCACTATACCACCAGGGTTTAAAGAGATTAAGTACACGAAATTGACTTCGTATTTCTTCCTTGCTTTCTCTTCTTAAACTTTCACAGCGAGGACAGCTCCTCCTTGCCTCTGGGATCATAAAAAAGTCAACAAATTTAAAAATAATAAAACTTCAAACAATTCCATTACATTTCCATTCACCCTTGTCACTGTTGTTATTAGGTTCATCAAGTCAGTTTCAACCCACAACAAGTTCAACAGAGCAAAACACCATCCAGTCATGCGCAATCTTAAGAATTATTGCTGTGGGTGGGACAATTTGTGGGAAAACATGTTAACTCTCTTGACATTACTGCAGCCATCTTGGCAGCTGTACTGTTACTTCAACTTTTCTATCTCCTTTTACACTAAGAGCATGATAATAATTACCTTGACTTTACCATTGTGTCCAGTAACAAAGGAGTTATATGGGAACACATCCAGTTAATGAAATAGGGCATGTGGGTATGTGGAAAACCATGACAACACAATGGGTAGCAGAAAACTGTTCGCACCCTAGCATCTGGTAACTGGATGTCTCCAAATCCTTGGCTTCTAGGATACTAATTGTTATCGGTGGATGGTATAAATACTTCAATAAAACTTGATTCTGGGCTCTTGGTTGGGATGACCGTTAACCTACTGATCCCAAACTTTTGTCTGTCTGTCTTTTCCTTAACCTTGGCGTGGCTTCTCCTCTGCCCATGTTCATCGGAGAACTCTCTGACTCCGACACTAATTGTTGCAGCTGTTGTGTCAGTGCGTCTTGTTGAGGGTCTTCCTCTTTTTCACTGGCCCTTTACCAAGTACTTCTTTCTCCAGGGACTGGTCTCCCCTGTTGTTATGTACAAAGCACATAAGACAAATCCAGCCATTCTTCCTTCTAAGGAGCATTCTGGATATACTTTTGCCGAGACAGACATGTTTGTATTCTTTAACAACACCGTACTTCAAAGGCATCAATTCTTTGGTCTTTCTTATTCATTGTCCAGCTTTTGCACACATATGAGGGAACTGGCAATTCTATGACTGGGTTAGCTACACCTTAGTCCTCAAAATGCATCTCTAATTTTTAACAATTTAAAAAGGTAAGAGGCCTTTTGCTGCAGATTTGCCCAATGTAATACATCATTTATTTCTCGACTGTTGCTGCTAAAGTTGTTGGCTGTGAATTCAAGGGAAATGAAATCTTTGAAAACTCTTCATTTATCATAACGTCACTTATTGGTTCAGTTGCAAAGATTTTTGTTTTCTTTGTGTTGAGATGTAATCTGTACTGATGGCTGTAGTTTTTGAGCTTTATCATTAAGTCCTTCAAATCCTCTTCACTTTCAGCAAGTAAGGTGGTGTCATCTGCATAATGCGGTTGTTAATGAGTCTTCCTCCAATCCTGACTATATGGTTCTTCACTCCCTATGTAATAGAAAGTCTTGTGGTTAAAATGACCAAGCCAGTAAGGCATAACTGCCCTTCAGCCACAGACCATCTGCATGCACAAGGGATCTATCAAAGCCGGATTTATTAGCCTATGCAAAAGAGAGAATGCATGTTATGGGAGCATTGGGATTTCTGCATAACAAGGTACTTGGAACATCTGATAATAGAATGTGAGCACTGAATGCTGACTGATGTTAGATGAAGGTTTAAGGGAGCAGATTTTGCTCTGCTTGGCTTCTGTCAATAAACATAATTTGCCTACAATGATATAACTTAATGTAATCTTGGAAGCAAGAGGAAATAAAGTTATAAATGGTAAACAAGCAACAGCCATTCCTGTAGTCAGTGGGAGGAAATAGATGTCATTTTGGGGGTTTGCACTACTACTTTGTTTTTCTCTGTGTTCAATAGTATTTACAAAAATTACACATAACTTGCCTTTTTCATTGTCTCATTCTTCCAAGCTACAGACTGATTCTGTTAGATGGAGGTATTCTAGAATTGTTTTCGTTCAATAGAAGACAAGTGCTTACCTGTGAGCTCAAGTCCTGTTTCTGGTTTTCCCAGGGGCTGCTTGTCTTTTCTTCAGTATGAATGAATTATGTATTACAACAGCTTCTCACATTGAACGCATACTACAAAAATTTCTGAAAATAACCACATTATGGAATATTATGCAATGACCAAAAAAAAAAAAAAAAAAAGTGAGGATATGAGAGAAAGTCAGGCAGGGATAAAACAGTCAAAATCTGTTCTACCTCACGTGTAAATCACTAACATCAGTAACTCCCTCTTCTCCTTAAAAAAAAAAAAACAATAAAAATTACAATTTAAACATCTTCAATTTCTGATTAAGGAGGTAACTCATACTTTAACATGATGGAAGATACAAGTTGGTAGAATGGGATGAGTGGTCGGGAAGAGGCGGACGTCTTCATCTTAGGGTAAACTGTCCTGTAACCAGGTAAGGGTAGCTGCGGTTCCTTATCCCATTATGTTTCTCTCTGCGTTAACTTTTGTAGTTCTGACAGTGTTCTGTTTTTCAAGAGGCTGCTTCTAAGACTCCAGGTGAAACCAGGTACTACATAGTTGTATCCTACTGAGCTGTCATCATAGATCTGATTTCCAATCCACTCCAAATGATTCTCCGTTTTGTTTAAAGCAGGTAAGAGCTGTAGTTTTTTACGTTCTCCATTCACTCATCTCTTAGAGTTCTAACAGATGGTGCAAAATGTGCCTTCTTTTAGGTATGGTACCCTAAGATCCTTTAATCCTCATTAGGTAAGAATTAAAAACGAAAGCACTTTTTAGCTCTGACACTGAAAAATCATTGTCTTTTTCTCAGCCTATCAAGAGTTTTTTTCTCTAGTCTTCCCCCTCCCCCCCCAAAAAATATTGGAGGAGAGGTCTTCTGATTTAAATGGTCTAGGTCCTTGCCAGGAGCAATGATGTTACAGTGATTAAACATTCAACTACTAGGAAGTAAATAGATGATTTTACCCCACCAGGGGCTCCATGGGAGAAAGATGTAGTAGTCGGTTTCTGTAAAGATTTACAGCCCTGGGAATTCTGCAGGACAGTTCTGCTCTGTTCTATAGGGATGCTATCAATCAGAATCAATTCTACAGCAATGGACTTTTTTGGAGGAGGACTTGCCTACATTTTGACTTTACAACTAACAAGCTCTCTCATGTTCTCACATTTCTTTAAAAAAATTATATTATTTCAAGTTTCTTATAAATATTTATGACCTTTCTCCTGTTATGGATTAAATTGTGTCTCCCAAAAACGTGTGTCAACTTGGCTAGGCTATGATTCCTGACATTGTGTGTTTGTCCTCCATTTGTGATGTGGCGTAATTTTCCTGTGTTGTAAATCCTAACTTGTTAATGAGGTAGGACTAGAGACAGTTACACTGAAAAGGTGGGACACAATCTACAGAGTCAATCTACTTTGAGATACGAAAGAGAAAATTCAGCAGAGAAGGATTTCATACCACTAAGAAAGAAAAACTGGAAGCTCTTGGGACCTGGGGTCCTAGGGCTGAGAAGCAACTAGATAAGGGGAAAACCAGTGACATGGACTTTATTCCAGAGACTACAGACAGAGAAAGCCAGCTCATGGAACTAGTGACCCAAATTCAGACTTCCAGCCACCTTCTCTGTACGAGAATAAATTTCCCTTCTTGTATGTCTATTATAGCAGCATTGGATAACTAAGACACTTCCTTTCTTCCTTTATTTCTTTTTTTTTATTTTTCAATTAGTCCATAAAGCAAAGAAGGGCAGATTCTGGGAAAAGCAGACAATAAAGAGAAGATGAAGTCTGTCTGTTCAGTTCAGAAGCACATTTGCCCTACATCTCATGGTATTTGTCGCTCAGAACAAACAGTATAAGTGCAAATAGGACACCACAGCTCAGTTATTTTATTCACCTGATTATCAATTGGGCATGAACAAGTTCACAGGTTATGAACACACATTGTAAAATAATATTGTATCATGTGCAGTAAATTTCTCTCCTGTGGCTGAAGGAGGGTTTGTTGTGTGATTGCCATCTGCCTCTTGTGAAAAAGCGGGAATCTTTCTGTCTCTTTCTGATTCATATCCCCAATCTCTTTCTCAGAGTAAAACATGGAGGATTAGCTAGCTTGAAAGACATGTTGTTTTTGCTTTACTTGAAAGCCGATATTTAAGACTAGCTTTTCTCTGTGGGGATGTTTTATGGGTTTTGAAGGCCTCACCAACCACGTGGCAAGGCTTGCAGCTCATTCTTCAGGAGCCTCCTTACTGCTCGAGTGCCTTCCTATGGAGAGCTCTCTCTTGGGCAGACTCCCTTCTAAAGTGGGGCATTCCTTCTATATAATTTCTGCAGGATCTATATGTGGTGCGTGAGGTGTCTCTCCTCATAAACTGCTCCTAGAATGCAGAACAGTTATTTTGAAGGTGCAACTCTTTACTCTGTGACTGCAGAGTCCATTTTATCTTTCTCAAGCATTGTCAAGAATATCCTTCATGCCCTTCCGTTAATAAGCACACATGGTAAAGGTAGAGTGCTGCTGTTGAGCCTTTCATTAGAACTAGAGTTAGAAAGAGCATCCCATTTTTGTTTTAGAGAAAGCTACAAGCCTGTCTCCAAATGAACTCCTTTTCGGAAATCCCAAACTTCTCTTTTAATTTTTCCCTGTCTTTCTCAACAGTTCTTAGTGATCTTCTTTCTGTTGTATGTGACTTTTATTGTGTTCATGCTTTAGTGTGTACTGAGGTGGAAAGAGTCTCAGTTAACATTATATTACAGTAATCTGCATCTTCAGTAG
This sequence comes from Heterohyrax brucei, assembly GCA_028571685.1. NCBI lineage: Eukaryota > Metazoa > Chordata > Mammalia > Hyracoidea > Procaviidae > Heterohyrax > Heterohyrax brucei. The sequence goes on along the minus strand of CM053159.1, from coordinate 51,944,797 downwards.
AACCTCTGACATTTTTATCTTTGTTTCCTTAAATCCCTCACTCTTACATAAAGGCATTCATAGAAAGAGTTGTCATTTAATTACTTTATCATTATTTGTGCTTCAAAATGATGACATTCAGTTTACAATCTCTGTTAAATTAGAAATTATGAAATTCAGTATATTACTGATGTGTATTCATAGAAAACTCTACTTAATAAAAGCCTAAACATTCTTTATTAAATATGTGTTACATAATCAATATGGTGCATTTATAGATGATGCATCTAAATAATAAATAAATAAATGAACTGTAATCTTACAACATGCTTTAATTGTACTGTAGTGGGTTGCTCAGGAGGTAAAGTGGTTAAAGTGCTTCATTGTTATCTAGAAGGTTAAAGTCTCAAAACCACCAAGTGCTCCATGGGAGAAAGATTTGGCAATCTGCTTTCGTAAAGGTTTAAAGTCTTGACCATGCTGTATGGTTGCTGTAAATCAGAACTGACTCCACAGCAGTGGTGGTAATAGATTGAATGGGCCTTCAGAAAAATATGCCCATCTCTTTCTCCCCGGAGCCTGCGAACGTACACTTATTTGGAAAAAGTTCTTTGTAGATGAGCTCTTTCTTGATTATCTCATTGAGCCCTAAATCAAGTGTTAGGAGTTGCTATATGGCATTCACAAAGAAAAGATACAAAAAGTAGAGCAGAGACCATGTGAAGACAGAAATAGATGTGAGTGACAGAAGAATAAAGATTGAGAACAGACACCAGAAGCTGGAAGAGGTCAGGAAGAATTCTTCTATATAACTTCCAGATTGGCCTTCCTAATAACTTGATTCCTAACTCCTGGCCTCTGGAGCTATGAGAACATAATTATCTGCTGTTTTAAGACATCTAACTTGTGCTAATTAATTACAACAGACTCACAAATCTAATAGGGATAATGTCATAGATTGATTGTGTTCCCAAAAAAGGTCTATGGTAGTTTGGCTGGACCATCTGGGATGATTCTTCGTGTTGCATATCCTAAATGCTGCCTCCATGATGTTTATGAGGGTAGATGGATGACAGTTGTGTTGTGGGGCAGTGCTCAATGTGTAAGATTGTTTCGTGCTTTGAGACAGTCTCTTGAGATATAAAAGGAAGAAGCTAACAAAGAGATTTGGGGACTCACGCCATCGACAAAGAAAGCTGTCCCAGCAGCTGAGTGCATCCTTTGGGGAGGACCAGGGTTTCTGTGCTTTGGAAGCTTCCAGTCTAGGGTAAGACTGACGACAAAGACCTTCCTGTAGAGTTAGCAGAGAAAGCCTTACCCTGGAGGTGACACCCTGAGCTTGGATTTTTAGTTTGCTGGCCTGTGACAAATAAAATTTCTCTTTTTAAAGCTACTACTACTGGTATTTCTGTTACAGCAGGGCTAGCTGACTAAGACAGACACTTTCTTATGAAGTTAAGGTAGATACTTTCTTATGACATTAAACTACTGTAACATGTAATCCTTGATAGTGTATTGTAGGTAAATGATACAATAAGATTATGTCACTATCTTTTTATTAAAATATTAAATAAAACAAAAGTAATAGATGTACTTTAATTATAAAATATTTCAGGTGTAGATTAGAAACAGATACAACACTGAGCAATATCTTGCAGTGTCAGTAGCTATGAAATTGATTTGTGTTCTGAGAAAGTGATTTCTGACAGACAAGTGAGAAATATATAACTTATATTCTATACTCATAGCTTATAAAATTTCTTGATGTGTTGATTTTGAAGACTGTGTTCATTTTTGTTCCATAAAAAATGATACACTGCTTCAAGACTTTGTATCATGCCTTATTTAGCTAAATAGATAGTTAATGTACATGTTTCAGTAGAATTATACATTATCTAAACTTTTATTTTTTAATTTTTAACAAACAATGTTGTCAGATTGGGTGAAAGTGACATAGAATACAATATAGTAGGATATTTTAATAAAGTAGAGCAAAGTGGGATTTATTCAGTGGAAGGCACAAATATTCCAAGAAAAGTGAAAAGTTTGACTACTTTCAAATAAAGAATTTTATGCTCTATAAAATATAAAAATTCAACCAACAAGTTGTGGTAGTTGAATTATAAATATATGAAAAAGAAGTGTTTACATTTATATAAAAATAAACTAGGAATCATTCAAAACCTCACTACAGATTAGGGAAATTCAAGCAATGCAAATCACTGTTTTCAGTACTACAGTTTAGCAAGACTTTAAACCTCACAATTTTACATGTTGATGAAATTGTAGAGCTAAAATTGTTATAATATCTTAATGGAAATGTAAATTGGCAAAACTTTTCTGGAAACTGTATTGAAATGACAGAGTCGAACAGATAGATGTCTAAAGTTTAGTTCAGCATGCACATGACTAGGCATTTGCTCATGGGAAATTTTTCCCTAAGTAAAATTCAAACTGCAAAAATTTTTCCTAGCAGTAATATTTGCAATGCCACAAAAATGGCAAAATGTGAATGCTATCAATAGATGAATAGATGTATGAATCATGATAGGGAGTAGCATTTTGCAGTGGAAATAAAGGAAGTCGTGCTGTGAAGACCAGTATTGATAAAACTTGATGACACAGCGTGTAGGGGAAAAAGTTACCAAATATCACATATAGTAGGAGATATTTTCCTACACTGTCCATATGCCTATTCTTACAGTCCAAAAATTAAAAATCAAGACTATTCTATTTGGAGGCTCACATAAATGATTAAAAGCAAAACAAGTGAAAGTATATACTTGTCCATTCAGAGCAGATCAACTCACACAGTTAGGGAAGGACGCACGGGGAAAACTCAATTTGTTTCTTTAAGAACTGACAGATTATAATACTAGGTAAAACAATTTAATTTTCTGATTAAACCACAGATTTTGTGGCATATAAGACAGTAAAGAGGTGCTAAGGAATTTAGAATAGTTTTTTTGAGTTTTTATGTTTCCCTTGATAAAAAGTTTTCAAGAATCAGTTAACTAGAGACAGATCTCTAGAGACATGTGGAATTTAGAAAGAATCAGAGTAACAACGTGATTCTGAATAACTAATTTCACTGCTCGCACCCAGTTTTCTGATTGGTAATGTAATTTGATTCTACCAAAGTATCTCTATGACACAGCTGTCATAAATGCACCGTTTCGCAGTGGCATTCAAAGCAGAAGTGGGAATGTATGGATGACTGGGTGCTGTGCTGAAGCAGTGATCACTGCCGGGAGATTTCAATACTGGGTAGAAGGAAGAACTCACTCCACCTAGAACATCGCAAGACAAGATCTTAAAGAATCTTTGAGTCACATTGTTATGCTCCAATACATAGTTTACGTTTTTCATTTTTAAGTAAACACTACCACGTCTCTTTACATTGTCTGTAAGAAGAAAAATACTTTTGTTCAATTAGTGTCAAAAACTACTGCTTAAGCCTGTCAGTCTGTTTTTCCATTCCTGATGTCTTGACTTTCTCTTTTAGTGAAGTTATTCCTACCACTAAAGCAGTTAATTATATATATGAATACATTTACATTTTGTGCTTTTGAAAAGTTTATATCATGCATCTACTTCAAATGTCCTTTCTTGAAAAAAAGCAGATCATATTTTGGTATTCTTCAGTATCTACTTACAAACATCTACATTGATAAATGGTTACTTAATGATGTCATTTATTTTCAGTTTAATAATAATTTAGTTCTAGATGACCTTTGTTATCAGTTTTATTGTACTGGAGATTCTAGCCAGAGCAATCAAGATTGGAAAACATAAATAAAGGGCAACAAAACTGGGGACAAAGGGAAAGCATCTCCATTTGCAGATAACATGTTCATATACAGAAAAATATGAAGACTCCACAGAAAAACTGCCAGAACTAACAGAAGAGTTAAGAAATTAGGAAACATGATAAAATATGAAAATCAGCTGGATTTCTTTTCACCCACAAAAATAATTTCAAAAAAATCACCAAATCAATACAATTTACTATAGCTCCCTAAAAGACACAATATTTAGGAATAAATCTAACCAGAGATGTGAAAAACCTGTACAAAGAAAAGTACAAGACACTACTGAAGAAACCAGAAGAGAGCTACATAAGTGGAGGAACCTATCTTGCTCTTGGATAGGAAGACTCAACATAGTGAATGTATCTATTTAGCCAAAGCAATCTACAGCTTACAGTGCATTCTCAAAACAAATTCTAATGACATTTTTTAATGAGATGGAGAAAAAGTCACAAGCTTCACATGGACAGGGAAGAAGTCTCAAATAAGTAAAGCATTACTGAGGAACAGAATGGGACTCACTTTATAACTTATGACACCACCACAGTAGTCAAAATAGCCTGATACTGGTAAGACAACTGAAACACAGTGGAAGAGACTAACAAATCTCGACATAAAATCATCCACGTGTGTGCAGCTGATATTTGACAACAGTCCACAAACTAGAAACTGGGCAGAAGACAGTTTTTGTTTTTTACTTTTTTTCTGACAAATGACACTGGCATTAACTGGATATTCATCAGCTTCTAATCTCTGTAATCTACAAGATACTGTAAAACTTGAACAACAAAAAGACAAACAATGCAACTTAAAAAAATGGGTAAAGGACATGAAAAGCTACTTCACCAAAGAAGGGTGTTCAGGAAGGTGCTGAAAACACAAGGAAACTTTTGCGATCCTTGGCTATTAGAGAAATCCAAATCCAAACTACAATCAGACGCCATGTCACTGCAACAAGGCCGGGATTAATCCAAAAACACACACACACACACACAAAATGATAAACATGGGAGAGGCTGTAGAGAGAATTGAAATTGCAACATTTACACACTGCTGATGGAAAAGTGAAATGGTATAACCACTGTGGAAATTGGTTTGGCACTTTCTTAAAAAGTGAGAAATAGAAATACCATAGGATCCAGCATCCCAATTCTTGCAATATATCCTAGAGAAACAAAATGGCACACGAATAGATACATGCACACCAATATTTGTTGTACCCTGTTCACAATAACAAAATGATGGAAAAAACCTAAGTTGTCTTTGATGAATGTATACACAAAATATGGTATAGCCCCACGATGCAATATTATTATGCAATGACAAGGAATAGCAACAAATTTGGGAAACATTCCATAACATGGAAGAATCTCGATGACATTATGCTGTATAAAATTAGCCAATTGCAAAAAAAAAAAAAAAAATATTGTATGAGACCACTATTCTAAGGACTCAAGAAACGGTTTATACACAGAAGAAAATGTTTTTTAATGGCTATGAAGGTAGGGTCGGGAAGAGGAGTATTCACTCATTAGGTAGTAGACAAAAATTATTTTATATCAAAGGAGAGATAACATAGTAGAGGAGAAGTTAGCACAACTGGACTAAATCAAAACCTGAAAAGTTTTCAAAATACAATCAAACATTTCAGGGGACATAGTAGCTGGGGCAGAAGTCTGGAGACCATGGTTTCAGGGGACATTTGGATCACTTGGAGTAATTAAGTTTATTAGAAAATGTTGGTCATCCCAATTGGGTGAGTGGTATCTAGTGTATTAAAAGCTACCATGTGGCCATGTAATCTGGAAACTACACCAGCATGAGACTGGAAGAACGAGGGGGTACCCTGCCTGCCACCTCCAATGACTCCCTTAACCGACAACTAAACAAAGAGTTCCTGATAGAATGGGAGAAATGTAGGATGCAGAACTTAGGCTCTGGTGAAAAAGACCAGATTTGGTGGTCTGCCAGTCAGGAGGGTCTCCACAAGACTAGACCCTCGTGCTCCCTGTTAGCCCAGAACTGAAAGCCTTCTGGAAGCCAACTTCTCAAAGACTTGACCGCACTAAAATCAACCTAAACCTGCTGCCATCATGTCGATTCTGACTTATAGCAACCCTATAGACAGAGTAGAACTGCTCCCTAGAGTTTCCAAGCAGCCCCTGACAGATCTGAACTGCCCACCTCTGCTTAGCAACTGTAGAGCTTAACCATTTCACTACCAGGGTATCCTGAACTGGACTATAAAACATCGCATGATACTGGTGAAGGGTGTGCTTCTTGGCTTAAGTAGATATAGGAAACTAACTGGGCGGCTCCTGAACCAGAGGTGAGATGAGAAGGCAGAGGGGTACAAGAGTTGACTGAAAGGCCGGGAGAAATAAACAATGAAGAGGAGTGTGCTGTCACAACGTGGTGAGAGAGAGGCTGGGGTCATATAACAAAATGTGTGTGAGTTTTTGTGTGAGGAACTGACTCATATCGTAAACTTTCACTTAAAACACAGTAAGAAAATAAATTTAAAATAATCATAATAATCTATTTCCAAATGATTTATGATTGTGATTTTTTTTTTCAGATTGGTCTTAAAATTACATATATTCTACATGTTCTAGATCCTTGACAATCAGTAATCTCTTCCTTATGTATTTGACTATACTTCCTTGAAGTAAAAACTAGAGTAATTTCCTAATCCAATCTATTTATTCCTGACAGTTTACTGTAATTTGTATTAATTTACTTAGTTTCATGCTATTATAGTTTTCTGCAGCAATCTATTGTATGTACAATCTATTGAATGTACATGTTTTACTTCTAATGGCATAGTGCATTTAAACCCAGGTTTTCTCTGCTATCTTTTCCACACTATTGGTATGCCAATTTTTAGCATACTGGATAAAAAATATTTCCCATTTGCTGAATTCATTCAAAATAGCAAAAAAGACTTTCAGTGTAACATAATGTTTCATCCTAAAAGAAAAGAAATATATGCTTCATCTAAGTTTTGTTCTAATAAAAAAAAATTATTGTGTATTTAATTATGCAGTGTATCACCTAAATATCAAATTAGCCCTCATTCATTCCCAAAGCACAACACCTTTAATCATCAGGTAGCTTCACGGGTTAAAGCGAAACAGTCTTTCTCATTTCCCTCCTTTCCTTGATGCGGCTTCCTTAGCTACAATCTGCTTTATCTTGCCTCCCCTAAGGCAGTGTTACAACAGATTCCGGCAGAAATTCAGTAATTGCTATGAGGTGCTTGATTCTCTCCTGCTGATTGTCACTGAAAACAATTGAACATCATTTCCTTGAATATGTTAGTGCTACAAACTAGCTCTTTACTTTGACAACACTCAGTTCCAAATCAGTGACTTTTTCAATTATTCTTATTCCTTCAATTTTTAATTCTTTTCTGCTTGAGAAGATTGCTGTCAGTGTCTCAATTGGTGTTCAACATTTCCATAATGTAGGTGAACTTATTTTGAAGAGTATTTTAGATAAAACATTTCTCTTGACTGTGTTATGGCTTCCTTGTCCTTCTGAATATGTGTATTTGATTAAAAAGAATAAGAGTTGCAGTCAATATTCTCTCTATAAGATGAATGGCAAACACTGGCTATAGTTATTTTAAAATGTCCAAGTCAGAGTCACATACCCAAATATCTGAGAAGACCTTCATTATAAGAAAACTACAATACTTTCTTCAACCAACAGTTGACAGATTTATTTATTAGTACAACTGTTAATAATATTAATAATTAACCATCATATTGCCTGTTAATAATAGCTATTGACATACAATATAATTGATAAGATATATACATGTATAGGAGTTCAGCAAATGTGTTGTACAAGCATCTTACTTAACCTGAGACAGAATTAATAATATCCTAAGTCTATAAGCTGGAATCAACTCAGCAGAAAGTTTTTTTTGCTTTACTTTTCTTTGTTTTGTTTTTTAAGTACTAAGAACTGTACTCTCACCTATTGTTGGAGCAGGGTGCAGAATTACACAAGAAGACCAAGCTATGAAATGCTAACGGTAGAAAGTGCAGGACAAACGTGGAAGAAATGCTAAACCAACCAAAGACCTCCTGTCAGGAAAACAAGGCATTATACCGGACACAGTTAAGCACTAGTAGTCTAAAAAGCGAAAGTACAATAGTTAAGTATAAAGAATATAGATTTTAATGTAAATGAAGATTTTAATGTAAATGAAGATGTAAGTACCAACAGAAAATACGACTATGCCCAATTCAATCTTCATGAAGGAAAACGTGCATAGTATGAAATGGAAAAACAACACAAAGTATCACTATGTATAAAAAACACTAGTGGTGCACTAGATAAGTACTCAGCTGCTGACTGAAAGATTGGTGTTCAAATGCACCAGCAGCTCCATGTACAAAGATACGACAATCTGCTTCCATAAAGATTTACAATATTTCAAATTTTTGAAAGGCAAGTCTACTCTGTCCTATTGGGACAATATAACTCTCAATTGCCAACAGCTTTTGTTGTGGTGGTGATTGTTGTTAAGCATAAACTGGGTTTGGATGAATCATCGTGGGTCAAGAAACAGACTGTAATAACTAATGAAAGACAAGTGTGTAATAAAAAATACCAGCTGATATAACTATGGCTTAATAAAAGCTAGACACCTCATAAACTGAAAGAAGTTAAATTAAGCACTTAACATCTGAGGAACTACAGAACAGAATCAAAATATAGGCTGCCATTTATTAAGAAACTAGCTGCCTAAAAATTTTGACTATTTTTATAAAAAGAAAACGTGCAAGGTATTTACTGTATTGTATTTCCTTGGACTTAAAAATAAGAAAGACAATTTTATTTAACTTTTTATTCTATATAATCTATGAGGCTTTTAGTTCTGTTTTGTCTTCCTAGTATCTGCATATAACTAGTCAGACATATTCTGGGCAAAAGTATATATAAGAGGTTTTCCAATAAGAGTGTGTTATCTTTGAACTTGAATAAAACAAGTTGTGTAAATGACACGTTTTTAATTATTTTCTTATTTTGAAGCACATTTGATGGCATTGTGTGTGGCAAAGAAAGTTGGGTAAATGACTGCCATGGCAATCACCAAATGGGGCCCAAAATAATCAGTTATCATGGCCCAACATCTTTCAGCATTGACAATCACAGCCTCTCCTCATTCATCTTGGAAAAAATAAAGGCCAGTTGTACCACTGGACCGAAATCCACACCAAATGGTAACTTTTGGGGGACATAGTGAATGTTCTTGAATCTCTGTTGGATTCTTATTGTTCTAAATGCCACAATTTTGTTTGTTAACAAAACCTTTCATCCAAAAGTGGGCCTTGTCACTGAAGATGATTTTTCGGCCAAAAGCGAAGTTAACTTCCAATTGTTCCAGAGCCCAGTCAGCAAATGTAAGGTGCAGCCTATGGTCTCTGGACTTAAGTTTTTGCTTCAAAACAATTTTGTTATGGTAAAACTTGAAGTCCAGCTACAAAATCTGGCAAATTGTGGTTGACAAACAGCCCAGTTCTTGTGCTTGGTGAGAAATTGGAATGGTTCTAACATACAGTCTGATGAATGGTGGCATGTTTTCATTGCAGTGGTGCAGTCCATTTGTGCACAATTCTTGTCTGGTTGGCAACAGACCTGGTTGTCTCAATTTTTTGGAGTAAAGGTGGAATTGTTCTCTTGGTGGGACAATTATGAGCATCATAATTTTCACTTAATACATGGAGCCTTTGGCGAATGGAACACCTATTTTGACAATACACTTTTAAGATCTCTACATGTTATGGAATCATGAAATTTTTCTGGCTATTTGTCAAAACTAATTTTTTAAAAAAATGCCAAATATGGCTGCTACAGCTTCACAAATATCACCACTGTGAGCTGTCAAAAACATGACATCCTTATTGGAAGACCCTTTATAAATTTTACAAGAAACTTACGTGAGCACAGTTTTTAGACACGGGCAGCGTGCTTTCCCTTTCCTGGCAAAATTGCTGATTCTGATTGGACTGAGTTTTCAGTCTTTCACAGTTGCCAGAATGATGAGGAAAGCCATGTTGACCAGTGTACTCTCTGGTGCATATATAGCCTCCCGTGGCTGCTTAAGATTTCCTTTCCTGCTCTCTGATTCAAGCCAGAACAAGGCCAATCTTCAGGCCATATTGTGGTTTGCCAGGTCACACACCCTGAACAGCTTACTACGAGTATACTTCCTATTTAGGGAAGCCGAAAATCAAGATCTTTCTTAGTACACAGGAGAGTAGTAGGTCAGCAGGGGTTGTGGCTGCTACAAAGCCTCAGCCACCCACCTGCTACCCTCAGTGGAAGAGGAGCAGGGACAGCAACGGGTGAGATTTTCCCCTGGTATGAAGTCTTTGTATTGTTTGACATTGTTATTCCTTTCTGCCAGTGTTTGCCTACTTTTTCAGGGTCCTTATAAATGTTGTATACAGATGCCTGGGGTTTCTCGTGTTCTTTTTTTTGTGGGAGGGGTTGGAATTCTATACCTGCTCATGCCCTGATTTTTCTCTTTGAAGCTCATTTAAATTTAATTTGGTTCTGTGGTGTAGATTTATTTTTTTCCCCTTTTTCTGCAAGCAGTCAATAATTCCATGCCAACCAAGAAAGTATAAGAAACAGAGACTGGGAAAATCTGCTACAAGAGTAGTTATTTGATAGAATAAGTAATTATTTATAGAACAAAAATCATTTAACAATTAATTTTACCTCTCTAAGTTAAAAACTGAAGAAAACAGACAAAAATTTAGGGGTCATTTTATTTTTTTCTCAAATAAAATTTTAGTATGAAAATATCCCAATGTAAGCATATCTCATAGACAGTGTAACATCATTGAGGACATTTAGCTTAATAAGATTTAGAAAGATGGCTAAATGAATTACAAGCTCCTAAGTGATTATGAATATAACCGTCATTTTTTATTTTATATTACTCATTTTGTTTTATAAATTCATAGCATTTTGAATATACCCCTATTTGTAAATTTCTTGTTTAACTAATCCATATCCATTTTAGGAATGATATTTAAAATGGAGAATAAATACTAAAATAGGCTGGCCAGCAAACATCCAGCATCAGTTACATTAGTAAATATTATTGACAATAAGGACAACTGTAAATATTATTGGCAATAAGGGGGACAGCATCTAAAAGATGCTTTTAGAATCAAAACAATATGTTTAATTGTTTTCCAGCACAACACTGATGAAGTCATTTAAGACTTTCTTAACTTTTGATGGGTTTTTACACTTTAAAGTAATAATGCACAGGTTTAATTGTCCTCTCTGCTCTCATGGATAGTTTCCATCCCTGAATATATTGTACTATTCACAGCAAGTGCTGTCCTTTTTTTATACACAGGAAGGAAATTAAGTCCAGAAAAGTGTTATGTGCCTAGCTAGAGGTCATAGAACTCATCAGTGAAATGCTGGTACATGTGATAGAACCACAGATGTCTTACCTAATCTCATTTACCAACCCTCCAAATTTTTTATTCTTAAGCCACTTAGTTTTCCTGTAACAATAAGAACAAACATTGAAGAAATTCATGGATTAGAAACAAGCTTATGTTTTGGGGACTTTTGTTTCTGGAAAATCTGATTATTTAACAAGCTGTATTAGAAATAGGAAAAGAAAAAATCAGCTTCAAAAGTTACAATTTGACTGAATAAATAATTCTTTATACTAACAGACATTTACTTTTCTTCACTAAATTAAAAACTAATTAACATGTTTCCAAACATATTTTTTAAAGTAGTGTTCTGGTATTTTTAGAATTCTATCAATTCAGAGGTAGTATAATACCTGGACATTCAGTACTGATTCTTTTTAGACTGAATTGCACAGACATTGCCCTGTCATATGTCCTTGAAGCATTATTGCAGAAATCCAATTGCCCTACCCTTAACCTCTTTCATGACTGCTGGTTTTAGTTATTGTGTGCATGAGGTCTGTGAAATAGCAGTGTCCCCCTGGGTATCATGATAATGGAAATTAAACAAACACAGGTACTGAAGCAAGCTTAACAATTCAATGTCACAAGAAGGAAAATATATGCAGCTCTAAATTTTATCACAATTAACTCTTTCTGTTGGTTTGTATGCATGTTTCAACTTTCAAAGTGAAAATTGTAATTATCTGTTTGCCTTCCCAAACTGTTAATGCTATATTATATACTTGCCATGAAAACTATAATATCGATTGGAGCCACTTGACAGAAACAAAGGCATGTAAGCTAATATGTCAGAAAGGCACTGCATGAGCAAGGGGTGCTTTTTCTATTGATTTCTTGACCTTGGAAAAAGACAGTGAGTTTCCAAACATGCTCTGAGCGATGTTCCTTAGAGACACAAAGTGTACCTTTGTTCTATTATTTCAGAAATGATATTATAGTGATTCTGATCTCTATATTTCCACGAGTTTATTTCAAAGCCCAAAGATGTTAGTAGAAGGAGAAGAGACAAGAGGAGTAATTATACTCACTTGGGCCATTAAAAAGACTTCCTTCACCCAGAAATGTCTTCCTCTCTTTCTATGTTGTCTTACTGCTGTTTATTTATTCAAATTTTGGAACTATTTGTAAGTTATCTTCCAGTTTGGTTGGTTTTCACCCTAGATGTTATCCAGCAACTTGAAAGAGCTTAAAAGTCTTAAACAAACAAAACAAACCTTAGAAAAGCATGAAACAGAGGGAAAAAAAATTCTGATGTTAAGCTGACGTGGGCAGTTAGGTCCTAGAAAAAAGGGAAGGTGACATCATCTCCTATTCTCCTTTCTTGTGTTTTGCTTTTTCCTTTCAAAATGCTGGGCAAAAAGAGGCTGTTAAGGGTCAGAAAAGTTGGCCAAGCTTTGGGTATTCTTACAGGGTGGAGAAGATAAAAATAAGACCCTGCAAAAAATTTTGGAATTTAAATACGATAAGATAGGGTTCAGGGATTCAAGATTTCAAATAGAAGAGAGATGCAAAGAAATGAGTCTGAAACTCAGCCACAGTTGCCCCCTCAGTGTGCTCCCCCATCATTCTGTACAAGGCAAGAAGGTCTACTGTCAGGTGGAAGGTAGCTGGAATGTGGAGCACAGTTTTCAGAAACCTAACACTCCTAAGGAGCTAGCCGCTGGAGTCAGGGTTAAACAAGTGGGCTAGGAAACAATAACCTTTGGCACTCGGCTGGGATTAGGGAAGGGCTACATCCTAAAAGGACAGTTTGTCCTGGTAGACTGAGGTTTGCAAACATTCATGAAAACCATGTTCACTCCGTCTTTCGATTGAAATAAGTAACCCTATTGCTAAGCATGACAAAAAAAGATCAAAATTTCTCGAGAGGGAGTTAACATCAAGTTAGGAGACACGTCAGTTTCTCACCAACATCCCTGTATTTACTGTTTCACATCCCCAAACTGAATCAAACCCCCTGCCACTGAGCCAGTTTCAACTCATAGCAACACTATGAGACAGAGAAGCAATTGCTCTACAGAGTTTCCACAGACAGCACGTCGGGTTCAAACTGTCAACCTTGCGGTTAGCAGCCATAGCGCTTAACCACTGTACCGTCAGGGTTTTCTGCTTTACTTGAAGCCAATCTGATTCACAAATGCCAACATTCGTGTCTCTTGGTGGAGTATCTGTCTGCGGAGGCTGCAGACAGGTGTGGGTAAGTTAGCAACGAAGGGAATTAATAACTCGCCACTTAGCACAACCTGACCTCACAAAAGGGCAAACACTTCAGTTCCCTTTTCCTTGGAGTGGGCTGTCTCCAGGCTTAAATGCTGCCCTATGTCGTGAGTCATCTCAGGGTGATTAAGTGACACACAGGTATCAGTTTGTTTAGGGGTCTTTTAGTTGTCCCCTTCCTCTTCCAGTCCCTTCTCTCTCGGACTTCTCACTACCGTACTCCCATATCTTCCAAACCCAGTGCTACCCAGGAGTTGATTCACCCAGATAAACTGCTTGCACTGGAATCCTTAATTCAAGTTTTGCTTAGCGAAGAATTGAAACCGATACAACTGTCCAGTGCTTCTGTACTTTGCACAATATCTGGTTTTCAATTTTTAAGGAAGGATACACTAAGAAACACAACCAAGAAAGAGCAAAACAAAAAATGAAAACTTGAAGCTGATCCACATTCCGAACAGCTAAGCACAATCTTTAATATAACTCTGATACTTAATTACTTTCAGTAATTCATTGCACAAATATTCACAAGGTTTTTAATAAAAATTTTTGTGATAGCATACAATTTTCTTTCTGGTTACAAAATTCACACTGATAGAGACTTATAAAACCTCCCATTTCATAATGACAAGTTTTCATTCGCGAAATTACCAGCTTTTTCAGTATTAAACTTGACTTTGGCTTAGTTTTCTTGCTGTCACATTTGTATAATTTATTATTTGCACTTTTTCTAAATACATCTAAAACTAGACTAACCAGTGTCTGTCTACCCCAATTGTTCTTTCTCTAATCAAAGTCTTCCTTGGGGCCTTATTCTCTTAGTCCTCTTCTCATTGTAGGACCCAGTCTCCTTATTTTCCAGTTTTGTTGAAGAGAAACCACACCACTAGCAGAAGCCCTTCCAATCTATAATATCAAACAGTATGATTTTAATTTAGGACTTCCTGTTTTGAGAATTCTCCAAGTCCCCTATCTTATCATCCTGTATTAAGTAATTTCTAAGCATACAATAAATTTTTTATTGAGTCACGTTAAAACTTCTCATTGGCTAGCAAGTTATTTGCTCTATACTTTCACTATGCTTTATTCACATTACAAAAAAAAAAACACTGTGATGCAACACAAGTCACAAGTGTGTGTGTGTGTGTGTGTGTGTGTGTGTGTGTGTGTGTGTGTGTGTGAGCAAAAGCCTCTCCCTTTGGACATCCCACTGGACAGACAGTTTGGACAGTTCTAAAACTGAAGTGGTGGATATCAGAAGTTATTCTGATACTTTCAATCCATGCAGTACTTTCCTCAGAAACTAAAGTGTAAAGATAAAATAATTTAAAGTATACTTGTTTGTTATGAACCTATCCAACTACAAACACCCCAAACAAATCCACTGCGTTTGGGTCGATACCAACTCACAGCAACTAGGACAGAATATAACTGCCCTGTAGAGTTTCCAAGGTGTGAGAGGGCGGATTGGAACTGCCATCCTTTTGGTTAGCAACCATAGCAATTAATCACTATCCCACCAGGATTTCCACATACACAACATTCAATTTTGAGCAGAATCAGGTCTGCAATACATGTCTCCAACAATTATTCAACAAAAAAATCTAGTCAGATTGTTCTTTATAAAATAGTCAATGAATTTCTTAAAGTTGCATTCCATAAACCATTAATCAGGAAAAAAAAAAAAAAAACAACAACCTGATACTATGTGATATTTAAAGTAACAACATCCAGATAAATTCAGTAATTTATTTTCCATGTAGGTATTATATATTAAACATTATCACAATTAACTCTCCTTCCATTGTATTGTATGTTTTCTTTCTATGTTGATGTGTACTATATTAAAACGATTGAAAGTGTAGTTCACCTGACATTCTCTACAGTAGGTTTAAAGAGAATAGGAAAGAGAAGCACGTTACGTGATCTTATTTCTAAAATCCACTACCAAGATTCTTACATTATCTAGAAACAATGCCAGGTGGAATCCCCAGGCCGGGGAAAAGACTGAATTAGTCAACAATTGGATTATTCCAATTCTGGGTGCATCAACCCTAAATTTATTGAAAATGCTAGTGTTATCCCCTCCCTCAAAATGAAAAAAAAAAAAAAAAAAGATGACTGTATGAAAAGTTTGGAGAGATGAAATAAAAGATGTTATAACCAGATCTGGCATTGTTTAAAGTGTCCATTTTATAAGTAGCTTTTTTTTTTTTTTTTTTTTTTTTTGTCTTTTCCATGTTCCTTGTGACAACTTCAAAACACGAAGCTGGCAGGATCTAGCAACACACCTCTTTGACTAGCTCTGTATCTTCTTCTTCACTTCATAGTATGGTGCCCTGTACACAGTATGAACTCTAGTAAATATTTGATAGAGAAAGATACAGTAGGAAGAAAACCAGTCTGCAAGAAGTAGAGAGTCAAATCTATGGAATAGCAATTAGGGAGAAACTCCTTGTGAAATACACACCCAAGCAAAACCCTGAGGAAAAAGCTTCAAAGTGATTTGAAATAAACTCACCTAGATAATCAACAGTGACCTAGATAAGACTGCAAACAATAATATGAAATTAGCCTTTAAGTATGTAACACTCCATCTCCCGAAAATATCGTGTGTGACCAATAGCAGTGTATAGAAAATATGAAACAATTTTATATATGGTATACTTCTTTCTATGTATTTTTTTCTCCCCTAAAGTGAAGGTTCTCCTTTATTAATTCCCAGTGTCTATTCCATGTTATTTCACTCTCTTTGATTTGTATTTCCTCACCCATGCTCAGAAGACATACTTTACCCTAGATATATCTTTACTGTGTCAAAATTTACTGAATATATGTCATTCCATATAGGTACATTTGAGTAGATTCATTTGTTTATTTCTGAGTATTTTTTTGTCCATATTTCTTTAATGAAAGCAATCTGATCCTATGTTCTCTAGGGAAACAAAATCAGTGATGTTTGTACAAATATATACAGAGATCTTTACTGTTAGGAAACGGCTCACGTAACTGTGAGGAACTGGATGATGTGTTTGTAGCGCTGGTTAGTCCTAAATCTGCTAAGTCAGATGACAGATTGAAGACATCTGGCTCACATGGTTGCAGGGTCTAAGGAACCCAAAGTTTTCAGTCCAGGTGACAGGCCAGAGACTATCTCAGTCCTACAATCCAAAACCCAGAAGTCAGGCAGTAAGAAGAGTTGCAGGCTCAAGAAAGAGAGTGAGCTTTGTCAGAACATCCACTTATGTACTGGACGCAGGCTTTGCTCTTAGGTGACTCCCTTTACAGAGGATTGGTTGCTCACACCAGATCACAAAACGGAAGGTGATTACATGGTGTCTGCCAAACCACGAGAATCACAGACTAGCCAATCTGACACCTAACATTAACCGTCGCGGGATTCACCTTTCCCAATCCCTATATTTCTCTCTAAGTGGAGACAGCTTCAGTAATTGAACACACGTATGACTTTTCTCTGGCCAGTTGAGAAGAGTAGGATTTAATACCTTGGAGGGGGGAAGAAAGAAAAGAGTTTTGAAGAAAAACTGGATGTATGTATACTAGATGTTTCCTCTGCTCTAAGAACAATATTTCCACCAAGAGTACGTATTTTCATCTTTTCCTTTGCACCAGAAATCTTTATCTGTGTTTAAATCTACGTAATCATGGTTTCAGGATTGGAAAAACATTTGCCCACATATATAAATGAATGTCTCCAATTTAGCAAGAACATCATATTTTGAACTCCATATACTGAAATCTTTGTTTCTCGATATGTTCAAAGGTTATGTGATATATAAAGGTGCTAATTATAGGGTGATTTCTTAAACCTAAATTTGTGAATAATGCTTTCTATTAACAAAATAATTCTCCTTAATCAATACTACAGTATTGATCTCAGAAAGAGAGGCCTGCAAAGAAAGCTGTTTCGTCACTAATGAAAACATGCTGTGGTAGTCAATTTTTTATGTTTATTCAAAGACTCCTTTTTTTTAAAAAAGAAGGTGATGTTCTCCTACCCTGCTCAGAATGTTTTATACTCCCTTCTCTTCAAATAGTGGAGGAATAAAGACTAGAGAATATAATACAAAATCAAATGAAACCAGTGGATAGGGGACAAATTTTTCTAATAACTTCTCACAATAAAATCATCAACTATCCTCAGGAAATACACCTTAGAATTGGTTTTGTAGCCATCAGCTTACCTCTACTTCAAATAACTGCCTTCAAGGCCTCCTCTGGGTACACAAGAAACCAGTACTTACCAGTGTGATGAAGTGTAGCCCCATGTACTGCAAAAGTTAAGGTCGGGTGTATAACGCTTTCCAAGTAAATAAATAAATAGGCCAGAGGAAGAGGTTAAAAAGACTAAATGAATAAACAGAGAAAAGGCAGTTTTGAATGGAAAGGAGCATTAGTATGATGCTTATGTCTTGTTAGAATGTCACGTAATAGAATCACATAATATACAAATTTTTCAGACTGGATTCTTTCACTTAGCAGTATTTAGTAAAAATTAGTCCATATCTGTTAATCACTTGACATTTTATTTTTTTTTTATCAGTGAGCTATATTTCACTGCATAGATATACCACCAGTTTTTATCCATTCAGTGATTAAAGGAAATTTTAGTTGCTTCCAGTTTTTCATGATTATGAGTAAAATTGCTATATAAACATCACCATGCAGGTTTTTGTATTAATAGAAGTTTCTCATTAATTCAAGTAAGTAGCTAGAAGTTCAGCCATCAGATAACAAGGTGAATTTATGTTTAGTATGGTAAGAGTTTGTCATATTATGTTCTAAATTTATTATGTGATGTTTTTCATTACCACCAGCAGAAATCTTGAGTAAGAGTTCCCAGAGGTCCACACTCTGATGAACATTTCATATTGTCAGTTTCTCAGAACTTAAAAAGTATAATCAGTATATACTGATACCCTATTGCCACTTTCATTTATAATTGTCTAATGACCAATGGTGTCATGTATAGCTTCATCTGCTTATTTGCCACCTCTGTATCTTATTTGGTGAGGTTTCTGTTGAGGTGTTTTACCTTTGTTTCATTTGTTGCCTTACTGTTGTTTTAAGATTTCTTTATATATTTTGACTACAAGGCCTTTCTCAGACACATGCCTTGCAAGTGTTTTTTCCCTGTCAATTAACTTTTCATTGCCTTGATCACATCTTTTGCAGACTATTTGTTATCTATTAAAATTCAGTTTATCAATTTTCCTTTGATCACTTGCTCTTTTATGTTGTGTCTAAAAGCTCATCACCAAACACAAGGTTGCTTAGAATTTCTTTAAGTTTTCTCCTAGGAGTCTATAAATTTGAGTTATATAACTTTCTGTAAATTTAAGTTTATGATTCATTTTAACTTAAATCTTGTGAGAGGTGTAAGGTCAATATTGAGATTTTCCTGTTTTTCTTTCTTTCTTTCTTTCTTTTTTTTCTAATCTGGGTGTCTAGCTGTTGCTGAGCCACTGGTGATGAAAAAGACCAAATTTTTCTGTTATATTATAGCTGCTCTTTGTCAAATATCCTTTGACCGTGGTGATGTAGCGGGCTAAGTGCTACATCTGCTAACCCATAAGGTTGGCAGTTCAGATCCAACAGGTGCTTCTTGGAAACTCTATGGTGCAGTTTTACTCTGACCTGTAGGATCGTTATGAGTCAGACCTGACTCGATGGCAGTGAGTATTCGTCTAAGTCTGTAGCCATGAATCAGATCTGACCCTACGGCACTTGTCTGGCTGGCTGGCTGCATTTTGCTGCCTATTCTATTATGTTGGACATTTTGCTAATTATTTTGCCAATACTATACTCTCTTTCTTTGAGTTGGAATCAAATCAACAGCAGTGGTTGGGTATACTCTCTTGAAGATTGTAGTTTTATAGTATACCTTGGAAATACGCATGTTATTCCAACAAATTTGTTTTTAGGTAATGTGTTGACTATTTTGTATCATTTGTCTTTCTGTATGAACATTGTGTCAGTTTGTTGTTATTGACAACATTGCTTGCTGTTATTTTGACTGAGATTAAATTGTATAGATCAAGTTTGGAAGAGTTTACATCAGAAGAATATAGAGACTTCTATCAATTCCTTGTCCCTCTGGCTTTTTAAATCTCCTTTGATTCCTTTCATATTGTGTTTTCCATATGTATATACTGAACATATTTTGCTAGATTTACACCTCGATATTTCATATTTCGTGCTGCTATAAGCTGTGTTATATTTTACTTCAAATCCCAACTGTTCATTGTTGATATATAGGAAAGTAGTTGACTTTTGTATATAAACTTTGTAACCTGAGACTTAATGATACACATTATTTCCAGAAACGTGTGTTTCAAATTTTCTGTTTAGATAATCATGCCATCTGTTTTAGTCAGCTAGGGCTGCTCTAACAGAAATACCAGAGTGGATGGCTTTAACAAAGAAAGATTTATTCTTACACAGTCCGGTAGGTTGCAAGTCCATATTCAGGGTGTCCGCTCCAGGGAAAGACTTTCCCCTTGACGGCTCTGGAGGAAAGTCCGGTATTGCATCAGTCATTGTCCAGGGAGCGTCCTCACACAAGAACCTCTGGTCTGAAGGACGTGCTCTGCTCCCGGTGCTGCTTGCTTGATGGTAGCGAGGTTCTCAAATTGTCCTTGGTTCTTTTTCCTTTTATTCCTTGCAAGCTAAAAGCATTAAGGGTGGGGCAAGCCATACTCCAGGGAAACTTCCCCCATAGCAGGAATTCACAGCCCCACCCTAATCCTTTAACATACAGGTTAGCAAAACCACACAATGGAGGACAGTCCCAAGATACTGGGAACCATATCCCAGCCACGTGGCTGCACAATTTTGGGGGGGACACAATTCAAACCATGACATCCCACCCTTTGACAACCCAAAAATCACATCACAAAACATTTAACACATTCATCTCACCATAGCAAAATTATGTCCATCCATATAACAGAAGTCTTAAATCAGTTCCAAGTCCAAAATACAAAAACCCTTCTACATCTGTGAAACTTAGAAGGCATTAACAGGCAACAGGCAAGTCAACAGAACACATTACATTAGCCCTCAAAGCTTTGGAAATACTCTTACATTTTCTGAGACATTCTACACAACAGCAATGCTCTCCAGACTCTAGGTATCGGCCACACTCTCAGGTTTCTGAGTGGAGACCTCCAGCCCCGTGCTACAACCTTGCCTTCAAGGCCCACTTGGACAGAAACTCTGTCCCATCGGCTTTAGGAGCACCCTAAGCCCAACTGAGTGGCAATTCCACCCTTACGAACACAGCACGCCATGGTTCCACCCTTTCAAACCCCTGAGGTCATGGCCATACCTCTTGAGACTGAGGCAGCTCAGCTTCTCACGCTATCTGCCTCTTCAGCTTCAGCTTCCTATGGCCGCATGGCCCGGGCGTCAGGCCCACATCTGCCCTGCCGGGCAAGTGTTCCAAAGCTCTGTAGCTCCACTGGTTTAAGTGCCCGGAGGCACCCCACTCTTGCTGGAAAGCGTCCTGCCCAAAGGCACTCAACTCTCTCGCTCCATGGGTCAGCAAGGCCAGCTCCACCGATTCAAGTGCCCAGAGGCACCCCGCTCCGCGAGGAAAACTCTGCGCAGGCACTGACCTCTCTCGCTCCACGGGTCAGCTCCAGTGCTGCCTCTGGTTCTGCTGCTGCCGCTGCCGCTGCTGCCGGTCCTCTGTTGTTTCTCCCCATCTGCGCCTTCTTCGTTCCTTCTGAATCTTCTATCCATTCGCAGTTTCAAAGTGGCTTCCACATTTTAGGTATTTGCTAGAGCAGCACCCCACTCCCACGGTACCAATTCTGTTTTAGTCAGCTAGGGCTGCTCTAACAGAAATACCAGAGTGGATGGCTTTAACAAAGAAAGATTTATTCTTACACAGTCCGGTAGGTTGCAAGTCCATATTCAGGGTGTCCGCTCCAGGGAAAGACTTTCCCCTTGACGGCTCTGGAGGAAAGTCCGGTATTGCATCAGTCATTGTCCAGGGAGCGTCCTCACACAAGAACCTCTGGTCTGAAGGACGTGCTCTGCTCCCGGTGCTGCTTGCTTGATGGTAGCGAGGTTCTCAAATTGTCCTTGGTTCTTTTTCCTTTTATTCCTTGTAAGCTAAAAGCATTAAGGGTGGGGCAAGCCATACTCCAGGGAAACTTCCCCCATAGCAGGAATTCACAGCCCCACCCTAATCCTTTAACATACAGGTTAGCAAAACCACACAATGGAGGACAGTCCCAAGATACTGGGAACCATATCCCAGCCACGTGGCTGCACAATTTTGGGGGGGACACAATTCAAACCATGACACCATCTTTGAGTAAAGACAGCTTTACTTCTTTCGTGACAACCTATATATCCTTTTCTCCAACTCGCCTTCCCTCCCCTCCCCCATCTTTGTCTCATTGCCTTAGCTAGGCTTCCATTCCATTATGAAGAGCGGTGAATGAAAATACGATTTCCTTGCTTGTGATCTCAAGGGGGGGGGGTTTCAACACGATGATGTCAGCTATAGCTTCGTTTCTTTTCTTTTTCTCCTGCCATTTTTAAGATGTTCCTTTTATTGCTGCCAAGCCAAGCGCCTGGGATGTCTAATTAATTAATTATAAATCTTAAATGGATTTATCTTTTTTTTTTTTTGCTGAGTATGATGAAATGATGTTCTTCTTTAGACCACTGTTTTAGATTACAGTGATTGATTTTCAATATGGAACGAGTCCTGCATACTTGATTATGGTGTATAAATATTTTCGTACCTTGTAGACTTTGACCTACTGCTATTCGTGAGATGTATTGCTCTGCTGTTTCATTTTTTGTGACAATTTTATCCGGTTTTGGTTCTTGGATGATGTTAGCCTCAAATAGTAAGTTAAGAAATGCTTCCTATGCGTCTGTTGGAATACAGAGAATTATTATTATTTCTTCTTTAAGTAATGTATAAATTTCATCAGTGGAAAATCTGTGGGCCTTGTGAAATCTTCCTTAAAATAATGTATGTTATTAATTAGATTTACTTAATAGATATGAGACTGTTCGGATTATGTCTCTTTAGTGAATGTTGATATTATGTGTCTTTAAAGGGAACTGATTCATTTCAACAAACTTGTCACATTTGTGGGCATAGATTTCTCACAGTCTTTATGATTCCTTCAATGACTATATGGTTGTAGTGATAATCCTTCTTATATTTCTGTTCATAATTTGTGTTTTTTTCTTTCTTTTGCTGTTTAGCCTTTCTAGAGCTTATCAATTTTATTGATCTTTTCAACTAAACAGGAATCTGTCTCCTTAATTTTTTTAAGAATTTGCACCTGCAATTTTATTGATTTCTACTCTTTTTTTTTTAGTTCCTTGCCTCTGATTGTTTGGATTGTTCTTATGCCTCCAGGTTCCCAAAGAAGAAACTTGTACAAATCACTTCATGGGTAGCGTTGATACCTTACACAGAGTTTTTCCAAGTATTTCCTACCACACCATCATCAAATTGCTGTCATTCATTTCACTTAGCCATATACTGTAATTACCAAATACATTCCTACTACCACCTTAAGTAAGTAGTCATCTATTAGATACATTAAAAATAAGAATAAGGAAAACACGGTATGTTACCTTCATTTATATCTTTCCCT
This sequence comes from Heterohyrax brucei, assembly GCA_028571685.1. Classification (NCBI taxonomy): domain Eukaryota; kingdom Metazoa; phylum Chordata; class Mammalia; order Hyracoidea; family Procaviidae; genus Heterohyrax; species Heterohyrax brucei. Next base: position 51,921,649 of record CM053159.1, on the reverse strand, counting down.
CAGCTTTTTTTTTCCCCCATCATTATTATTATTTCTGGAAATAAGATTTTAGATTGTTCTTAACACCTAATGTTTTACTCCACTATCTTCTTGCTGCAGTTTTTCTTATGATAATGACTAGTCCACTCTATTTCTTATCTTTACTAATCCTTATTACTCTGTAGGTAAATTATCCCCCTCCTTCAGTATCTTTCAAAATTTTGTGTTTTTTATCAGTTTGTCTGCATTTTTAATAGGTCTGCATTGATATTTAATCTGTTTGCCGTTCCATCAGATCTGCAGCATATTGTCTGCCATTACTTTCAAATTTATTTCAGTTATTACTTATCTATTTACCTACTCATTCTTCTCATTCTTATATTTTAATACATCTGATTGCTATAACTTTTGAAATTGTCCCACCTTATTTGTTATTCTGTCGTGTTTTTGATTTATTTCTTCCTTTTTTTTCTTCCGTTGTCATTAGGAAATATCTGCTTCTTTATTTATAGTCTTGGCTTGGCATGTATAATCTCACTGTCCCTTTTACTGGACATGTTCAGCCTACTGATGAGTCCATCTAAGATATTTTTCAACTTTGTAACACTGTTTTTTGTTTCTTTGTTTTATTTAACATATCCTTTTTTTTCTTTCCATCTCTTTGCTTCTACTACTCATCTGTTCTCTTATGTTGTCTATTTTTTCGCGTGTTGTCGCTGCTGTTGGCTCTTGTCCAGTCATTCCCTTTTACAATGACCCCATGCATGGTGGGTTCGACCATGTAATCTGTTGTGTCTTCATTGACTGATTGTTCTTGAGAGTGCAACAACAAGTCTTTTCTCCACTAACATCTTTAGAATATTAATCATAATTATTTCAAATTTTGTCTATGTTAATTTCAAAATCTATGTCTTATCTGAGTTTGGTTCCAAGGCTTTCATCTTCAGGCAATGTTTTTCTTGCTTTTTTAGCTTCTCTAATTTCCCACATCCCCACCCTCAGAGGGACTTGAAATATTTCATATGAAAACTTAGGTGTAGGCTTTTATGGTGAGATTTTATATTATTTTGGCTACAAGTTGGACTGAGTTTAATATTTGTTTTAGTTGTAGATACCAGAGGCTTCAAAAGACTCTACTGCCTTTGTTTTTGTCTCCTCTGTTATTATTGGATTTCTCTAAGAACTCCTTCATAGATAGATTCTATGTTTTGTAGCTCTTTTGACTTTAATCACTGTTATTAATCTGGAGGAGGCCTCTTTTGTGGCAATAACTTGTAGAGAAAGGGAAATGTATGTAATGATTAAATCTCAATCTTTTAGCAGATGTCTGCCCCTGGTCAATTTGCTCACGAGAATTCCCCCCACCTCCCAACTTTAGGTGAGACACACACAAAAAAAGAGCAGGCTGAAACTGGTTAATTATCTTCCTTCATTGTGAAATTAAAGCTGCAGTCAAGAAATCAAAACATACATTGCACTGAAAACATCTACTGCAAATGATCTCTTTAAAGTGTTGAACAGTAAAAATGTTACCTTGAATTCCCAGTATGCCTGTCCCATGCCGTGGTGTTTTCTATTACATCATATGCATGAGAAAGCTGGTCAATGAACAGGAGGACAAAAGAATTGACACCTTCAGATTGTGGTGTAAGAGAAGAGTATGGAACACACTGTGGACTGCCAAGAAAATGAACAGATCTGTTCTGAAAGAAGTAAACCCAGAGCGCTCCTTGGAAGAAAAGGCGATGAGACTACATCTTACATACTTTGGCCATATTGTCAGGAAAGATCAGTCCCCTGAGAAGGACACCGTGCTTGGTAAAGCAGAGGGTGAGTGAGAAAAAGGAGGACCCCTCAAGGAAGTGGATTGACACAGTAACTGAGACAATGCCAGCCAATAGGCTTATGCGTAAAAACAATTATGGGTATGGCCACAGGACTGGGAAGTGTTTTGTTCTGTTGTTCCTAGGATTGGAACTGATTCTAGGGTACCTAACTACATAACAACAAGTGAAATTAGGATACCCTGGTGACGTAGGGGTTAAGTGCTATAGCTGCTAATCAAGAAGCAGGAGTCCAAATCTACCAGGTGCTCCTTGGAGACTATGCAACATTCTGCTCTGTTCTGTAGGGTTGCTGTGAGTCAGACTTAACTCGGCAGCAATAGATTCGGTTTGCTTTAAGTGCAATTAAGCTATGGTTAAGTCTTGCTTCTCTGAGAGTAAATTTTTATTAAACAGAACTCTCTGGGCAAATTTCAGAATGTTTCCTTTCCTCATCCTCTTAGACACACAAGACAATTTGACAGTGAGTACCCGGTAGAATACTTGGAGGTAAAACACACAGAAGTGTGGAGTCCCACTGACTAGTGTACTCCTAGGATTTTTTTTTATAATGCTAGCCCAGACTCTGCCTCCATCACTTCATCTCAGTTACCATCTTTCTTCCTCCCAGTCTATGCTTCAAGCAGCTCCATTCTACATAATCTGTTCTTCACTGATCTATGCTATTATTTGTCTGCATTTCTATGTTTCAAGTTTGCAGTTCCCTGTAATGTCAGTTCTCTAATTATTCCCCCCAAAGTCATTGATCTTTAGTTTGTTCAACTTTCTTCTAGCTGTAAATTCAAGAATAATAACCGTCAACCTCTCTACAACCCAGAGCTGCGAATCTACCTTTTCACAATTTTTTTTAGATCACATTTCCAATTTCTTGCTTGATTTTCTATTGTTTACTCTGTTAGTAAATCTAAAAGTTATTACATATTATTATTATAAAACATCTCCTATTCTTGATTTTCAATTTCTCTTTACTAATAAAAACATTTTAATATGTGTTTAATCATATGCATTCAAGTTATCAGCATATACTTTTTCCATTTTTGTGTTTGCAGTAATAATCTCTCATCTACTAAACCTTCTATATTATACTTTTTCATGATATGCTAAAAATATCTTTCCTTTGATTCCACTTAGCTTTAGTTCCTCATTGCTTTTCACGATTGTGTAGACCAGACATGTGGTACTCTCTGTCCTGGTGGCAAGATTATCAACAGCTACAGCTGCTAATCAAAGTATCAGCAGTTTGAATCCACCAGACATTCCTTGGAAACACCATGGGTCAGTTGTTCTTTTTCCTATAGGGTCACTGTAAGTCAGAATGGACTCCACAGCAATGACTATGGGTTATGTGCCGAAGGAACTGTTGGAGTAAGAACACACCATTGAGAGGGTAGGATAAATCAGTGAATTCTACAACATTTTCAAAAGTCACAAGTGGTCTGGAGTACCTGGTAGAATACTTGGAGATAAAACACACAGAAGTATGGAATCCCTGCTTATGAGTGTATTTTTAGGATTCTATTTTTTCTATAATGCTAGCCCACACTCTGCCTCTATCAATTCAACTCAGTTACAGGTGAATCGTTCAGCTTTCACACTCATAAGAGCTCTGTAGAATCCTACAGATCTATAGCCAATTTCTGTCTATACAGAAACATCTTCCATGGGTTCTTGCCAAACGCTGAGGATAATTAAACAGGACTGGAAATCAGAGACGGCAAGCTGAGAGAGAAATCTTGAATGTCCAGTCTCTAGCAAAATGTGAGATTCCCATCTCTGCTAGGACAATGAAAATAAGCCTTAAATATCTTACTGTGCCAGAAAATAAGGGACAACTCAATAAGTCATCTGGCCATACCACAAGAAAAATGGAGTCAGAACAAAGGAGCTCCCACTGGTCAAGGTAGGGAGAATTTATGTATCAAATAAATAATGATAGTAATGGAATATACTACACTATTTAAAATGTATCCATGAGTTTATATTGATACATATAAATGAGGAAATAGATTCATTCTCATACACACACATATACATACATTGGTGAGAATGAAAGCTTTTCAGTCAAATGCCAACTGAAAAATATAGACAAAATCATGAAATTAGAAAATCATCAGTAACTACTAAATCTTGTTCATGAATATGTGATGAAGAGTTGTTTATTCACATTATCTTAAATGTTCCCACACAAACGTCTCTTTAATTACACCTAACAGAAAATTAATTTTACAGTGGATAAACTTTTGGACTTCTCTTGAATCAAGTGGCCTAAATTAATTTCACTGATATTAAAACAATCTGACATGTGCTTAATGACACGATTCGCTGACATGAATGCAGTATCACATTTGTAGTATTCCTATCAAAATGATTAGCTACTGTCTAATTCTGAGCAAACACCAGACAATCTCAAATTGAGAGATAGTTACAAAATAACTGACCTATCTTCTTCAAAAAGTATCAAGTTCAAAAGGGCAAATAGAGGCTAACACAGGTAAACTAAAGAATCAAAATGAAACGATGCAATTTGTGATCCTAGACTGTATACTGAATTGAGAAAAAATCATATAAAAATATCATTGGTATGATTTATAAAATTTGAATATGAACTGTGAATTAGGTAATAGTTTTGTATCAGTGTTTTCTTCATTTTGTTAATTGCATTGTGGTTACATCAGAAAATATCTTTGCTGTAAAAATTATGTGTAATCATTTAAGGCCAAAACTTCCATCCTACTCTAAAGTGCTTCAGGAAGAAGAAAAAGAATATACATACATGTATACGTATACATACATATACACACACACATGTATTATTGTCTGAAATTATATCCAAGTTAGAAATTATTTTAAAAAGCTTCACAAAGCCATGAAACTCAATCACTCTATATGAAATGCGATTATTCTACATTTGTCAATGTGATACATTTTATTTTCTAACACAGTCACTGAGAATAGGGGGGCAAATATGATAAACATAATAAAGGAAATCAGAAAACTTCCAAGCTTAACCCAGTGCTACAAGGACAGAGTAGCAGGGGCGGGGGTCCGGGGACCATGCTCTTAGGGGACATCGAGGCCAACTGGCATAACTAGCTTATCACTAAACTAGTTTTCTCCACCCTGTATTGGTGAGTGAGTGGCATGTGAGGTCTTGAAACACAGCAAGCTGCCATTTAAGATACACCAAATGGTCCCAGCTCAGCAGGAATACCGAGGAACAAAACAACATCAGGGAAGGAGAACCCAGAAGACAGAAAGACCTACGTGAACAGGTGACTGCCTTAACATGTGACGAGAAAAACCAGTGACAGCCGGGGGGGGGGGGCGGCTCACAAAGTTGACTCTCAGGGGCACCCCGAAGTTAAAAAGGGATGCACCCTAAGAACTCCACTGAAAGACCACAACTGATGGTCCTAAGGTCTGGGGCTTCCCCTGAGACCATGGTCCCTAGACCTGATGCTGGCCCTGTTCATAAATCATTACTGAGGTTAACTCTTCTGACAGGAATGAATTGGACTTGGTGACAGAGTGAACATATCGTCCACTTTATGGTTCTATGCATCTACAGGATGTCATCCTACTGGCCTTTTACTAGAAGAGAGTGGAGAGTGTGGAGAAGAGAGGCCAGGAGTTTGTTAAGAGGATACGACGTGTACAGAACAGATGTCACCGGGCAGGGAGAGCTGTATTAGCTGCAGATAAGAGAGCATGTAGATTTAAACTGGATTGAACACTTTCACTCAATCACAATAAATAAATAAACAAAAAGGAAATTAGACAATTTGATAAAATTCTGATATAAATATTTAACGGACACTAAATTAAACCCAAAATATTTTAAACACATTGACACAATGCTTTAGTTTTTATTTAACTTTACCATATACTGATTTTTCTTATTTTTAAATTGTGTGTTATACAGTTTCACACATTTCAAATGATTACAGATAATATTCAAATTTAGTTATTTATTCAGATATTCGCTGTTTTCACTTATTTATTTACAAGGACTTCATAACGCAATTCATAATATAGTTTGTTACCATTCATGCATTTGATTTGTTAGATAAAATCATAATTTTAAAACAATTATATATACCTTTGTTCATCAGTACATGGTTCATGCTAGTGGTTATGGAGTTTTATTAAGAAATTACTCATACCTCCTCTCTCGGTGAGGTATATATAACTAGAGCAAACTCGACACGACTAGTCAGTTGAAAACAGCAGCTGTAGATTATGGAAGACTAAAATACTATGGATGTAGAATATAGAGATGTATAGTCATTTCTTAGACTGAAAACAATGAACACAATACCTATATAAATGACTAACAGCAACTATTAATAAGATTGACTTATCTGTCTCCAAATAAACAAATAAATAAAAGTCAACGTTGCTCTTCTTGTCAGCTGCTGTCAAGTTAGCTCCAAATCATGGCAATCTCATGCACAGTGATTCTGTTAGGGATATCTATTATTTAATGTCTATTGATTTCCTTGGTACTTCTTGCAAAAGAAACCACTTATTTAAGAAATGATAGAATTCAAAAATTATTGTACTTTAATACTTAACTACTAAATAAGTAGTTGAATGATTAGTAGTTGAATGAATAACAGCTGAACTATTATTTTTTAGCTCAGTGTTCCAATTTTATAATCACAGTGCGGAGTTTAAGCATTGGATCAAACTGTTCCTGTAAGTAAATATTTCTTCTTAACTGTGCTCAGGTGATATTTAATTATACTTTTCAATGATGCCACATGAATATTTCCAAGTCAAAAGAAACGCTTTCTATTTGTTATAAAAGAAAAAGAAGCAGAGGCAGGCATTTCTGTAATTACTCTATGTTTTCAATTATTATTATTATTTTTTACTAATGTAAATAGAAAACTAAAAGTGAAGACAGAAAAAAGGGAGGAGAAAGGAGTGAGGCAGCACTCAGATTTAAAACTCATGTTAGGAAAGTATTTATAAAAAAGGAAAAAAAAAATCACAGTATAATTTAAATTTCCAGAAGAAATCCTATGATCATTTGGCAGACATAAATCTGACCTTGGTGCCTAAAGATTTTATTGCAAAAACTAGATGTTTACACTTTGAAACTTGAAGCTTGGTCTGGAGAATTATTCACATTATACAGAGAATTTACTCTGTTACCTGTCTATGCATGAGAGATTGAAAACACCCCATATGATTTTCCCAAACAACTTCAAGGTAGTCTCTTTATAGCAAAAAGAGAAGGGAAGGACACATTCTATCACTAAAACTGAAGACAAAACCAAACCAAAAGTACTGCCATTGAGTAGATTCCAACTTACAGAACAGGGTAGAACTGCCCCAGAGAGCTTTCAAGGATTACTTGGTGGATCAAACAGCCAAACTTTTGGTTAACAGAGATAGTGCTTAAAACTATGCCACCAGGATTTCCAAAAACTGAAGACAGAGTTCCTTAAAAACATATACTGGACCTCTTTCATAATATGCAACTTATATGTTAACAATGTCTTTGTAGGTGTCCACTCAGTGAGACTCAAGAAGCATATCTTATTCCACGTTTAGAAATGTGAAACTATGCTACAGAGCTAGGAGAGACAGCTCCTGCTCTAGTTTTCAATGCAAGAAAATGCCTTCTTTTCCTAATGATTCCTAACATCCACTTGCTTAACTGAATTTAACTCTGGAACTGGCCAACAGATAAACCCTATTGTGCTTAAAGTTTATTTATTTATTTATTTTGAAGACCCTGCACTCTGCTTCTTGTGCAGTAATTACCATTATTAAAACATTGTTTTTTAAACTGCAATAGGCTCACACTCTAAACCCAAGCCCTACCTGAATCATGTATGAAGGAAATTTATCTTGCATCCAGTTCAAAGGTAAATCTAAATAAAATGATGCCATAATTTCTCGTTTACAGAACATATGCCTTCACTCTGATTATTTCAGAAGCAGTCAGAACTACAACACATACATTAATGCATGGAATATAATTCTCCTGACTAAAGTTAGATTGCAATTTGCTTAGATTTTCTGAAAAATAATTGTTCTGTGCTATTCCAGCAACATAAAGATAATTTATCATTTTTTTTTTTATCACTGAAAGCAATAAAGACATGAGGAAAAAAGATCTCAGGAAGCAGAAGGACTCCTGTAAATGGCAGACTGTATCAACATGTCATCAGAAGAGCCAGACTGTGCCTGGCCACCAGCAAAGAAAGATGGCCGTGATGGGGCACCTAATTTTGAGTCCCTGTGGCAACATACAAAGAGTGGTGCAACTCAAGAACTCTCCTGAAAGACCTCAAGTGATGGTCCTATAGCCTGGGTGATCCCTTGGGAGCATGGCCCCTAAACCTGCTGTCTCCCCTGACTGGAGAACACTACCGAGATCAACTTTCAAGACAAAAATGGACTGGATTCAGGGACACAGTATGACCATATGGTGTGTGTACTTTATAGTTTCATGCATTTATAGGATACTGTCCTACTGGTCTCTTTCAGAATGGGAGAGAAGAGGGTGGAGAGGAAGAGACAGGAGTTTGCTGAAAGGATGTGACAAGTACAGAATGAAAAGGAGGAGTGTGCTGTCACCAGGCAGGGAGAGCAGAAAGATCTTCAGACAGGTGGGCATTCAAAATTAATTTGGCTTTTATACTTTCATTTAATCACATCAAATAAAAAACAAGAAAATAATTTATCATTTTAAACAGAGTATAAAGATTTAATTCGCTGCCAATTTCTGAATACACTGACATATTTACAATATTTTTCTGGCCCGCCATAAATTAGTACATTTTTACAAAACATACCATAGTTTATCACTGAACTAAGTAAAGAAAATAGACCTTAAGAAAATTAATAAAGAGTATGGAATATTGTTCAGTCCTAATTCACACTACCCCAAATTCCAAATTTCTTCCTTCTCAGGAAATCATGTACTTCTATAGGTATGTTTTCAAAATTCCCATTTACCAAAGTGAATTTGCCTAAGTCATTAGCATGGTTTGTTGTTGCTGATAGGTAATATCAAGATGGTTATGACTCATAGCAACCTCAGGTACAACAGAACAAACACTGTCCAATCCTGAGCCATCCCTACAGTCATTGCTACATTCAAGCCCATTGTTGCGGTCATTGCATCTGTCAGTCGGCTCACTGAGAGTCTTCCTCCTTTTCCCTCATCCTTTACCAAGTGTGATGTCCTTCTTTAGGGACTGCTCCTTCCTGATAATTTGTCCAAAGTGCTTGAGATGAAGCTTCAACATTCTTGCTTCTAAGGGCATCTGGCTGTCATTCTTCCAAGACAAATTGAGATTTGTTCATTCTTCCGGCACTTCCTGATACACTCAATATTCCTCAGCATCACCATATTTAGAAAGCATCAGTTCCTCAGTCATTCACTGAACTCCTTTCCCGTGAAAATGAAGTAATTAAGAATATCACGTAAGGGATCAAGCACATCTTAGTCCTCAAAGTCGTATCTTTGTTTTGTTTTTTTTAAAAAAGAAAAAAATAATAAAAACACTTTAAAGAGGTCTTTCACCCAAAGAAATATGTCATTTGTTTTCTTGATTGCTGTTTTCATGGTCATTGATTTTGAATCTAAGTAAAATGAAATCCTTGACAGCAACAATATTTTCTCTACTTAATATCATGTTATTTACTGGTCAAGTAGTAAGGCTTTTGGTTTCCTTATGTTGAGGTGCAGTTCATATTCAAGACTATACATAGTCTCTGACTTTTATTAGTGTTTGAGATCGTCTCTGCTTTCAGAAAGAAAGGTTGTGTCTACTGTATATTACAGGCTGTTGATGAGCTATCCTGCAGTCTTGACTCGGTGCCTTCTTCCTTCAGTCCAGCTTCTTGGATTACTTACTTATTGTACAGATTGGGTAGGTGTGGTGGAAGGGTGCAACCTTTATTGATTTTAAACCCCCAGTATCCTCTTGCTCTTTTCTAATCTCTAACTCTTGATCTATGTACAATTTCCTCATGAGTATGTGTTCTATAATTCCCATTCTTTAAAATGTCATCCATAATTTGTTATGACCCACATAGTTGATCATCTTTTAATAGTTCGTGAAATGCTAGTAAACATCTTTCAGTTATTTTCCACCTTAAACCAAGGTCCATCAACAACTTGTTCTGAATCTGGCTTGAATTCTAGCAGTTCCCTGTCTACATAACGATGCAATCATTTTTCATTATCTTCAGCATAATTTTACTTGCATGTGATAAACGCTACTCTTTGATAATTTTCATATTCTGTTAGGTCACCTTTCTTCAGAAGGGGCAAAATATGTATGTCTTCTTTTTGGTTCACCAGGTAGCTGTCTTCCAAATAACTTGACACAGAAAAGGGGAAACTTGTAGTGTTATATCTTTTGTTTTAAACATGTCAGTTGTAATTCTGTCAATTGTTTTAGTATTGTTTTTGCCAATGATAAAAGTTTTCATGGATGCCATTGTTATTACATTGATATGTGTGTGTGCAAGTTTGTGTGTGTGTACATTCATTTCTATAAAAATTTTGGATTTCATGTTATTTGGGGTGCACAAATTACTCTGAAAATATGATGAAAACTGTAGTATAATCTCTTACTTCTGAGATCTAGACACATTTATCTAATCTTTCTTTTTATACTAATTCAAATATTATTTTAAATCTCTGTAGACTACCCCTGGACATCAGCTTGATAAGCCATCATTTGTAATATGTTTATAAGATACTAAAAAAGTGTACATTACTGACTAAAATAATTTAAAACATGTGTTTCCCTGCAAAATATGAAACAATGTCTTAGAATAAATAGCACACCCTTGATTGTTATAATCTGGTATTAAAGAATAGCAATTATGAAAAAGTAAATGCTTTCACTCAGAGCTGGATCTATTTTAGACACCAATCTGCAAGGCTCAGATATTCAGATATTAATTCCCATAGCAAAAAAAAAAAGTATCATTTCCAAAAAAACCACTAATATATTACTGCAGATGATGGAAGATCAAAGAAGAAAAATAGATTAAGGAAATCAAATGGAATTTGACTGTGAACAACTAGAAATCCCAAGTGTTTCTAATGAAATATATATATTTGATCTGTAATAATAATAGCAGTGAATAATTCATTCAAATTTTAACTCCGTAGAGGTTGTTCTACTTCGCAAAGTCTTCCATTTAATGGTATGTGTCTGTCCTAATCTGTATAATATTTCTTATCACGAAAGTCCAATGAATGCAATTTTTGGCAAAATAGCCCAAAAGAAATTTATTTAAATAGAATACAATTAGTACTGAAATAATGGGAATGTGATCATCATAAACACGGTGACCTGATTTTAATAGCAGAAAATTTTTGTATAATTTAGAAGTCATTTGAAAATCCAACAGAAGAGGATCTTAAAGAATGTAAGCATTTTTTGGTTAATATTCAATCTAATATGCCATTGGAAAAGGAAATGAAAATGAATATGTAAAAAATTGACCTAATTGTTTACTCTTTGTGACTTATCATTATCATTTTAGCTCTTTAAAATAGCACATTCATATATAAAGTAATGTTATATGTCAGTCTAATAAAGTTCATATCTATTTCATACAGTACACAGAACTTTAGAAAAATATGTGTTTATCATATAAGGGATCTGTTAGGCATAGTTCTCTTTAATCCTTTGAATATATTTACAGGAGAAGTTTTGAGCCTTTTCCTAATAAACCAATATCTAGGCCTGCTCAGAGTGCGTTTCTGTTCATGTAGCATGGTTTACATAACCTTTTTGCCTCCCCCAATAATCCATTTGAACTTAAACGCTGGACTCTGTTTCCCTTTTATGCATGCAAGCTGATGTTTTTGCCTGATATGTTTATTCATCTTTTTTTTCCCCTTAGCTTAATTGCCAAATTGACCTAAAGTATCATTTCAGAGCAGTAGAAGTCAACCAAAAGTAGACAGTAAGTCAAGAAGTTGAGATGCATGTAAAAATTATAGACCTCCTTCAAAGAACATCACTAGTCCGGAGCCTCCTCGCCTGAGGCTGCTTCTGTTTCTCCATACACGGTTACACACCGTAGTTTTCACGATGGTGTGGGTTGCACCTTAAATAAACATTTATTCCCCAAAAGGGGGTACAATGCATCTGGAATCAGGATCAAATAGCCACTAATTTGTCATTTAAATAGTTGTGAACTGTACTAAAAAAAAAAAAAGTTTAAAAATTATGCCATTTTGCAGCCTGCAGCCACAGTTCTAGTTGGTAGGAGTGTAGACAAACCAGTAATTTAACCAGAAGATCCTGAAAACGAGTCATAGATAGGCTCCACACATACCTGAGTTACTCAGTAATTATACACATGCCCAATGGAAACATGACAAAACGTAGTGCAAAGTAAAAGCCACAGAAATGACAAATGGCCAGAATTTTAAATAGACTTTCATTCTACCCATGGAACAGTCAACAGAGAATGCAAGCCCTAAAAGCTTCAGCTGTTTGAGTTCTCCCTATGCCCAAATTCTCAGCTGATCACTAAACAATATCAGTGCCTCAATTTACTATTTACTTCTCATTGATTTCTACAGTCCTGAAATGACACATTTGGCAATTTGGTCCGGTTTTTTGTTTGTTGTTTTTCAACGAAGATTCATTAATCTTCTCAAATCACCGCAGTTGTCACTTCGAGATTTTCAACAGACACGTTACTTCATCTTCACCGTGCCATTTATACCACAGTATGAAGCCCAGTGACCGTGAAGAGAAGGGAAAATGGCCCAGAGGTTGATACCAATTTAGACTACTGGCCTGTATCAATCTGTGACCTGAGTGGAAGATTCTCTAGATCTCTAGGTCAAGCCAACGGTGTAAGTGCACAGGTGTAAATTCCAATGCTCTAATTACGTTCAGGTAACTGAAGGGATCGTAATGAATATCTCTGCATAAGCAGTTCATGGTCATCTCTTCCTACAAAAATAATTTTCTGTGGCCACTGTGGAAGAAGCATCCACTGTTCATTCAAGATCAGGATATTTACTCATTTTCTTCTTAATTTCTAAGGCTTTGCCACCCCTGCATCACTGACAAGGACAAACAAGGGAGGCATGCTCATCACGACGTATCATACTCTTAGAGTTCGTTCCGCCTCCACCTTGTCATCAACACTGTAGTTGTTGACATTGTGAGTGTTACCAAAAGTGAGGCCCAACTTCCTCAGTTTCTCTCAATAGCACCGCTATTCTGCATATGTTCCACACATAGTGGTGACAGAAACTGATCCAAAAATAGATTTTTTTTTTAAAAAAGTAGAACTTTAGGATTTTACTTATCACAAATTTTTACATTCACTTTTTTTAAAAACTGTATTGTAGAGTACCACAGACAGAGGTTTGGGACCATGTTTTCAGGGGATTTCGAGGTCAGTTGGCATAGCCAGTCTTTAGCTAAGAGAGTCGTCTGTACTCCTTATTGGTGAGTGGTGTCTCGGGTCTTGAAAGCTAAAAAGCTACCATCTGAGGTACTCAAATAGCCTCAATCAATCTGAAACAGATGACGACCCATAACATCAAAGACACAAGGAAAAATGAGCCTGGGAGACAGAAAGACCCATATAAACTGGAGACTGCACCAGTGTGAGACCAGAAGAACAAGATGGTGCCCTGCCACCACCAAAAGCAGCTGCAATGGGGAACACAGGGTAGAGTACCTTAGACAACAAGAGAAAAAGAGGTGCACAGTTCAAGAACACTTCTATAAGACCAGAATTGACAGTTCAAAAATATGGAAGGTCTCCTGGGAACATGGCCCTTAGACACGCTGCTGGCTCTGAACTGAAACCAATACTGAGGTCAACACTTCAGACAAGAATGGACTGAATTGGGGGACATACCATGAGCATACAGTGTGCATACTTTACGGTTTTATAAATTTATAGGAGGTTGCACTACTGGTTTCCTTCTAGATGGGAGAGAACAGGGCAGAGAGGAGGGGACAGGTGCTCATTAAGAGGATACTAGAAGTGTAGAGTGAAAAGGAGGAATGTGTTGTCATAGGGTGAAGAGAGCTGATTGAGCTGCAGATAGGCAGGCATGAGAAACTGACGTGGATTGTATACTTTCGCTTAATCAAAATAAAATAATACTGTGTTAAAACATCATTTATATTGATGTAATTTCTTATCTACCCTTAAATTTGGTACCTTGGGCAAATATCTTGCTCACTTCATGTGACTGCTGTCCCTTTGATAAGGCAAATAATCCACTTTGTATTATGGTGTTGGCAAATAATACTGAACATACTGTGGAGTGCCGGAAGAATATATGCATCTATCTTGAAGGAAGTACAAATCAACAGCTCACTAGAAGTGACTATGGTGAGACATTGTTTTTCTTATTTGAGACATATTGTTAGGAGAGACCAATTACTGGAGAAAGGCATCATGACTGGTTAAGTAGAAGGCTGGTGAAAACAGAGGGAGACCCTCAGTTAGATGGATTGACTCAATGGCTGCCACAATGGGTTCAGATATGTCTACTGTTGTGAAGATGGTGCAGAAACAGGCAAGATTTTGTTGTTATCTACATAAGCAAGGTTTTGTTCTGTTGTTAAGTCAGAGACAACTATGGCTACGGAGTTCCATTGCACCTAACAGTTTCATAATATTTTGTCATGCCCCACTTTACCAATCTGATGAGTGATATTCTATTTATATTGATGTGACAATTCCTATAAAAGCTTGATTTTTTTTTTACTATTTCTTAACTCTTAGATTTCAAGACACGAAAAGACGAATTCTTGAACAATTCTAAGACAAAACACAAAATAATTTTCATAAAGGAAATTTTTAATTTTATATAACTTTTTATCTGTGATTTTATCTTCAAAAATTTATTTTGATGATCCTTATCTTTTAATGTTCCTTCTGTGATTCTTTTTGAACTTGTGTTTCTTCTTTTATTCTGTTAGTCTCTTTCTTTAAGTATTTACAGAAGGAATAGAACTAAAGGTATCTGTTAAAACAGCCATATCTAAATAAAATTCTTGGAAGTTAATCGAGTTGGCATTCTATTAATTCTGTTGTTGTTTCTATGCCTGTACACAGCTTCATTTGTTATGTTTGTTAGTTGGGTATTGACTTTGCAGAAGAACAAAGTTGTTTCTTCAGTCTGAATAATAATCTGCTAAATTGAATCTCTGTTAATCAACATTCTGCATGTATTCAATGAGGAGATTTTGACCTTGAGGAAATCAACACAGGATTTGCATTCATGTGTATAAGTAAGGTCAGAAAAGTCTTATTCTGAGTGGTGTGATCCATTTCCTATTACAAATAGCTTTTAAGAAAACTGCACTTATTTTAAAGAACCTATTAACTGTAAATTTTCCATTTTTGTTTCCCATTAAATGTTACTGAATATATAAAATACTATTTAGCAAATATATGTAAAACTATTTTAATTTAGATAAACCACATAGTTTTAAAATTTCAGTCACTAGAATGTAATTGTTCTCTGATGTGTTTCTCCTTGACTGTGTCAATGTGAGCTATTTTAACACTATGGTTTTGGGTTTTTCTTTCCTCACACATTTATTTCCTTTATTTACAATTTATGATCATTGTCAATCCACAAAAGAAGTTATAAAGAGCTCATGCAAATTCAAAACAGAGATTTTAAACACACACACACACACACAAATCTCACAAATATAATAGTGGGTTCACTCAAACACATAGAAACACAAGGTCTATGAGATCTTATTTGTGTTTGCTCTTGAAGATTGTGGCCACATTAAGCACTAGGTGTAGGATTATCCAATATTACAAGCAGCATTTTTATGAAACTAAGGTCAGTCTGAGTAATCAGGAACATTTATTTCTGCATCGTTATTTTATATCTTGTGGACTAGCATTGAAGTAAATAAATAAATAAAGATTTTTTAAAAAGTAGAACCAGTGATACCCAGAATTTGACAGGACTGCCCTTTTTTGACAAGACTCCAAAGCTTTCCATCTTTGAAAGTCTTACCACTTTTCTATCGTTTCTTATCTGAGGTTTTATTCTCTGACAGTGTTTCCGACTGAGTTCTGTAGGGAAGAAAAACTAGCAATGCATGTAATATGTAAAGCAAAAGATTTACATAAAGGAAACGGGTCACACAATCATAGAGGCTAAAACATCCCAAGTCCTGGATCAGGATACAAGCGTCACACAGCTTTGGAAGCTGGTGACCACGAGGTTGGCAGACAAGAAATTGAAAGTTGTGCTCACAGGCTGTGACAGTCTGTGAGTCCCGAGATGGTGGCTGGGACAGCAAGGTTTCTACCAATTCGTGGAGCTGCAAGGGCTGGTGGAAGCCCGGATGTGCAGTTCAGGGAATGGGATTCTTACTCATAGGCTGTGAGGGCCAATGAATCCCCAAAGCTGCTAATTCAAATTCCAAGAACCAGGCGTAAAAGACAAGAGAGAGGTAGCTGCTGACAATGTGAGCAGACTGGAAGCACAGCAGCAGAAGGCAGAGAGATGAGAGCTGAGGGCATGGGAAGCCACAACAGGCCCTG
Source organism: Heterohyrax brucei (assembly GCA_028571685.1). Taxonomy (NCBI): domain Eukaryota; kingdom Metazoa; phylum Chordata; class Mammalia; order Hyracoidea; family Procaviidae; genus Heterohyrax; species Heterohyrax brucei. The sequence continues at coordinate 51,905,276 of CM053159.1, read as the reverse complement.
ACCCTGCCTTTGTAGACAGCTGCTGAAGCACTGAGAATCATAGTCCAGTCAAGCTGAAACAGTCTTAACCACTACAGACAAGTTTCTGACTTACCCAGTTTCCACTTTTCATAGATTTTATTGTAGGTCCTCAACACTATGGTGCAAATTAAATCACTTTATATATTTACATAATTATAATGAATGTCAAGGATTAAATTATGTTCCCCTCAAAATACGTGTATTCATTTTGCTGGGTTATGATTCTAAATATTGTGTGGCTGTCCACATTTTATAATTGTAATTTTATGTTAAGAAGGATTAGTGTGGAATTGTAACACCCTTACTAAAGTCACATTTCTGATCCAGTATTAAAGAGTCCCCTGAGGGGTGGCCTGCACCACCTCTTACCTCTGAAAAGGTAAAAGGAAACAGAAGTCAGCAGAGAACTAAGGACTTCACACCACCAAGAAAACAGTACATGAAGCAGAGTATATCATTTGGACTCAGGGTCCCTGCACCTGAGAAGCTGTTTGACTGAGGGCAGATGAAGGACAAAGACCTTCCTCCAGAGCTGACAGAGAGAGAAAGACTTCCCCTGGAGCTGACACATTGAATTTGGAATTTTAGCATACTGTACTGTGAGGAAACATATTTCTCTTTGTTAAAACCACTCACTTGTGTTATTTTCTGTTACAGCAGCACTTGATGACTGAAACAACATATAAATGAGCAATTGTTTTTTAAATATTACTTTGGTAATATTTAGTTTACAATTTTATAATGCATTATTGGGAATAGAATACTAATTTTGGTCCTTATGTAATTTTGAAGAACGTGTTAAATATAAGCAAGCCATTTATTGATAATTTGATTTATCCATAATAATCATCACTTATAAAAGAGGATACACAATTACTTTCAATTTACATATGAAAATTGTGAAGTATAGTTCTTTTGCCGACTAGTTACTGCTTGCCGTGGAGTGGATTCTGACTCATGGTAATCCTCTTCATGTCTGAGTAGAATTTTGTTCAATAGGATTTAAATAGAGGATTTTTCAGAAGTAGATCTTCAAGACTTCTTTCCAAAGGCACTCCTGGATGGACTGAAAGCCCCAACCTTTTAATTAGCAGTCAAGTACATTAAATTTATACACCACCTTTGCACTCCTCTAGCAATGACAATTTCTGGAATTCCTGCTGCAAGAGTTTTGAACACAGATATTTTTGTTTGAATGTAATTACTACGGCACTCACTACAATTATTGTTCATATTTTCCTTTATAATGTTAGGTGAGTATAATCATAGGATGATCTCATGTGGTCATCTTCTTTAAACTGTGGAAATTAAGAGTTCAGCTTTAGTATTTGGAGACATTTTAGTACTTTGTATACTATGGTTAATTAGAATAATAATATTTATAGTAAAAGTCTCACCATTAATTTGACTCACACGTAGTCTACAATAGCCGGGGTCTTGTATTCTATAATGGAAACACCTTTGTACTGTAAAATTAAAATCTAATTATCATACTGTATGAGACTATCCTGGAGGACCACTGTAGCAACTAATGAAATGCACTCAGAATTGTTTAATTATTTTGTGGCTAAGGGTCTAAATGGGTTAGATTTCTTATTTCAGAAAAGAAGAGATTTTGTTAATTTAAAATTTTTGTTGCATGTTAAGAAATATCCTTTATCCTTGAATGCAGATGATTAAATTCATTTCTGGTAAAGAACTGAAAAATAGGCACAGAGAAATATGAAGGAAGCTAGGACATATCAAGTGTTATAATGATACAGTTCATTTGACTTCTGCATTTTTTTGTTTTGTTTTGCTTATTTTAGGATTGTGTGTCTTCAAGTGGCTTGTCTAATGATTTTTCTTATACAAGTTACTTTTGAAAATGCCAAACATTTTTTTTAAAAACAATCCAAATTAAATTTCCATGCCCTTCTGTCTGTACCTCCTTCTGTGCTCCTTACCTGATGATAGCATACTCTTCCTTTTAATTCTATATATCTCGTATCCTCTTAAAAATCTCCTGTCTCCTGCTCTCTACCCTCTCCTCCCCCTTTAAGTAAGAGGCCAGTAGGACAGAATCCTCTAGATACATAGGCCCATAAAGTACACCAACCATATGGTCACGTTGTGTCACCAAGCCCAGTCTATTCCTCTCCAAAGAGTTGATCTCAGTAAATTTTCTAGTCAGGGACAGCAGTAGATCTAGAGGCCATGCTCCCAGGGCAACACCCAGGCCACCAGAACATCAATTGCAATATTTTAGTGGAGTTCTTCAGGTGTTGCCACTGGGACTCAATGTTGTGTCCCTCATCACAGCTGTCTTTGGTGGTGGCCAGCACCATCTGGTTCTTCTGATCTCAAGTTGATACAGTCACCCGTTCACATGGATCCTTCTGTCTCCTGGGCTCCTTTTTCCTCCTGTTCTTGGTGATCATCTGTTCTGGTTGAGTTGGGACCAGTTGCAGTACCTCAGACAGCAGTTTGCTACTTTTTAAGACCTCAGATGCCAATCACCAACATGGGGTGCAGAAGACTCTCTTAACAATAGGCTAGTTATGTCAAATGGCCTCAATATTCCCTGAGAGCATGATCCCCGGGCCCCTGCCCATGCTACTCTATCCTTACAATATTGGGTGAAGACTAAAACAGTATTCAGTTTGGCTTTAACAAAGTGTCTAACTTCTGTTTATCTGCAAATATCTTAATGTCATCTTCTCATTTGTGAGACAGTTTTACAGGATATATAATTTTTGGCTGAGTGTTTCTCTCCTTCAAGGCTTTGAATGTGTCATCTGACTGCCTCCTTGCCAACATCATTTCTGCTGAGAAGACACATGAAACTCTTCAGGGCTTCCCTCTGAATGTCAGCGTTGCTTTGAGTCTCACTGCCTTTAAGAGAATCTGTTTATGTTTTATTTCATTAAACTTGATCATAATATGCCTTGGTGTCTTTCTTTTGGGGTCTAGTTTTTTGTGGTGTTTGATACACTTCTTTTAAGTCTATGTTCTCTTTCATAACTTCAGAGACGTTTTCCGTCAGCAACTCAACAGCAAAAGTTTGTGTTTTCAGCTATCCCTCCCAGTTCAAGAACTCCAATTAATCATAGATTATTCTTTTTAATAGAGTTCCACATGTGTTTTAATGCTTCTTCATTTTTTTTATTTCTTTTCTCTAATTTCTCCTCATTAATACTGCTGTCAGTATTAATTCTCCTCATTAATACTGCTCTACCCTGGAGGTCACTAAGTCTGACTTCCATCTCCTAAATTCTATCTTTTGGGTTTGATTGAATCATCTGTAATTTTGTTATTGATCTGCTGAATTTCAGATCATTGATGTTTCATCAGTTCAAATAACTTGCTTGCTTAATTTTTCATTTTGCTCTGCTGCATCTTGTTTAATCTCTAGGAGGGCTGTCTATATTATTCTTTTATACTCAGCCTCATAAAACTTTCTTCATCTGGGAAGTTTTTTTCATTCTTTGAGAGTTTCCCTAAGCCATGGTGGACAGTTTCTTTAAATGATTAGCAATGTTTAGTTGACTTCAGGCAATCCAGAGTCTGTTCAGTTTCTCTGGTGTTACTGCAACAGGAGCTAAGGTATAGTTCTTGGAAGAAACATGGTCACTAGCTCCCTCTGAGTCATCTAGTGACTGGTCTCAGTGAACTCTTTGGGGTGGCAGGCTCTGCCTCTTGTCTGGCAAAGATGACACCCTACTTAGAGAGTTACTGGTGGGGGGCATCAACTGACCATATGATGTGGGTCAGTAAAGAATCTCTTCCAAGCTTCTCAGAAGTTATTTCTCCAGGTAGTCTTACTTTAAAAAGCTCAGAACTCTCCAACAACTTCCAAAATGAGTTAGGCCATCAGGTGTGTCACTCTCTGCCTTCTGGCTAATAACAGAAGCACCTCTTTACCATCACTACATGCTATGATGTTGTTCAAAGTAGGGAAGGTTTATGACCTTGCTACCATCCTTAGCTGGGCCCCACCCATAATGTAATACTGTTCTAAACACACCCTTTTTGCTGTAAAAGCACTTTCTGGACTGGCACTGCATCTCAGAGTGGGAATTAGCCCCTGCTGAGTCCTCCAGCTGGGCAACTCTGTCTGTCGGCTGACCAGGATGGCATCCCAGTCGAGCTGCCTTTCCCACTGCAAAGCAGCAGAATCCATGGCAGAGCTCAGAAGAGAGATGGTGGAGGGGTAGTGGTACTTTCAGTCAGTAGCCCGGCTCTCAAAGTGTGGCTATCCCACACATTGTCTCTCTGCTGCACTGTACACTGTTTTCTTTAGAACTGCAGTTCAGCATATTTGCTAGCTCACGCCCCTCCCCCACCTTTCAGATAAGAAAAATGCATTCGTACCTGCAGTCTGCCCAAGCAGTGAATCAGCAGGAGTGGAGTTCAGCATGCATTGCCTCCTCATGTTAGAGAGAGGCAGCATCCCATTTAGTGGTGCATAGTCCAATCTGACAACCCTATGCCATATCCTAGGGCTCCCTGGGTATCCAGAGTGCCTCATTCAGTTATCAGTGAAGGCCTTAGTTCTCAGAAGGAATTGAGGAGACGTGTGTCTAATCCACCGTGTTGGTCATGCCTCCACATTTGTTTTTAATATTTCTGAACTTTTCTCACTATAGCCCACTCTTTGCAATGCAGTGTGATGACAGACCAACCTGGATGGACTTGGAGCTTCATTTACTTTTCCCATTTGAAGTACTGGTGGCAGAATGGTCAAGAACTTGGCTACTAACCAAAAGCTCAGTAGTTCAAATTCAACAGCAGCTCCTTGGAAATGCTATTAGGCAGTTTTACTCTGGCCTACAGGGCCTCTATGATTCAGAATCAATTTGATGATGACAGATTCTGATAACTTAGTTAATACAAGTGAACAATGGCACCCTGTAGAGAGACATCAAAGATGCTATGTGTTGTCATCATCCCTGGGAACTGATTTGTTCCACACAAAAGACAGAACTAGAACAAAGTAATTAAGCCTGACTCCCCTTGGCCAAAAAAAAAAAAACAAAGACTGTCTTTGAATCAGTTCTGACTCATAGTTACCCTATAAGAAGGGCTAAAAATAACATAATGGAGAAAGTAATGGAAGCCCTGATGGCATACTGATTAAGTGCTACAGCTGCTAACCAAAATTTTGGCAGTTCGTATCTCCTAGGTGCTCCTTGGGAACGCTATGGGGCAGTTCTACTCTGTCCTCTAGGATCATTATAAGTCAGAACTGACTTGACAGCAATGGGTTTGCATTCCAGTGGAGGTACTAACATCAGATTATTGGAACAAGAGAAAGTAAAATTCAAATGAAAAAAGCATTAAATATGACAAGGAAGAATTTGCATGGATGTTAAAATCCACAGTTCATGCTAAGTTTATAGTATAGGTAATCATTTTCATTCAGAATTATTATATACCTGTGAAACCATCAATTGGACTTGTTCTGTATCAAAGTATAGCTAAGTCTGGTTATGCTATATAATTGCCATGTAAGCAGCCTCTTCAGACTCCAAATTTGAGTCAATTGTGATGTGCAGCCATAGTATTATCCTTTAGGCACAGTGGCTAAGCACTCACTGTGTATCAGAAGACTGGCAGTTCAAATCTACTAGGCACTCCCTGGAAACTGTATGGGGCAAGCCTACTCTGTTCCATAGCTATGAGTAGGAATTGACTCAATGGCCATAATATTTTTATGTTACCTCCACGTCCACTCTCCTCTCACTGGCAGTGCAGTGGTGAAGTGCTTCAGCTGCTAACCAAAAGGTTAAAAGTTCAAATCCAACAAGCACTTCTTGGAAACTCCATGGGGGCAGTTCTACTGTGTCCTAAAGGGTCACTATGAGGTGGAATCAACTCAACCGCAGTGTTTTTTTTTTTTTTTTTAATTAAATCCAGGTTCTACTACTGCTTTTAATGTAGATGACTGAAACTGAAAAATTTTCCTCCTCTCTCCTCGTTGGCCCCTCCTGCACCTGATACGATTCCCCCTTCCCTTCTCAGCCGACACTCCCCTGACAGGACACATTCCCCTTTCCTTTCCCAGCCCGGCACCCCAGCTGGCGAGATATGATAACCCCATTCCCCTTTCATTTCCCAGCCCGGCTCCCTGCCCCCCGCAGAGCTCGGTGCCCGCTCGGCAGGGCACTCCCCAATCCTGCCTCCTACCTGACAGGTCACTCCCCTCCTGGCGCGCAGCAGGACACTCCCCGCTCCTGCCTGACAGGGTCACACCCCTCCAGAGCCCGCTCAGCCAGGCCCCCTTCCCTTGCCGGACAGGATATTTCCCTTTGATAAATCTCACGCCTGCCTGATAAGATGTTCCCCTTTCCGAAGCCCCACTCCCGCCGAACAGGACGTGCACCCCCGGAATCATTTGTTTCAACCACGACATCCTCAAACTGCACTATATATACCCTGCCGAAACCACAAGTTGGGGCCATTTTGTTGGAACCTGCAAAGGTCCCTTTTGGCCCGCCGGCGTAATAAGCAACCTCTTGCCTCCTCCTGGGTTTCATTCGCTTCTTCATTTTCTATAACACTTTTAAGAGACATTATATTTACTTTTACATTTGCCAGACCCAGTAAACTAGCATACCAGGGAGGATGTGACAATCTGCTTCTGACAGTCTCCAGGGACTGTGTCATAATTGATCAAATTCCCTAGCCCCAAGACTGGGCAAGAAAAATAAATTTCTGAGATTGTAAACATGAGTGAGCTTATCAGTGAACCTATGTTTGTGATTGTGCTATGAATTTTTAAAACCCTTGAATAATCTCTTGTATCTTTTTCAAGGAAAATATGGTGATATTGTTTGTACAGTGCACCTACTTATCAAGTTGAAGTCTCACACTACAAAACTGTGACAGTATGACAATAAATTCAAGTGTTCCTTTAGCAATACAGAAAATTGTACAAGAAACTGTCACACATAAATGTTAACAATGCTGGGTTAAAATCAATAACAACAATGATAAATGTAAAAGCTACATATAATACAAATACTAATCTCTTTTGTCTATAACCTTATTTTACATTATTTACCATATTGAATATAACTAGATACTATTAGGAAGATCACATCTTTTAATCTGCAATTGCCCACTATCAACCTCCATGTACCGTATTCCTCACCTATGACCGACTAGAGGAGTTCAAAAAGGAGTTAGTGGGAATAAAAACTCCTGCTTTAATCGTTACCTCAGTCAGAGTAATAAACTCTTTTTGCTGTCAACAATGTTGTATGGTTTAGTAAGTATTACAGAGAAAGGAGCAGGAAGTTCCACGAGTTCATATTCAATGTACCGACAAAAACTGTGTGAGGGATAGACTTAGCCCATCTTTAATTACAGACTGATAGAAGCAGATCTTTCTTTACACTTACAGTAGACACCTGGATTATGCAGACTGGTAAGGGAACAAACTATAGAAATTTCATCAGTGAAATTTTCTACCTCCTGGTTTAAGTAAGACCTTAGTATTCTTCCTCACAGCATCAGCATGCTCTCCATATTTAGTTTATTTTAGCACTGTTTTTGTTATAAAGATCAGTATTCTTGGCCAGCCCACAGCTTATAATCTTCCAATTCTTCTTGCATTGTCATTGAAAAAAGCTTTGAAAGTCCCAGTGGATCTCATTGAGCCAACTCTAGCCCTTTAGTCATTGGTTTTTATATTTTATATTTTAATTGAGGTGAGATTTAATCTCCTTTTTCAAGTACTTTCACTCTAAATTTGGATCCTTATAATTCAATTCGAATATATCCAGACGTAACCTGAATATTCAAAGATGTGATTAGCACAGTGGCTATTTCCTATCTTTTAGGCATACATAATGTGGTAACCATTAAACTGTCAATTCTTCTTTATCCAGTCCTTTAAAACTCATCATATGCTTTGCTATCATAATTCCTTAGGTGTAAATGTATTTTTGTTAAATCACATTGGCAGCATTTGTCAATCGTAATATCCCTAAAGCCTTCTGTAATGCAAAGGACAGGTAGGGAGCCATCATAATAAAACTTTCTGTTCTGATGTTTTCCTTCCCTTTCGTTTCTTTGTCAAAACAAACACACAAAAATGAACAACAACAACAACAAAAAGTCTACTATTATTTTGGGTCTAAAAGATGATCCTACAACTCTTTCCTTATCAGAATTAATTAATTAACTAATTATTTTTTTATTAGAATTAATCATTCTTTCCTACCAAGGGTAGAATTCTCAAAGAAAATTCACTCAAAGCATTGTCATTAACTAATACCAATTTTCTTGTTTGTTTGTTTGTTTAAGAATTAAAGAGTAAATACAGAAACTAGCTAAGAATGAGCGCAACCTCTCTGGAGGGACCCTGCCTTGTCTAGACTTTGGTTTGGGCACCAAAGCTGAACTCTGAAAATGGGAGCTTACAGAAATCAGATCAGAGGAAGCTACTTAATGTTGGGCCATCTTGCTTTTTTATACTTGCTTAGTCGTACAGAAGAAAAGAAACCGTATAACTAACTTCTAGTCTCTAGGCAGCTGCTGTTAAGAAATCTAACATTTCCAAGTTGATTTAAAACCACCATTTAGAGAGAATAATCATATGTTGTTAAGACATTCTTTGCTAAGAACTCCATGGGGAAACTCCCAAGCACTCAGTACTCTTAGCATAGTTAGGGAAAGTTTACTGATAGTTAACTGATTACACCTAGCAGCTATTCAAAAAATTATATTAATATTAAAAAGAGAAATTTAATACTTGCTCAAAGCAAAGAGAAAGGACATGTGAATTTATGGATTATAACTGGATTTGAATATATCGAAATATAACCTCACTCTAAAAAGTGAGTTTGCCACAGTAGCTTTTTCTCATTATGTGGAGAGATCATAGCATGGCCTTAATTATTTCTAGAACAGTCAAAGAGACTGATGTAAAAATTAGATGTTTTCACATTAATTTAGTTAAGGAGACATATCCTAGTAAAAATTTATATCCCAAACTGATAAAACAGTAGCATGAATATTTCATGTAGAATTCATGTCAAAAATAAAGGTCATGTTTATTGGCACTAGCTATAAATTGTAAAATAAGAAAGAAATATTTAAAATACATCATTATTTTACTTTACTCAGATCTACAGAACCATCATCTATAGGTAATTCCCATGCAACAGATATACATCTATATCCTGTACAAATACGATATTATTTGAAATACAGTTCTTTGGGGACAAACACTGCGAAACTGATATTACTCTTACTCTTAGAAAAATGAGTTAACATAATAAAACAATTTGTGAGAACCATGGAGAAGTTTTACATGCAGTTCTGCAGTGCTAAAGTGACCAAGATGTGATTTCTGCTTTCTGGCTAAGAAATTAATTTTGCTGTGCAATTCTCCTTGAGTTATTCAAACACTACTTCAATAAATTCTAATTTCAGTCATATTATGTACTGACTGTTGTGTTTCAAACTAAATTGTTGAAAGAAGTACATTTGATTAAGTGGATAATATTCAATCCCACACAGCACTAAGTTAGAATTCTAATAAACTAGCATTAATGCTCTTTGTTCTTTATTTCTGAATATTCTTCTATTATTACCCACATGACATGTGCTTTGTTTAGATCTTTGGTGTATACAAACGTACAGTTCTACATAAAGTGAGCAGAAACAGTTTGGCTGATGAATTTCAGTTTCTGCCTCTGTGTGGCAGTGTAAAGTGTAGTGTGTTAGAAGGAAATTCAATAACAGAACATACGGAAGTTAGAATTTCTTGTAATGTATGTAAAGAATGCACTTATTTTGTTTACAGTTGCTAAATCAGAGTGTATCACAGTATTTCAATCAGAGGCAAGCTTACATAGTCTCCAATTCATATGCAGCCACAAATGTATCCAGCTATCAAATACATCACCTGAGGAAGGTTAGAGTACAGTCTGGTTTTTCAAGAAGCTAGTTTACTCAATTTGTTCATCCTCAGTTCCCAGGTGCTTGAAATTGTTCTGGAGACTCTGGGTAGGCTCTCTTCACCTCACAAGCTGCAAGGAAGAAACAACAGTCTTAGCACAATTTGAGTGTTTACAATAAGCTAACTTGAGTCCAAATTGCATTTTAAAGATAGTATGTCCCCTATCTCATTCAGAGTCAATGCAATTCACTCTCTTCCCTCAGTATGAAGTTTGTTTTCAGTTTTAGCTTTTAACATATGTTGCTTGCACACGTTATAGAAAAACAGACAAAAAATGATGCTCACCATAATAAAAAATATTACTACAAAAATTCCCAGTGATGAGAAGAGCTTCAGTTTAAACAATTCAAAATATTCTTCTTTTTTTATAGGCATTAATTTGGCTTCTCCCTATTCTGATCACTTTTGAAAAGAAATCGCTAACTCCACTCTTTCTAGTTATAAGTAATCATACACACAGATATTCAAAATTGCCACTGTATAAGCAGTAGTAATCCTCTCTTCAAGAGGTCCTGGTTGCTCTGTGGCTAAGGCTACTAACTGAAAGATTGGCAGTTAGAATCCACATGATGCCTCCATAGGAGAAAGACCAGGTGATCTGCAGTTGTAAAAATTTCAACCAGAAAACCCTATGGGACTCTCATATTTTGTCCCATGAGGTTGCTATGAGTAAGTAGCAACTTGAAAAAAAACACCTAAAATCAATACCAATCCTATCAGTCCTCTCATTGAGCTAAACTTTATCAACACTGTATTTGTATACATCTAAAATTATTCTATAAGTCTACAGGGCCACCATGAGTCAGAACCTACTTGATAGCAATGAATTTGACTTTTTGGGTTTAAGTTCACTCTAGATCTATACCTATGAAGAGATGACTTTGTCTTGACTAGTTCAGTTATAAAATACACTGCTCTCCAAATATACTGACATTATGCTATATAGGCTGTTTCATTTTTGCATATAAGACAATACTCATTTACACACTTCTAACAGTCATCTAAAATAATTCAAGGATGTGATAACAGCATGTAGAGAAAAGATGTAGTAAATTCTAATTATTAGACATCTGTTTACAGTGATAAAAAAGCAATAAGGACAGGATTGATCTCTCTAAACAAGCAGAAAATCAGACACATATGCGAACAGTGCTTTCAGACAATGGACAAAAAATGCAGAAATACGACAACTGAAAGACAGGGAAAAAACAATGAATCCTATGACTTCTTTGACTTTCTACCTGGAGTAAGCATCTCGAAAGGGAATTTAAACAAATTGATAAATATTCTGGGGAAAGGATACTTTTTAAAAATATAATCAATATACTTCATTAAAGACACAAATGGAGTTTTCAGGAAAAATATCAGATTTTGTGCTGATGAAAGATTTAAAATGTGCATAACAGTTTAATATTCTTCACTGAGTACTACTATATTTCCCAGGTAAAATTCACAAGACATGACAAAGGAAGACTATTTCTAAATTGAATGCTTTGCAGATCTTACAACTGTGATGGAAACACCTAAGCCCTGAGCAGTAGGAAGACAGAGTGCCGGTAGACTACTTCAGGCTTACAGTGGAAACCAGAGAGAATGATCTATCTTTTAATAAGGTTGAACTATTCCTAAACCAAAAACCAAACCCAACCCACTGCTATCAAGTCAATTCTGACTCATAGCAACCCTATAGGATAGAGTAGAATTTCCCCAAGGAGTTTCCAAGGGAGTACCTGGCAGATTCAAACTACCAACTTTTTGGTTAGCAGCTGTAGCATGTAACAATTACGCCATGAGAGTCTCTGGATTACTCCTAGTATAGAGTATAATACAAAAATAGTCTTTGAAAACCATTCTATGTAACAAAAAGGGAGTTTCAAGGTGAGCCAACAGTCTCAAATAAAGTTAACTATCTTCAAAACAAAATCTGCGCATTTAATTTTGATTCGAAGGGGTGTGTGGTGTCTTGGATGCTCTGTCTGGCATGTCATAGGGATGTGAGACTCAAGTACGAAGTCTGGAAAACAAACTAATTTAGTCCTTCCAGGTCCCAGAGAGAAAACTGTAGCACACCTCAGTGTAGGACAATACAGGAGATTATACCTGGGGACAAGACAACAATCAGCTGAAACCATTGCGCAAAGCACGCATGCACACATATATACATATGTGCCATTGAGACGATGCTCACTCATACCAACCCCAGTCAGTTTAAAATTTCTACTGCATTAGCTGGGGGGAGAGGGGAGAAGTTGTAACTATAGAAATCAGCGTAGGGCATGGAGTCCTAGTGGTGCAGTGGTTAAGAGCTACAGGTGCTAACCGAAGGTTCACATTTCAAATCCACCAGCAGTTCCTCGGAGCAGTTCTACTTGGGGCAGTTCTACTCTGTCATATAGGCTTACTGCAGGTCAGAATTAACTCAACAGCAACAGGTTTGGCTTTTTAATTTTATGCTCATATATATTTCACTGAATTTCTTTCAAAGCTAGTGTATTACACTGCTATGATACATTAATCATTATTGAAAGACCTGTCATGGTAGATTACTAATAACTAAACTCCATAATGTATTCAAGTTTCACTAATTATTCCCTTAATGTCTTTTAGCACCAGATATAGGATATCACATTGTGTATAGATATGTGCTTTCCAAAACTATTTGAGGAATATACTTGTCTAAACTTTAACACTGTATTTTTAAGTAATAAAGTTTCAGAAAAAAATGTATGTTTCAAACAAACAGTAAACTCCATGAAATAAGTAAGGAGCAATAAAATACAAGACACCCTTTTCTCTGCCCACCCTTTGTAAATCCGCTGAGGCTGAGATTCAAACAAGAGTTTAGAAACTGGGACATGAAGAACTAAGAAATGCGATAGATTGGGTGGTCCAGGAGTAAAATTTCCTATGTTTGTTTTAAGGACTTGAAGTTTTCTGTCTCCTGACTGTTGCCTAATAATGCGTCATGTTTTTAGGAAAATACCCAAAAAGAACAAACTGATGAGATCATGAGTAATAACTAGGAAATATTTAAAATGATTGTTATGTGCAGCAGGGTGAAGTAGTGCCTGATCCTATGCCACTCTCCTAGTCACTACTGTTGGAGCCTGTTGTTACAGCAGTTGTAGCAGTCCCTCTTGCTAAGGTTTTCCCTTTTGCACCAACCTTCTGCTCTGCCAAGGATGATGTCCTTCTCTGGGTACTGGTCCTCTTGTTAGCATTTGTCATCGTGTCTAGAAGACTACATCTTGCCATCCTTACTTTTAAGAAGCAATCTGATTGTACCTCTTCCAAGACGGATTTGTTTATTCTTCTGGCATTCCAGGATATACTCAGTATTATTTGCCAACACCATAGTTTAAATACATCAATTCTTGTTTAGTCTTCCTTATACATTGCTCAGCTTTTGCATGTGTATGAGGCAACTGAAAGTAACATGGCTCGGGATGAGGTATACCTTTGTCCTCAAAAAACAAAGAAACCATAAAACCATTTTAATTTTTAAAAGTATATTTATAGGAACAAAAAATCCCTCAAATCTAGTGCTGTTGAATCAATTTCAACTTACAACAAGCCCACAGGACAGAGTAGAACTGCCTCAAAGGATTTCCAAGGAGTAGTTGGTAGGTTGGAAAAGCTGACCTTGTGGCTAGCAGCCATAGATCTTAACCACTGTGCTACCTTTTCTATGTATTTTTTTTTTTCTTTGCAGAAAAGAGTAAGGTGATTAATGAATGAATTTTAGGCATGAATTATTTGATTTTGATTAATTGTTGATGGGGAAGATGGATGGAGAAAAATGAGTTCATTGAGAAATGCAAGATTTTTAAATGTGAAAGAGACCTTATTTATGTCAAGTTTTAGTAGATCGCAATGGGACTCAAATTGCAATATTTAGACTCTATTAGTTACATTATACAGACATAAAAATATTTTTAAAGTTTTATCTTTGACAATGCGTTAGAAAAGTTTTTACTTTCTACATTCTATAGAAATGTATTTTGTATCTATATTTTTATAGTCTATATTTAAACTTAAAATTAAAAAATCAATATACCAGCTTAAATAAATCTGAGGGAGAATACACACGCACATCCTTTGTTAATTTATTTGCAAGATAAAAAATATTTAGAATAAATTTACTGTTCTATAACTTTACCTAAAACATAGTGTGACCTCTAAAATGTACAACTGTCTTCCTGGAAGAGAAGAAAAATTCCCAGCCAGTTCCCAAGAGAAATCATTTTACTTGATTGGTGAAGCAAATATGAGTTTTCCAGGAGGAGGTGAGAAAATATATTTAACAGAGAATGAAAAGTATGTGCAAAGAAATAGGAATGTGAACTAACATGACAGATAGTACAAGGACTGGTAAGCTGATCATTACAGCTGGAAAATACAGTTTAAAACGGGAAGCAGTAGGAGATGTACTTTGTATAGCCTTGACTTATTCTGAGTATACTAGTAAAATACTGAAAAATTTTACTCAATGGAAACAAGATCAAGTTTGTTTGTTAGGATGATTACTGTATTTGTGGTAGTAAAAATACGTATTTAAAAATAGAAAGTCTAGAGATTGAGATTCTACAAGTGGAACAGAAAAAGAAAGAGTCCTTAAACTAAGAGAATGTCAGAAAGAATAAGATGAAATGATCAGATACAGAAAGAAGAAATCCAGAAACAGTATCTAAAAAAATCTGATTTTATAGACTCTGGTAGATTAGATCCATGATGACACATAAGTTGCTGGCTTTGGGCATTTAGATTTATGAATTCATTAATAAACTAAATAAATAGATGATAGAAATATTGATAGATCAGATACACAGATAATGTAATTTGATGATACTTCATTTTTTTATATCTTGCAAATTGTGTATATGTTGGATGCAAATACTCTGGTGACACAATGGATAAGTGTCTAGCTGCTAACCAAAAAGTCAGTGGTTTGAATTCACCAGTTACTCCACAGGAGATAAGATCTGCAGATCTGCTCCTGCAAAAAGTGCACCCTAAGAAACACTACAGTGCAGCTACTCTGAGATACGTGGTAGTTATGTGTCAGAACTGACTCAGTAGAACACAATAGCAACATTAGACATGTAGAAAGAGATGCTGAAAAATAATTTGAAATCACTGTCTATAGCTCTGAGAGTGGACGAGATCTGGAGACAAAGTTTCCAAGTCTTGAGGTTTTTAAAATAATTAAGGCACCTAGTGGGAATAGAAGGAATTAGATAGATAGAAGTCGACCCAGAAGCAATCTTGATCAACAAAAATATTCAAGAAATTGGCTGGAGAGAAGGAATTAAAAAAACAAAAACAAAAACAAAAACCCAGAGATGGAATAATTATAGAGGAGAAAAGGGACAATAAAGGAAGTAATCATCAAGTGAAATAAGTAATGGATAATATCACAATCTGCAGCAGCTGAAAAATGTGCGTAATTTACATAAAGATTTTTGAGGTCATTGGACACTTAACAAAGCCAGCTGTTGTACAAAAAAGAAAGAAACATTTTAATAGATCTAGGAAGGAAAGGAAATTCAATGCTTGAAAAAAGCATGAGTTTTTGAAAGCTTTTTGTTTGTCTGTTTTAATGAGAGCTGTAAAAGCAGTAGCCAGATTAATTTTATTATTATTACCAAGGATGAGATCTAACAGTATTTAAAGGGTGACAATAAGTGTTCTGAAGCAGAGAAGTAGATTTTATAGGAATAAAAAATAAGTTATTTATGGATCATTCACATAGGAGGCCTTTTTTCTCAGACAGTGAGAGTCTAGCTGAATAATTAGATGTCCTAATCTAATCCTGGTCCATCCCTCACTACCTGTGGTATTGGGATGGGTTACTAAACATAGTCCTTAGTTTACTCAATTACATAGTGGGTATAATAACAGCCCCTTCCTCCCATGTCGTCTGTGAGCAGTAAAGCATACAACATTAATCACTGGAACCAAAACATGACCCACAGGACATATTCAGTAAATGCAGGTGTCACAGGATGTGAAAAGTTGGAATACCTGATGTGAAAAAATAAAATAATTAAGTTGACCTCAGAAAACCAAAAGTGTAGTGTTTTGATAATAAAATTCTTAGCTACATTGACCCCTGAGAGCATGGCCCCCGGCCCTGATGCTGCCCTTACCCATAAATTATAACATAGGTCCACTCTTTGGACAGCAGTGGATTGGACTTGGCAACGCAGAGTGACCATATATTGGTTGCACTTTATGGTTCTATACATCTATAGGATATCATCCTGCTGACCTTTGGCTGGAGGAAGGGGAGTAGGTGGAGAGGAGGGGAAAGGAGGCTGTTGGGAGGATGTGACATGTATGGAGCAGAGAGCAATAGTGAGCAGTCACTGGACAGGGAGAGCAGTGGAAAATGCATATAGGTGGGCATGTAAATTTATATGGGAATGTACATTTTCACTTAGTCCTGTTAAATAAAAAAAAAAAATTCTTAGCTACATTGGAAAACACTCATCAAAAAATGGCACAAACATACACTTTTGCATAGCTTTATCCATAAGAAAGAGATTGCCTGTCTGACGGTGGAGAAGACAAATGGCTAGACTGATGCAGAGGGAGGGTTTGCAGGGCAGGTGGATTAGCACAAACAAAAAGATGTGTGAATACTGAGGAAAACTAGTCAAATTTACAAATCCAACCTGCGAACGGAAAGCAGAATACAAAGAGAAGCAGAAATAACAGAAGTGTGAAAGTACATATGTGCTTTGTGAGATCTCTCTTTCAGCCTTTAGAAACCTGGGATCCAAGGAATAATAAAATGTGGCTGGAGAAAGGAAAACAATAAAAAATGGTTTAATATGGTCCAAGAAAAAAGAATATTTCAAGACAGAATGTGTGAAATATGATATGAAGTGTCTGAAATATCAAATACCCTGAAAACTGAGAAATACACAGTGGCACTGACCAGAGAACTTTGTGGGCACGGATGCAGTGGTAGATTGATGTGAAGATGGTTATAAAGAAATATGAAAATAAATATTGCCAAAGCCAGCCATGTGTCGTCGAAAATACTACTCGTTCAAAGCATTACACTATGGGGAAGAAGAGACAGAAATTACAGCTTTTTCTCCTCTCTATCCTTCTGTCCCTATATGGTGTGCGTCTGTGTGTGTCTGTGTACACACATGCATGTTCATTTGTGTAGTTGTATATAATATGACAGATTTCATTATATGTTGAAACCTAGCAGAAGGAGGCTGTTTTTGAGCCTTTTAGTCTAAAAGAATTCCTGGAAGAATCATTAAAAAAATGGTATATCATACATTTCAAAAATGAAATGTAATGCCATAGCATCAATCATATAAATACCTCTAATAATGAATGCTTATATAAAACCAAACCCACTGCCCGTCCAATTGATTCCAACTCACAGAGACCCTATAGACAGAGTAGAACAGCTCCACAGAATTTACAAGGAGCACCGGCAAATTTGAACTGTGACTTTCTGATTAACAGCTGTAGCACCTAACCTCTATTCCACCAGGGTTTCTGAATAGTTAAATACCAAACCAAACCAAATCCAGTGCCGTCGAGTCGATCCCGACTCACAGCGACTGAAAGGGCAGGTTAGAACTGCTCTGTAGAGTTTCCAAGGATCGCCTGGGAGGATTCGAACTTTTGACATTTTGGTTAGCAATATAGCACTTAACCCCTATCCCACTGGAGTTTCTGAATATTTATATACCAAAAAAAGCCAAACACAATGCCGTGCAGCTGGGTCTGATTCACAGGGTCCCTAGAGGTCAGAGTAGAACTGCCCCATAGAGTTTCCAAGGAAAGCCAGATGGGTTTCAACTGCCAACCTCTGGTTTAGCAGACATAGCACTTAACTCATTATGCCACCAGGGTTTCCAAATGTTTATGTAAACCAGACAGAACCAAACCCGATGCTGTCGAGTCCAGTCCGAGTCACGGCTACCCTAGAGGTCAGAGCAGAACCGCTCCATAGAGTTTCTAAGGAGTGCTTGGTGGCTTCGAACCACTGACGTTTTGTTTAGCAGCTATAGCAATTCACCACTACACCATCAGGGGTTCCTATTAAAATAATTATGAACTAGCCGTTTTCTCTAAGGCATCCAGACTACAGGACATTCTAATTTGAATGTATCTGCTTCTTTCTCCGTAAGAAATATTGTAACACTGTCTTTACAGAATGTAATGATTCAGTAAACATTCAGTGGACTCTAACTCTGTGTAGGAGCCCAGATACCACAGCGGTTAAGAGTCATGGCTGCTAACTAAAAGATCAGCAGTTCAAACACACCAGCTGCTCCTTGGAAACCCTGTGGGACAGGTCTACTCAGTCTTGTAAGGTTGATATGAGTCAGAACTGACTAGACAACAGTTTTTCATGTTTTGTTTTTTATTGTTTTGATGACTATATGTACAGCCCTAGACTTGTTATTGTTCAAAATATTCACATCTTGAGATCAGTGGATATTTTGTAGATGACAGTATCATATCCCATACTGATTATCTTCGTATCAGGGGTTCATAAGTACAGGTTGAGAATCACATTGAACATAAAGAAAGAAAATTACAGACCAGCATCTCTCATGTATATATGTAACTCATTGCCACTGAGTCAGTTCCAACTCATAATGACCCTGCAGGATAGAGTAGAACTGCCTCAGAGAGTTCTCAAAGAGTAGCTGGTGGTTTTGAACTTGCTGACCTTTTGGTTAGGAGTGATAGTACCTAATTACTACAAAATATCCACTGATCTAAACCACTTCTCATCAAGATTTCCTAGTATTTATTAGATGACACAAATATATACCTATTATGCACGACTTGCCAAAATTTCTCTCCAGTAGCATAGACTTAATGGAAATTTTTGCTTGATATAAAGACATCCAGTAACAGAACTCTGGTTGTCCTTCAGTATCTCTTCTCCCCTTTCTGCACATTGATGATTTTAGCTGAGCAGAAGCCTGCATACCTAAAGACTTCATTTTCTAAGTCCCTGTCTTTCTCTTCTCTTGTGTTACTAACTTTAGATTTTACTGTCAAAATCCCTCTTGATTGTAAACTTTGTACCTAATGCCCAAGTGTTTTCCATCCTTCAGATAACCTTCACCTGCCCATGAAAATTCTTGTAGCTCTTTATGTCTATCACTATCTGCAGTTCATGTATTTCATCAGCCAGGGAGCCTAAAATAGAATTGTTCACTTCTCTATTGAAAATTCCTTAATGGCTTTACTTCACCCAGTATCATTCAAAACTTTTACACGTTGCTTGCCAGAAATCCCGCCACCCTACCTCTCAGGCCCCGTAATCCATCCCTGTACATCTTGTTTCCACATGCTCCAAAGTCTTCTCTCTCCCACCAGGCACATATCTCTGTACAGTGGTCTATTATCCTGAGATCCATCTGCATTCTTTTCTCATCTTACAAATTCTTCAGTTCTTGATAAAACGTGTTTCCCTTGATTCCTGTTCCATCCATTTCAGGCGAACCTCTTATTTAACACCCCTGTCTTAGCACTTAATTCATTTGTAACGGCTCTTTGTGTAATGGCTCTTTGTGCTTAAAAGAATAAAAACTATTTATGGGTATTGACCATACTATTTTCTTGGCTCACTGTAAATCCTCTATTCCTAGCTAAGCGGGTGGCAGAAATTCTACACTCAATGGATAATGCTTGAGTTAATGGGAGAAAGAAAGAAGTCATTCTTAATTTTGAGGGGGAGGGGAACTACTCGATAGTTGAAGACAGTGATTTCTCAGCCCTGGCTCCTATTACTGAAAGAAAATGCTTTCATTTGGTTTATTCAAGTTTATACACAATATCCACTGAAATATGTTCAATTTTGTGGACATTCTTTAAAACTTGGAGAGCTCACAGGTGATCTCACTATCTCCACTGTTGTGTCAGTTTGGGCTGACGACTAGGAATGGCTCTCTACTTTAAGATGGGCACTGTAGTTGTGTTAATATCTCTCTAAGTCAAAGTTGCCTTTCTGACAGTCCTGACATGCCACTGACTTGCACTCTACTTGTAGTCAACTTAAACTCCAGCTCTTTTTCACTTAAACTGTAGAAAATTCACAACTCACCTGTCCTGAACTTCAAATTTGGTTTATGAATCTAAGTACAGTGATAAATTAGGAAATATATTATTCAATATTGCCAGTGGCTAATATTGCTGGCCTAGTTTTCTACTCTGAAGTTCTCCGGTGATACTTGTTTGGTGAATTGTGAATATGCTTTTCCTTCATGTTTTTTTCTGTTTCTACAGTTGTAAAATTATGTAGCTGGTATGATGAGACACCAAATACTTTATATCTTTCTATATGATCAGCTGTATTCTGCTTTTCCTTTACCAGGGACTAGAAATAATGACAGTTATCTTCCCAAACTGCAATTATCCAGTGACTGTGCTGCTTCCTCTAAGAAACTCTTGAGACAAATTTCAAAATAGTGTCCATTGCTCCAATGGCCTTTAATCTGAGGAATAACTCCACTATGAATTCCGAAACTATTCTTGTTACCAGATATACAAAATATTCTTCACATTCTAGTAAAGTGCTTTTTATTCTATTCTGGCTTCCATAAACTTTATAGAATCTCAGTGCACTGGAGCTGACACTATGACACACAACAGCAAAATGTAGATATGTGTAAACGTATTATGTCTGTATGCATGTAACTAGCGTCTCTGTAAGTTGGAATCAACTCAACCGCGATGGTTGCATGCATAGATATGTGCTTGTAACATAGACATTATATACTTTAAGAATATTTCAGGACTCATGATGATTAATAAGTGAGAGTAATTATATTGATTTCCTAGGGCTGCTGTGATAAAGTACCACAAACTAGATGCTAGACACAACAGAAATTTGTTGCTGACAGGTCTGGAGGCTACAAGTTCAAAATCAAGTAATTAACAGTGGTATACTCTGTCTTATGACTCTAGGGTAAGATCTTCTCCTTTATCTTTCTAGCTTTTATTGATCCCTGACAATATTTGCCATTCACTGGCTTGTAGCTACATCATTCCAATTTCTATCTCCATCTCCATATGGCAAACATTTTTCTCTGTATCTCTGTCTAAGGACACTGTGTATATGAAATTAATGAAACCATACTCCAGCATAAGCTCATGTTAACTGATACCATCTTCAAACACCTTACTGTTAGGCAAGGCTACATTCACAAGTATTAGGGGTTAGGACCTCAACACGTTTTTTTTTGAGGTACACAACCTATAACAGTGGTGTAATTATATTCCTGCTGTATTCATTACTAAAATCCTTTTGAATTGAACTAAAAAGAGAAAGGCCTACTGGTAGAATGATTAAGGTAGGGTATTTATGCACTGATATAGTCATTTCAAATTAATGTCTTTATTATGTGTCTAAAAATCCTTAAAGTCTCTATGGATATGTACATGTGTACATATGTGCGTGTGTAAATAAATCCATGTATATATATGTGTATATATATATATATATATACATACAAAAAATACATTTCTGAAGAAACAGGATGAAGTTCAGCTAGCAAATTATAAAGGAGTATGCTTAGCATAGTTTCCAGATGTGAAGTAACTTCAGTGTAGCTGAAAAAGTAAAGAAATTCTCAATTTAAAGGATTTAGTAAGACATACAAATAAGCTGCCTCTTCATGATTATCATCCAGCTATCAAAGTGAAACTGTGGTTTATAAACCTAGAAAAATGATTCTTAGTAATTAAATCATGTCTCTTGTTTTTACTTCTTTTCTTTGAATATATCTTTACTAACTTCACAGATTCCTGATGACTTAGTGAAAGACAGAAAGGGACACATAGAAAATATACTTCAGTTCTATCTAGATATATTGAAAGATTATGCTGTATTGTAGAGTATTTTTTGTATTCCTAAGCATAATGTTGAGGAGTTCAGTATTATCTAACTAGACGCTTAAATATTTCTATACTATGGAAGCCAGAGCAAAGTCACTCACCTTAGCAGTGTTGAGTAGTTAAAAATCATCTCCTCTAAAGACAGAGATGGAGCGTTGTGCCTGTCTCCCCTTTCCACTCTTCAATTTTGCCTAACCTTAATATTAATCATTAATTCCATCTGCTATGAGATTGGGACAGGATGAGGCAACTCCAAAGTGACTTGCTTTTTGCCCATAACTACAGTTGCCTATATTTAGCACTTCCTGTGATTTATCAGTTGCACTCCTGAGGACTGTGACCCATAGGTGACCTTTCTAACGAAGGTGCATGAAGCTCCAGCGATATAGTCTTTTCAGTCAATTCATGCGAAGGTGGAAGTTGGAGAGTGGAAACAGGATGCCAGAAGAATTGATGCATTCTAAACTTTGGTGTTGACAAAGAATATTGAATATATTGGGTAATTTCCAAAAGAATGGGTGAGTTAACTTTAACAGAAATGCAAGAAGAATGTTCCTTAGAAAAGAAGATGTGAGACTTCAGCTCACTTGCTTTAGACAAGTTGTCAGTAAAGACCAATCACTAGGAAAAAAAAAATCGTGTTTGATAAAGCAGAGGGCCCATGACAATGAAGGACATCTTCAATGAAATGAACTGACACAATAGATGCAATAATTACACAAACGTACCCAAGATTATGAAGGGCAGGACAATGATTCTTTCTCTTATACACAGGATTGCCAGAGTCTACTCAATGGCAACTGACAGCCACAATATGTGTATAAACAAACACACACACACACGCACACATCTATCTCCCTGTGCAACACTGATGGTGAATCTACTTACAAGCAAATGCACTGTTGAAACATTTCTTGATTGGGAGAGGAAAGTTAGTCTTGAGTAGCGGGAAGGGTGTCAGAACATGTCCAGTCTGTATACACTAGTTCAAAACTTCCTTATTTTGTAGCCTCAGACAAATTTAACAATACTTTGCCTTCATTTACCTTGTTCTAAAAACGAGATAGATCCTAATTTGCTTTATTTTGGTTGTTGTTGTTGTTAATATTAAATAAGACATTAATGGGGTGCTTGTTAAATGACATTTAAGCTATACCAACTCTCTAAAGTAAACTTGAATGGCATACTGAGAGACAGACCAAAACTCAAGGTAGTGTTGTTAGCTTCTGCCGTGCCAGCCCCTGAGTCAGAGAATCCCCGACTCCAAGGATCCCATGCATAAGGGAACAGAACGCCGCCCAGGCCTGCTGCATCCCCACAGCGGGTTGGGGATAGGGACCGTTGTGATTCATAGGGTTTTCTTTGGCTGATTTTTTGAAGGAGAGTTCTAGGCCTTTATTCCTACCTTGTCTTATCTGGGACATTCAGAGTATCCACTGGAAGATAAGTAGTGGCTACTCATGAGGTACTTAGGTCAGAATTGAACCTAGGTCTTCTGCATGGAAGATGAAAATTCTGTCACTGAATCACTATTGTGCCACAAACTCAAGTTAATTAAGCTTCTATTCTTCTAGGTCCTCATGTTTCAGTACAATGTTTTAGAAAACTGTGCACATGATTAACTATACACAATCAAGTTCATGAACTCACTCTAGAAAAAGTATTACATACCTCGTTGCTGAATAGCACTATGGTCTCCTTTGAAGCACTACCCTTGGGATGCTATGTGCTTATGCCAATGCCTAGTCAACCCTTCAAAGCAGTTTTGGAACTCTTTTTCTGGAATGGCCATCACGGCTGTTATCGTATTACCTGTGAAGTCCTGAATGTCATCCAAATGGCTTCTTTCAATATATTATTTATCTCCTGGTAAAGAAAAAATTCACTCTGGGCCAGATCAGGTGAGTAGGCAGGATGTTCCAATACAGTTGTCTGTTTAGTGGCTAAAAACTCCCTCACAGACAACTATGAGATTAAGTTCGCAAACTTGCCATCACGCCACCACGCACAATGGCCGTTCCAGAAAGAGTTGCAAAATTGCTTTGAAGAGTGATCTAGGTGCTGTTGTCAGTGCATAGCTTTCCAAGGTGAGTATTTTGAAGGTGATCGTAGTGATATACAGCTACGAGGTATGTAGCACTTAGAACATTCATGTTTGCAAATTTGCTGGACCTTGTATTTTAAAATATTTTTAATAAATATTAGAATTACTGTCTCTGTCCACTTGAATTTTTCCTCTCTCATGAGCCTATTTATGTCTACTGACAATGGAAAGAGATTGGAAATTTGAGGATATGACTAATTGGGAGTTTCACTGGGAATGTGCTTAGTTGATATAGTAAACTATTTGCATGTGTTACGCTTGCTGATGTAGAAAAGATATAGGAAAGAGTTTCACAAATATAATTTTCCTTACAGCTGTCTCTACTTCTAAGCTTAAAGCTCATGAAAACTTGAAATAACCCCAATTCCTACCATCATGGGGGAACTTTACCTAAACACATAAACTACTTCCTTCAATATCCAATTTTGTCCATATACTTTTAACTTTGACTTCTTAGGACAATTTTTAATTTTTATATCTGTATTTTTCCAAGGTTGATCTCAGTTTTCTTATGTTCAATATTTTTAATACCCTAATTGTAGAATAAATATTGTGTTGTCAGGTGCCACAGATACAATTCCAATTCATATAGACCCTACATATACAACAGGTCAAAATACTCCCAGGTGCCATGCCATTACCACAATCGTTGACATGTCTGGGCCCTGTGTTTTAGCACTGTTTCACTCCATCTCATTAAGAATCCTCCTCTATTTCATGGACGCTCTGCTTTACCAAATGTGATGTCCTTCTTCAAGAACTCGTCTTTCCTGACAACATTTCTAGAGTACATGAGAAGAATCCCCATCATGCTCACTTCTAAGGAGCATTCTGGTTGAACACCTTCCAAGACAGATTTGTTCATTTTTTTGACAGTCCATGGTGTATTCAATATTATTCACAAACATCGTAATTCTAAAGCATAAATTCTTTTTAGTCTTCTTTAGTCACTGTCCAGCTTCACATGCATATGAGGCAATTGAAAAGACCGTAGTCATAATTCCCAAGGAGACATGTTTGCTTTTTAACACTTTACAGAGGCCTTCTGTAGCAGATTTGTCCACTGCAATATGTGGTTTGATTTCTTGACTGCTGCTTCCAAGGATGTTGATTGTGGATCTAAGTGAAATGAAATCTTTTGAAAACTCCAGTATTTTGTGTGTTCATCATGCTATTGCTTATTAATCCAACTTTAGGAAGTTTGGATATTTTTTATATTAACATATAATATGTACTGAAGGCTGTAGCTTTTGATCTTTACCAGTAAGTGCTTCAAGTCCTCTTCACTTGCAGCAAGTAAACTTTTGTCATCTGTGTGTCACAAGTTGTTAATGTGTCTTCCTCTAATCCTGATGCTACATTTGTCTTTTTGCAGTCCACATTTCATCTGATTATTTGTTCAGCCTACTGATTGAATAAATATGGTGAAAGAATACAAGTCTGACATGTGTCTTTCCTGATTTTAAGCCATACAGTGTCCTTTTGCTCTGTTGGAACGGCTGACACTTGACCTATGTACAGTTCCTTCATGAGCACAGTTTGGTGTTCTGGAATTCTCATACTCTGTAATGTTAGCCATAATTTGTTATAATCCAATGTCGTTGTTAGAATAAACAGTATACTTCAAAAACAGTCAACTTCCTTACAGAATAATCTGTTCTGCAAAAGCAATATTATCTTAAGTTTACAGCAAATGAGTGGAGATTTCATAATTTGTGTAAAATAAGTATGGATATTAAAAAATAATAATAATAGTAAGAGCATATTTTCTATTTATTCCCCTACGGGCATATATAAGATCAACTAAATAAGGTATCGTAAGGGAAGTATAACGTTATTCCAATAAAGTCAGGAACCTAAAAAAATTTATTTTTCTTAAAAAAAGTAAACTTTAGGAATTATCTTTGACAAAATATGGTGCTTAGAACTATCCTTACTTAAGTAAAAAATTGCAAAAATATTTTCAGTTTCTGAAAATCTGAAAAACTCAAACATAAAATGAATATTTTTATACATATCAAAAGTCATGTAAAAGAAGTCATATATGATGTCATGTCAGGAAGAAATGTGAAGACATTCATTATTCAGCTGTCTTTGAAACTGACAAGGACTCTACAAGAAAACTTCAACTTTTAACACATCCTTGAAAATACTAATTGGAAAATTAGATCTTCACTGTTTTATATTTTCTTGTGGAAGTTCCATGAAATTATATTTTCTAACGGTTTTTGTTGTTATTTGTTTGAAAATCAAACAATGTACTGCTGAATAACCGTTTTCATTGCATCTGCCATTTTCTCATTCAAAGGCAAATTCTGAAATATATCTGTAACAGAAGTGGAAATTACAAAAACAAAAATTTAAAATTCAGCCACCTTGTAAAGGTTTTTTTCTTAATCATTTTAATCTGCATGTCTCTCTTCCTTCTATCAGTTCTTGAAATAAATCACAGCCTGCTATTCCAAAGACTGAAAGGCCCCTGAGCATTTCTGATAGAGCACGTTGTTCTCAGTTATTTTTGTCTTAGTTACTTTCCAGAGGAATGAGCTTCTCAATTTTCCAACCTTCCGACCTCTCTTTATTGTCTTGTACCTAATCTACTTCCCTGACTTAAATGATCTGCTGTGTCTGTAAAGGCATTGAGTTTAAAAACAACTGTAGGGCTTTAACATATTTTGGAATGTATGGAAACACAAGCAAACAAAACAAGCACACAGAAATCTCATGATCTTTGCAAATTCCTTATCATGTAAATCTGTAAGTTCAGGATACGTTAATTCACACTTGGAATTTATCTTAAGCAGAGAAACATCTTATGTTTACATATTTTAAAAATTCTAGTGCTATATTTTAAAGCATGTGAAAACACTCAAGTAAATTCAGTTGGTTGTTCTTTAGCCCTTACCTCCATATATACAAAATAACAAACACAAATATTCTAGTAGTGATTCATTGGCTTATGAAATCTCAAAGTATTTTGTCCTTTCCTAATCCCAGCCTAAACTTACAGCTTTCATTATGAAATAGACTATAACATGATTTTAAAATATGATGCATATTAACTTAAAAGATATATAGCATTATACAGACTTTCAGGATTGTACCAAAGTTAGAATATAAAATTATGTATCATAATTTTTCATTGTATGTTAAATATTATACAGAAGAATCCTCACAAATTTTTGTTTACTGAAGATGCTTGAATGTAGGCTATTATTATTTGAAAATAACATGCAGAATTGTTTTCACATAAACAATATTGTATATTGTCAGCCTAAATTAACATAATAACTTTGCCAGAATGCTAGGGACCATTAATTACCACTTCTGTAATGTGTGATTATTAATGTGCCGGTAATATCCATTAAGATGCACAGTCATTAAGATTTATACAAGATTATACTTATTTAGATTCCTGGGAATATTTTTTTCCTTTTTATTTTTTTATTGTGATTAAGTGAAAGTACACAATCCAAATCAGTTTTGCATGCCCACCTATCTGCAGCTCCCCTCCTGGTGACAGCACTCTCCTCCTTTTCACTTTATATATGTAGTATCCTCAACAAGCATCTATTCTGCCCCTCTCCACCCTCTTCTCTCCCATCTAGAAAGACATCAGTAGGACAGCCTCCTGTATATGCGTAGAATCACGAACTATGCACATCATATGGTCACACAGTGTCCCTGAGTCCAGTCCATTCTTGTCTGAAGAATTCACCCATTACTGGTTTTTGTTCAGAGACAGCAGCAAGTCTAGGATTCCCCGTGGACCCTCCAGACTGTTGGACCATCGATTCTGGTCTTTTAGTGCATGCGTCTTTTTCTTATGTTGCCTCTGTGATGGCTTCTTTGGTGGTGGCTGGGCACCATCTAGTTCTTCTGTTCTCATGTTGATACAGTTTCCAGCTCATATAGGTCCTTCTGTCTCCTGGGCCCCTTTTTGCTCTTTGTTGTTCTTGGTGATAATCTGTTTTGGATGAGTTCGGACCATTTGGTGGACCTCAGAGAGCAGCTTGCTGGTTTTTAAGACTCGAAACGCTGCTCATCAACATGGGGCACAGAAGACCCTCTTATTAATAGAGTGGTTATGCCAATTGGCCTTGATGTCCCTTGAATATATGGTCCCCTGACCCCCGGCCCTGCTACTGTCTCCTTGAAAATATTAGATTCAGTTTAGGAATCTTTTCATTTTATGTTGGAGTCCATTTAAGATAATCTACAATGTGTGCTGTCACTGCTTTTACTTACTCAGATTTCTATTGGCTATCTAGTTTACGGCCAATCCTCTCCCTCCCTCCCCATCTTTGTAGCCGTGAAAGCTTATATCCTCAGTACAAAAGTATTTTTAATTCCTTATAATAGCGGTCTCATACAATATTTGTCCTTGTACCACTGACCGATTTCACTCAGCTTTATGTCTTCCAGTGGAAACCAGGTTACGAGATGCTTCCTGAACTCATCATTGTTCTTTACCACTGCATAATGCTCCGCTGAGTATATGTACCACAGTTTATTTATACATTCGTCTGCTTATGGGCATCTAGGTTGATTCCATATTTTTGCTATTGTGGACAGTGCTACAATAAATATTTGTATACATGCATTTGTTCATGTAGCTGCTTTTATTTCTGTAGGATATATTCTGAGCAGTGAGATTACTGGATCAAATTGCATTTCTATTTCTAGCTTCTAAAGGAAGCAACAAATTGATTTTGGAAGAGGTTGTACCATTTTGCAATCTCATCAGCAGTGTAGGAGAGTTCCAGTCTCTCTGCAGCCTAGTATTTATTTTAAAATTATTTTTTCCAAATAGATTAAGGGGAGGCATAAATTCAAACCAAGAAATTCTTTATGTTTCAAAAATAAAGTTAGTAAAATGTGAACAGCTTACCGTTTAATATGTTCCTGACACATTTTGAGTTTATTTTCCAACATGTGGAAATCCACTTTTCTAGCATCATTTATTAAAGAAATTATTGTTCTCCCCATTAACAGATTTAGCACAGTTGTTCGAATTCCCTGACTATAAATATATGGGTCTACCTTTTGGGTCTCTCAATTCTAGTCCATTGGTGTCTGTGTCTGTATTGTCTCCTTCCAAATGGAAGCATTATGGTATGCTTTAAAACCAGTAAGTGTGGTCCTCCTACACTGTGCTCTTTCTCAGGATGGCTTTTCCTGTTCAAGACCCTGAACAGTTCCACGTAAGTTTGAAGATACATTTTTACCATTTCTTCAAAGATGGGCTTTTGGAATTTTTATGGGAGTTTCATTGACTCTATAGACTTCTTTGAGTAATATTATCATCTTAACAATGATAAGTCATCTTTAATCTCTTCCAATAAAACTTTCTAATTTTCAGTATGCAAGACTTTCACTACCCTTGTTAAGTTTATCCGTAAGTATATTATTCTTTTAGATAGTTTTGTAAACAAAATTCTTAATTCGTGTCTTAGAAGTGTCATTCAGCTTATTTTTGTGTGTTTATATTTTACTCTGCCATGCTTTTTAATTCATTGATGAGCTCTAGTAGCATTTATGCGGGAATTTTGGGAATTTTTCTAAGTGTGGGATCATGTCCTCTATAAAAACAGATTATTTTATTTTATTCTATCTCTGATTTGGGCACTGTTTATTACTTTTTCTTGCCTAATCTCTCTGAATAGAATTTCCAGTACAGTACTGGACAGCAGTGATTGCTGCCAACATTCTTATATTGTTTCTTGTCTTAAGAGGAAAGCTCTTAGTCTGTCACCAATTAGTATGATGCTAGCTGTGGACTTTCCAAGAGAGCCTTTCACCAGTGTTGAGGAGTTTACCTTCTGCTCCTAGTCTGTTGACATTTCAATCACGAAAGGGTGTTGGATTTGTCAAATGTCTTTCCTGCATCGAGATGATCACAGGGTTGTTTTCTTTTCTTATATTAATGTAGTGCATTTATGTATTGATTTTCTAATGTTGAATTAATTGTGGCCAAAAGATGGTAACAACCTAAATAACCAAAACAAGTAGATAAACAAAACATGGCAACTGTGTATAATAAAATATTACTCAGCTTCAAAAGGACTTATGTCCTGATATATGCTACAACACAGATGAGCTTTGAAAACATTATGCTGAAAGAAGAAAGTCAGTTGCAAAATGATAAATATTGTTTGGTCCCACTTACATGAAATATCAGGAAAAGGCAAATGTATAGAATGCAAAGTTTACTAATGATTCCTAGGCAAGCAAAATGCACATGAGACTGAGTTACTGGGTTTCAAGTCTAGGGTCTCTAATCTCGGGAGACAACCAGGTCAACTGATACAAAAATAGATGTGTTTGAAGAAGCAGTTCTTTGAAGCTTAGAGGTTCAAATAAATGTAGCCATATTTATCAGCAAATGGCTTATTTTCTCTTTTTGGTTATTCTAATGTTAAAACATTTACTTGAAATACTGCTATCTTTTGTTTTCAAATTTTCACTCTATTCGTGTAGTTTCTGTTTACGTTATCTGTACCTACTTGCGCCAGACTGCCAACCCAAAGTGCCCTCCTCTTTTTCTAAAATATATTCCTTCAGTTCATTTTTATGCTATTACATTTCAAGCAGTTTAATATAAATCCTTCTGAAATCCTGAAACCCAATTTATTGTTATTTTTCGTCTGAATCCCCATAATGGAGAACTGAGTCAGAAACATATCTGATTGTCATCATCTTGACTTAGAAGTTATACTTTTGTTCAAAATGATTTTAACATATTTGTAAAGTTGTATATATAGCTATGATCATAAGAAAGAAAAAAGTTACTAATTGCATTTTCTAAAAAAGAAGACTTCTTTATGTTACAATTTTATACTTCATTAAAGCTTTATTTGTGTATATCATACGCTTTCTCATCATCAAAGAATATCTGAAGCTCATTAACTATCTTGAAATGACAAATTTCTTTGACCACACATTTCTCTCCTTTTTTATATGTGTTTTCCTTTCAAGATTAAATTTAATCTGTTTTACACTTTAAATGATTTACTTCTTAACCAACATGAACGACTTTATAATTAAATGTTTTGACAGGAAAAGCTTATCTGTTTTGCTAAATAGCACGGATATAGATTGGCCTCCTTATAAAAAGTCTTTATCATCAACAGTTTGGAAACAGGAATGGTAGAGAGATTACGAATGCTTAAATAGTCTTTAAGCTTGATAATTAAAGGTTTTCAATAATTACAAATTTTAATGGACTTCAGATTTTCATATTTCATAAGGTTAAATCACACAGATGAACTATTGTTGGCTGGTAACTCTGAAGAATACTCCTGTGCCTAGATCATTATAATATGGGAAAATGTTCTGCCACAGTGTCAGTAAATGATAATTCCTCTTTCTGTTTTCAATTTTTTGCCCTATTGACTTTCAAGGCTGAATATCGTCTGGATGGCAATTGCAATGTAAACAACTAAACATATCAAATTCCTGTGAGCAGCTCCAGCGGATGAATCGCTGCCAAGTTAAGAAGCACCCGAATTCCCAACCCCGTAAAGCTCTGTAGGATAAAGGCTGGACTGCCAATCTTTTCCATATTTGAAAATGGAAAAAAGGGCACAGACATGAGCCATAACAGTGGGAAACTTTTAACATTAACAGGATTTTGCTTTTGTAAATTGGTTTCTATTCTTTATAAGCTTAATCTTTTTGTTTTAACCGCTTATCAAAACAGTAACAATTGACACAGATATAATAAGTAACTCAGGCAGTAACTCGGAGATAGTAATTTTGAATAAGATTCTTTTTCCAAAGTTCATAATTTCTTTTCAAAATTATCTGATGATGCATTCAGTGTTTTAAAATATTAATTTGCTAGTTACACATACACACAATACTACCAGAGCATAATGTAAGAACAGAGCTGATTTTTTTCAAATAATGTACTTTAAAAAGTGCATATGATTTTTAAAAAGACAACTTTTGTTCTAGGTTTAACTGTACAGTTTTGTAGATGTAACGCTTTAGCTCATTTTGCAGGAACGACTGTAAATTAAAAGTAAGTCAATATATGATGCTCCAACAAAGGAGCTGGGGAAAGCTAACACTGTGAAAGCAGTTTGCTTCTCATTTTTCCTAGGCTTTAACAATTGAAACTTTCTATACAATGCTGTTGTTGTTGTTGCTAAGTGCCATCAATTTGATTCCAATTCACAGCGACCCTACAGATCAGAGCAGAACCGCCCTATAGAGTTTCCAAGGAGCACCTGGTAGATTTGAACTGTTGACCTCTTAGCAGCCATAGCACTTCATCACTATGTGACCAGGATTTCCATATACTGTGTACATACATGTATACATATACATACACATATACACCTATGTACAAATATATACATGTACATAAATACATATGCATGCTCATATATGTATGTATATGTGTATACATATATGTATGTATATACGTATAAAGTCAATGTTTTAAAAATGAAATTTCTAAGAATAAGGCATCAATCCAGAAAGAGCTAAAGGTTTTTGTTTGTTTTTTAAACTTTGGATGGTAACTGTACGCAAGGTGTTTGGTAAATGAAAGAATGAAACACACTTGAATAGATTTTTGGTGGGTGGACAATACAGAAATCAAGAAAAATAGATGTTTGTTACATCTCCTAGCAACAATGCCCTTACGGTCTAAAATCAGGTAAGCATGGGGAACAAGCCAGCCGTCTATAATTATGCATAACCTTCTCCACTTTTCCTATTTATACTATGTATTCAGGCTTCTTAAAATATAGGTTATTTACTTAGAAGAGGGAATAACCCAATACTACAATTTTATTTTTTCCACTAACTTTTGCATGATCTCTTTTCTGGAAAATAATACAATTGAGTGAACCTATAGAGTAAGAACACCTTATGTGTTTGGTGCTTCCAATATTTTTATAAATTTCAGTAATAATTGGAAGACTTGCAAATAAAGAGTAGAGTTAGTGACTCTGGTCAGAATAGGTAGACTTATCACTGAGGAAAGAATTTTCTGTTTCGATCCTCTCATTCCATCACTGTTGAAAGAGCAACTAATATCCTCATATAAGACAATGGATAAAAACTCCATGTGTTGATGTGAATGCAGACTAGAAATCTAGTAAACAGCTATATTTTCTCTGTAGAATCTTACAATATAGATCAACCATAGGGTGTAGGATGAGATACTTGTGAAATTTCAACTACCTGTCAGTAACCCTCATGGAACAGTGGTTAACAGCTGGATTGCTGACTGAAAAGTCAGCAGTTTGAATCCCCCAGACAATCCAAAGGAGAAAGATGTGAAAGTTTGTTTTTGTAAAGATTAACATCCTTGGGAACACTAAGGGGCAGCTCTACTCTGTCCTTTAGGGTTGTTTTGAGTCAGGATCAACTCCACAGTGATCGGTTCAACAGGTTGTAAAATAATGAGTCAGTTTATTTTTAAGGGAAATCCTGTTGACAGAGTGGTTAGGTGCTTTGGGTGCTAATCCAAAGGTTAGTAGTTCAAGTCCACCTGGAGCTTCTTGGAAACTCTGTGGGGAAGTTCTACCTAGTTCTATAGGCTCCCTATGAATTGGAATAAACTTGACAGCAGTAGGGTTTTTTTTTTTGTTGTTGTTGTTGTTTGTTTTCAAGCAGTATCAACTGACAAGTTAATATCCCCTAATGTGTAGAAGGAAACCCTGGTGACATAGTAGTTAAGTGCTACAATTGCTAACCTGAAGACTGGCTGTTCAAATCCACCAGGTGATCCTTGGATATGCTATGTGGCTGTTCTACTTTGTTTGAATTGGAATCAGCTCGATAGTAATAAGATTGGTTTGGTTTTAAATATGCAGTAGAAATTCCTGCTGAAATTTCTATTATTATATTTACCCCAAAGAATAAGTGATTTGAGTTTAGGAATCTCAAGAAGCTGATTGAACAATGACGAATCTTATGTGCCCCTAATTTTGAATGCATAATCTACTATTTTCTCAGCATAAATAAAAGCACTCAACTCCCCAGAAAATAAAAATCTTTAAGTAAATGTATATCATATACCATCATGTAATTGACAAAACTAATATTCTGAATGTTAATATTTTGTCATGCCCACAAGAGTGGTATATTTATAGGAAGAGCTCTTTTAATAATTATTGGCCTGCTGCCGTTACTGCATGTGATTCATTACTTTCTTGGTCATCTAGTGTTGCTCTAACAGAAATGCCACAAGTGCATGGTTTTAACAAAGAGAAATTCATTCCACACAGTCAGACTAGCAGTCCAAACTCAAGTCAGTTTCAAGGTCAAATTTTCTCTGTCAGCTCTGGAGAAAAGACTTTGTCATCAATCTTGCTGTGGTCAAGGAAATCTCAGTGCAGTAACCCTACAGTCCAAAGGATGTATTGTGCTCCCAGTACTTGTTTCTTGATAGTGTGGGGTCCTCTTGTCTTTCTGCTCATTTATCTCTTTTATATCTCAAAGTAGTTTGGCTTAAGACATTATCTAGTTGATCGCATCAATATAACTGCTACTAATCCATCTTATTACATCGTAGTGATAGCATTTACATAGGAACTCTGATCAAATGACAAAACAGTAGGCAGTTATACAATACTGGGAACCACAACCTAGCCAAGTTGACACAATTTTTTTTTCGTTGTTGTTGCTGTTAACTGCCATCAAGTCAGCTCTGACTCACAGAAACCCTGTGAACAACAGAAGGAAACATTGCCTGGTCTTGCACCATGTCCACAATCATTTTTATGCTTAAGCCCATAGTTGCGGCCAATGTGTCAACCCGTTTTGTCAAAGGTCTTCCTCTTCTGCTGACACAATTTTGGGATGACACAATTCACTCCATGGTGATTACTAAAATGCTTTTAATTCACTTAAAAGTAGACTGAATTGTATGTGAATTGTTACTAACTACTGCTGCTACTACTACTATCTACCACTCTCTCTCTCTCTCTGTATATATTTTTAAGTCTTTATGCTAAATCCTAAGGATGCTGCTACCATGGTGGTTAAGCCCTGTTAACAAAATGTCAGCAGTTCGAACTCACCAGGAACATATGGCAGAAAGGCCCAGAAATCTGCTCTTGTAAAGATTTAAGCCCAGGAAACTCTATGTGGTAGTTACCTTCCGTCACAGGGCATTCTTAGGAATCAGAATCAACTCAGTGACAATGTAGTTTTGTAAACTAAATTCTTACTTCGAATTTTTTTTTCTTTTGTAAAATATTATTAAACTATAAATACCGTATTGGTAAGTATAAGGGCACGCTCCTTACCACATTTCACAATGATGTATTAGAATTATATTAAAAAAAAAGAGAGAGAGAGAGAGCTATGTTTGCTCTTAAAAATGTGTAATAGATTTTTCTTTCCTTTGTGGCAAAATCTTTCTGGATTTTTCATGATTCTTCAGTGTTGATGTAACTGATTAACACTAATGATTGCCAGACACTCATATCTTTGCAAAAGACCCTCGATTCTGGTACAGTAATATCAGAATTTTAATATAAAAGGGTGCACCATGAGATCTCCACTAAAAGACCTCAATTCACAGTCTGGTGGTTTCGGGGTTCCCCCGGGAGCATGGCCCCTGGCCCTGATGCTGTCCTTGCCCATAAATCATAACGAAGGTCCACTTTTCGGACGCGAATGGATTGGACTTGGCAATGCAGAGTGACCATATATTGGTTGCACTTTATGGTTCTATGCATCTATAGGATATCATCCTGCTGACCTCTGGCAGGAGGAAGGAGAGTGGGTGGAGAGGAGGGGAAAGGAGACTGTTGGGAGGATGAGACATGTGTGGAGCAGAGAGGAATAGTGTGCTCTCACTGGACAGGGAGAGCAGTGGAAGCTGCATATAGGTGGGCATGTAAATTTATACAGGAATGTACATTTTCCCTCAATCATAATAAAAAATAAAAAAAAATGTAATTTGTCTTTATTTGATAATGTTAATAAGTTTTCCAAATCATGCTGCTCTTCTCTGCTATTCTCTTCACACAACTATCAAGCATTTTTTTGGTTGTTATTTTTCTGTTCTCTCTTGAATTCTATAGCTGTGGAGCATTACATTTCATTTCCTTATAGCATTTCAAATAATGAGAACGTATTAGTGGTACTAAAGATGTTATTTCAGATCTGATTAAATCCTCACAGCTCTTACCTTTCTTTTATATTTTTAGCTACTATCTCTGCCACCTTAATTCTCCTTTGTTATCTAATTTCAAAATGTGACTGTCATTCTGAAGTATCTTTTTAATTCCTTATTCCTAGAAGACTACTGCTTTTTCAATCATAAAGCCAACATGGGAAAAGGATTCCTTTTTATCCCACGTTGTTTATGAGTTAAGGTAGTAGTTATTAATGGAGATTAAACTTTCTTGCTTTTAACAAGATACATTCTAAAAGAAAGTTGTTTTTGCCAATGAAATGTGCATTGTTATTATTATTATTTACTCATTTTCGTGGCCTCTGCCAGGAACTTTTCTTAAATTGTCATTGTTTCAGTTATTTCAACAATATCTTTACTGCCTGGCTATTATGGAATACTAAGCCAAGCCAAGCTTAGTATTCCATAATAGACAAGGTTATTAAATAGGATTTTGAGTTAAAAGTGTGAGACTTTTCATACGTTTATAACCAGTTGCACTCATTTATTTGATCATTCATTTGTTCAGTCATTGAGTAAAAATTCTTGGAGTGCTTCTTGTTAATTGCAGGAAGTAATATGGGCAAGAGTTAGAGGACTAAGAAATTAATTCAATAAAATACATGAAAATTAGTAGGCATGTCAGTTTGTTGTTTTGCTTCTGGTAATTTAATACCCTTTTCATATACATATCATTCTTATTGTGTGAGTTTTGGTGGAATGCAGGGTTCAATATTCAAATGTGGAAGTAGAAAGGAGCCAGAAGTTTCTTTTTCCTGCTGAGAGTTAGGACCCGAGAACTGAATGTAGGTTTACTCGATTAAATGCCTAGCCTGAGACCTTGGGTCTTGAAGGGTTAAAAGAACAAGAAACAGCTGTGATATTATTCATTAGGGGAGAGGTGCTGAGAGTCCACTGCCATCTGACTAGTGACTATATTCAAAGGGGATTGTCCCTCTGCATGCTGTTTCTGAAACTCTAAACCTTACTACCCAGCCTCCACTGGTTTCTGCCAGCTTTCTGAGCTCAGTTTTTCAGCTTCTCCATTGATTTCCTAAACTCTCTACGACTTTAAAACAAAACCTTTTCTCTTTAAGTTCACCAAATACGATTTATGTGAAATAAGGAGGTTAGCTGATAAATTTTGTACAAGGTTGTCAGGAAACAGTTTTGTTTGTTTCTTAAATTATTGCTTCTAAAAATTTTTTATATCCCCACATTTTAACTTTCACTACAGTACACCACTATTTCTATTACACAGGATTGGATTTATCTACTGAAGTCAGAAAATACAAATAAGAGGCAAGGCCAAGATGGTGGAGCACTGGATGCGTCCTCTGACTCCTCTAACCACACAGACCCAACAGAATTTAATCTATTAAACATAACATTGTAGGCACCCAGAATACCAAAGGGAAAGTTGGGAAATCAGATGGAATCATGTGTAAAGGAGAGTATGATTTTCCAGAACTGACCTGCCAGGAAACAGCTGTGGCCAGTATGGTGAGATGAGCTTGGTGGTTTGAGGGCATCCTTCCCACCAGAAGATGCTGGCTAAGGAATTCATTTGTTCCTCCAGAATCAGTGAGGAACAGCATAAGACGGTCAAAATCTAAGTCTTTGCATGTAACCTACCACACCTCTGTCTTTTCTCTCAGCGTTTTCCCCTCCCTTCTTCGTACTGCACACAATTCTGGAATCTGAGACCTTTAAGGGAGCCAGATGTATGACTACATAGGCCTTCCTGAGCTTTTTTCTGAGACTTGGAGATGGAACAATTTAAAAATCAAGAGGAAGGGAGGAAGAAAGAAGAAAAAAAATCCAGACACCCTTGAGCTGGAAATTCAGGGCAGAAACTGTTCCGTCACTTACGCTCAAATGTGTGAGGCATGCCATCCTCACAGACAGGCAAAGAATCTGTTAACTGCTTGCCTTTCTCAGAAGCTGCAGCCAGATATTAGTTCTTACAGAAATCAGCCCTACCCATCTAGGACAGTAGGCCAAAGCCTGAACCACTGGGTGATTAATTATTGAGCACCTGAGCTGAATCCATGCAAGAAAAGTCAATGGACTTTTGTGTTCAGCTATCTAGTAACAGCTCTACTCACTGGATACAGGACATTAGAGCTTCAAAGCCACCAATAACCAGATTAGCACACACAGGCAACTTATTTGGACATTTCAAAACAAACTGAGAAGCTAGAACACAGTAAAAACTCACTGCTATTGAGTTGATTCTGACTCATAGAGAACTTATACACATAGCAGAACTGTCCTACAGAGTTTCCAAGGACAGCCTAGTAGAATTGAACTGCTAGCCTTCTGGTTAGCAGCTGTAGCACTTAAGGATCTGCCACCAAGGCTTCCAGAACACAGTGAGCAAACATAAAACGAATAAATCCAACAACTTATTGATGGGCTCAGAGACAACAGCCCACATGGAATCACTAAAAGAGGAGAA
This sequence comes from Heterohyrax brucei, assembly GCA_028571685.1. Taxonomy (NCBI): domain Eukaryota; kingdom Metazoa; phylum Chordata; class Mammalia; order Hyracoidea; family Procaviidae; genus Heterohyrax; species Heterohyrax brucei. The sequence goes on along the minus strand of CM053159.1, from coordinate 51,866,701 downwards.
TCAGATGGCTTCAGAAAGCTCCCAAAACAAGGATTCAAATTTTCCAGAGAAAGAGAAATTCCTGGAATTATCATAGATAGAATAAAAACTATCAGTATTCAGAACTCTTCAAGATATCAGGAAGGAGATGAGGGAAAATGTAGCAGAACACAATTTAACTAATTGAATAGTCCATGAGAAAGGATATAGATGCAGAAATTAAGAAATTCAGAAAACTAGTAATAAAATTACGGAATAAGACAACTCAACAGAAAGTAAAAGGTACAGAATTGAGGCAAGGGAAGGCCGAATCAGTGAGATTGAATATAAAGCATGTGACAGCAACATATTTGAGGATAAGTCACATAAAATAATTTTAAAAAATCAAGAAACACTAAAAATTGTGTGAGACTTTATCAAGAGGAGGAATCTATAAATGATTGGAGTGAAAGTAGGAAGTAGGATAACAGAAAATACAGAGAGAATTGCTGACGAAATAGTGCAGTTAAAAAACGGGCAAAGGATATGAACAGGCATTTCCCCAACGAAGATATCCAGATAGCTAACAGATGCCTGAGGGAATATTCATGATCATTAGTCATTAGAGAAATCCAAATCAAAAGTAGAACAAGATATCATCTCACCCCAACAAGGCTTGCATTAATCCGAAAAACACAAAATAATGCATTTTGGAGATGTTGCGGAGAGACTGGGACTCTTCAACACTCCTGATTGGAATGTAAAATGATACAATCAGTTAGGAAATGGATTTGTTGCTTTCTTTAAAAGGCTGTAAATAAAAATAACCCCATGTCATTTTGGTCCTTGGTGATCATTCATTCCTGCTAAGTTGGGACCATTTGCTATGCTCTTGGATGGCAGCTTGGCAGCTTTTAAGACCCCAGACACCACTCACCAATATGGGGTACAGAGGGCTGTCTTAGCAAAATACTAGTTGAGCCAAGTGACCTCTCTTTCCCCTGAGAGCATGGTCTCTGGTCCCCCACCCCAACTACTCTGTCCCTGTAATATTGGGTTAGGATGGGAGGAGTAATCATGTTGTGTTGAAATCCAGTTAATATTGATCTTCTTTCTGATGCATGCTGTCACAGATTTCACCCAACCAAATTTCTACCAACTATCTAATCTAAACCCTCACCCCCTTGCCTTCCTTTCCTCCCCACCTATGAACCCTGACCCTGATGCTGCCCCTGTCCATAAATCATAATGGAGGTCAACTGTAGGACAGGAGTGGATTGGACTTGGAGACACAGAAGGACCATATCACGTGTGCACTTTATGGGTCTATGCATCTATAGGATGTCCTGCTGACCTCTTACTGGAGGAAAGGGAGTGGGTGGAGAGGAGGGGATAGGAGATTGTCTATGCATCTATAGGATGTCCTGCTGACCTCTTACTGGAGGAAAGGGAGTGGGTGGAGAGGAGGGGATAGGAGATTGCTGGGAGGATAGGACCCATATTAGCTGAGAGGAAGAGTGTGTTGTCACCGGGCAGGGAGAGCAGTGGGAGCTATATACAGGTGGGCATGCAAATTTATATGGGAATATACATTTTCATTCAACTGTAATAAAAAAATACCATGTAATCCAACAATCCCACTTGTTGGAATATATCCTAGACAAATAAGGACTGTCACATGAACAGATACATTCACATCAATGTTTATTGCAGCACTGTCCACAATAGCAAAATGACAGAATCGACCTAGGCACCAATTAACAGATGAATGGGTAAATGAACCGGAATATTCCCACAGTGGAATACTAGGTAATGATAAAGAAGAATGATGATCTTAGGACACATCTGATAACATGGAGTCATCTGGAAGACATTATGCTGAGTGAAATTAGTCAGTTACTAAAGGACAAATATTGTATGAAACCACTACTATAAGGATTCAAGAAAAGGTTTAAGCACAGAAGATCCTCAGAATCTGGAGTCTTCATCAATGTGACACTAGATGAACTAGATGGTGTCTGGCCATCATCAACAACTGCCCCGACAAGGAGCACAAGGTGGAGTCCCTGACATACCCAGAGAAAAACAGGTGTGCAGAACTAAACTACAAAAGGTCACACTTGATGGCCCAACAGACTGGAGGATCCTCTAAAGACATAGCCCCAAGACTGTTATCCCAGAGCTGAAACCAGTACTGAAGCCACCTCATCAAAGACTGGGTTGGAACATCAGACGTAGAGTGATGCTGGTGGAGGGTGTGCTTCTTGGCTTAAGCACATACTTGAGGCTGTCTGAGCAGATCCATTGCTGAGGCAAGATGAGATATTGCAGCGAGGCAGGAGTTGGTTGAATGAATGTGGGTGTCACAAGACGGAAAGAAGGAGTGTGCTGTCACAGGGTTGGGAGAATCAAGATTAAATGGTAGAGGGGGACAGGAGTTGCTTAAATGGATGTGGGTATTACAGGATAGAAAGGAGTGTGCTGTCACGGGGTGGGGAGAACAGCTAGAGTTGCATACCTATGTGGGGTGCAGGGTTTTATGTGGCAAGTTGACTTGGATTGTATGCTTCCATTTAAAGTACAATAACATATTTTTAAAAGAGAAAAAAAATAAAAATATTGGTGTCTTAAATTCTTAAAAAAAAAATTCCTGAAACGTGTCTTGTGATAAGCAACCCTGAAGTGGAATAGTAGCTGTGTTCTCACAAATCCTCCAAGAGCCGTACTCTTTCAGATTTATATTTTATCATCCTGACAGTGTAGCCGTAGTTCCCATGGTTCAACCTGAAACTCGACTTTCCTACCAGGAGGGGGGAGGAAGTAGGAAAGAAGGCGCAGTGTGTTTGTCGCTGTGCTTAAACAACGTTCCTAAAAACAGCACCATGTTTCTTCTGCTTACGTACTAGAACAGCCTTTCAGCCTTTGATCAAAACTGAATTCCATGTTCACTCTAACATAAAGACAGACACAATGGGATATCTAGCCTTTGTTATAAGTTACTGTGTGATTATCAGAGCCCTGCTGGTGTAGTGATTAAGAACTTGGCTGCTAACCAAAATATCCACACTTCAAATCTGTCAAGCTGCCCCTTGGAAACTCTGTGAGACAGTTCTATTCTGTCCTACAACATCATCAGCAGTTGGGATCAATTCCACAGCAATGGGTTTTTGTTTTTTCTTTTAATTTCTTGAAAAATGTGTTCACTTAAAAATCAATGCTGGGGAGCAATAAAAAGTTTCTTCGATGGCCTCTTCATTTGGACTTCCAAGTATCCATGTACCTTCCGCTTCCTACAGATAGGGTATCATCCACTCTTGCTAAAGAAAAACAGTTACTTTATTCAACTTATTTCTGGAAAACGTGTGATGCTCTTTACTACGTATGATTTAAGATCATTATGATCAGTCGACTAATAAACAAAAATATATATTGCCTAAATGTCTACATCTAATCTTGAATGGAAACCCTAGTGGTACAGTGATTAAGAGCTACATCTGGTAACCAAAAGGATGGCAATCATATCCACCAGCTGCTTCTTGGAAATCGTATGAGGCTCGATGACACAGGTTTCTTCTAACCTTGAAAAAATAGGAAGTGGAGGCAATATAAATGAAATTAATAAAAAAAAGAAAAAGACTCACAACTGAAGAAAGGAACACTGTGCTCAAAGCACTCATGGATTACATGTCCATGGTAATTACTAAGCTGTACTTGAAAATGTAAAGATTTCCTTCTCTGTTCCTTGACTAGATAACTCGACATCCCTAAATTCATTATGAGGACCTTCTTTGTCCATTGCTGGCCGTGGTCTCTGGCTTTTATTGCTTAGAGATTGTTTGTTATCTCTTATATACTGCTGCCTCTTTTGAACTGTGTGCTATATAAATATGACTTTCTACAACTTAATATGGTAAGTTTGTGAAGCTGGGGATTTTCTCAAGTTGAAAATGTTAAGCTGTTGTGATATCTTTGGCAATGTAATCCCTTTGAAACTTAGTGGTCTTCTGATCTCTTGCTTCTGATTAGTTTCACATGTAAGAAAGCATAGACAAAGATGTTGCCTTTTTAAGTTTTGAAGTCTGAAAGTCTGAAAACTTTTCTTTTCTTTCACTGGATGGTATATGTTTTCTACCCATCCCTCTCTCAATTTGATGATGCCTAGGTTTATGTCATTAGAAATAATGAGTTGTATTTTAAGGTCTATTTTCTGAGAATATTTCTGGCTTTTTTGAGTCAGACCATCAGTGTTAACCCCTACTGTGACTTCCCCTTCAACATCACCACTAATAAACTAACCAAAAGATCAGCTGTTCAACCCTACCAGGTGCTCCTTGACAACTTTATAGGGCAGTTCTTCCGTGTCCTGTAGGTTTGCTCAAGTGGCAATGGACTGGACAACAACAGATTTAATGAGGACAAATAAATGAGATGATACTGAAACATTTTCACAAATGTTAATCATGATACATTATCTCTTTGACAAGAATACACCAAGGCCTTCTTTTAGTCAACTTAAGAAAAATATCTAAGTTCTAATTCACATCTGAGACCTCACATGATCTGACCTATGTTTCTTTCCTCAATTTCTCCAAACACATCTTGTACCACACCATTGGGTCTGGAGTTCTCTGTTTCTCAAGCACATCAAGCTGAGTCTTAACTGAGGTAGTTTTTTCTTGTTATTTTTTTTTTCCTAATTTCCTAAAATGCTTTCCCCTCAAATCTTCATTTGCCTGTTGACTTCTCTACTTTCAGGTTCTAATGGCCATGCTCCCGTATGTTGCCAAGTTCCATCAGTCTCACTCATTCAGTGTCGTAATAAACTTGACTTTCTTCATAGACTTCCTCAGAAAGTATCTCATTTCTATTTTTATTAGTTATTATCTTTGACTTCTGCTTGAATGTAAATTCAATATCTAAAGAAAACTAGTGTTTCTCTAGTGTTTAGGGAAGAAACTCTACAACAGAATAGTCCATACTTCATTTGCTACCATTCTTCATTTCCTAGCTCTGCTCTTTTACCTCAGTCTAAACTCGATCTATTTATATGTAATCACTGTAGACTAGAAAGCTATCACATTAGCTGATGTTGATTACAGCATCTAATTACAGCCTAAACTCTTAGCAATGGTTAATTATCAATAATAGCAAAACATTCAACCAGTGTCTATCCAGAAGGGTGCTAAAATGATTTTGGCAAGTGTCATCAGCTTAGTCTCACTCCAGAAAATGAAAAACATACTTAAAATGTTCAGGCATCATCAAGGAGAATTCTCATAAAAAACTGAATGAGGATGAAAACTGTGTGAACAATATTACTTTGAAATATGACCTTATGTCATTTTCTGTGATGTATATAACAGTTAACAGCAGAAATATCTCTCACGTTAAATATATGTTTAAAAAGAAAAGAAAATATAAAACAAAATAGCCACAGAAATCTAAAAGAACAGGAATTCAGCCAGCAATTTGAGAAAATAGATATGCCGCCGGTGCTATATTTTTCTTGAATTATCATTCATTTGATATGCACTGAACAGTGCAGGAGACACGTAGCAATGTTTATATGAAAACATCCCTTTTTATTACCATTGTTTACTAGGCCGCTGCAATTTAATGAGAGCATTATATTGCATAGATGGTTTCTTTGTTTTCGTTTCCCATGATTTCCAAGAAAACTGATGCTTGATAGTTTATTACAGATCATTTAGAATTTATGGAAAGTTTCGTATACCACATATAAAACATGTAAGGTATTATTTTTACTACTTTAATCTTTTCAAGTGAACAACAATTTTAATATTTTTCTGTCAAGTTCAGTACCAACTTCCTCTTTGAGCTTAGACAGACATCTGTAACACGCAGATGTGGGTTTCCAAATGTCTTTGAATAGTTCTAAATTTTAAACAAAGGTATTTCATGAAGAGATACAGCCGAGAGAAAAACTGAATGTTTTGATTCCTTTAATATCTTGCTGATTACTTACTTATCCAGTCACTGAAATCTTTTTTATGCCATTAAGGAAATATTTTGCTACTCAGAGAACCTATCAGTAGCTTTATTGCAAATTTAATATAGTCTTCAAAACATTGACTTTCAATCAAGATCATGAACAATATTTGTAAATTTATGTTTGTTTTAACCAGAGCAATGTCACTAATACTTTACAAAAACACAGTTGGGTGTTTTCAGTAATCCCTTTTATCTCTATAGCCAGGAAAATCAGCTCAGTTTTTCACAGCCTTCTCTCAGTTGTGCTGTGTCAACAATAACAATGTACTCATAATCCTTACAATCCTGAAGGTACCGGTACACACATGTGGGCACGCACACACATGCACACCCACCCACCCACCCACCCACCCACACCCACACCCACACCCACACCACCACCACCATCTTCGCCATCACCATCCCCACCACTATACTCTTAGGGGGCTTTCTTTCTGAGCCATCCAGGCAGACACACTCTCAGCTTCCTGCGTGATGACACACAGCAAGACTTAGCTATATGCGTCTTTCTTCTGCTTCTGCCTCTGCCTCTGCCTCTGCCCCTGCCTCTGCCTCTGCCCCTGCTTCTGCTTCTTCTGCTGCTTCTCCCTCTTCTGCTTCTTCCTTTTCTGGAAGATACATGGTGAAAGTGAATATTTACTTGTAACTGTAGTCTGTATCTCATTTTCTCAGACATTTTTAAGAAATTATCTGCAGTATTTCTTTTATTTTTCTCTTGAAACTCTATCCTTTATCTCAGGATTAAACATGGCAGATTCTCACACTGTAAAATTGTTCTCTAGATTCTATATTTTTTAATTCATCTTAAGTTACTTTACTACCTCTTCCTTTTATTTCACTGCCTTCAGTAATGTATTCTTCATAATGTATCCATTATGTTGGAGAACATAATCAAGGTTTTCTTTTACTTTGATTCATATGTAAGCCATATGCTTAATTCAGTTAAAGTTTACCCCTTCTGAACTTCAAAATTCTTTCAATTTCAAAATTTGATGTTGACTCACAGATTAAACAGTCCAGACACAATGTACATATGTGTATGTGTGTGTTTAGGGGATGATGGCTAGTGGGAATGCCAATCACAGTTTATTGACAAACTATATGCATTGAAGTCTCTATTCCAGTTCCCCAATGCTGTTGCTGCTGCTGTTGTTAAGTGCTATCAAGTTGGTCTGACTCATAGTGACTGACACCAAAACACTGCCCTGTCTGCGCTGTCCTTATAATCACTATTGTCTTCGAGTGCATTGTGGTAGCCACTGTCTCAATCCATCACTTTTAGGGTCTTCCTCTTTTCACTGACCCTCTTTTCTGCCAAATATGATGTCCTTCTCCAGGGACTGGTCTGCCTAATAAGATATACAACATACATAAGCATAAGATGAAGTCTTGCCATCTTGGCTTCCAGTGACCATTCTGGCTATATTTATTCCGAGAGAGGTTTGTTTGTTCCTTTGGAAGTCCCTGGTATGTTCAACATTCTTCATCTACCCCGTAATTCAAAGACTTTCACTCTTCTTTGGTCTTCTTTATTCATTGTCAAACTTTCACATGCGTCTGAGGCAACCGAAAACTCAGTGACTTGTGTTAGGCACACATAAGATCTTAGAGCGGCACCTTTGCTTTTTAACACGTTAAAGAGATCTTTTGCAGCAGATTTTCCCAATGAGATTCATCATTTGATTTCCTGACTGCTGTTCCCATGGGTGCTGACTGTGGATCCAAGTAATATCCTTTACAAATTTGATTTCTTCTCCATTTATTATGATGCTGCTTATTGGCCTGGTTATGAAGATTTTTGTTTCCGTTATGATGTGTAATCCATACTGAAGGCTGTCATCTTTGAGTTTCATCAGTAAATATTTCATCTCCTTTTCACTTTCAACAAGCAAACTTGCATCATCTGCGTAATGCTGATAGTAAATGAGATGTCCTCCAGTCCTAGCGCCTCATTTTTTTTGCATATAATAAACTTTCTCAGAATATTTACTCAGCGTGCATACAGAATAGGTATGTTGAAAGGATACAACCGCGATGCACAATTTTTCTGATTTAAAACCGCATGATATCCCATTGCTCTGTTTGAAAGACTGCCTCTTAGTCTCAGAACAGGTTCCCCATGAGGACAATTAAGTGATTGGAATTCTCAGTCTACATCCTGTTATCCATAATTTCTTATGATCTACAATGTCAAATATTTCTACATAGTCCATAAAGCACAATTAAACATCTTCTGGCATTTTCTGCCTTCAGTCATGATTGATCTGGTAATTGCCAAGACAACCCTTGTTACCAATCCTCTTCTGAATGTAGCTTGAATTTTTGTCAGTTTCCTTTCAGTGTACTTCTGCAACCTCTTTTGAGTAATCTTTAACAAGATTTTACTTGCGTGTAATATTAATCACGTTGTTGTTAGATCACCTTTTTTTGTAACATGTACAAATGCGGATCCTTTCCTGTGGGTTGCCCTGGTAACTGTCTTCTGCTTTTCTTTGTGTAGAAATGTGAGCACTTTTAGCACTGCATCATTTGTCAAAACATCTCAGTTAGCAGTCTTTCAATTCCTGGAAACTTGTTTTTGCCAGTGCTTTCAGCACAGCTTGGAACTCTACCTTCAGGAGCATCTTTCTCGATAATATGCTATCTTCTGAAATTGTTGAATGTGGACCATTTCTTTTGATACTGTGATTCCATGTAGTTTCCTGATCTTCTTTTGATGCTTCCTGCAATATATATACATATATGCATATATGTATATATATTTTTTCCCTCAGAATCCTTCAATATTACAACTTGAGGTGTGAAATTTTTCTTCAGGTCTTTCAGCTTGAGAAGTGTCAGAACATTTTCTTTCTTTTTTAGTTTTCTATCCTTAGGTATTTGCATATGTCCTTATGATATTTTATTTCATCTTCTCGCACTGTTCTTTGAAAGATTCTATTCAGCTCTTTTCCTTTATCATTTCCTTCTTTGGTTTTGACCAGTCTATATCAGAAGCAACTTGCAGAGTCTCTTCTGACATTTATTTTGAGCTTTCACGTCTTTATTCTTTTAAATAGGCTCTTGCATTTTTTTGTGTATTAAGTGCTTTGTGCCATTCTACAACATCCTGAGACTTCCATTGTAGATGTTCAATATGTCAAATCCATTACTAAGGTTGTGTGTAAATTCAGGTGGAATGTACTCAAGATCGTGCTTTGGCTCTTGTGGCCTTCTTCTAATTTTCTTCTGCTTCCACTTGGTCTTGCATGTGAGTAATTGACCCTATCTTCCACAATCAGCCCCTGGCCTTGTTCTGAATGACCACACAGAGCTTTTCCATTGTTTCTTACATACACAGTGGATTTTATTCCTGGTGAGCCCTGTGTGTATAGTTGTCATTTTTGCTGTTGAAATATGATATTTGCAACGAAGAAGTCATTGACCTTGAAAAATTCTATCAAGTGATCTCAGCATTGTTTCTGTTGACAAGACCATGTTTTCCAGTTGCTAATCCATCTTCCTTTTCCCTGTCTTTTGTATTTCCAATCTTCAGTAATTATCAATGCATCTTAGTTGCATGATTGAACAATTTCAGATTGCAGAAACTGTTAAAAAAAATCTTTAATTTCTTCATTGTTGGCCTTAGTCATTAGTGGGTAAATTTAAATAATAGTCATATTAATTGGCTTTTCTTATAGGCATATGGATGTTATGCTGTCACTGACACAAGTGAACATCAGAAGAGACTGTGAAATTTTCTTTTTGACTATGAATGCAATGCCATTTCACTTTCATTTGTCATTCTTTGCATAGTAGATTATATGTTTGTCTGATTCAAACAGGTGAGTACCAGCCCTTTGCAACTCACTAACACCTAGGATATCAATGTTTCTGTGTTTCATATCATTTTTAATGATTTTCCGTTTTCTTGATTCTTACTTTGTACATTCCATGTGCCTATTATTAAAGGAAATTCGAAGTTGTTACTCCTCATTTTGAATTCGGAAGCATCAGCAAGAATTTGCTGCCCAACTTGACTACAAATCATTAAGGTCCAATCTACTTTGAGGGGCAGTTCTTCCTGTTAGTTGTCTTTTTGTGCCTTCGAACCAAAAAGGGTCATCTTCTGACATGATATCAGATGTTTCCCTGCTATATAGAATGCTTTCACTGCATACTTTTCTTTTTTTTTTTTTAAATTAAACCTCTAGGTCCTCCTTCCTAGTCTGCCTTGATCTGAAAGCTGAGCTGAGACCTGTCTACCACAGGTGACCCTGTCAATATTAGAATACTTGTGACACAGCTTCTAGCACCTCAGCAGCATGCAAGCCCCCAAGTAGGATAGATGCTCGGAGCAGATCCTCAGTGGTGTCATATAAGGCAGACTGTAATTTGAGGACACCCTGCTGGTGCAGTTTACCATTTCTTAAAATTACTTAGTTCAAAACTTTTTGAAATAAATTATATTAGTAGTTCCTGATGGGTAACATTTAAAAGTGTTATTCTTCATGTCTCATTGATTCAGTGTATTTATTGAGTGTCTATTAAACTGTCAAATATTATTCTATGAACTTTAAATACTCCAAAACACAACAAAAAGATCTTACCCTTCAAGGACAAATATATTATAGATCTGCTATAATCTTCCATAAAATTTTATTATAAAATATTCTTCACTTTGAGAAGTGCTCAGTGTATAAAGGCAATTAAACAGATCAGGATAAAAGTGATCAGTAATTCCGATACTTAAAGTAGATTGCAAGAAATTTCAGAAGTCTCCTGCAAGAAATGCAGCAGATACCTTGCAGCATCCAGGCAAGCCCCTTTCAGGCAGAGGGAAGCACTGGTATAAACACCCTGAGGCATTAGCGTGATTTTTTTTTGGCCTGAGGAACAACGTGGTTGTTGGTCTGGGCTAAAGAGAGTAATCGGTTGTCATAGAAAATGAGGTCAGAGGGAAAACAGCTTTGTAGACTCTAAATGGAAATTTATCATTTGCCATGGCCTTTTCCATCTCGTGAGAAATGAGCATATCTCATGTGTTTACGTTTCCTAGGAGAACTTCTGATGGGGGGGTGAATCATTCTGTATACATTTTTATACTTCTATTTCCTGTTTTTATTTGATTCTCCAAATAATATTTTCCAGTACTCTAAAGTTAACTTTATAGTCAAGTTAATTCTATAACTGAGAACATCAAATGAAGGGCTGTGCAATTTTTCCAACACTGCAGATCACGTTAAGAATAAATGTGTTGTGCTACTGGAAGCCTTGTTCTCTGCGTGTCATACTCTGGCCCCACGTGCTAACACTTTATGTGATACACATAAGCTACTGGATCCAGCAGAAGGGTAGATACTGTAGATCCCCTTTTCTTCCCTAATGATGAAGAATATGTAGAAAAATCTGGTATACAAACAGTAACGTAGAAAAAAAATTAATGATTTAATAGGCAGACAGGTTCAAACTATCCCTTAAGATACTTGTCTTCTAAACAATGATAAATGCTAAATGCTATCATGTCATGTACCAAAGGTACCTTGATGTACTAACCCAAGTGTTAATAACAAATATACAAAATTATATGATCCCCTGTCCCATCTCCTCTCTGTGGTTGCCTTCCAATGACGGACTTACCACAGAGATAAAAAAGAGAAATTTCAGTCCAGAGGTGAAAGAGGCCACACAATTTATGAACAATTATTTATAAACCTTTCAAGCTGACCGATACATGAATTTGGGCCTTGGCACATCAGGTTCCTATCTGCTGATTCTCTATGTGGTGTTCACAAATAATAACTTTCTTTCCCAGAAAAGAAAAGTAGGAAAATTGACCTCAATTTTCATCTCAATGGATTAGACTGAGGTTGGAGTAGGGGGGATGAAGAGTATGTATACTTGATTCTAATTATAATTAGTTTATTTATTTATAAACATTTACTTACTCTTTGGATGAAGCAAAGTAGATAATACTGGAAAATTCCAATAGAGTATTGTGTGTTTTAATAAAACCAAAAGCCCACTTACTGCCGTTAACTCAATTCCAACTCATAGCAACCCTACAGGACAGAAAAGATCTGCCCCATGGAGTTTCCAAGGAATACCTGGAAGACTTGAACTCATAAAATTTCGGTTTGCTTATGTGGCACTTAATCACTGCGTCACCAGAGTTTCTGTGTATTTTAATAGACATATTAATAAGATAATTTTATACTACTGTGTATAATAAACTGGAAACCCTGGTGGTGTAGTGATCAAGTGCCACATATGCAAACCAAAATGTCAGCAGTTCGAATCTTCTAGGTGCTCCTTGGAAACTCGATGGGTCAGTTCTATTCTGTCCTGTAGGGTTGCTATGTGTTGGAATTAACTCAGCAGCAATGGTTGTTTGTTATAATAAAATACCACCAGACAAATGAAGTGACAATGTTGGAAATTGTCCACCACTGGCGTAAGAAGAGCAATGAGAAATATGGGATAGTTTCATATTTTGTCATGGAGAAGAGACTAAACAGTGCTCTGTCTTTTACTCAGATATCGAATAAAGCTGCAGGAGCATCTTAAATAGACAATACTGATGGGCTGTTGAATACACTGTTTGAAAGGAAAGGAGAACAATTATGCTAGACATACAGCTTTTAAAAACTCTGCATATAATTGTAAACATAATAATATCATGAAATTGGACGAGAAATTTTACTCTGTAAAAAATTAGAATTCTTCTTTAAATATAAGTAGAGAAATAGAGGTAAGAAGTCAGTGTTAGTAACTTATTTTTTACATTTTGTCCAGTATCATCCTCTAAACAAACTAGTACTAGCAACTAGTATAACAAGCAACTAGTACATACCAGCAACAAGTATATACTAGCAACTAGTGTAACAAGAAAACATAACTCTCAAAAAAAACTTACAAAGACATTTAATAAGTTGCTCCCAAAATAGCAGCAAGTATGTCAAAAGCAGAAAACAATGCAACACAAACATTGCAAAAGAAGTGAAGGAAAGAAAAGGACTTCTCAGTGCCTGAAAATAAGGTACCTCAAAAATCACCAAAGTGGAATTAACCCCAAAACATAAGATTTCTCTTAGAATCAAAAGCTTGATGATTAACCAGAGAAGAACAGTACAAACTAGAAGGAATTTTACTGATCTACATTTGTCAGTGGGAGGTAAGGAACTCTAAAATTCTGTAGAATAACCATTAGAAGTTCCCTCACTGAGGAAAATTTGCTGGATATATGAGCTTAAATTGTCCAGTATACCTTCATGCTATCATGTGTGGTATTATTTTTATTTACATTTCTGATTTTACTTTTTAGTATGTTCTGTATACAATTATTGTTGGTATTCTGTAGTATTTACTTTCCCTTCTAAAATCTTGATAACTGCAGCTCTTTGTTCTAGAGGCATCTTTGAAGTTCTGGTGTTGCAGTGGTTAAGAGCTGAGTACTAATGAAAAGGTCAGCAGCTGGAATCCACCAGCTACTCCTCGGAAATCCTGTGGAAGCTCTCCTTTATCCAACAGAATTGCCATGAGTGCTAATCAATTCAACAGCAATTTTTTTTTGGTTTTTTTCCCCACTGCCTTTTTGATTTAGAAACTTTGTACCTCTCATCTTATTTTCTACATAAGCAATTATGTCATCTCCAAATAACCGGTTCTTTTTATTTATTTCATTCCAATTTGGATACCATATATTTATTTTAATTGCTTGATTGACTAGTCAGATACTGTAATACAATGCTGAACAGAAATGCTTAAATGTTACTTCTGATCTTTGACAGAAAGCGTTTACCAAAAAATGTCACACTAGTCTTATGTTTTTCACAGAAGCAATTATTAGGTTGAGAGAGTTTCTTTCTATTAGGTATTTTCAGAGAGCTTGTACTGAGAACACTGTGTTTTGTCAAAAATTTTCCTGAATCTTCTGAGTTGATTTTGTTTTTCTTTGTCAGTATCATAATAAGATGTCTTAATGTGTTGAATTATATTGACTGATTTGCAAATATTAACTAATCTTGAGTTACTGGGACATTCTTGGCTTAGTTATGATATATTATACTTTTTATGGACTGTTAACCAGAGTGCTCTTCAGAAGCAAGGATAGTGGGGCTTTTGTCTTATGTACTTTGGACATGTTACTAGGGGGGATCAGTGTCTGGGGAAGAATGCCATGCTAGATAAAGTAGAAGATCAGAGAAACAGTGAATATCCTCTATGAGACAGATCGACACAATGGCTGTAACAATTGGTGTAAATCCTTTGGTGGTGCAGCGGTTAAGAGCTCAGCAATAACTAAAAGGGCAGCAATTTGAATCTACCAGCTGATCTCCAGAAACTCTGTGTGGCGGTTCTACTCTGTCCTATGTGAACTGGAATTAGACTTGACAGCAACATGTTTGGTTTTCCTATGGTTTTACAATAGCATAAACATAAGAAGGGTAAATCTGATAAAAGGTATTCAAAACCTGTATAGAGAAAACAAGCATATGAGTTGATAAAAATTGAAGAAGACATAAGTAAATGGAGAGATATCCTTTATGCTAAAAGACCCACCACAGTTAACATGGGAATCCTTTCCAAACTGATCTATCAACTCAGTTTCGTCCGAGTCACAGCCCTAGCAGATTTTTTGTTAGAAATTGATAAAACCAACTGCTGTTGAGTTCACTGCAACTCCAAGTGACCCTACAGGACAAAGAGTTTCCAAGGAGGGTTTGGTTTACTTTAGTTTGACGCTGCAGTTAAAATCCACCATGGGCTCCTTGAAAATTCTATGGAACTCTTCTACTCTGCCCTATAGAGTTACTATAAATCAGAATCTACTCAATGACAACGAGTTTGCTTTTTTTAAAAAAATCATCCTGCATGAAAATGTGTCAACAGCAATGGATAAACACAACAAAAACCACTATAGTCTTTACAGCTGTGACAATAAACCAAAGCAGAATAACTGATGAAGTAATTGGAGCTATGAAGGATTTCACTTTTCATGGATGAACAATCAGTGTACATGGAAACAGTAGTGAAGAAGTTAAACAGCTTGTTGCATTGGGCAAAATTGCTGCAAAAGACTTCTTCAAAGTGTTAAAAAAAAAAAAAAATACCACTTCTATGCCTAAGCTGTTTCCTGACTATGACTGAGTATGATATTTTCAGTTACTTTTATGTATGCAAAGGCTAGACAATGAAAAAGGAAGATCAAAAAATAATTACACGTCTGAATTATGTGATTGGCCAAGAACACCGAATACAACACACATTTCCAGAAGAATAAACAAATCTATCTCAGAGCAAATAATTCAGAATGCTGCTTAGCACAGACAGGGAGACCTCGTTTTACTTACTTCATATATGTTATTGGAAGGTCAGCCAGAATGAGGGAGACCTTGAAAAAAATGAATTAGTCCAGCGACTGTAACAACGAGTTCACACATAGAAACAATTGTGCGTATGGTTCAAGATTGGGCAATGCTGAATTTTGTCATACGTGATGTTACTGTGAGTTTGAGCCAGCTTGATGGCACCTAACAACAGCAACAACAAATGATACTTTTTAATGAAAGTCCATTGTCCAACTCAAGCTGAGAGAACAAATCCCATTGGCTGTCAAAACAGACTTCTAGAGAACAAAGTCAGTTATTTCATGGTTCTACACAACCACGTTCATTAATTTGAATACATCAAGAAATACTAGCAATGGCATAGAAGACTCCACTACTAGCCAGCAATATGATTGACTATCACTACTTATGCCACTGAGCTGAGGCATGTCTGTGTTGCATTTAGGGAAAAGAGGATACCATTAACAATTTCTTCCACTGCTAGTAGTAAGTTTCTAGAATTCTTTTCTGTTTGTATAATTGTCATCACTAGAAATTCTGATTTTTTTTTCTTTTTTTACAGAAATATGTCAGAGATCTTCCCAGGTAAGGTAACTAAATAATCAAAATGGCCAAAATAAGGCCCCAAATGGCCAAAATCATTAGTTGGAATGATCCAGACTTAATGATCTATAAAATTAATGTTTCTTTAGAGAAACATCTAAAGGCATGAGGTGCTAGCCTTTGGTAAATAAGACCAGGCAATCTTGTAGAAAAGGAAAAGTTACCTGATAGATTCTAGTAACGATCCCAGGACATGTGAGTTATTTATGACAAAAGGTCAGAACCCAAGCCTTCCATAGTCTTCATTAGATATTTGGATTTCTGGTTAGTCTGTTTCATGTGGTAAGAAATTTGACTTATCATCTTTCATGAATTCTGTGGAATTCAAATTTAGAAATACCTAAGATTTGTTCAATAGTTTGTAATAAACATTTATTTCTATTTTGTTCACCTGTAGTAGAAACATTACTAAATTTACAGGTTGATTTTTTAAAAGTGATTTGTCCAGGTGGGAAAAGTAGAAATGCCATTGTCTGTAATCCCCTATTGCCTCATTTGATGAGACCAGAATTATCTACAGGTTTTTATCATGTTAGTTGGATGACAAATGGCATATCCAGCAGTTACTAAGACTGAAGATGATGGTTACTGTGTGGAATAATTTAAGAATGAAATTAGAATGAGTATTTTTAGCCTAACTATTGTAACAAAGAAGAAAATAAAGAGAACAAAGAACATCATGGGTGAAAGACAACTAGAGGTCGGTAGAAAACAGAGAGCAAAATGATTATATATCAAAAAGATTAATAAAGTAAACAAATAAAATAATAAAAATAAAATTAAACTGTTCTTGGTCTAAAATCTTGGAGGTAAGTTTTCTGCTGTATGAAGTCACATGCTTGTTGCAAAGATCTTGCATCAGCTGTTAACCTTTGAAAAATGGCTAATTATAGACGAACTCTGAGAATCCTCAGTTTGAGATTCCCTATTAGAGTAGCCTGCTTGCATAGTGGTTAAGAGTTTGGTTGTCAACCTAAATTGGCAGTTCAAATCCAACTTGGAAACCCCATGGAGCAGTTTTACTCTTTCCAATAGGGTTGTAGGGTCACTATGATTTGGGATCAACTGGATAGCAATGAGTTTGTTTTTTTGTTTGTTTTATTACTGTTTTTTTTTTTTTTAGTATTATAGTAGCCTTCCAAATGTATCAATTCTTTTTTTTTTCTAAGTTATTTGTTGTGATTGAGTGAAGGTGTACAATCCAGCTTAAGTTTGCATGCCCGCCTATGTGCAGCTCCTACTTCTCTCCTTGCCCGGTGACAGCACACTCCTTCTTTCCATTCTATACGTATCATATCCTCTTAACAGGTGGAGAAGAGGGGACAGGAGATTGTTAAGAGGATATGCCAAATATGTGAATTCTGGATTCCTTGTTTAGTTGTTATGTTGGTTTCCTACAGTTACCATAACAAAGCACAATAAACTGAGTGGCTTTTAAGAATGAAAAGTTATTGTCTCAAAGTTCTGAAAGGTAGGCATTTGAAGTTAAGGTATTGGCAAGGCTACACACTCTCTGAGGCCTCTAGGAAAAGGTCCTTTTTCCCTCTTAAATTCAGATAGATCCAGATGTTCTTTGATTTGGAGGTGCACATGGAATTCTGCCCTCTGAGTGTCTCTCTGTGGTGCTTTTCTTTTATAAGAAACCACAATGGATTAGAGCCACCCTCATTATGACCTCTTGAAAAACTGACAAAAAAAATACATTCGAAACAGTATTTTTTAACATGTTCACATTCATAGGTACTGGGGTTTAGGACATAAACCTGTCTTCATGGGGGACACAATTCAATTTACAACAGTTGTGAAACATGAACTCAAGGACTGGTTTACTGAAGTTTGACTATTCTTGCCATGTTGGCTATTATATTAGTACCTCTCAACAAGTTTCAAGAACCGATGTCTCTTCTAATACATTAAATCACCTGGATGAAGTCCAGAAAGAGGGTGTTTAGAAATACGTTACAGAAAAAAGGTTTTAAGCATTTGATGAAAAAAACTGGATATAGTACATGTGTTTTTGCAATATTTGGTCATGTTCGCATTCAGAAAGGCATAGTCCAGAATTGAAGGTGAAATTACTAAACACCTGAGCCTTTTGGTTACCAACAGGGAGTTATTTGTCACGCCCTCAGAATATTACATCATGTAGTAAGTCTACATTGGCCCTGTGGAGATCAACTACTTCTGAAATTTTTGCTGTATTTTTAAAACATTGGTCAGTATTTCTTTTAATTGTAAAAACATGAAGAACACGACATTTATCAATTCAGTTTTTCTCATATATGCAATTCAATAAAACTAATCACACTAACTGTGCCATACAACAGTCACTAAACACCCATTGCTTAATTGTAAGATTTCCTTATTTTTTTAATTTTTTTGTTTGTTTTCAGATTGTAGGTGGAAAAGATAATGTCATCTTTGAAGAAAGAATAATTATTGAATTCTTTTGTTTCACAGAAATTACATGACTTGATCACTTGATGCAATAGTTCGTATTATCAACCTTGGAAACATAAAATCAGGCAGATTTTATTAGCCCTTTCAGCAAGCAAATGCTTCAAACAAACATAAACATACAGCATACCTAAACCTCATGGAGGGTGGAAGCTGGATAAAATCCATCTGAAAGTGTCCAAAGGGCCAGAACTTGCCCCATTTTATAGTGTCTCCAGAGTTAGATTATAGAGAATTGACACAGTTTAAAAATAAACTCAGCTGTCTTCTGAAAGTTTCCCCAACAGTGTTGATTCAACACAGTAACCAGTTGTGTGCATCATATTAGTTTCTTGGGGGGAAAAATATGTGCCTCTTAAATACTTGAAATCATCTGATGCCACCAAGCAGCTCTCATGGAATGACACCAGCTCTCGGAGTGAATAGTTCAACTATGTTATCACTCATTCATCATTGTCAAATTCATGGGCTAAATGTTGCTGTTTATAGGATGTCTTCGAATTTTGTTAGATAGTTATCCTTGGAGGGTTTAGATAGGATCATAACCTTGATTCATGCTGCTTGTTTGGCACAGTGGTCTGATATTTCTTTTAACTTCTGTATCATCACTTTTACATGGACTTTAACTTTCATAACAGAAGATTCTGTAGGAAGCAGGAATGTCTCATCTCCCATAGGGAAGTTTGTTTTGTATGTCATTCCAAGATTTGTCAGTGACCCAACTAAATGACCAAACCAAGGCCATTATCCACATCCTGCAAGTCAATGAAAATATAATTGAGGTGGTTAATACAGGCATGCATACCTCAAGAAATTCTGCCCATTTTCCTGTCTTTTATCACACAAAGTAAGGGACAGAATTCTCTCAGAATAGCATATGCTCCTCATTTTATCCTTGTAGAAGAAGTTAAGCAAGAGAAGTCATCAATGCACCATACCCATATTTAGCCCAGGAGTTTTCAATATGTAGCTCTGTCTCAGGCCCATGAAAGTAATCGTAATATACCTGTGAGTCAGAGGAAAACTTCTGAGAAGTTTTCATGGAGTTGCACTAGATGAGATTTCTGAGTCTGCCCAACTCAGGAATTCAATACCTCTGACCAGACATGCAACTTGATTTGGATTTCTTGTCTTAATATTACTTCATAACCTCAGGCCAAGCACTCATTATCCGCAAGGCCTAATAATAGGCTAATAATTACCTCTCAAGAGTGTTACCTTTAAGTCAACTCTAGGAATTTACAGGTCTTAAAGCCCAATGGATATCATTGGCCCATGGCGGTGTTCACCCACCAGAGGTTACAATTAATGAACGGAGAGGGGTTTCTAAGATCTGTAACTCAAAAGGTAACTGTGGATTGTTGGGTCCCGGAAAGGTTAACTGTGTAGCCCTTTGGAGGGCTTTATTGACATTTTGATATCCAGACAGAGCCAAAACATAGTGTTTTTTATTAATCTGGTCATGATTGCTATCAAGATCCTTATGTCAAGAATGTGAGACTTCCAGTAGTCAAAAAGCCCCACAAATCAGTGGACCTACTCTTATTTGTAGGGACAGAGAAGCCAAACAGACCTTAGAGACTTTGTTAACACATTTCCGTAAGAAGGAGTTAATCTTTGTAAACACGGTGATGGACAGTATCGCCTTGCCGGGTTCATCATTACAGAACTCAACCTGCAGAATGCCCTGAGGAGGACGAAGAGGAGGATAACCAGTGACGGGAGCACAGAAGACTCTTCTTCCTTAAATCAAGAATAAAACCTCAAACCCATTGCCATCAAGGCAATTCTGACACCTAACAACCCGATAGGACCAAGTAGAACTGCCCTGTCAGGATTCTGATGAGTGCTTGGCCTATTTGAACTGCCAGTCTGTTGGGTAGCAGCCAGAGCACTTAAGCACTATGCCAGCAGAGTTTCCTCTTCTTCCGCAGCTAGATACAATTTGGGCTTCAACTTCAGTTTGAAACTTTAGATCTTAACAAGTTATCAATAGGGATCCTATACTAATTGACCAACTCATTGTTATTGAGTTGATTCCAACACATTACAACTCTACGACACACAGTAGAACTGCCCCATGGGGTTTCCAAGGAGTGCCTGGTGGATGCAAAATGCTGACTATTTTGTTAGTAGTCAAATTTGTGATCACCACACTATCAGGGTTTCTAGGGCTCCAACAGACCAAAAACCAAACCCATTGCCTTTGCATGGATTTGACTCAGAGCAACCCAAGAGAACAAAGTAGAACTACCCCATGGAGTTTCTGAGGAGTGCCCAGTGGATTCCAACTGCCGATCTTTTGGTTAACCGCTGTAGCTCTGTTAACCACTACACCATCAGGGTTTCCAAAGGCTCCAGTAGATGACCCTATGTTTACCTAGTAGTTGAAGTAGTGATTTGTGTTTGCTAACTGCCTTTATTCTACAAAACAACACAATTGTATCCTGCACCTCCATGACAAGAAGGTGACTACAATCTAGAGCCAGACACCTAGCTTTAATTCTCGTGGAGATGGGGAAATAATGACACTTTTTTAAGCTATCTAGCGGTGCTCTAACAGAGTTACTCAAAGTGGATGGCTTTAACAAAGTTAAGTTTATTTTATCACAGTCTAGTAGGCTTCAAGTCCAATTTAGGTGATTGCTCCAGGGCAAGGTTTCCTCTCTCTGTTGGCTATAGAAGAAGGTCATTGTCATCACTCTTCTCCTGGACTAGGAGCTCCATGCAAAGGACACGTCAGCACTGCTTTCTTGGTGGTAGGAAGTCCACCCCCCAACCTACCCTATGCCTTCCTTTTCCTTTTATATCTTGTAAGAGAAAAGGCGGTGCAGACCACACCCCAGGGAAACTCCCTTTACATTGGATTAGGGATGTGACCTTTAGTAATGGTGTTGGAATCCCAACCTAATCCTCTTTGACATAGAATTACAATCACAAAAAAGAAGACAGCCACACAATACTGGGAGTCAAGGCCTAATCAAGTTGGTACATGTTTTGAGGGGTCACAATTCAAGACAACGTTATCATTTTTAATGTTCATATTTTGACAAGATAGGTTCCAGGCCCCTGAGAAAACAATCTTAGGTTGTAAAATTGGTAAGAAACGTATTCAGTCTTTTAAAAGGACTCATATGTATTTTAATAGAAATGGAGAAAAAAATTAGTTATGTATCTTCCAGTGTAAATGATCTAATAAAAATGGAAGACAGAGTGTGTCTTTTTTGCACTAGGGAAAACTGCATATATGTATACACACACACACACACGTGTGCGCACACACGATGCCCAACAATTAAGTTACCAAGCTTAACTGTTTTAAGCGCTACACACCTCATTGCTGAATATCACTACGGTCACCTTCGAAGTGCTCCCATTGGGAAGCTATGTACTGACATCGGCACCTAGTTCACCCTTCAAAGCAATTTTGGAACCCTTTCTGGAATGGCCATTATACACACTGGTAAGGTGGCAAGTTTGTGAACTTTACTGTATATTTGTCTGTGAGGGAGTTTTCAGCCAGTGAACAAACAACTGCATTGAAACACCTTTGCTAATCACCTGATCTGCCCCCAATGACTTTTTTCTTTACCCAAAGATAAAGGAAGTATTGAAAGAAAGACATTTTGATGACATTCAGGACATTGAAGGCAGTACGATGACAGCTCTGAGGCTATTTCAGAGAGTTCCAAAATTCCTTTGAAGATTGGATTGGGTGCACAGCATCCCAAGGGGAGTACTTTAAAGGTGACCATAGTGATATTCAGCAGTGAGGTACGTGCCACTTTTTCTAGGAAGTGTTCCTGAACTTAATAGGCAGTCCCTGTAAATATAACTTATAGCATATATATATAACTTATAGTATATATATATAAAACTTATAGTACATACATAACTTTGTATATAAAACTTATAGTATATATATGTATACTATAGGTTATATATATATACACATAAAGCTTATAGAAGCTTAACAACTGAACCACCAAGGCCCCATATAATGCATAGCATATAAATATATGTATTCTTTTCCATCTGTATTTACCCTTGTAGGTTTTATTCTTATACTGCATAACACTGTAGATGATATGCATGATGGAATCAATGCATTAACAGCATAGTGGATACAAGTGACATTTTGCAGTTAATTAACCTAGTTTCTCCTTTAGATTTAGTCTACTTTTGACTCTCCAATCTTGTGCCTTTCAGGAATCTGTCTTACAGAAGGTGGTTATTATCTTTGTTTTTCTCCATTACATTTTGTTTTGTTTTCTCTTAGCTGACTTCCAGTTTATTAGATTGCATTTTATTCTCAGGAGTTCTTGAATGTTTCTGGTCAGGTATGGGTACATTTTAGACTACTTCATGCATATATGACTATGTGCAGCAATTACACAGAATTTTGTACAGGAAAGGGGTAGCTGGCAGTGGTTCTGCTGGTGTGTTGATCCAAGTTCTGAAAGCTGTCCATAAATCTTCCTACCTTTTGTTGAGCATATTCCAGAAAATCAATTCTTATAGCTAGGTACAAAAAATACATTGGTATTGTTCAACATATACCAAGGTCCTCTTAAAATTTTCTTGTCATATTTTAAATTAGATTAATTAATAAAATTTTCATTTCTATTACAGAAATACAACAATGTAAGGATAATATGAATTCAGCTGTGCAGTGTTTGGCTATCTTCTAGCAGATTGTGGGGGAATACAGGTAGGAGTAAGATTTTCATTTCTTTGGCTACCTTTGTCCTGGTTTTAATTCTAGTTCTCTTTATGTTTCGTCCTCAGAAATTCTCCCACATAGTATCGAAGCTCAATAAATATGAGTTAAATGAATGAGTGAATTTAAATATGAAGTTGTGACTTTGTCATTCTGCTTTTCTAACTCAGCTCTCCTGACCATAAAGAACTCTTCCTTATCAGGGAGATGGTGATTGTTGGGGAAATTTTTATTTGATCTGTTCTCATTTTGCTCAGCTCAACTTCTTTGAGTTATCTCTGGGCCACAGGGGTGAAAGTTATATCAGTTGGAGAATTCTTTTTCGCTCTGTATTTCCACTTTTCTCTTTATGTGTTTTTTTTTTTTATTTTTTTTTTAAGATCTCTTCTAATTACTTCTCATAGCAAGAGTCTGCTTTCCTAAGTAAATTCATTGTCAGTAAATTCTTGGTAACTAGTACCAATTTCTTTTTGTTTGTTCTCCAGCTTAAAGAAATTTTAAATTCTTTTTAGAAGGCAAACAGTAATTTTCAGCTCCTTGGTAATATTAAACAATTTTATTTACATTGCTGACACCTGCCCCAACACAAACACACACACAACAGAGCTCTGCTTAATTAGGCAAAGTCTACTATTCAAACTGAACAATGAAACAAATGAGAGCAATGTGCATCGTATTATTCACAGTATGTCACCTAGTAGCCTGGAGAATAAGCAGTGTTTATTTCTTCATTGCATGCCATGACAGGATGTATGTTGCCCTATCAGTGAGTCCATGCTTTCACTCTTCTTAGCACTCTTTGCCACTATTATTCCAAAATTGGATTTTCATATCTTTCTTCTTTAAAGTTCCTTAATCACAGACTATGAGGGAGCCTTGGTGGCATATTAATTCAAACTTCAGTTGCTAACCCAAAAGTCAGTAGCTCAAATGTACCAGCTGCTCCTTGAAACCCAATGGGGGAGTTTCATTCTATCTTTTAGGGTCTTTAGGAGTGAAAATCAACTTACCAACAATGGGTTTTGGTTAATCACACACTAGGAATACATGTAAGCTACCTGCAGCAAATAAAAACCATTTTGAAAAAGGGTACTTTGTCATGTTTTTCAATAATCTTTTGGCCGCTTGTTCTTGCATTTCATTTGAGGGTCTGTTATCCAGGGACACATTTTGTTATTTATCAACAATTTATCATGATTCTGTGGTATGCTCTTTTTGATCCTTAAAACTGCAAATGTTCTCACAAAGCACCTATTTTACAAATATTTCTACCCATATGACAATGAAAAAATAATATTA
The DNA here is from genome assembly GCA_028571685.1 of Heterohyrax brucei. Lineage (NCBI taxonomy): Eukaryota > Metazoa > Chordata > Mammalia > Hyracoidea > Procaviidae > Heterohyrax > Heterohyrax brucei. Next base: position 51,842,323 of record CM053159.1, on the reverse strand, counting down.
CAATGCATTTTTGCTTTATCCATATACTAAGATTGAAAATACAACAGAGATTTCAATTTAAAGTATACTGATACTTTAAAATAAATATGGAAACAGTTTAAACCTTAGTTATATCCGGTATATTCAGCTTTTCTACTAGTTACACATTCTTTCTTTTCTTGGAATCAAATAAAAATTGGTGAGCTGTAAGCTTTCCAAATATGTTCCTAGAGATCAATGTTGTCATTATATGAAGCTCTAGATTGGGGGGAGGGGCAGGGAAAGTTGGTCTACTTTGGCTATTTTTCTTATTTATTTTTTTCTTCTAACTAGATTGTGTTGGTATAAATAGAGGCATTGTTTTCTCTACATGTTTATAAAAATATTAAGTTGTTAAACAGCTTTTTCCTCCCTAAAATAAGTACTTTAAACCCTACTCTGTTCAACTTCCGTTGTCTACTCAGTGATGATATTTAAAAAAAAAAAAAAAAGAAAGCACTAGCACTGTTACTTGCTCATTTATGGTCATACAAATGTCTAGCCCAATGTAACATAATCATGTATTCTAAGTTTTAACCTCTATTTAGGAGCATAAAATAAGAAATAAGACCAGAAAACCAAACCCATTGCTGCCAAGTAAATTCTAACTCACAGCAACACTATACGACAGAGTAGAACAAATTAGAGATGAACTTTGGGCAGGTTAAATGTTTAATTCTTCCCCTTTAATCGTCTAGTCTCAGAGTAAAGAGTTGGTATAATATCCAAATGGAGTGTGTAAATATATGCCACCTTTTTAAAAATTATCATACAATTATATACAATGGCTTTTATTTGGTAAATGCTTCACATTCATTTACAACCATTATTCATCTTGATGCTGATTTTCCCAAATTTTACCAGTGACCAATACAACTTGGTCTTTTTTTTTTTTTGGTAAAATACATATAACTCTCCTATTAAAAATATAGCAAAAGACTACCTTAAAGCATGCTGAAATTTCATCCTGTGGCAATAAGATTTCAAAACAACTTTCAGAACCACTTTTAATTCTCCTAGATTGGCAAGTTAAATATAAAATCTTCTTTTAATCACATAATTTACAGTAAAAATTATTACTAGAAACTTAAACCAAATTAATTTTTTGCACGTAGGCATCGAGGCAGCATTGATGTTATTTTAAGGGAAGCAATGTATAGTTAAAATTGTTCTAAGCCTTTTTAGAAGTATTAATCTAAGTAACTATTTTTATTATGATATAGCATTAGTTGCATAATATTACTTAGAACTTTTCAAATTAGAAATAGCTGTTGATGTTCAGCTTACACCCTTGTGTGAGTTTGCTATTGGCTAATTTGCTTTCTGGTCTTCTGTCTCAATGCAAATATCAAAATTTCTTTTTTCTTTCTCTCTTTTTTTAATGTGATTGAGTAAATGTGTATAATCTAGTTTAAATTTGAGTGCCTGCCTCTCTGCAGCAACTTCTGCTCTCCTTGTCCGGTGACAGCACACCCCATCTTTCTGTTCTATAAATGTCATATGTCTTAACAATGTCCTGTTCCCTCCTCTCTATCCTCTCCATTCACTTCTTGTAAGAGGCCAGTAGGATGACATCCTGTAGATGCGCAGAACCATTAAATGCACACACTATAAGCTCACTCTGTGTCTCCAAGTCTGATCCTATCCTGTCCAAGGACTCAACCTCAGTAACAATTTCTGATCAGGAGCAGGATCGGTCTACGGACCATGCTCCCAGGTGAACCCCCAGGCCGTGGGACCATTAATTGTAATCTTTTAGTGGAATTCTAAGGGTGCACCCCTTTTTTATTGTGTTGCTACTGGGATTCAACATTGTGAGCCCCATCACGGCTGTCGTCGGTTGTGGCTGGACACCATCTGGTTCTTCTGATCACATGTTGATGTAGTCACCCATTCACATTTTTCCATTTTCTGAGTTCTTTTTCCCCCATGTCACTGTTGTCCTTGGTGATCACCTGTTCTAGTTGGATTGGGATCATTTTGTGTACGTGAGATGGCAGCTTGCTAGCTTTTAAGACCCCAGATGCCACTCACCAATATGGGGTGTGGAAGACTCTCTTAGCAATAGACTAGTTATGCCAATTGGCTTCAGTGTCCCCTGAGAGCATGGTCCCCAGAACTCAGCCCCTGCTAGTCTATCCTTACCATATTGGCTTAAGATTGTAAGACTTTTCAGGTTATGTTGAAGTCTAGTTAAGTTGATTTGCTTTCTAATGTGCGCTGTCATTGATTTCACCCAACCAAATTTCTATCAACTGTCTAGTCTATAACCAACTCTCCCTGTCTCTCCCTCCTCTCCCTTGCAGCCATCAAGAGTCTTTTCTTCTGTATGTGAGTTTATTTTTAAGCCTGTATCATAGGGGTATCATACAATATTTGTCCTTCTGACCCTTACTAATTTCACTCAACATAATGTCTTCCAGTTGAAACCAAGCTATGAGATGCTTTCTAACATCATCATTGTTGTGGTGGTCAGGATTATATTGACTTGGCTACTCCATGTTTCGTTGTTGTATTAAGTGGCAGGGTGGGGCCTGTGGTGGCTTCCCACCCCTCAGCTCTCTTCCCTCCACCTTCTACCACTGCTGCAGGTCTGCTCACATAGCCAGCAGCTCCTGCTCTCTTCTGGCATCTGGTTCCTGGACTTGAACTAATTGTTGGATTCATCAACTTTTACAGCCGGTGCTGGAAAAATCCTGTTCCCTGACCTACCGATCCTGGGTCTTCCAGCCTCTGCAGTTCTGTCTCATGTCCAGCTTGAGATCCACCGACCTACACAATTGGTGATCTAGAACTCTGGTCTCTGACATGCTGACCTTGAGCTCACCAGCTCTCTTACCCATGTGAGGCTTGTGCCAGGACTTGGGATGTTCAGCTTCTGCAATTGTACAAGCTGTTTCCTGTGTGTGTGTGTGTGTGTGTGTGTGTGTGTGTGTGTGTGTGTGTGTGTGTGTGTGCATATATGCCAAGCCAAGTGCCATCAAGTTGGATCTGACTCATGATATTTCCTTGTACTTTATATATATAAATCTTTTCTCATACATGCGCTTGTTACTGGTTTTGCTTCCCTAGAAAACCCAGCCTAAACAATTTGGTACAGGGAGTGGGGTGTTGCTCTAGCAAATACCTAAAATGTGGGAGCCATTTTGAAACTGTGAATGGATAGAAGATTTAGAAGGAACAAAGAAGGTGTCGATGGTGAGAAACAACAGAGGACCAGTGGCAGAAGCAGCACTGGAGCCAACCTATTGAGCAAGAGAACTAAGTGCCTGTGCACAGAGTTTCTCTTGTGGAATGGGGTACCTCTACGCACTTGAATTGGTAGAGCTAGATTTACTGACCCACAGAGTTAGAGAGCTGAGTACCTTTGCACAGGATGTTTTCCAGCAAGACTGTCTGGGTACCTGAATCAGTGAAGCTATGGAGCTTTGTCAGGTCAGATATGGGCCTGAGGCCCAAGACAATAGGAAGCAGAAGCTGAACAGACAAACAGTGTGAGAAGCTGAGCTGCCTCAGTCTCGAAAGTTATGGCCATGACCTCAGGGGTTTGAAATGGTGGAATGATGGCATCCTGTGCTTGTAAGTGTGGAACTGCCACTCATTTGGGCTTAGGGTGCACCCAAAGCCAATGGGACAGAGTTTCTGTGCAAGTAGGCCTTGAAGGCAGAGTTGTAGTATGGGGCTGGAGATCTGCACTCAGAATCCAGAGAGTGTGGTCAATACCTGGAGTCTGGAGGGCAGGGCCATTGTGTAAAATGTCTCAAAAAATGCAAGAGCATTTTCAAATCTTTGAGGGCTAGTGTAACGAGTTCTGCTGATTTTCCTGTTGCCTATTAATCCTTCTTTACCTGCGATTTCTGCCATTTGTAATAGAATGTCTAACTTGTGCCTATTCTGCCACTGTACACTTAGAAGCAGATAGTTTGTGTTCTAGGCTTTGCAGATGTAGAAGAGTTTTTGTATTTTGGACATGGAACTGATTTAAGACTTCTGTCATAATGGATGTTGTGTTACATGTTTCAATGATGTGATTCTTGGGATGCCAAAGCCTGGAATGTCATGGATGGAATTGCGTCCCCCCAAAAATAGATGTAGCCATGTGACCATGATTCCCTATATTCTGTGATTGTCCTCCATTTTGTGATTTTGTTGTGCTGTATGTTAAAGGTTTAGGATGGGACTATAAATCCCTTCAGAAGATCACCTCCCTGCTCCATTGTAATGGGAGTTTCCCTGGAGTACAGCTTGCCCTACCCTTAATCCTTTCATCCTACAAGAGGTAAAAGGAAAGCTAAACAAGCAGAGATTTGGGAACCTCACACCATCAAGAAAGCAGTGCTGGGAGAAGAGCACGTCCTTCAGATCTGAGGGTCCTCCTCAAAGATGCTCCCTGGACAAAGGCTGATGCAATACCAGACTTTCCTCCAGAGCCAACAAGAGAGAAGACCTTCCCCTGTAGCAGACATCCTGAATTTGGAGTTGTAGCCTACCACACTGTATAAGAATAAACCCTCCTTTGTTAAAGCCATCCACTCTGTGGTATTTCTGTTAGAGCAGCCCTAGCTGACTTAAACAATTGTTCTTTATCATTACATAGTGTTCCATTCATCTATTGTTGGGCATCTGAGTTGATTCCATCTTTTTTGCTATTGTGGACTGTGCTGCAGTAAACATTTGTGTGCATGTATCTGTTCGTGTGACAGCCCTTGATTCTACAGTATATATTCCAAGAAGTGGGATTACTGAGTAAAATGATAAATCTATTTCCAGCTTTTTAAGGAAGAGCCAGATTGCTTTCCAAAGTGGTTGTACCATTTTGCAATCCCACCAGCAGTGTAGGAAAGTTCCAGTTTCTCCACAGTCTCTCCCAGCATTTGTTGTTTTGTGTTTTTTGGATCACGGTCAATCTCGCTGGGGTAGATGCTATGTCATCACTATTTTGATTTGGATTTCTTTACTAGCTAATGATCATGAGCATTTCCGTATGTATCTTCTTGGCTGCCTGGATATCCTCTTTAGAGAAGTATCTGTCCATCTCCTTTGCCCAGTGCTTAATTGAGTTATTTATCCTTTTCTTATTGACATTTTGCAGTACCTTGTAGATTTCGGGGATCAGAGGTCAGTCTGACATATAGTTTGTCAAATGTTTTTTCCCATTCTGTAGGTGGTCTTGTAATTCTTTTGATAAAGTCGTTGGATGAGCAAAGTGTTTGATTCTTGGTAGTTCCCATTTATTTGTTTTCTCTTCCGTTGATCATTTTTTCTGTTGATTTGATTTTTATCTTGGATGATTGTAGCATCTGACATTCCAGCTGCCAGCACTGGATAAAGTCTGAAGGCTGAAGGTGGACAGGTAAAAGGATGAGAAATCTCACTCATGCATGAAAACATGTCACTTACACATGAAACATGTCACTCACACAAGAACTAATAAACACATCACACAAGATAAAGTTGGGGCCAAGTGGACCATGGTCTCTGATGGAGAATCATGAATACTGGTCTGCTTACACAAGCTTTGTTTATAGGCTTTATAGTTAGAAAATCAGCAGGGTAGTAAATAGCTGAAAATGGTCATGATCTTGGCTATAGAACAAAGGACAGGAACATGCAAATAGTTTTAACCTGAGCTATCATCCTGCAACAGTTTCAAGGAAATAGTTGCAGATTTGGGCCTATCATATTACAGAAAGCTTAGTCTGGGCTAGTAGCTTCAAGGAATAGTTCTTATTATCCTGTAAATAATTTCAAGGTGCCAAGCAAAGAAACACAAAACATGGGGAGAGGAGGAAGGGGCAAGGGGGCTAGAACACAGTAGCTTCCAGCCCACAGAAGACAATCTTTGTCATTTTAGGTTTGATATTTAGATCTTTTATCCAGTTTGAGTTGTTTTTTGTAAAGTGTGAGACACTGGTTTTGCTTCAGTTTTTTTGCAAATGGATATCCAGTTCTGCCAGCACCATTTGTTAAAGAGATTGTTTTTACCCCAGTTTACAATCTTCGCATCTTTATTGAATATCAACTGTTCATAAATGGATGCTGGCCTCTCTGGGTTCTCAACTCTGTTCCATTGATCTATATGTCTCTTTTTGTACCAGTACCAGGCAGTTTTGACTACTGTGGCAGTGTAATAAGTTTTAAATTTAGGTAGTCAGAGGCCTCCTAGCATGTTCTTCTTCAGTAAAGCTTTACTTGTCTGGGCTTTCTTTTCCTTCCAAACAAAGCTGGTGATTTTTTTCTCCATCTCATTGAAAAATGCCACTGGAATGTGTACTGGGATTACTTTATATACATAGATTGCTTTGGGTAAAATAGACATTTTCACAATGTTAAGTCTTCCTAGCCATGAGCAGAGTAGGTTTCTCCATTTACATCTCTCTTAGTTTTGTAAGTTTTATGGGTTTTTTTATTATACTATTAGAATATAAAATAACCAGATGTATATGGCTTTTCTAGTTTATAAATTGTTTTATTTGTGTGAGGCTGTGTATTTACGTCACTATAAATTGCTACAGGCTCTCTATAAGTTGGAATTGACTTGGTAGCAACAGGTTTGGCTTTCGTCTTCTTGGTTTGTGTTTACATATGTATATGTTGGTGTGTCTGGGGTGGTACAAAGAGTTTACCAATTTGACTGCTAACCAAAATACTGGAAATCTGAGTCCACCCAATAGTGCCTGAGGCCTAAGGCCTAAGGCCTACTTTCATAAAAACAGCCATTGAAAATCTCATGGAACGTAGTTCTGTTCTGACATTCTTGAGGATTCACTGATTTTGAGTAACTGGTATGTGTAACATTACAAAAAATGAGCACATACTATAAGCCGTCATTATGTGAAATAAGATAGGAACACTGGTGCTGTCATTGTTCAGGGCTCAGCCAGTAACCGAAAGACGGCTGAAACCAACCACTGGATCTGCAGAATGATGTGGCTGCCTGCTTCTGTAAAGATTATAGCCTTGGACTTTATGGTTTCATGCATCTACAGGATGTCATCCTGTTAACCTCTTACTGGAGGAGGAGGAGGACAGGTGGAGATAAGGGGATAGGAGATTGTTAGGAGGACATGATACGTAGAGAACAGAGAAAAAGAGTGTGCTGTTACCGGGCAGTGAGAGTAGCAGGAGCTGCAAACATGTAGCTTGCAAATTTATACAGGGTTGTACATTTTCACTAAATCATATTAAAAAAAAAAGATTATAGCCTTGGAAATCCCATGCAGGGTAGTTCTACTCTGTACTATATTGTTATATTGTTGCTATGCGTCTAATTGACTCAACAACACACAAGGACAACATCATTGTTTGAAACCAAATGTTAATGGCTCATGCACTCTCCTGATAGGCCTTTGCATGTGTCTACCCCCTCCATACACACACATCAAAGAAATACTAAGATGAAGCAAATGACAGGGTAATAATATTGTTTACTAATATTTATTACTATGTCATGATTTATCCTTTCCTGAAAAGTCAAAATTAAACCTAATTATCTAGTTGAGGGCAAGTACATTTTAATCCCAGCTCCAAGAGATGCTAGTGATTTGCATGACAAGATGTTAAGATAAATATGAATCTTAATATGAAACCAGCTTACCAGAGTTTTGGGCTCATAGTAGGCATTCTGTACAAGCTTATGAATATTAATATTGTTATAGTAATATTAGAATTATTAGCTATTGTATACTGATCATTCCATTTTAAATAGCATGAATGTATTTCAGCAATATGAATATGCAGTCTTCTGTCTTTATCCTATAAAAAATTAGAGAAGTAAAGAAAGATTTCTTCTTCCTAAAGAAGACACATTGTATCTTTGAAGACATCAAGACTTTGTGATTCTAATGCATCAGCATCCAGCTGTGTTCTTGAAATGAACTCTTCTCTGGGAGTGGGAAGAATTTAAATGAAAGAAATGAATTTGTAACATACGAGATGTCCATGAATATTGGGGAATTTTTCAGACTGTAAATAATATATCCTGTATAAAAAGGGTAGCTATATTAGTTATCATTGGCTATCTTCAGGTTAGAATGGACAAGGCCTGTAAAGCTAGATGAAGAATCTGAAAAGTCAGATACAAAAGTCTTGAAATTACTGTTTGAAAAAATGATGAACAAACACCTATCTGTTCACAGATGTCCAAGTTACCACGCAGATTTAGACAATAGGATGGATATTACTTTCTGTACAAGCAGTCAGTTTTAAGTATTCTAAAAAGCCATGGAGGAAAATACATTTCATGATGTTTATTGAATGTCATCCTAAAGCATATATTTGTAATTGTAAATTTGGACATAAAAATTAAAAAAAAAATTTTACGATTTTTTTCTTTATGCCTATTGCTGAGTCCTTTATTGTTTTCCATAATTTTTAAATGATTGGTTATCAGACAAAGGGTTTAGCAAGCCACAATAACAACACATTTACCATACGTTTTACAATACATATTTTCTACATATATGCTTAAATGTGAGCATTTATGCTATTGTATTATTTTTATATGAAAATCTTTCTGTCTAAAGAATTGTTCTTTTCCTCAAATTAAAAAAAAATAACGTAGGTTGCATTTAACATGTTTTATTGCATAATTTTAAATAATTGCACTTGACAGCAAAGGAAAACATTCCTCAATTTCTAGATTTTTAGTCTTCAGGTTTATTTTTGTCTGAATTTGAGATCTTCAAAATACACCTGAAGAACCTGGGATATCATCACAAATATTTGATGTCAAGAGCTGAATGAACGGAACGGTGACCTATTTGGAGATAGTTATTTTATGTATTTCATTTTTGTTTTCTGTAAATACTTTATAAAGTTTATTAGTTACCATAATACGTCCTATGATCTACGTGGTTGACCAAAGATAGTTTTTCATATCAATTTCTCTTATAAAGAAAAGATGTCTGTTGCAAATTTAGTAGAGAAGACAGTTTAATAGGTGAACTGCATGTGTCCTAGTGATTTTATCAATTGCCACAGTACTGAGGCAGGTCTTACATAATGGCAGTTGTGGTTTCTAGTGTTAGAGCTGAGATTTGTTTCAGTGTAGAATGAATAACAACTCTTATACAGCCTGTGAGCTATAGCTGCAATAATGGAGAGACATTCACATGGTTCATTTACAAAACAAGGTTTCATAAAGTCCATCTGATTATATATAAGTGGTTATTAAAATAGATCCTCAAGAGGAGTCATGGGAGAGAAACAAATACTCAAATGATCTATTTTCAAGTCACTTTAAGTAAGAATTGTAGTTTCATACACATTGGACATTTCATTGGCATTGACTTTGAGAAAAAATAAGTGGCACATTCACTAGCCAGCTGCAAAACTCTTAGCTCCTGTGTTATGCAACCTGCCCTATTAACAGAAAAGTAGTAAAAGAGAAAAAGAGCTATTGATAAGAATCATTTTATTTTTCACTCTATAAATAAGCATGTTAATTACAGATATCAGAAGCTATTATGAAGTTCTAAAGCTGTACCTGTTTTGTTATAAGAAATGAATGCTGTAATTTATTAACATAAAGCTTCAAAGTACTGTAAGTCCTTGTGGTGCCACAAAGGAAAATATACAAAACCAATCAGGGTATTCATGTAGAGAGGCACATTTAAAAGAAAGTTGTTTTTATTATGCCAAGGCACAATGATCTAGATTCCTTAAAAATGCTTGCTGGTTCATTCATACTGTTTCTGGGCCTCTCACTCACACAGTGATGTAAAGGCAAAGTGAAGGCACAGAGACTGACTCCCAGAACAATGAGTTCCTGTGGTTTAGGAAATGCTTCCAGTCGGCTCACATAAGGCAGTACTGACAGTTATCTGGGAACAAAAACTAAGAATCAACTGGAAGTTTTCAGAATTCTATTGTAAAAAATATATATTCTTAAGATTGTATTCATTTTATTTGTGCTTTAGCCAAAAGTTTCCACTAGATATGTGAAATTAGGTTTTACTGGTAAAAAAAAAAAAATGCTTTTTATCAAAATATAGTTATTTCAATAAAAGTGATACTGTAGTATAGTCATAGATTTATAAAAACATATTTTATAACTTCTATTAAAAGTCTTAAAATTAGATGCTTATTAAAGTGAACAGTTAGATATGTATATCCTCTAAATGACAGCAAAACTGCATTTCAGTTGCCCTGTTGAACTGTTGAATCTTCACATTCACAAGACAGAAGGGAGTAGGAGAAGAATGAATTTTTAAAGTGTTTTTAAATAAACATTTACAGCAGCCAGAATCAATGAGGACAGTAAGTTCAGAAAAGGGAATAAATCTTTTTTTTTTTAGGGAAGTAAGAAGTATGGCAAAGACCAGTCATTTGAAAGATGACACCAAGTGGTTAACCTAAATTAAAATATCAGAGGGCTAAATTCTTTTGAGACAGAGAGAAAATACTACTTTATCACTGCTAAGGAAAAAAAGGAAGAAATTTCTGTCAAAATACCTGAGTGACAAAATGTAAGAATATTCTTTTGCTATCTAAAGTAGTTTTATTATACTCCCAAATGATAAAATAGAACAGCTACTCTCTGAGAGCTTGAATGGACCATAAGATATGATCTAGATAATTGTCTGTGGTTTAGTTAGATAAATCATATTTACTCTCTTTTGAGTCAGATCCAACTCGATGGCACTTGGCTGGCTTTATATAAAAGAGTCACTAAGATTCAGAAAGGTCCACTAGTCCTTTTTTTTAGTTTTCTTAGAAGCAAAGGATACATATTAATTTTTTAATATACACAGCATATAAAAGCATAGTTGTACTTCACATAATGAGTATTAATTGTATTAAAACTACATTGATTTAGAAAATAACTGCATTTTCTCTCTAGCCATGGTCTTGTAATTCCAACAAAATGATTGACTGAGACTACGAAAACTCAGTGACTTGAGGTCTACAGAGGGGACTGATCATTTTGCGATCCTGGTGGGAAGACCATGCCATGATATTAACAGGGAGTTTTCTCATGTGATAGTTACCCTACAGAGATACAGAAGAACTTCACTACCATCAAGAAGAGTCTTGAGCACACTGTGTTCTTTGGACCAAAGTTCTGGAGTATCTGCAATGACAACCACTTAAGCCCAGAAGGTGGAATTTAAGTAACACTTAAGATGGCACTAGACAGCAAGATACAGTGTAGTGGGGTTGCAAGCCCATGGAACAAGGTGGCTGTGGTGAATTGGCTAACCCCTGGAACAAGAGCTACATATCTTGAGCAAAAGACTTTTCGGTAGATCTGAAAGAGCTGTGATACTTGTCGTTACAAGGCAGAGAGGCCTGAGTGTGCCCTGTACAGGGAATGCGTACACCCTACCACTGGAGACAAGTAGCATTGGTAGCAACCGAGCCACTGAATTATTTTTTCATAAAGGAACAAAAGTAATTTCATGGAAAAAGGACAAACATCAGTGGTATTAGGAAACTGGATATTAATATGCAAAAAAAATAAATGAATCTAAGTACAGGTCTTATACTTTTCACAAAAATGAGCTCAAATTATATGATATACCTAAACATAAAATCCAGAACTATAACATTTCATAATGTCCTTATGTACAACAGAATGAAACACTTTCTAGCCCTGTACCATTCTACCGTTTCTGTATTTGAGCTTATTGTTGTAACTCCTGTATCAATCCATCTTCTTGAAGTTCTCTCTCATTTTCAATGACCCTCTACTTTACCAAGCATGATATCATTCTCTGGGGATTGGTCACTTTTTATAACATGTCAAAATATGTGACATATTATTCCTTCATTCTAAGGAATGTTCTGGCTCTGTTTCTCCCAAGATATTCATCTAGTGGTCCATGGTATAGTCAACCATCTTCACCAACACCAAAATCCAAGTGCATCAGTTCTTTAGTGTTTGTTATTTATTGTCTAGATTTGTTATGCATGAATGAAGCAACCAAAAAAATTATGGCTTGGGTCAAGTACACTTTTGTCCTCAAGTTTATATCTTTGCTTTTTAACACCTGTAAAAGGTATTTTACAGTAGATTTTCCCAATTATAATACATTATTTTGTATTTCTTGACTGCTACTTTGATGGACATTGATTGCGGAGCCAAATACAATGATATATTTGACAACTTTCAATATTTTCTCCATTTATCAAGATCCTGCTTACTGTTCAAGTTGTGAGGATTTTGGTATTCTTTATATTCCGGTGTGATTTGTTCTGAAGGTTGTAGTCCTTGATCTTTATCAGTATATCAAACTGATCCACTGTCATCAAGTCAACTTTGACTCACAGCGACCCTGGAGTAGAGTAAACCTGCTCCAAAAGTTTCCAAGGAGTACCTGGTGTATTTGAACGGCTGACATTTTTTGGTTTACAGCTGTAGCACTTAACTACTATGCTATCTACATCAATATAGACCAACAAAATAACATTGACAGTTTAAAATGCATCCATAAAACGACATGTCTTTTTAACAAGAATATCAAGTTTGTACAATTACTGGTCTCTTTTCCACTGGAATTCAAGAGAAAGAAGGAAACCAAATGCTAAGAATTAACTAGTCTACAGAGACCATGGCTTCATCTACCCTGAGACTTGAAAAACTAGATGTTTCCCAGCTACCACTAATGATCATTCTCATTAGAGCTGTGATGGATCAGCATCTGATAGAAAGGAAAAAAAAAAAAAAAAAAAACAAACCATGAAACAGAGCTCAAATTATTGGAAAGTCAAGACTTAATTGGACTTGTTGAGATTAGAGGATTCCCCAAGATTGTCACCCTAAGATACCTCATAAACCTTAAACCGAAACTACCTCTTGAAGTCTCCTTTTAGCTAAATAACAAATTGACTCACAAAATAAACACTACTACCAGTGAGTACTGTGTAAAATAATCTAGATGAGACTAAATTGTCAACAATTACTCTAAAAGCATAAGTAAAATGGTAAGATGACAGGGAAACCCGATCACTGGAGGTTAGATATCTAGAATGGAATTAATGCAAAACTTAACACATGAAAAATGTATCTTATGTCAATGGACAACCTGTGTAATAATTGTTAAGTGGCAATCTACTTTGTTGGGTAAATTTTCACTGACAACAGAAAAATGTACTATTTTTTAAAAAATGGATCAAATCCGTTCAACGGGGAAAGAACATTCTCTTCAAAAAAGGATGTTTTGACAATTGACTTTCCATATGCAAAAGAATGTAATTTGGACCCATAGTTTGCACCATATACAGAAATTAACTCAAAAAAGATAAATAATCTAAATATAGCAATAAAATAAAATCTCTTAGAAGAACACAGAAGGGTAAATTTAACTCTTTGTTTTTGACATTCTTACATATGTCACCTTGGAAACTAACGTGCCCCTGACCCAAGCCGTGGTATTGTCAGTTGATCACATGAATACAAAAGATGGACAGTGAATAAAGAAGACAGAAGAAGAATTGGTGCTTTTGAAGAGTGCTGTTAGAGAAGAATGTTGGATGTACTGTGGACCTCCAAAAGAACAAACAGATTTGTTGTACATAAAGTACAACCATAGTGCTCCTTGGAAGCAAAAATGGCAAAACTGTGTCTTACATACTTTGTACACATTATCAGGAAGACTCAGTACTTGGAGAAGGACATCACGCTTGGCAGAGTGGAAGGTCAGTGAAAAAGAACACCCTGGAGCAGATGGATTGACACAGTGGCTGCAACAATGGGCTTAAGCATAAAAATGATTGTGGACATGGCACTAGGCTAGGCAATGTTTTGTTCTGTTGTTCATGGTGTCAATATGAGTTGGAAACAGCTTGGTGGCACCTAACTGCTACAACAGCAACAACAGCATATGACAACTAAAGCATAAGCAACAAAAGACAAAACAGACAAAATGGACTTCATCAAAATAAAAAAAAAAAATGCTAATTATACTTTAAAATACTTGATAAAGAAAGTGAAGACACAACCTGCAGAATGCAGGAAACCATTGCCCTCAGTGCTTCTGTAATAGAGGAAACCCTGGTGGTGTAGTGGTGAAAACACGACGTCTTCTAACCAAAAGCTTGGCAGTTCCAATCCACCAAGTTCTCCATGGAAACTCTACTGAATCGTTCTAATTTGTTCTAAGGGAGAGCTATGAGTCAGAATCAACCCGATGCCAGTGGGTTCTGTAATATAAGTAACACAAATCAGTGGTTTTAAGGAACAGAAATGTATTTCTGAAGCTAAAATTTCCAGTATGGGCACTGGAACTAGAGGCAATGTGTCTTTATTTAAACCGGGAGAAAATACTTGTCCCAGCTTCTCTAGCCCTGGTATTTCTGTGTTCCTTGGAGATCTTCATATGGCATCTATGATCATTCTTGCTTGCTTGTCTCTGTGCCTAATCTGCTCTTTTTGTATTATCTCAAATTTTACTAAATTTAAGACAAATCATACACTGACACGACATCATTAACACACACACAAAAATTCTATTCCCAACTAGGGTTACATATACAGGTACAGGGATCAGGATTTAAACATGTATTTTGTGGGACACCATTTAATCCACAAAAACCACATATCTGATAAGGGTTTAATACCCTAGGCAAAAAAGAACTGCTTTAATTCAACAAAAAAAAAAGCAAAGAACTCAGTTAAAAAAAAATAGACAAATTGAATAGACATTTCATCAAAGAAGATATACAAGTGGGTAACTAACACATGAAAACATATTCAGCATCATTAGTCAGTGTAAAAATGCAAGTCAAAAACCATTCTGGTATACTACCTCATACCTCTAATGAAGGCTATCTCCACAAAAAGGATACTAGAAAGTGTCAGAGAAGACGTTGAGAAACTGGACCTCTTGTGATGGGAATGTTGATGGGAATGTAAATTGCCAGAAACACTGTGGAAAGCAGTTCAGCGGTTCTCAAAAATTAAGCCCACAATTATGCTATGACCCAGTAATTCCACTTCTAAGTATATGCTCAAAAGATCTGAAAACGAGGACTAAAGTGCGCAGTTGTACACCAATGTTCATTGCAACAATCACAATAAACATCATGGAAACAACTCAAATGGTTATCAATAGATAGATGTATAAATAGAATAAGCTGGATACAAGCAATGGAATGTTATTCAGTCATAAAAAATAAGGTATGACACATACTACGATACAGATGAATCTTTAAAAACTTTTTCATAGCAAAATTAGTGAGACACAAAAGGATAAATGTCTCATTTTCACAATTAGATGAACATCTAAACTAGTCACATACATTGAGATCAAGTTTATTAGTGGATATCAGCAGAGAGAGGAGAGAATATGTGTTATTGATGAAAAGATATCTTCTGTTTGAGATGATATAAAGCTTTAAGAAGTAAATAGAGATGACAGAGTAACAACATGATGAATAAAATCAATGTCACTGAATTGTACTCTAAAAAATGATCACAGTGTCAAACTTCTACTATATTTTACCAAATTTTGAAAAGTATTTCTTTTATTATGATTGAATTAAAGTGTGCATTCCCATATAAATTTGCATGCTCACCTATATGCAGCGCCCACTGCTATCCCTGCCTGGTGACAGCACACTCTTCTTCTCTGCTCCGTGCATGTCTTATCCTCCCACAATCTCCTGTCCCCCCCACACCTACTCCCCTGCCTCCAGTAAGAGGTCAGCAGGATGACATCCTACAGATGCACAGAATCATAAAGTGCACACATAATATGGTCACTCTGTGTCACAAAGTCAAATCCATTTCTGTCATAGTCTCTCCATCTTTGCTTCTAAGAAGCACTCTGGTTGTACTTCTTCCGAGATGATCTGTTTGTTCTTTCTTCAGTCTTTGGAATATTCAAGATCATTCTCCAAAACCACAATTCAAAGACATCAGTTCTTCTTCTGTTTTCCTTATTCATTCTCACATGGATATGATGCAAGTGAAAATACCATGAGTTAGATCAGATGCACCTTAATCTTCAATGTGACGTCTTTACTTATTAACACTTTAAAGAGGTCTTTTGTAGCAGATTTGCTCAATGCAATGCTTCTTTTGATTTTTTTTAACAGCTCCTTCCATGGATATGGATTGTGAAAAAATGAAAAATTGACAATCTCAATTTTATCTCATTTTATTTTGATGTCATTTACTGGTCCAGTTGTGATGATTTGTTGTTGTTGCTTTTGTTGTTGTTGAGGTATAATCCATACTGAAGGCTGTGGTCTTCGATCTTCATCAGTAAATGCTCTAAGTCCTCTTCACAACCAGCAAACAACGTTGTATCATCTGAATAACGCACATTGTTAATGAATCTTCCTCCAATCCTGATGCCCCATTCTTCTTCATGTAGTCTAGTTTCTTGGATTGTTTGCTTGGCATAAAGATGAATAGAATCCACTGTCATCAAGTCAATTCTGGCTCATAGTGACCCTATAGAACAGAGTAGAACTACCTTCTAGAGTTTCCAAAGAGTGCCTGGTGGATTTGACCTGCCAATCCTTTTGTTAGCAGACGTAGCACCCAACCACTACACCATCAGGGTTTCCAAAGATTGAATAGGTAAAGTTGATGAATGAAACCTGATGCACAGCTTGCCTGACTTAAAATCACACAGGATCCCCTTATTTTATTCAAACAACTGCGTCTTAATTCATTTAGAGATTCATCATGAGCACAACTAAGTGTTCTGGAATGTCCATTCTCCTCAATTTCATCTATAATTTGTTATGATCCACAGTGTTGAATGCTTTTGCATAGTCAATAAAACACAAACAAATGTTTTCCTAGTGTTGTCCACTTTCAGCCCAAATCCACTTGATGTCAGTAATGATATTTTTAGTTCTATGTCCTCTTCTGAATCCAGCCTGAATTTCT
Organism: Heterohyrax brucei; assembly: GCA_028571685.1. NCBI lineage: Eukaryota > Metazoa > Chordata > Mammalia > Hyracoidea > Procaviidae > Heterohyrax > Heterohyrax brucei. Next base: position 51,825,459 of record CM053159.1, on the reverse strand, counting down.
AGCAGCTCCCTGTCAACATACTGCTGCAGATGATTTTGAATGATCTTCAGCAAAATTTTACTTATCTGTGACATTAGTTATGCTATGTGCTAATTTCTGTATTCAGTAGGATCACTTTTCTAGGAATTAGGAATAAATATGGATTTCTTCCAGCTGATTGGTCATGTAGCTCTCTTTCAAATTACTTGGCATAGACAAGTGAGCGCCTCCACCTATTTGTCGAAGCATCTCGCTTGGTGTTCTAATTCCTGAAGCCTTGCTTTTTTGCCAGTGCATTCGGTGCAGCTTGGATTTCTTCCTTCAGAAATTTCTGTTCCTGGTCACGTGCTACCTTTTGAAATAGCTGAACAATAACCAATTGCTAGGTGTTGGTATAATGACTCTGTACTTCTTCTGTCTTCTTTTTTGATACTTTCTGGTCTGTATTGCAATCAGACCCTGGTGTTTTTCTGACTGATGATATTGAGGTTTTCCATCATCTCTTTCCACAGAGGTAAGTGATTTGATTCTTATGTATTTTATTTGGTGAGATCCATGTGTAGAGTCTCTGTTTATGGTGGGGGAAAAAAGGCATTTGCAATGAAGCAGTCTTTAGTCTTGCAAAAATCTCTCACGCAATCTCCCCTGTGCTTTCTATCACCAAGGCCACATTTTCCAAACATTGTTGATACTTCAAGTTTTGGATTCCAATCACCAGTAGTTATCAATGCATCCAGAATGTATATTTGATCAATTTCAGGCTGCAAAACTGGTAAAAAATAAATCTCCAATTTCTTCAATTTTATGCTTTAATAAACCAAAACTAAACCCACTGCCATCCAGTTGATTCTGACTCACAGCAACTCTATAGCACAGTGTACAACTGCCCCATAGAGTTTCTAAGGACCTCCTTGTGGATTTGAACTGCAAACACTTTGGTTGGCAGGCGTAGAACTTAACTACCATACCAGCAGGGTTTCTTAGCCTTAGTAGCTGGTCATAAATTTGAATAATAGTCATGTTAACTGGTCTTCTTTGTAGGTGCATGTTGTGGACTGGAAGCTATTGTGTCCTAGCCCCCTTGACCCTTCCTCCCTCTCCCCATGTTGCTTAGCTCTTGAAACTGCAGAATAGTAGGCCTAGGATGAAACACTTGCAATTCAGGCTAAACTGTTTCCTTGAAAGTATTTGCAGGATATTAGCCCAGACAAAGCTATTCGTAATATGATAGCCCAAAGCTAGAGCTATTTCCTTGAAACTATTTACAGGATAATGGCTCGCATTAAAACTATTTGCAGGATCCTGTCTTTTGTTTGAGGACAACTTTGGTTTGCTCTGTAACCCATCAAAATGCAAAGATCGTGACCATTTCTGGCAATGCGCCACCCTGTTGGCTTCTTACCTGTTAAGCATGTGAACAAAGCAGACTGGGGGCCATGGTTCTCCGTCAGAGACCACAGTCCCACCTGGCCCCAATTTTATCTTGTGTGAGTGATACGTTTCTTGTGTGACTGACATGTTTCATGTATGAATGAGATTTCCAACCCTTTCCTGTCCATTTTCGGCCTAGGACCCTATTCAGTGCTGGTCACTGGGGAGCTGGATGCAGCAGGTATATGGATATTATCCTATCACTAACAACCTTGTACTTCAGGATGGATCTTGAAATTTCTTTTCAATGATGAATGTGATGCCATTCCTTTTTCAGTTTATCCTTCCTAACATATAGAATATACGGCTGTCCATTCTGAATTGCCAGTACCAGTCTGACTCAGTAATGCTGAGATATCAACATTTACATTTTCCATTTCATTACTGATAACTTTCAATTTGCCTAGATTCATATCTGATACATCTCTTGTTCCAATTATTAATGCTTGTTTGCAGTGGCATTTTGTCATCTGAGTCACGCTATGCCAGTACATAAAGGTCCTGAAAGTTTGACTCTACCCATATCATTCTAGTGCATTCTACTTAGAGGAGGCAGCTCTTACCCAGTTGTGTTTTGAGTGCCTAGAAACCTGGGAGGGGTCTCATCTTCTGGCACTATATAAGATGATGCTTTGGTGCTATTTAAAAAGTTTTCACTGGCTAAATCTTTTATGAAATAGACTGCCAGGTCCTTCTTTCTAGTCTGTCTTAGTCTGGAGGCTCAGCTGAAACCTGTTTTCTATGGGTAACTCTGCTGGTATCTGAATAGTAACAATGTATATAAAAAGAACTCTTTCCATTTCAACATTTTTTAAATATATAAATTCCAGTCATATTAATAATGTTCATTATGTCATACAACAATCACCATTACTTGTTTTCAAACTATTTCACAACCCTTAATAGCTGGTATTTTTTTTTTAATTGTTCTGTAACGGAAAATTCTAACTAGCCCGAACTGGTCTTTGTTTCAGAGAACAACCCTTCCCCCTAACTTCCTGAGTTGTTCTTTGTTCCAGAGAGCAACCTTTTCCCGCCACAGAGAACAACCCTTCCCCCCAATGTCATGAGTTCTCAAAGATGTTACAGGCTACTGAGTGAAAGACCCACCGATGTTACAGGCTACTGAACAAAGGTCCCACCTACAAATTTAGCCCTTAAATACCCAACCCCGCCCGCTGCTCGGGGTGCCAGCTCTCGGAAGCTGGGCCCCAGCACGCTGGTTCTTCCAATAAAGTCTCTTGCTGTTTGCATCAAGCTGCGGACTTCGTGACTGATTGGGGTTTACATCATCGCCTGTGACTCGAGGAGGGGTCCCTCCCCTCTCAGGAACCTTTCAGTTCTTTTTGGAGTACTCACACTTTGAACAGAATACTATCTTTCCAGTAAATTTGGTCCTTAAGATTTGAGGAGTCCTGGTGTCACAGTGGTTAAAGCTCTCTGCTGGTAATCAAAAGTTCAGCAGTTGGAACCCACCAGCTTTGAGAAGAAAACAATGAAATGGCAATCATTTCATTGAATACACATCTTTAACAGTCTTCAGCTTTCTGACAAATGGAGTGAAGTGTGCTCATTTGCTTTGAGAAGGCAAGTTTTAAGGAGTCAGCCATAGTGACAGAATTAAATACTGGCTGTAGTTTCAATATCTGCATCTCAATGCTTGTCAAAAATCAGGTCAAGTTTTCAATTGTGTAACATATACCTCCCAGATACCACGGAGCCAACTCTAACTCATGGAGACCTCATGTGTGTCAAAATGTAATTTTACACCATAGAATTTTCAATGGTACTTTTTTTTGAAGTAGATCACCAGGTCTTACTTCTGAGGTACCTCTTAATGAGTTCAAACTTTCTGTTTACAGCCAAGCGCATTATCCACTTGCACTAACCAGGGACTCCATTTAATATATAGTTTTTTCTGTGAAGTTGATTCCAACTTGTGGTGATCCTATACAGCAGAGTTGATCAGCCCCACACGGTTTCCAAGGAGCATCTGGTGGATTCACTGCACCAACCTTTTGGCTGGCATTGTGTAGCTCACTGCAACGCTTTAATGATGTGCCACCAATACTCCTTTAATACACACAGGTAGGCTTTTGAAGTTGTGGGTCAGTTATTGTGAAAGCAGTATGTTTGTTTAAGAAATACAGCAATTCTTTGGAAACCCTGGTGACATAGTGATTAAGTGCTATGGCTGCTAACTGAAAGGTTGACAGTTCAAGCAATTCTTTAGGTTTCATCGTAGTAGCTACAGCAAAGTGTTGGCTTACTCTGCTAACTGCCTTCATCTGGTGTCTGTGTGAATATACATATAATTCGAAGTGAAATCACAAAGCTACAGACATTTCTAAACATAAAAGGAAAGTCCAAAATAAACAACAAAATCATTAGCTGCTTGGAGATGTCAGCAGAAATCTCACACAGTGTGTTCGTAAATGTCAGATGCTGTTCACATAATTTTGCCAGGATATATACATGAATAATTTTAAATAAGGAATGGGCAAATAATTGCCTTAGGCTTAAGCTTGTGTGTTTATATGTTTGATTATCATGATCATTTTCTGTCTTTATATATTTTCTGTCCCTAAGCTAGAAATGACAATCCTTTCTCAGGATCTTCCTGTTGCTTCTTCAACACAAAATCTCTGGGCAATATTTCTAAAGTTGTCTTGTTCCTCTTCACGCATTGTCAGAGAATGGGAAAATGGAGAGAAATCACTAAAAGCACTATAGGTACTGTTGTTATTATTTGGAGATTGACAGTGTTCGTCATTATGAGAGGAAGTAGTATGATGTTAGCTTTTGTCTTCAGGTGATGGATGACAACATAGCTCTTGGATGGAATAATGAAAGCAAGTGTGTGTGTATGTTTGGCGTGTGTGTGTGTGTGTGTGTGTGTGTGTGAAACAATATCTGCACTATGCAGTATATCTTTTCAAAACTACAAACTACTCACAAGCCTGTGTGGATGGATTCAGAGTCAACATCTTGATGTGTACTTGTTCTTTGATAAAAAACAATGTTGATTAATGTCACTTGTCAGAGCCAGCTCTACAGTGAAAAGACCGGTTATTCTTTCAGAAAACAAACAGTATGTCAGTTTTGTCACTCAGTTTCCTTTTTTCAATAAAACTTTCTTTAATATCATGCACCTGCAACTATCAAGCTGGTGAGAACGCCAGTGGTAACTAGCAACATAGCGGTGGTTTAGGCATTGATTTTCTGGATAACTTCTGGAATCTCTTTCACCTCTGTTAAATTTTCTGTTCAACTTCCTTCTGTCTCACTCTGAGCCAATATTTTGTCTAATCCTTTATTTTTAGTTTCCATCACTTTTTTAAAAAATTGTATCTCCCTTCTATAATCATTTTGATAATATGAAAAAAGTTACTAACTTCAGAAAGTCTATAAAATACATTTTATTTTTTAATTTTAAAGATATGAGAAAAGACATTTTTCAATATACTAAATACTATAGTATTTATATATCTTTTTAGGTGATGACCTTTATGATTCTGTGAACTAGATTAACACTAGAATGAAACAGGATATATACGTAGCCATTCAAAACACTGTCTTGGTTTTCATTGTCTTCTATATTAGGCCTAAAGGAGCAAGTCAACTTAAAATTACACTGTGGCTTGCAAAAAGAGTGAAGTACAGACTTCTTGGTCTGCCCAAGAAAGTTCAAGTTGCTGCCTGACAGTCTGACAACATAATTGATAGTGTCTGCTTTCACTGTCAGAACTGTCCCATTTTAAAAAGTATGTTTTATGGTATCCCAACAGAAGGGATTGCAGTAATAGCTTTCTAGTGCCATCTCCTTCTTTATCCCCCCTAAAGGTGAGGAATCTGCCCTTAAAATAAAACCCTGCATAAATAACAGGTTATCCCTCTGTGGCAATTTTTATTTCTGAGTAAATTTAAAATGATAGTACAAGTCTTGATGCCTCAGAGTTGTACTTAAACAGCTCACACGAACATTATAAACAGTAAACATTTTCTGTTGGGCATATCCTAACATGAAAATGGAAATGACTCTAGTAAGTATGTATCTGTTTAAGTTGCAGAAAAAACAGCATATGAATTTTCATAAGTTAAGAGAATCCAAGCACATGCATTACCTTATTGAATAATGTTAGTCAGTGAAATGAGTGCTTATTTTAGGGATTATTAAATACAGCACATGAAAGTATAATCAAAGTGTTGGTCACCTTAACAAAGTATGTATGAAACACAAACACATATCCAGTTTTTAAAAATAAATATTTTTAAATAGTTTCTGATATACAGAAGATGTGCATGTATATTACAGTTTTGTATTATACTATGAAGGTACATTTTTTAAATAGCAATAAATTAACCTTGTCACATAAATTAACAGTACAGTCAAAATGTCATTTTACTTGATTCCATAACCAATACCCATGAAAGCAGCAGTCAAGAAATTCGTAGATGCAGTGCAGTGAGAAAATCTGCTGCAAAGGACCTGTTTAAAGTATTGAAAAGTAAAGATATCACTTTGGAGACTACTGAAACCCTGGTGGCATAGCAGTTAAGGTCTACTGTTTCTAATCAAAAGAAGGTCTGCAGCTCAAATCCACCAAGCCCTCCTTGGGAACTCTATGAGACAGTTCTACTCTGTAGGGCAGCTATGAGTTGGCATGGACACGACACCAATGGGATGGGTTTGGTTTTGAAGACCAAGGTGTGCCTGACCCAAGCCATGTTATTTTCAGTCGCACTGTATGCATGTAAAGCGGGACAATGAATAAGGAAAACAGAAGAAGAATTGATACCTTTGAAATGTGGTGCTGGAGAAGAATATCGAACGTACAGTGGACTACAAACGAACAAACAGCTCTTTTCTGGAAGAAGTACCACAAGAGTGCTCCTCAGAAGCAAAGATGGAAAGATCACATGCTTTGGATATGTTGTCAGGAGGGATCAGTCCCTGGAGAAGGACATCATGCTTGGCAGAGTGGAGGGTCAGCAAAAATGAGGAAGACCCTCAACAACATGGAGTGACACAATGACTGCAACGACGGACTTAAGCGTAAAAATGATTGTGGACACGGCCCAGGGCCCCCCAGTGTTCGTTCTGTGTGTAAGGTCTCTCTGAGTCTGAACCAACTCAAAGGCACCTAACGGCAGCAACGACAGCACAACTAAAATTGGTCTACATTTTCTACCATATTATTTTCTGAAAGAGAAATTTTTCTAAAACACTGCTTTGTACTCAGTTTTCACATAGACTGGCCCATTGCCATTGAGTTGATTCCAATTCATAGTGACACTACAGGACAATGTAGAACGACTGCACAGAGTTGAGGAGGAGCAGACTGTGAATTAGAACTGCTAACATTGTGTTTGCCAGTCAAGTTATTAACCGCTGTGCACCAGGGCTCCAGGTGCTCATTAAACCTGGTAACCAAATCCGTTGCCTTCACTTTTATTTGTACTTGCGTCAACCCCATAGGACAGGGTAGACTGCACCATAGGGTTTCTGGTGAGCACCTGGTGAATTCTGTAGATGTTTTGGTTAGCAGTGGCAGCTTTTAACCGTTATACCACTAGGTTTTCCAGATGCTTATTAGTAGGGTGAATATAGGTGAATATTAAAGAGAAAGATATAAGCTTGAGTTGTAAGTTTCAGAGTCAGATTACAGATGGTAGTGAAAGCCGTGAAAATGTATGGCAACACCAAATGAATGGATATACAAAGAGAAGAGCAGATCAATACCTGATACTTTGGGTTAACGACAGGATAATAGAGCAAGTAAAAAGTAATGTGTTCATGTCAGAGTAGACTTACAGAGATTTATTTTGCTTTATTGTGTTACAACCTAGTATTATCGTTGTCTATTTCCTTATTCCTGAGTTTCTGGTTTAGGGGAACAGGAAGGTTGTTTAATGTTCCTCCACTTTTTTTTGTTGTTGTTGTTGTTAAATTGTTTTCTTTCCAACTGTAGAATACCTCGGGGCACACAAAATGAGTCCTATCTCCAGCCCAGGAACTACAGTCTCTGCAGCCTGGAGTAGTGCTTAGAAGGGAGGGAGAGGCACAGATAAAAGGGAAATTTCACCACGCACCATAGGTTAGTTCAAGCTACCTAGCTTTTGATTATCAATTTTTTTTTCTTTCGCTGACTGTAGATGTGTGAGATGTCTGCCTCTTGTTACCTCCCACCGAGGAAAATGTTTTCCCAAAGCTGCTGCTCTGCTGCCTGCGCTCACTGTCCCTGCAGAGTGCTGTTCCCCGTTGGGTCAGGTCTGGCTCATCCTAGGTACTTCTGGACCTACCCTTCCCTCCCTGTTGCTCAGTCTAATTTCTCAACTTTCCCTTTGATGTTCAGGGTTCCTAAATAAGTGTTTTTTGACACAGAAGTGCTCCACACACCCACTCTAGCTCTTTTCAAGATTTTTGCTTTTTTTTTATTTTCACAGTTTGCATTTTAGTCTATGAAATTAACGTGAGAACTCCATTCACTAATGACCCTTCAAAATTATAATTTTATCAGTGATCTCCCTTGATTTAGCTGTAAACGTAGGTACAATATTTGCTACTTTTTAAAATTTAAGGCCAAGTACAAGTTATATCTTGTTTCTTGTTTATGTGTTACACACTTTGTTTTCTGTTATTTTCTCATTGCATTAATTTCCTGTTGCTGCTGCAACAGGGGGCCATGAACTTGACAGTATCAACATCCAACTAACATATTTGCTAGATGTTTGTTTACTGTGTTTACTTTTGGTTTATTTTAGCACTCGTTACATTCTCAGTGTTTTTCTCGTGTCATGTCATCCTGTTTTCAGCTTTTATCATAAATCGTTTCTTTTTCTATAAGGAAAGGAACATGCCTGCATTTTCATCTTTTTATCTTCAACATCTGCTTTGCTGCCTGGCATAAGAAGGTGTCCAATAAACATTCATGACAACAAGACTTCACTTGATTTGTTTTTCTCTATGACTTCCTAGTGCAACTTTTCCCACTGCTTCTATTACATGCTATGGTAGATTAAGTGCTATGTCTGCTAACCAAAAAGTTGGCAGTTCAAATCCGCCAGGTGCTCTTTGGAAACTCTCTGGGGCAGTTCTGCTCTAACCTCGAAGATCTCTGTGAGTCCGACTCGACTTGATGGCACTCAGTTTGGGTTTTATTATAATTTTATACATATTTAAGCATTGTTATTTTGCTCTAGGCCAAATGTGAGGTTTTTTTTTTTTTTGGTAACTTTGTCATACTAATTTCTATAGTACATAATAATGATTCTTATTTTTGACATGTAATATGCAATTTTTATGACTTTATGTATTATTATTTGCTAAATTATCTTTTCTATACTTTTCTGTATTAGTTTCTTTTCTTCCTAAAAACTAAAAATACCCCATTTTAACACATGAAATTGACTTCTTCTTTCACTCATCAACTTTTAAAATTGACTAAATAATTCAGTAACTATGATAATATAAATGACTATTTTGATAAATTAAATACTTCTATTTCAAATAAGCGTGTCTACTTTATACTTGGATTGAGAAAAACAGTTATTTACATTTCCTAACTGAAATCTCCAGGAGTCATTGGATGACTCAACATGTTACACTCTCAACTACTAACCCAAAAATTGTCAGTTCCAGTCCAGTTTGCCTTTGACAAACACCAGGTCTCCATGAGTTGGAACAGACTTGATGGTTGTTGGTTTTAGGTATTGGCTGCCTTGAAATCTCTAGTCACAAAAGTATTTTTGTGATTTATTATCTATTACTAAAATTGGAGGTTGTCACTTTGTGCTATTCATTTCATTTTAATTCACTGCAGCCCCATATGACACAGTAGAATTGCCCCCTAGAGTGTTCTTGGCTGTAATATTTACAAATGCAAAATCCACAAGTCTTTCTCTCATGGAGCAGGGGAGTAGGTTTGAACAGGCAACCTTCTGGTCATCAGCTGAATTTTTAACTGTTAACAACACCACTTCTTCTAAACTTTCTGAAACTGACAACACATAATTGATAATCAAAATAGCAGTTTGGGAATGGATGACTTTAGAAACATTACCTTTAATATGTCTGACAATGCATACTGTGCTTCGAGTGTACTATTGTGTGGGAAGGAGCTTGTGTGAAAGACAGTGAGTGATACAACAGTATGACACTATATGGTATATATATGTTCTCTAGTGTTAGTGGTCGCCATGAGTTGGATCCGACTCCACGGCACTTGGCTTGGCTGTGTTAGTGATTAGCTTAGTGTCTTTATTTTTTTAAGCATTTAAATACATAGCTTTCATGTTACGTACATAACTTATATAGACTAATTAAAAAAAGCATTTGCTTTCTTTGTGTTTATTTAAATAAATATTAGGAAAGTTTATTTCACAGCAATATTTTTTCTATTTAAATTATATTACTAAAAATTATTATAATTTTTATTATTTTTTCCTCTTTCATATCCTTTCCTAAAATACAGTACCCCTCATTAATCGCAACGTGGTTTCAACAGTAAATACACTTAATTGGCCCAGTTTCCATGGAAATAAATTAAATCCTATGATGTGGCTACCATTTAACTGAGAGTAGTGATTTACCTTAATAGGGACACTTGCAAATTATTAGGTGAGACTAAAAAGAGGGCTTGTGGGTTTCCAGGCAGCTCAAAAGTTGTTGATTCTTTTCACTTCCAAGATTTCTGTCACCAATTACCCACTAACCACAGAGGTTGAAACACTCTATAGGAGACATTTAAGACTGCTTATTAAACATAACTTATTTCATTTTTTCTTATTTCACCTGTTAGAATCTTCAATAAAGTGCTACTTCTTCCTTTTTTCACATTTAGCACTGCAAACAGCTCTCCCGCCTGTTTGACGAAGACTAGAGATACAGGAGCAGTTTCTGTCTCAAAAAACTGCATAAAATCTCAGATAAAGTAAGGCACTGTGTTTTCATTTCTCTCGTACACTACAGATTCATTATTTTTAAAAAATACTTTTAATCCTTAGGTTGTCTATTGGAACTATCAACAGTTCTAATGTTGATTTATAATAGCTGAGAGTTCACCAATGCTTTGTTTTCATTGTTATTGACTTATTCAAGAAAGGGATAAAATTCTTTTTTCTTGATTGAAACTGCTTGATTAAAATACAACCATATAGGTGCTATGGAGGTTGCAGAAGAAAATAACACTATTAATCATCGTAAGTAATTGTGTTTATAGTTTGTAAAAAATTGTAAATTTGTACCAACTGCTCATAGTAAATAATGACGAAAAAATGTATTAGGAAATAGTATTGCAGTAAAAACTAGTAAGTTTCATGTTTATACACATTAACACTTATTTTTATGGTAAATTAATGACAAGTTATGGTCATATTTATAGTAAATTATGACAAATTAATGGCATTATATTTGCAGAGCAATTTTGCAAATAAATGTTTAAAAATGAAATAGAGGTAATTCTTGTTATAAAAGTTAGTATAAAACAAAGATCCATATATAAGACAGAATAAACGGTAAATTGTCACAGAGAGAACTTCTAAGACTAAAATACTCCCACTACGTTAGTCTTGCACAGCTTCAGTCCCCAACTTTCCTTCTCATCAATCTTGTCATATTCAAATATTCTAAACAATGCATGCAAAACCATGAATACATTTTGTTCACCTACATTCCATCAAATAACTTATGCTGCATAAACTTCTCAATTTTTTATGGAGTTTTATCAAAGAATAATTCAAAAAACTAAAAAAATGAAGCCTCCAATGGACTTCCCCAGATAAGCTAAGCAACACCTTTAAACACTTCATTGTTTGTAGAACTCCTGTCATAACTCATCTTATGCCTGTTCTCCTGTTGTTGTTTTCATAAAGGCTTGAACTAACAGTTTCTTATTTTTATTCTTCTACAGAGTAATTCTAACAGTGAACAAAAGATCAGGACTTTAAATTAAATACAGACTTAGGCAGTGAATAACTGTTTAATTTTGGCCATGTTATTTAAAATCTCAGAGATACTCTATTCTATAAAAATGGATAGTATTTGTTCATTGTTTCATAAAACATATACATATCCCTACTCGATGGCACTTGGCTTGGCCATTGGACTCTTCATCAGTAAGTCTATCTGATAGTGGGTACACAATGCTGTCTAAAGCAGGTATAAGACTTCTACAAGATAGTTAACTCAAAGAAAGAGAAGGAGACATCAACTAGACATATAGACAACAGATTGGATAATGCAATAGTTAGATACGTGTCTTAAACGTGAATTCTCTACCAATATTCAGATGTCAGAACCAAATACTATTTTCTTGAACTTTAATGTGACTTTCACATCCCATCCTGTGGCAAGGAGGATAACCGATTCTAGTATATTATTGGCTTTTTCTCCACTTCTTTAGGGTTTTACAGCAATGTGAGATTAAACTATGGTGATATAAAAGCCAAGTCAATGGCTCTGTATCCTTAGCCCATCACAGGAATCTCTGGTATGCTCTTTGTCCATGCTCAAACCCACTGCCATCAAGTCGATTCAAATACATAGTGACCCTATAGAACAGAGTAGAACAGCTCCACAGAGTTTCCAAGGAGCTTCTCAGTGGAAACTTAAAATTATGATAAGCTGCTGCTAGCATGAACCTAAGACAAAGTTATCTTTTCTATATCATTTCAGACCAAACCATAAAGGCAAACACCAGGAGGTAAAATCACATCTCTGCAAAGCAAAACAAAACACTGCTGTTGAGTAGGGTCTGACTCAAAGCAACCCTAGGGCAGAGTAGAACTGTGCCATAGAGTTTCCAAGGAGTGCCTGGTGGATTTAAACTGCCAACCTTTCGGTTAGCAGATGTAGCACTTAGCCCATTAAGCCACGAGGGTTTCCAAAAGGAGTTACTACTTTGGAGTTACCATCTTGTAACTAGGAAAAATGATCACTCTTTTCCTATTTCAACTTTTCTCTCCTTAAAGGTACTTACCTTATCTTCTCTATTTGCATACATCTTAAGAAATTTAGATTTCAAAAAAAAAAGTAAGACTTTATTCTATCTAATGGTCTTTGTATATATTCCTCCATGATTCACAACTCACACTACCCATAAGATGATACCTAGCTGACTGAGTCAAGGGAGCTCAAATATTTTGTTAACTTTCTTAAAATTGCAGGAAAAAAAATATATCTATATATAAATATGTAGATACAGACATAAACTATTGAAGTCTAATTGAACTTTCTACCAAAATTGCAAAGAGTTAAGTTATAAAGAGGCAATAAGAATTAAATTATGACAGAGCAGTAAGATGTTTTAGAAAGTTATTAATTATCTGCATTATATAGTCTGGGAAATCCTTGCCAAGAAGACATTTATAGCAAAAGATGTGATGATTAAAAAAATATACATAGGAGGTGAAATGCTGCGGAGAGAACATGTGAGCCTTGGAAACTAGTGATGAAATTCTATCTGGTGAAAAGTAATTAAAAAGGACCTGTGTGAAAACGATATATCGAATAAGAAGACGCACTGTTGAAGAGTAAGGTAACTAGCACGGATAATTAACAGTGGTCAAGGCTGATATACCTTGTGGAATATATAAAAATAATTTGGATTCTACCACTGCTAACCAAAAGGCCAGCAGTTCAAATCCACCAGGCGCTCCTTGAATGCTCTGTGGGGCAGTTCTACTCTGGCCTCTAGGGTTGCCGTGAGTCAGATCCGACTTGACAGCACTGGGTAAATCTAAAGGCGTGGTAATGCAAGATTTGAGTGGACAAGTTACAAAATTTTATTTTCCATCATGAAAGACAACTTTGGCAGCCTCCTAGAGATACTATTAAACTGGTTAGAAAGGAAGCTGGGAGAAGTGTCAGGAGGCTTGGGTAAGTCTCTAGGCCAGACATGACCGTGTTAGTGACGTAAAAGGCAGTATCCGCAATGCGGACAGCAGAGTCACACAAACAAAAAAACACTCTATAAATAGTATTATTTATGTCATCATTGTGATTGTTGTTACTGGAGAATATTTTGCAATCAGAGTTAAGAACTAATAAATGTAATATAGGAAAGAGGATTATTGATATGATCAGAAATTTCTGTTTGAGTTCCTCTGTTCACTTCCGGTATAAACTAGAATGAGAATTGCTGGGTCACGTAGTAGATCTTTGTTCAATTTTAAGGAATCATCAAACTGCTTTTCTTAGTGGCTACCCTGTTTACATACCCACCAACAATAGATGTGGGTTCAAATTTCTCCAGAAACATCATCAATTTTATGAAGATGAGGTAGCAATTAATTGTGATTTTGATTTTCATCTCCCTAATGGCTAATCATGTTAAACATATTTTCATGTGTTCAGTTGTCCACTGAAATACATACATATATATATATTTAGGAAAACGTCTGCGCAAGTTGTTTGCTCATTTTTTGATTGAGTCACTTGTCTTTTTTGCTGTGGTTGTGAAACTGTAGACGTTTTTAAAATGTATTTTGGATATTAGATTCTAATCAGATATATCATTCTTGAGAATTTTGTCACAAACTGTAGGTCATCTTTCACTTTCTTGATAATGTATTTTGAAGAACAAAAGTATTTAGCTTTAAGGAGGTCCATTTATCTATTTTGCTTTTGTTGCTTGCACTTTTGTTGTCCTAATTGATAAGCCATCTTTCAAAAACATAGCTGCACTCCTACTTTTTCTCCTACTTTTGACATTTAGGTCCTCAGTATGTTTTGAATTCGTTACCGTGTATAATGTGATGTGTGCGTGCGTTGTGATTCATTTTTCTACATGTGGAAATTCAATTTTCCCAGTACCATTTATTGAAGAGGTTCTTCCTTCTTCATTGAATGGACTTAGAACTCTTGACAAACATTGTATCAAGGATCCACCATGTCAAACACCTTTCTGTTTTCTGCATTTTTTTTTTTTAGACTCTATTGTATCTCAGTGTGCATCTCTTTAGTTTTATCATACTTGGAGTTTGTTGAGATTCTTGTATGTGCAGATTTACATCCTTCATCAAATTTAAAAAGTTTTCTGCCATTATTGGACTCCACGACATAGAGTAAGCATATTGTGTGTGCACTTTATCATTCTATGTGCTAAATGATGTTGCCCAACTGGCCTCTTACTAGAGGGGAGTGGAATGGGTGGAGAAGAAGGGACAGAAGATTGTTAAGATGATATGACTTGTATAAAACAGAAAGGAGGAACATGCCATCATCAGGCGAGGAGAGCAGTATGAGCTTCACATAGGTGGGCATGCAATTTTAAGCCAAATTGTACCCTTTCACTCAATCACAATAAACTAAAAAAAAAAATTTTTTAAAGTTTTCTACCATTATTTATCTAAAGACTATTTTTGTCTTTTTCTCTTGTATCTCTCTTACTTTTCTTGAATATCTATGATACATCTGTTTGTTTGGTGCGGTCCTACAATTCAATTTGATTTTGCTCAGGCTTTTTTTTTTTTTTTTTTTTTTTATCCTATTTCATTTTGCTCTGGAGACTCAATGATAACTATTGCCTTATCTTCTAATTCATTGATCCTTTCTTCCACCTGATCAAATCTGCTGTTGAAGTCTACAGATAATTTTAAATTTCAGTTACTGTGTTTTCAACTCTAGTATTTCTGCTAGTACTTCTTATAGTGTTTGTCTCTTTAATAATAATCTTTTCTTATTC
This sequence comes from Heterohyrax brucei, assembly GCA_028571685.1. Taxonomy (NCBI): domain Eukaryota; kingdom Metazoa; phylum Chordata; class Mammalia; order Hyracoidea; family Procaviidae; genus Heterohyrax; species Heterohyrax brucei. Next base: position 51,810,364 of record CM053159.1, on the reverse strand, counting down.
ATGTGTTTTCCTGATTTCCATGTGTCCACTATTTATTTTTTAAGTTCATTGAGCATGTTTAGCAAGTTTGTTTTAATGTCTTCTAATCATTCCGTTGGAAACCCTGGTGGCATAGTGGTCGAGTGCTATGTCTGCTAACTAAAAGATCATCTGTTCAATTAGTTACTCCTTTGAAGCTCTTTGGGGCAATTGTACTCTGACTTATTGTGTCATTATAAACTGGAATTGAATTGATGTTCCGTGGCTTTGGCTTTAATCACTCTGTTATCTGGGATTCTATTAGGATAATTTCTATTTCCTCATTTTACTCTTTTGATTGGACCATAATTTCTATGTTTGTGTGTATCTTGTGAATTTTCTTTAAGTCTGGATATCAGTGTATTAAGTGTACTAGCTTTCTCAATTACTGCATATTCAGAAGGCTTCTGAAAGTGCTAATTTCTTCCAACAGCTCTCAGGTGGGCACAATTTTCAGTCTTTTCTCACTGTGCTCTCCATCCTGTGAGAGACCCGAGTGAATCTGAACAAGGGGTTTAGTCACTCAAGAAACTCTCAGGTGGATCTGAATAGATTGACTGCCCAGTCTGCCAGGGAAACCTGTCATATTCACTCCAGATACTGAGGCCTCTTTTGCATGCAAGCAAGAGTCGTGGTGTGCCTGCAGCTGCAGATAACTGGCTGCCTTGCTGAAAGAGGACAAGAGAATACAATATTTTTTTATTACCATTTTAAAAATTGTCTTCTTCATATTTCTTTTTGCAGTTATTTGTTGGAGTCTTCCACCTTAATGTTACAAATTTCTAGGTATGTTTCTTAGATACTTATGAGAGAGTCAGTGTCATAGACCTTGTCAGATTTCTATCTTTTTAGAATATGCAATCTTTTTATTATCTTTGAAGCTAATATTCTCACATTTTGGAAACAAGATTTTGAAAATTCAGGGCAATGCCAGAAAATATTTGCTGCTGGTCTTCAAGAAACATCTTTATAATAATCTACAGCCATTAGAGCTTTCCAATCCAACTCAGCTTTTAAACTAAGGTCCAACTATTTTTTGAGACCTCCCTAAGATAGCACAGAAGCATAGTTAGGATAATGTGGCCTTTCATTTATGCCCAAAGTGGTACTCTTCTAAATGTCAGTCTAAGCTCTGAATCTCCTTATTGAGTTCTCCAAGACTTTGACACATCGAGGTTGTGATCTAAGGTTTTCTCTGCTTCTCTTATGCTTCCTTCTTCCATTATATGACTGATGTCATTTTTGAAAATCATATCATGTCCAATCCTGCTTTGTGCCATTTTTAAGTTTCATGGGCATTCATTACCAACAAATCTTTGGAACTTCTGGTTTCTTATCAGTGTCTATTTGATTAGCTTAATACAAACAAAAAACAAAATTGACAAGTCAGCTCTAACTGGTAGCATAATATACTAGCTGGTAATAATGATTTGCTTAAAAATCATACTCACTTTTTACACTTTGATTTAAAAAATTCCAGTATCTTATTTTATCTTTTTTATTTTCTGAACTTCTATCAATTGAAAGTTAAGAATCAAAGAACATTAGTAATTTAATTAAAAAAAAAAAAGTTAAACAGAAAAGAGTGATTCTTTTACATATATAAACATTTTTCATTGTCCTAAATTTAGTTCCTCTTAATGGTCAAATAAAATAATGTGTTTTTAATTTATTTTAAAAATTACCCTGACTTATTTACCACTTTGTTTCTGTTTCATCTACCTTAACTAATTTACATCTGAGGAATATTAAGGCATTCTTTACAAAGCTTTGCTTCATTACTTTAATTATATTTTTGTTGCTGATGAATATAAAGATGTTTGTGCATAAATGCTTTAAAGTTGATGTTTCATGTCTCAAGTCAAAAACTGCATAGTAAGGCCTGAGGGCATAAGCTAAGTAAACTTTTGTAAGCATGCCGAAGCAATCATGTGAATGTACCAGTAGTGTTAACCTGTTTTGAAAGTATAGTAAAGAAAAAATAAATTACATGAAATATGGCTCTATTTAGTTGCAGTGTGATTTATAAAAGACTTTTAACCCATACACTGAATATAATTCTCTGTAAGTTAAACTTTATATTAGAACACTTCCTAAAATCCTAGTCAGTAAAAAGATATTTTCCTCTAAGTTTTTTTTTACATTTTTCTCTTACAGCCAACTAAAATTTGGCAAGAATTTCTTTTTCTTCTCTTTCTTCTTTCTTTTCTTAAATTCAAGCTCTGTTATTAAGGTATTACCACTCATTTCATTTTTACTTCTGACACAGAAACACTGTATCTTAATGCTGAAATTTAATCAGTAATTATTTGATTTTCCATCCAATATCAGACTAAATGTGATCACAGAGTAAATGTGATCAAAATAAAAAATAGGGACACATACTCCATATTAACAGGGATTTTGTAACTTCACAGAAGACTGTAGAAGAAGAGGAAAATAACTAAAGCAATTCAATATAAGAATCAAAATGAAGAATAATTATATGATAGAGACACATATTTGAGCTTGTTAATGGAGATCAGGAAGTTTCCTGTTTTTTATGGCATTTGAGATAGTCCTTCAATAATACATAAACCACAAATGAAACTCACTGCTTTTTGAGTTGCTTCCAACTCATAGCAACCTTTCAAGACACAGTAGAACCACTCCATAGTTTCCAAGGAGCACCTTGCTTATTTAAATTGCCAACCTTTCAGTTTGCAAACATGGCTCTTAACCACTGTGCCACCAGAGATTCAGTGTTAGAAAAGCTACCTATAAAAATGAATAAACTGTTATTACTGCCCTCACAGAAACAAAAATAAATAAATAAGTAATAGTTCAAGATTAAATGAAGGTATTAAAAACAAACAAAAAACCTTGTTGCAGTCAAGCATATTACAACTCATAGCAACCCTATAGGACAGAGTACAATTGCCCCATAGGCTTTCCAAGGAGCAGCTGGTTAACAGCCAAAAGCTTAACTATCACATCACCAAGGATTCAAATAAGCAACAACAAACAAATCTGAAATGATTGCATTAACTTGAGATATTGACAGATTAGAATTCTCAGTAAAAACACACACAGTCATACTTATTAAATCAATACACTGGTGCTTATTTTAAATGCTTATACCAGTTACATAAATTTATGAACACACATTGTAGATTACTGATTTATCTAACAGAATTATTATTTTACAAAGATTTATTATCTAATGTTAACACATTAGATACATACACTAGAACAAAAAAGATATAACTCCTGATATAGTGCAGCTTGGATTCAAATAAGAAAATGCAATAAACAATCAAAGATAGAGACAAAGATAAAAGATAATTTAAACCCTACAAAAACATAGATAAGAGTATATGAATCCTATGGACATGGTTGCAGAAATGTCTCTCTAAGAAGAAAAATTTAAGCGAAGTTATAAATTATGTGAAAGAGCTGCCCTCAGAAAAGATTGAGGGTATTATTTCTTAGGAAGAAAGAAGACAGAAAAATCTCCACATAAGAAATAAGTCTGTAGAACATAGCTTCCTTGGAATCTGTAATACTTACTTAACTCTGAATTATTTTCATCTTTATTATTGTGACTTTATTTTCCTATTACCTTGCTTTGGACTGGGTTCTCTAGACAAACAAGATAAGTAAAGCACACAAGGAGAGTTTTATATCAAGGAAATGGCTCACAGAGTTGTAAAGGTTAGAAGGCCACAAATTCATGGGTCAGAATAGGGGCTTCCCTTGATTCACAGAAACAAAGGAGGTGGTGAACCCAAATTTGTCAGTCCAGAGAGTAGGCTGTCAGTGACCTGCTGGAAGATCACTGAATCTCAAGATTGGCAGGCCAAGTTACATGTAAGCGGCTAGCTCAAGGCCCAGTAACCAGAGGTCAGGAGACTGGGAGCAAGTTGCAGAACTCAGAGCAAGTAAAAGCCTAAGAGCCTTGCCAGAACGTCCACTTATATTGATGCAGGCCACATGCCCCCAAAGAAACGCCTACCACAGAGGTGATCTCATTTATCAGATCTCATCATGGAAATGATCATGTCATTCAGCTGGCATGTTACATCACAACAGCAGACCCTCTGAAAATTGTGACTCAGAAGCCAAGTTGACACACAAGTTTAACCACCACAATCCTCCTTAATTTGTTTCAATTTGGACTCTTGGTATACAGTCTGTTATCCTACCCCAATCTCTGTGATTGTCTTACGTAATATCAATATAAATACAGAAAACCAACTCAAATATTAGCAACTCAATCTCTTCATCATCTTATCTTCAGTTTTGCTTCTCTAAAAAATGCACCTTTATTTATTTGTCATTGTTTATCTGCTAGTTTACTTATTTATTTGTTTATTGACTCATTTATTTTTCTTGCACATTAAGGATTTTAGCTCTTGGTTTGGGAGACCTAAATTATAAGTGACAGAATTCCCTTATACTTTTAAAAGCTCCCAAAGAGTCCCTGCATGTCTCAAATGGTTAGACACTCAACTACCAGCTAACAGGTTGGTGGTTCAGACTCACTTGGAGATGTCTCACATGACAGGCCTGGTGCTTTGCTTCTGGAAGACTGCAGCCTTGAAGTTCCTATGAATCACTCACATGGGGCTGCCAGGAGCTGGAATCAACTGACAGCAACTAACAATAACATTTCCAGGTAATCATAGGTTAAAAGTACAATTTATTTTGTATAAATATAATAATAACTTAAATATGGTACATAAAGCCATGCTATTGAGTTGATTCTGACTCATAGCAAGACTATGGGTTAGAGTAGAACTGCTCCACAGAGTTTCCAAGGAGCAACTGGCAGATTTGAACTGCTGACATTTTGGTTAGCAGATGTAACAAATCATCAGTACACCACCTGTACATAAAAGCATCTGTTATTTTTAGAATATATGCACATATATTTGTACATATGCATTAGGTACTGTTCTGTACAAAGTATGGTATATTCTTACTAAGCCCCAAACATCTATGTACCATGTATATTATTTTACCTGGCTTAGTGTTAAATCTTGGCTTAGCCGAAGAAAACAAGGATTTATAAACAAAAATTCTGACAGATACTTAAAACTCCTAACAAAGCCTTGTAACTATCTCTAATTAGACCAATTTTGTTAATGTGCCTACCAGTGAAACAATGCATGTGATTAAAGAGCTGGAATGTCATGGATAATTATGCTAAAGCCACATTCAATCTGATCTGTTTGAATTGCATGAACTGACATGAGGGCATGTTTTTTGGATATTAAAGAGAAATTGTGAAGCTACTAACAAAGAGGAGAATTGTTCCTGGTCTGCAAAAATAACTGATTTACAATAGCTTTTTACTCATAAAGGACTTTGCGGGTTAAATGAAATTATGACTGTTTTTTAATCACTACAGAAGCAATAGAAAAATATTTATTTGAAGTGAGACGACAAGACTAACTAGTATTTTCAAATGATCACTATTCCCACAAAAGTTATAAAGGCCTGGGAAAATTCTGGTTAGGAGATGGGAAGCTGAATGAGTGATGGATACAAACAGAAATCAGGAGGCCAGTTAGCTGACAATGAGATGAATCAACAGTTGTGAACAGGATGGAAAGAAGTAGCTAGATACAGATTTAAATGCTGTTGAGAGAATATGCAAAAGCCTCCTTAGTCCCACCTCTTCCCCTCTGCCCATCCAACACACAGATTTGGTGTTCATGATTTCTAAGTTAGAGAATCTTCAAGGTAGTGCACTCTATGGCCTAGATGATATAGCTTATAATATAAAATGCTAATCAGCATTTAAAACTATGTCTTTCCATGCATTTTCTCTGAACGTCAGCATGTTATTTATATTTGGAGAATAATGTATTATAAATTAAGTGTGCAAAATCTTTAGTTAATAACATATAGTTCTGTCTTTTACCAAGATATGTAATCATAATTTAGGATTTTATGTACTCTTTTTTTTTTAACAAATATTGGAAATGATGGTGTTGTTAAGTGCCATCAAGCCAGTTCCAACTCATTGTGACCTTACATACGATAGAATGAAATACTGCCTGCTTTCACACCATCCTCACAATCGTTTCCACGTTTGAGTCAGTTGTTGCAGCCACTGTACTAACCTATCTCACTGAGGACCTTTCTCTTTTTCACCGACCCTCTACTTTAGCCCAATAACACAGGAGAGAAAAATATAGGCTAAGAAAGTTGCAAATTTAGCTTTCTCGTGATCAGCTAGAGAGTTTCCTCTTTATAATATGTTTGATGTAACCATATTGTGGGTTATATGACATATACTGTTTGGTGGCTACATATTCTACCTATAAACACCTTTTCATAACCAATCCAACTATATGACTTCTCCAGCAACAAGCTGGAAAACTGAATACTACTAAAAAAAAGTTACAAAATCACAGGCATGGGTGTCATAATGAGAAGTGATCCTCAGCCCTGATACTTAACAATTATTTAAAATTCCTTTGATTGATACACCCTTTCATTATCAATAGGCAACCTTAGTTCTTAAAATGTATTTGAAGACATGAGATGGCAATGGTATGCTGCATTACACTCACAGAAACTGTACAAACTAATTTCTATTGTATTTCTTTTTCAATTTCTCTTCTGGTCCCAAGAAAATGGTATCTCTTCCAAGATTATGTTATTTCAGCTGCATTTTGATCCTTACTCTAAGTCACTTCTATGATATTTACCATGGAGTACATCTCTTCTATTGCTTTAGCTAAAAGTGTAATTTATTCAACTTTTATTGAGTTATACATTGATATAGTATAAAAATAAAAAAATTAAAACATTATAATTTTTGTCTCTGTATTCTTGTCCCTGATTTGCTCATTCCTAGCCCCTTAACCTTAGGAAATTGCTATTAACAATTTCTTACATATCTGATAGTAGTTTATGCTAAATATATATATTTTTAATTTTTATCCTTAATATTATTATACTGATCTGTATTTAGTAGAAAAAGTTAAAAATCAGTGTAAGTTCATATATAACAGTAAGAAATAAGAGAACCATTTTGAATAATTTATCTGAATAACAACTTCAAAACTATACTAAAGTATCACAACTGTGATATTGATAATATTGATAATGACACAGTTGACTGATCTTATTCATGTTGCTTACATCGATCTTGTTTTATTTGTACTCATCTGTACATGTTTGTGCATGCAGAAGCTCTATCTCATCTTGCCGTGTAGATATATGTATGTATGTATATATATATACACACATATACGTATCAGTTCTTCTTGCATCCACCACAGTCTAAGTACTGAGCTGTGAGGACACCAAAGTGTCCAGTCCACTTTTATAATGTCACTGTGTTCCTCTGACTCCTACTCCTTCAAGTCCCCAACATCCCGTTTCTAAACTTTTGTCATTTGAAAAATCATATATAAAAGCAGTTTTGCATTTCCTATTTTTTTCAGTCAACAGAAGTCCCCAGAGAGTCATCTAATTTCTTCGACATCAACAATTCTCCCTTTTTTATAGTTGAGAATTTTTTTGTTTCTAACTTTATGAGATACAAAATAGAATAGCATGCTTCTCTCTCAGTCTATTTTATGTTTTTAAAATCTTTTTTTAATGTTATACTTAGATGAAGGTTTACAGAGCAAATTAGTTTCTATTAGGCAATTAATACATGTATCGTTCTGAGACTTTATTTTTAATCACACCTAAACATGTCAATATCTCTTTTTCTCAACTTTGAGTTCTCCAGTACTAACTTTCCTCTCCTTTTCTGCCTTTATGTCCTCAGCTCTGGGCTGGTTGCCTGATTAGTCTTGTTTTGTTTGATGGACTTTTCTCATCTTTGGCTGAATATACCAAGAAAAATTTCAGTACTGAGTAAAAGAGTGTCAGGGGCCATAATCTCAGGGTTACTCCCGTTTCTGTCAGACCAGTAAGTTTTGTCTGAGGTGATGCCTCCTTGATGTGTGAATTTTCTCAGTGTTTGACAGACATGTCTTTCATTCTAAGAGATAAGCCTTCTCACTATGTTTCTCAGTTACGATGTTGCCCTGAGAATGTATTTATTGCTAGAATAAGCTATTTCCAGTTTTCATTCAGTCATAGTGGCCATTTTCTTCTTGATGACACTCGCTGCTTTTCTACTTTCTGGGGAATAAATAATGTCTTTGAAAGAAGAAAAAATACACTGCAGTAAGTCTGATCTTTTTATTGTTGTTGTTCTGGATTTTTCTCCAGCTCTGTCTGGTACTGTATTTTGATCACTGTCAGAGCAGTTAGTGGGGTGTTTTAGTTACCCGACATGCACTGCTATAACAGAGACCACAAGTGGATGGCTGCTGAAAGAGAAATTTTATTTTGTCACAGTTCAGTAGTCTAAAAGTGCAAACTCAGGGTGTCATCTTCAGGAGAAGACTTTCTTTGCTGGAATGACTAGAAGGTCGTTGTCATCACCTTCTCCTGCACTGGAAGCTTCAGAGGTGTAGAGACCCCAGTCCTTTCCAAGGGATGTGCTCAGCTCCTGGCACTGCTTATTGGTGTTGTGAGGCCCCCCAAATCTCTCTGGTAGCTTCTTTCTTTCTATCTAAAGAGATTGCCTCAAGGCACAACACAATCTTACACATTGAGTCCTGCCCCACCAATGCAAAGTCTTCCTCAATAATGTGATAGTGGTGGGGTTTACAACATAGAGTAACATCATACAATACCAGAAATCATGGTCTAGACAAATTGCTACTTGCATTTTGTGGGGGGACACAATTCATTCCATGACATGGTGGTAGACAGTCACCATACAGTTGTGCTAGAATCAATCTGGAGATAGTTACGATTGTTGTTAGTTCTTTGGACCAGTCTTTTCCTCTTTGGTTTTCTTCATTTTCCCTTGCTGCTGATAGAGTGACACTAGCAGATTGTATTAGATGGCCAGTCACAGGATGTAAGACCCCAAATGCTATTCATCAAAGTAGGGTGTATAATACCATAGACTGTTTAATGCCAATTGAGCTGGGATGTTCCCCGAGAAAAATGATTCCCAATCCCTAGTATCCAGCCGCCAGCCTCCATCCCAGTATTGTGGTCCCTCATGGAGTTTGCCTACGTGTATGGAGCTTCCATGAGGTTGCTTTGGTCAAGTCATGCAGGCTTTCCCAGTATTGTGTACTCTTACTTGTGTACTCTTGCCCTTCACCAAACTCCTTCATCAAAATACTTCACAAAAATCCTTACAACCAGGCCAGCAGGCAACATCATGATAAACGAATAAAGGATTGAGATTGTCAAGAATTTTGTTTTACTTGGGTCCATAATCAATGCCCCTAGAAGCATCAGTCAAGAAATCAAAAGATGCATTGCACTGGGAAAATATGCTCCAAAGGATCTCTTTAAAGTATTGAAAAATAAAGATGTCATCTTGAAGACGGAAGTGCACCCAACTCAAGCCACAGTAGTTTCAATTGCATTGCATGCATGCAAAAGCTGGACAAATAACAAAGAAGACAGAAGAATTGGTGCCTTTGAATTGTGGTGTTGGAAAAGAATGTTGAACGTACCATGGACCACCAAAAGAACAAACAGATCCGTTCTGGAAGATGCCAAACCGGAATGCTCCTTGGAAGCAAAGATGACTACGTCTTACATAGTTTGGATGTGTTGTCAGGGAGGATCAGTCCGAGGAGAAGGACATCACGTTTGGTAGAGTGGAGGGTTAGCAAAAATGAGGAAGACTCCCCAATGAGATGGATTGATACAGTGGCCACAACAATGGGCTTAAGCATAAAAATGATTCTGGGCATGGCATAAGACTGGGCAGTGTTCCGTTCTATTGTGCATAGGGTCTCTATGAGTCAGAACTGACTCGATGGCACACAACCACAACCCTTCATCAAAGTTATCACTTACCTATTGTATATTGAGTGTTTTTTTTCTCCTCACTCAACTCTCTCCTAAATGTCAAAGATTGTTTATTTTTGTGTGTAAACCTTCTCATGAATCTTTATAACAGTGGTCTCATACGATGCTTGTTCTTTGGTGATTAACATACTTCAATTAGTAAAATTCCCTCCAGATTCATCCATGTTGTAGATGTTTTTCAAATTTATCCTTGTTTTTTACTGTTGCATAGTATTCCATTGTGTGTATGTGCCATAGTTTGTTTATTCATTCATCTGTTGATGGGCATCTAGACTGTTTCCATCGTTTTGCTATTGTGCACATTGCTGCGATGAACATGGGTGTGTGTATGTGATTGCTCTTATTTCTCTAGGATATGTTCTAAAGAGCAAGATTAATGCACTATGTTGTATTTCTATTTCTAGCTTTTTAAGGAAGCTCCATATGGATTGCATAGTGATGAAGTCCTACGTCTCCTAACCAAAAGACTGACAATTCATATCCACCAGGTGCTTCTTGGGAACTCTGGGAGGTAGTTTTATTCAAACCTATAGGGTTAGTATGATTCAGAATCAACTCAGCAGCAGTGAAGTTTTTGTTTTGTTTTGTTCTTATATCATTTTCCAAGATGGCTGTACTGTTTTGTCCTCCTAAAAAGTAGTGCATAAGACTTCTAATATTTCCTTATTCTCTTCAACATTTGTCATTTTCTGCTTTTTGCATTCATGCCAGTAGTGTTGAGATGATGGTTATCTCACAGTTGTATGGATTTGCATTTCTCTAAACTCTAGTGATCACCAGCATTTTTTTGTGTGCCTGTTAGCTATCGAAATGCCTTCTTTGATAAAATGCCCACTCATTAACTTTGTCCACTTTATGATTGGTCACTTTATTTTACTGATTAAATAAATAATCATATTGGAATTAGTTTAAATCTGATAATGGGGGTGTTGCTGTCACGTACCATTAAGTTGATTTGAACTCATAGGGACCTTTGAAAATAGCAGAAAACACCACCTGATCATTTGCCATCTTCATAATCATTATTATGCTTGAGATCATTGTTTTACTCACCATGTCAATCAACCTGGATGGGGTCTTCCTTTTCTTCAATGACTTTCTGATTTCCCAAACATAATATCCTTCTCTAGGGACCAGTCTCACCAATGTGAGACAGTCTAGCCATCTTTGCTTCTAAGAATCATTCTGGTTGTAATTCTTCCAAGACAGATTTGTTTCTTCTTTTGGAAGTCCATAGCATAGTCAATATTCTTCATCTGCACCACAATTCAAATACCTCAATTTATCTTCAGTCTTCTTTATTCATCACCCAGATTTTGCATGCAAACAAGGCTATTGAAAACATCATGCCTTGGGACAGGTGTGCCTTAGTCTTCAAGGAGACATTTTTTGCTCTTCAACACTTTAGAAAGATCTTTTGCAACAGATTTGCCCAATGCAATGTGTCCTTTGATTTCTTGACAGCTGCTTCTACGGGCATTTATTACAAAACTAAGTAAAAACAAAATTCTTCAAAGTTTCAATCTTTTCTCCATTTTCTCTGGTATTAGCTATGGGTCTAGTTGTATTTTTATTTTCTTGATATTGAAGTGTAATTCATACTGAAGGCTATAGTCTTTGATCTCCATCAGTAAATGTTTCAAGTCACTTTCACTTTCAGCAAGCAAAGTTGTGGCATCTGGATATTGCAGTTTGTAAATGAGTTTTCTTCCAGTACTGATGCCCTGTTCTTCATACGGTCCAGCTTCTTGAATTATTTGCTCAGTATACCGATTGAATAAACACAGTGAATGAATATGACCGGAACACACATCTTTACTGATTCTGAACCACACATTATACCCTTATTCTGTTTGAATGACTACGCCTTGATCCATGTACAAGTTCCTCATAAACACAATTAAGTATTCTGTAATTCTCATTCTTCGCAATGTTATCCATACGTTGTTTTGGTCCACACGGTCAAGCATATTTGCATGGTCGACACAAAATGAGTAAACATCTTTCTTGTATTCTCTGCTTTCAGCTAGGATCAACCAGACATCATCAGTGATATTTCTGGTTCTGAGTTCTCTTCTGAATGTTCTTTAAATTTCTGGCACTTCTTTTTAGGTATACTGCTGCAGCTTTTGAATGATCTTCAGCAAAATTTTACTTGAGCCAAGTGTTATATTAATGATACTGTTTAGTAATTTCCTCATTCAGTTTGTTTTAGTCATCTAGTGCTGCTTTAACAGAAATATCACAAGTGGACAGCTTTAGAAAGAGAAATTTTATTTTGTCACAGTCTAGCAGACTTAAAGTCTAAATTCAGTGTGTCTGCTCCAGGGAAAGGCTTTCTCTATTGGCTCTGGAGGAAGATCTCTCTCATCAACCTTTCCGTAGAATGACAGCTTCTGAGGTGCAGAGACACTGGGTCCTCAACCAAGGACACTCTCATCTCCTGGTGTTGCTTTTGGATTGTTGATGTCTTCAACTCTCTGTCTCTCTTTCTTTTGTATCTCAAGAGGCTGACCCAAGGCACAACTCAATCTCCTATATTGAGTCCCGCCCCACCAACACAACTGCCACCCATCCTCCTCGTTAACATCACAGAGGTGTGGTTTATAACATAAAGGATCATCACACAATACCAGGAATCATGGCCTAGTTAAATTAATACATACATTTTTAGGGGAAACAATGCAGTCCATGACAAGTTGGCTCACCTTTCTTGTGAAAAAACATTCATATCAATCTCTTTCAGTCTTTTGGTTAGGTAACTGTCTTACAAATTTCTTGGTATAGATGCATGAGCACTTCTAGCAGTACAAACTGTTTGTAGAAACATCTCAGCTGGTGTTCTATCAATTCCTGGAGCCTTGTTTTTTAACCAGTGCTTTTAGTACAGCTTGGACTTTTTCCTCCAGCACCATCAGTTCTTGATCTTATACTAACTACTAAAATGACTGCATATTGATCAGTTTTTTCTGGTTAGTGATGTCATGAATTCCTTCCATCTTTTTTCAGTGCTTCCTGTGCCTTTTAATGTTTCCCAGCAGAAGCCTTCAATAATTGCAACTTAAAGCTTAGATATTTTCTTCAGTTCTTTAATTTGATAAATGCAAAATGTGTTCCTCTGTTTTAATTTTCTATGTCTAGGTCTTTGCACATGTCATTATAATACTGCACTTTGTCTTCTCCAGATGCTCTTTGAAACCTTCTGTTCAGCTGTTTTAAACTGTCATTTCTTCCATATTCTTTAGCTAGTAGATGCTCAAAAGTAAGTTTTTAAGAGTCTCTTTTAACATCCTTTCTTTTCTTTCCATTCTTTCACACTTCTTGTTTTCTTCAAGTATGGTCTCCTTGACATCATTCCACAATTCATCTGGTTTTGTGGCATTAGTGTTCAATGCTTTAAATCTGCTCTTGAAATGGTTTCTAAATTCAGGTGAATTGTACTCAAAGTTTCACTTGGCTCTTGTGGACTTGTTCTGATTATCTTCAGTTTCGACTTGAACTTTCATGTGTGCAATTGATGTTCTGTATGTGGGACTAAAATTCTAATATAAATCCAGAGTTTCACTTGCTTGAATACCAGAGTTTGAAAATTCTCTGACAGCAGGAATATAAGAGAATTTTGCAAAATATAGAGAGCCAAACTGAGAGAATTGCTACATTCATAAACTGCCAAATCCTCTAATTGATGCCTATAAGTGTATTTTCAGAGAGTGAAATTCAAGGAGTATCTATAAGTAGCAAATAAAGATTTCAGTTCTTGCCCTCCAGGGGTATGAAAGACTTTGTAGTTGGAAATTAGCCAAGATAATTGCTGACTAGACAAAACAATCATTTTTATTTTTGAGAAATAACATATGTCAGATTCTCCAGAATACATCATTCAAAACCTGTATGATGGGCAATCATTATGCAAATTGCACACATGTACACACAAAAAAATTCAAGAAGGAAATAAAAAAATGCATTCTATGAAATAGCTATTTAAGAGAAGGTGCTAAGAGCAGATACGCATAAAAGGCATAATACATACAGAAATAAATAGAAAAAATGTAGGCATGCAACCTACTTTACAAGTAATTATATTAAATATCAACAAATTAAATAGTCAAATCAAATGACAGAGACAGAATAGACCAACAATAATAATAATAATCCTCATACAACTGTATAATGTCTACTAGTGAGACTGTGTGGATTCAAAGTTACAGATAGGCTGAGATTTTTGTTTTTGAAAAAAAGGATAAATTGTGCCCTGAAACAGTAAACAAAAAGGAGCTGGAGTGGTTATGCTACTATCAGACATTGTACCCATCAAGACAGATATTGTTACTAAAGAAAAAAAAAAGAGCACATTATAAAGGATTATAAAGGTTTAATACATGAAGCAAACAATGACAGAACTGAAGCAAGAAAAAAATTATCAACAGTAGCTGTGGAAAATTTCAATATACTACTTTCCGTAAGAGGTATAATAACTGCGTACAAGAGCAGCAAGTAGGTCGCAGGCGTGAGCACCACTATAAACCGACGATCCTGCAGACATCTAGAAACTCTGGTGGCAGAGTGGTTAAGATGTACAGCTGCTAACCAAAGGGCTGGCAGTCTGAAGCCATCAGACAGACTCTCCTCAGAAACCCCAAGGGACAGTTTTCCTCTATGCAACAGGCCTCTATGACTCAGTTTGACTCGACAGCAACAGGTTTGGTTTGCTTTGGTTAACAGACAACGTCAAAATAAACAACTGTTTCAAGTGCTCCTAAAGTATTCTTCAGAAGAAAGGATGCATCCATAAAATAATCTTTAATAATTATAAAATAAATCATACAAAGTCTGATTTCCAATCACTTTGAAATCACAAACAGTAAGGAACTAGGGCAAATCATTAATGTGTGGAAATTAAAGACCACACTCCTGCGGTGCTGTTACTTCTGTGTGCGACCTTCCTGGCCGTGGTCTTGTCACTCCCACCTGGGTGACTGTGTGGTCAGGCAGTTGTGTCCTATCAAAGGTATTGGTCAGTTTTACCATAAAAGGGAGACAGTTCAAGAGCAGAGAGGAACCCACAGCCACCAAGATAGGAGCTGCCTTGTGGCAGAATATAGTGCGGGGGGCTTCCCAGCCTGTGGAGACAGAAAGATGAGTGCTTTGGGGCAGAGACGGGGGGTCGGGGAGAGGCATGCCTGCCAACATTGCTGGAACGAGGTTAACCTGATAGAACAGCTGTACCCTGAATGTTCTTGATTCTGGAAAAAGCAGAGTAAACTGAAAAGACACATAGCAGGTATAAGGAAGAGATAACAACAGGGTAAAAACAAATCAAATAAATGTAAGGAAAGGTAACAGAGAAAAAAAAATTGTTTACTCGCTTTGAGAGACAGAGAAACAATACCTAAGAGTCCGAGGTTTAATGGTTTCTGGTGACTACTTGGTCACCTGGCATAGTGAAGTTTATTAAGAAAATGTTCTGCCTCCCACTTTGGTGAGTAGTGTCTGGGATCTTAAAAGCTAGCAAGCAGCCATTTAAGAAGCCTCAGTTGATCAGTCCACCTGGAGCAAAAGAGATGAAGGAAAGCCATAAGGAAAATATGATCCCAAGAGTCAGAAAGGGTCACATAAATCAGAGACTGCATCAGCATGATTGAATAATAAGATGATTTAAGAATAAATGTACTATAAATACAATTTATGTAGATAAAATATTGTTCTAGATATTCTATAAAATACTAGAAAATTATCCTTTACATAAGTTCTATTTCTGCACTTAAGAAAGGTGAGTTTCAAAAAGCCATGAATATTTTTGAAATGGCTAGAAAATGATTGTTTTTCATGTAGCATATGTAATATATTAATCACAATTGGAATCTACACCTATACCCTGAATTTTCATTTCTGTGTATTATATTACCTCCCTCTTCAGTACTGAAAAATGGATTTTATGATCAAATTTCTGTTAATTTCTTTTGAGAAGCATATTTTGAATTTGTACAGGTCCAAACTCATAATGATGAATTTATTAAGCCCAACAGGAGGAAGGCTACTTTTCTTGGCAACCACAGGCATACAGTGTTGGCATTGATTTAGGAACTATCTGTTCTGTGTGAACTTTTTTTTGTTACAAAGCACTGAGGTGTTTCAGACATGTAGTGCTGTCATAACAGAGGTGCCAAACAGGAATGGCTTTAATAAGAAAGAAACAGAGAGAGAAAGAAAAAAAAAGAAAGAGAGAGAAACACAGAGAGAGAGAGAAATAGAGAAAGACAGAGAGAGAGAAAGAGAGAAAAAGAAAGAGTGAGAGCGAGAGGAAGAAAGAGAGAGAGAAAGGAAGGAAGAAAGGGATGGAGGGAGGGAGGGAGAAAGAGAAAGAGAGAAAGAAAGAAAGAGAGAGAGAGAGACAGAAAGCAAGTAAGTAAGTTTATTCTTACACTGGCCGGTGGGCTAGAAGTCTGAATGCCAGCACCACGGAAAGGAAGTCTATCACTGCTGGCTCCGGCAGAAGGTCTTTGCCTTCCATCAGTCTTTCTTTGGTCTTCTGTGCAGGAATTTCACCTCCGAAGGACATGCTCTGCTCTCTGTACAGCTTTCTCCCTGGTATGTGGTCCCCTCTCTCTACTTACTTCCCTTTCCTTTTATCTATTGTCAGATAAAAGAATAAACAGTTGTACAAGTCATACTCCAGGGAAACCACCTTTATATTGGAGCAAGAGGAGACTTACCTAATCCTTTTTAACATAATCCAGTCTGTTAATCACACACACGTTAGGATTTTACAGTGTATGAAAACCCCCAAATGGAGGGCAGTCAAGTGCTGTGAATCATGGCCCAGACAAATTTTTACACACATTTTTGAGGGGACACAATTTAAATCAAGACAGTCATGTCGCAGTCCTATTTATTCATCCAACTACAAACACAGGAAACCTGTGCAACTCACATTTCTTAGGTAGCATAAATTTTATTTTTCCTTCAGTAAGTAAACTTTCACAGTGAATATCCTTTTCTGCTGGGAGCTGGTCCCATCACTTTGTAGGGTCCTGCACGGAGGAGGGAAGACGTCGGCAGGAAACGAACAAAGGAGACAGGAAAGAATTTTCTGGTTCAAGGCAGCCCGACCAGCAGAAGATCTCTGTGTGTGTCGAAGAGCTGTCGTCTTTATTTTTTATAGGTGAGGTGATGTAATGTTCACCCGATTTTCTTTATGATACAAACTATTGGTTAACAAGAAACTAATCTAACATCATTGGCTAACAGGAAACTGACGCCTCGTGGTCTTCTACTTCTAATTAATTGTCAAGGTCCTTTTGGGATAAGAGTCTGAACCAGGTGTCCATGGTGGTAAATGTCAAAGAACACAATTAATGGTTTTATTCGTACCTCAAAGTGGAAGGCATAGAGGTGTAAACTCCCCAAGGCCTAACCATTTGGCCGTCTCCATTTGTTTCTCTAAGTTCTTATTTATATCTTCCTGTGCAGACAGTAAGTGCCTGCCATTCTCTACTTAAGCCAGCTGCACTAAGAAAGATGTTTGTTTAGTGTTATCAGTTTGCCATACCAACTATAAAGAACCCAGAAGTTTATTTATTCTTTCTGTAGCAGAGAGTAAGATGCTTGTGTAGTTTTAATGGCTATGTGGAGAATTGTCCTTGGGAGCTTTTCAAGGGTTAGCTTGCAAACCTGTGTATGTGAAGAAAAGGGAGGGGGGAATGCAATTCGGGGGAAGCCAGTGAAGCTGGGCAGGCATGCTGCATTGAAATCCATTCCTCTGATCTCCTTCCCCAGAATTTCCTGGTCAGATTGCTCCAATATGATCTCATAAACTGAGGGGTTGAAGCCCCTCTCAGAAGGCACCTCCTTGATCCTCATGTCAGGAGGGGATATCTTTTTAGGAGAATTTAATTAAGAAGCAAAATATTATCAGGGGTAATAGGCTAAAAAACATGTCACAGGTGAGATGCTTCGGCCTGCCATTTACAGAAGTTTGTGACTTTGTCTAGAAGGGAATTTGTGGGTGGTGGGCCGTCACACTTTTCAGTGAATTTCCATCTAGAAGTATAACCACATACATCTAGTCAAAAAAGAGAAACAACTTGAAAATGAATTTTTAAACAAATTTTCCATCAACCATTCAAAACTATAGTTACAAGAAAAGCTTTCAGCTTTGTTTGTGATAGATTTCATAAAAGTATACATTTAAATGTTTTATAAAAATTATAGGGCTCTCTACCATTTTTAATAATATTGCTCTTACCTATGTTATGATCAGATTAATACGACTGATACCTCTGACAAAGAAAGAAAAAATATAAACACAACAAAATAAAATAAAACTGAAAAAATGTAAGTTGCTTGCTGTATGAAAAAATAATTTCTAAAAATTTCACCAACCCACCCCAAGATAGGAACTGTAGCTCTAGACAATAGCTAACAAAGCATAATACCTACTAGAGAAAGAATGAAGCAAAAATGTTTTCTGAGTCTTGGCAAGCATGGAATTTCCCATTTTTACATCTTTGTTTTGTGATAATTGAAGTTCCAGGGAAAAGAGAACAAACCTTTTATAGAAATATGACCTTACCAGAGGATGGAGCCTGGGTCTCTCAGAGAGTCAGAGGTTAAGTTGAAAATAGGAGCTCTAAAACAGGAATATCTTGAATGTCTGTTTAAGAGTTTGGGTGACTGATCTATCCATACAATGCAACACCAGAAATATCCTCAATTGCTAAGTGAACTTTGATGCACAACACGTAAGACAAGTTTTAAAGTAAATCTCATCAAAGAAACTACATCCTTCTATGAAATATCAATATTTTCATAAGACATTGCACAGTTAAATAATTATTCTTTTAACTTTTTAATGAAACGTAGACGCTATACAACATAAAATACAAACGCTCAGTTTACAATTCAAAATTACTCAATATATTAAAAGCCAAAAATAAAATGTGGTCCACATATAAGTGAAACCATACTGAGCAGCAGTCAAGCTAAGAATGACACTGGCATTGATATTATCAGGTAAGGCTATTAAAGCATCTACTGTAACTGACGTACAAGGACTGCGACTTAAGTTTACGAACTCATCCTAGAAAAAGCACAACACACTCCGTTACTGAGTCTCTCTACAGTCGCCTTTGAAGTACTCCCCTTGAAACGCTGTCTGACACCAGCACCTAGGATAGCCTTCAGAGCAATTTTACAACTCCTTTGCTGGAATGGCCATCAGAGCTATAGTCATATTACCCTTGATGTTTTGAATGTCATTAAAACATCTTCCTTTTGATTTCCTTTGTCTTTGGGTAAAGATAAAAGGCATTAGGGGCTAGATCAGGTGACTAAGGAGGGTGTTCCAAAACAGTTGTTTGCTGGCTAAAGGCTCCCTCACAGACAACTATACAACGAAGTTCATGAACTTGCCCGCATGCCACTGTGCTCAATAGCCATTGCAGAAAGTCTTCCAAAACTGCTTTGAAGGGTGGACTAGGTGCTGGCATCAGTGCATAGCTTCCCAAGGAAGGTGAGCATGGTGATATTTAGCAGTGAAGCATGCAGCACTTAGAACAATTAATTTCACAGACATAAGTGTCATACCTCCTGCATCTGGAGGTAACAAACAATCAATGCCAAGGTGCAAGAAGGGGATAAAACTGGTTTTGGTAGTTAAGGTACCGTGCCAACTTGGCTGGGCCATAATTTCCAGTTGCCTGCCAGTTATGTCATGATGCATTCATCCTCCGTTTTGTGATCAGATGTGACCATCCTCCACATTTACCTAACACCAGTTTTGCACAATGAACTTATCTCTGAAGTCTAGTCGTGTCAGTAAGTGAGGAGAGGATATACATATACATACACACACATACAAATATAATGTATCCTTAGGTAGTGAAAAAAAATTAAGTACTCAGTAACTATTCAAAGATGATTGATTCATAGTTGCAGAAAGATATCTCAGAAGACAGACACTATAATCTTCACTAAAAGATCACAATCTTGAAAACCCTGTTCTTGTCTACACACTTGAGTTTATCATGAGTCAGAATTGACTAAATGGCAACTAACAACCAATATATGTGTTTGTTATGTAATTAGTCATATTAAACTGGACTAAATCTGCTGCCAGTGTGTCAATGCCAACTCACAGAGACCATATTGGACTGCCCCACGGCGTTTGTAAGGAGTGACTATTATATTCCTGTTGGGTAGCAGTCAAGCTCTTAACCACTGTACCATCAGGGGTCCAATTAGTCATGTTACTTTTTAATTAATTAGTCATATTAGTTGGTTTTAAATTAAGAGACATTTAGACTTTTATGAACAATGCTATTTTAAACACTGATATTTTAACATGTACTTTATCTGTAGAATAAAATCTTGACCAAAGGAAAGAATATAAAACATATATATTATTCTTGAAAACAAAAGTTTGCAAGTGGACAGAAGTTTATCAAATGAGTTGTCCTTTATCATTGAATTTTCAGAAATGTATTAACAACTTAATGTGTGGTAGGAATTTTGTTGGTAATAGGAATTATGACAGTAAATATAACTGATGTCCTAAATTTTCTAATGCTCATGACAAAAAGAGACAGAGGGAGCCTAAGAGAGAAGGACAGACTACCAGATAAGCAAGGTAAAAACAAAGCATTATTGGTTATATAAAACCTCTTGTTCGGGTCAGCTAGTGCTGCTCTAACAGAATGTAGACTAGTGGGTGACTTTAACAAAGAAAAAGTTTATTTTTACTTAATCCAGTAACCTACAAGTCCTAATTTAGAGTGTCCATTCCAGGGGAAGGCTTTCCCACTGTCAGTTCTGGAGGAAAGTCCTTGGATTGCATCAGTCCTAGGTCAGGGAACATCTTGGCCCAGGAACCGTAGATCAGAAGGACACCCCGTACTCCTGGTGGTGCTGCTTGCTTGATGCTGTGAGGTTCCCAATTTTCTGCTTGCCTCCCTTTCCTTTTATCTCTTGTAAGATAAAAGGATAAAGGGTGGTACAAGCCACACTCCAGGGAAATTCTGTTTTACAACAGGGATGTGACCTTACGGAGGTGTTTACAGTTCCACTGTAATCCTGTTTAACATGCAGCACAGGAAAATCCCCAAATGGAAGGCAATCATAAACTATTGGAAGTCATGGCCCAGCCAAATAGCTACACATTTTAGGGGGTTCACAGCTCAATCCATGACACTTCTATATTGACATTTAAACCAGACAATATGGCACTTGGCTGGTTGGCTATATATAATGAAGTATATGAAAGTCTATCTCATTAGTACTATCTACAGACATATTTTTAAAAGAATTTATTTTATTTTACTGTTGAGAATATGTACAACAAAAACAAAAACGTAGTTAAAGTTTCTGCATCTGCGTTTCAGCGACATTGATTGCATTGTCTGAGTTACACAACCATTCCATCCTTCTTCTGGATTGTTTCTCCCCAGTCAGCACAAACTCACTGCCCTAAGGCTCCTATCTAATCTTCCAAATTTCTGTTGTCAGTTTGATCCCATAAAGATAGTTCTTAAAAGAACAGATATCTTTGTTTTTGTATAACAAGATATAATATAGTACAAATTCTCATTTTCACTAGTTTAAATTCTGATTTCCATTGCTACCTAAAATAATGAAAATATGAAAAAGTAAAGGTATCTACATTTTTCTCCAGAAATATTCTCTCTCTAATTCTCAATACCAGTTTGCTATCTTATTCTTTTATTATTTCTTTTCCTGGAAAAACATATTAATATATTTAGAAAGCATTCTTTATACTCGTTTTCTTTCAGCACTTATCAGAAACTCTGAACAGAAAGATCTGAAATTATCTGAAAAACAAAGGTAATGATATAATCAATATCCTTGTAAAGCATTTTGTGAATTCTCTAATGTCACCAAAATAAAATTTCAAATTACTTGAAAAGAATTCCAGCCTATTTTATCTTCTATGCCACACATAATTTACTTTTCCCTTCCAATCTAGTCATTTCATGGTCTTGAATTTCTACATGTATTTCCATATGCAAATATTTTTATTTACGTTATTTGGAATGACTGGCTTGTTTTGTCACCTGGATTTTTTTTTTTAATATGCTCCCACTGTAAAGTCTTTCTTAACCTTAAGAAACAACTAATAACATCTAATTCTACATTTCTGTATCACTTTTGAGAGAAATCTAATTCAATAATTTAATTCATTCTATTAAAACTGAGGTTTACTAACGATGCTAATTTTACTGTGAGCTCCCTTAAAATCCAGTTATGCCTCAACTTTTTTATTCCATGCAGCTAATACAACTACCATTTGTAGTGGGCACTCAATAAATTATTGATAAATACACGAACCAGGCAATGAATGAACAATAGAGTAATATATAGAAAAAGCCATGGAGAAAAAAAATTGAGTTAGAGCTGTAACTGGAAAGCCAGTCGTAGCTCTGGGTGGCCTGTTACCTCAAAATCACATGTAGAGATGGGAGGAATTGTTTTATTCATATGGCTGGCTATCTGAGAAAGTGGTGGGTTAGCACCTTAAAAACCATCTTACCATTCCATCTCAAGCCAGAGAGTTTTATAGAAGAAGGAGGAAGGGTTCGATTAAAAAAAAAAAAAAAAAGAGGAGTGGGTATTATTAAGGTGCCGATAGGGGGTAGGGGAGGGAGCTGTTGTCCAAGAATTGTGACGTTATTTGGACAATGGTCTGTAGCTATCTCAGGTCCCTGGGCAAGATCTGGAGTCACAAGATGAATAATGTTATGTGGATACAGTCAGTGGCTGAGAGATGGATAATGTCATGTGGATCTGGTCAGTGGTTGACAAGAATAGTCTCAGTCTCTTGGGCAGCGTCTGAAATAAACCTCACAGTCTCCAGGTTAGTCGTTCTGATTATTCTAGGTTGCTGTCAGCCTGGGAGAACAAGCAAGGATTCTAATCAATACTTTTTCAATTATTAACCCTACTAGAGAAAGATACAAACGTGTCCAATGAGATCTGTTTCAGTATCAAAGGAAAAAAAGGACTTGAAAGTTTTTCGCACTACTTCCAGTGACAACAAAACACAATACCGGAAGTAGTCAAGACACAGTGATATCTGCGTACTGGAATGGTTGCCAGAGAGTCCACATTGCAACACATTTTACTCACCTGTAGTTTTCTTGCTTTCTTTTTCTATTGCAACTGTTTTCTACTGGGATGAGTTGACTGTTCTGAAAATGGCTACCTTGGAAACACATGGAGGTTGCGGGATTATTTTTATGCTGAGTTCTATGCCTATATTGATAAACATTTTCTGTGGATAGTATTTATGATCTTTCCTATCCACAGTGAATGCTGAGCAGTTTTCAAGTTGAGGAGATTATCCTCAGGATTCTTTTGAAGTAGGGAAAGTTGTACTTTTCTTCCTATGAATTATTGTCTTCTTGCCACGGGAGACACATGGGGCTTTGTCTCAGTTAAACACCTGACAGCGGGTATTTCTAAAGACTGGACATTGTCCCCTCTGCTCGTTTTAAGTCTCACTGCTTGCAGCTAGTATCCGTTTCCCAGGTTTTTTTTTTTTTTGAAGTACATCTTTTTAAATAAACATTTGCAGGTGATGTGGTCTTCACAATGACTTCTGCTTTTTTTCCATTCTTTGTGGGGAGTACGGGGATCATTTTTATTCCAATATTGTTGACAAGAGTACAAATAGCTAGTCTGACTTATTTTATAACATAAATACATTTGAATAACAAGGTTTATCATACACAGAAATATTTAAAAATAATTTTTACTTCAATGAACATGCTAGACATTTTAGAACAGTGTAATGTATAAGTATGAAAATAGGGACTGTCATGTAGGTAAGCAAATTCAGCTATTGTTCAAATATTCTTTATAGTTTTAAGGTTTGCTGTAAAATCGGAGAATTCACAAACGGTAAAGATCATATTGTAGTTTATTGAATCTTTGTTAAGAATTTCTTCATATAAATAGTTTATGCCACAAACATTGATAGATTTAAATACATTTCAAAAGTCTTTCATTAGGAGCTAATGTGTTAGAATAGGTCATAGAAAGTCTATGATTAAAATAAAATTCAGTAAAATTCACTTCATTCATTTACTCAATTAACACAAATATTTATTCAGCACATTGAATGTTCAGGATGCAGTGCTAGCGGCCAGATGTGCAAAATGAGGACAACAGAGTTATTACTCTCAAAATGTTAACAGTCAAATAATAAAAATGCAAGTGCAGATGTAAAACCGATTGACAGGTAAATGTTTTGCACTGTAAATTTTCATGGACCCAAAGAGAGTTTGTGATACATATTATGATATAAATATTTCCCTTAGGTTTCTGAAATATGATTCTGAAACTCATTTAAGTTGAGATAAAACGGTAAAACATAAGTCCTTCTCCTCTCCACTTGTGAGATAATATGAATTCACATACGATGTAGACACCCACTTCTGTCAAGCCAATTGACTCACAGCAACACTAGTAAGACACAGTAGAATTGCCACACAGAGAGTCCAAGGAGCATCTGGTAGATTCTAACTGCCAACTTTCTGGTTAGTAACCATAGCACATTACCACTAAGTAGCCAGGGTTTCTATGCTATCTACAGACCTATGCATATTCAAATTGATTTTCTAGTGCCCTCTCTCTGATAAGGCAGCTCTGGTGTCATAGTGGTTCAATGCTATGGCTGCTAACCAAAAGATTGGCAGTTCAAATCTGCAAGGTGTTCCTTAGAAGCCCTGTGGGGCAGCTCTACTCTGTAGGGTTCCTTAGAGTTTGAATCTACTGGATGGCAGTAGGTATTTTGGTTTCCATCTGATAATTAAACGTAAGTTCTGATAAAAATCTTCTTACTGTCTAGTCAAGCAAAAGTCTGCCATTTAAGATGCAAAGAACATTCTTAGACTTCTCTGTACTCTGGAATCCAAGAGTGTGGTTAGAGAGAAAATAAAATATAAAAATGCTAAAACCATAAAACATATAACATAGAATTTTTGTTTTATTTTAAATATATTATATGTGCTATATATATAATATATAGTATATGTATATTGTAAATATAAAAATATAGAGGTAAACAAGCTGATACAGGTGTATAGACAAACACACAGATTGATGCAGCTAACTTGCATTTTTAAATTTTTGTTGTTGTTGTTCTGCAACCATCACCATTATTTCCAAAAATTTCTTTATCACTTCCAACAGAAACTCAACTCATTAAGCAATAATTCCACATTCTCCTTTTTATCCAGCCTGTGGTAAGCATAATCTACATTCTGTGTAAATTTTTTGATAAAAACAAACAAAATTCCTGTGAAGTCTCTTCTGACTCATAGTAACATTATGAGACAGAGTAGAATTGCCACATAAAATTTCCAAGGGGCAGCTTATAGTCAGCAGAAAAAGCTTCTTTCTAGTATTTTCTTTTTTATTATGATTGAATGAAAATGGACATTCTCATATAAATTTACTTGCCCACCTCTATGCAGCTCCTACTGCTCTCCCCGCCCAGTGACAGCTCACTCTTCTTCTCTGCTCCATTCATATCTTCTCCTCCCAACAGTCTCCTATCCCCTCCTCTCCATCCACTCCCCTTCCTCCAGTAAGAAGTCAGCAGGACAACTTCTTATAGATGCATAGAACCACAAAGTACACACATGATATAGTCACTCTGCGTAGCCAAGTCCAGTCCATTCTTGCCCGAGAGTTGACCTCCGTTATGATTTATGGACTGGGGCAGCATCAGGGCCAGCAGCCATGCTCCCAGTGGAACCCGAGGCCCATGAACCACCAGTTGCGGTCTTTTAATGGAGATCTCAGGGTGCATCCCTTTTTATTCTTGTGTTGCCAGTGAGACTCAACTTTGTGAGCTCCGTTGGAGCGTCCAAGCTCTTAATCACGGTGCCACCAGGGTTCCTATTACTTGATAGTTTGACTTCATAAATATTTTCCTATATTTTGTAACATGCTCATTAACTGAAGGAGGTACTTGGAAGTTGTAACTTCAGAAAATCTTGTCAGTGAGGCAATCTTCTTTTATTTTGTGGCTTATCACAATGTCCCTCCTGTAACAGACTTGTTATAAACAATATTTTGTCATGGACATTCACACATGTGAATTTGTTAAACAATAACCTATAAAACACCTTCTCCTCACATATAGAATATCTCATTATCTGATGTTTTGCATTTATAACAATAGTAAAAAAAATCTACTATCTCTTTGTTGTGGAAAACATATGCCTAGTGGTAACAGACACTGAGGTGAGAGGCAGGAGCAAGGCTGACATTCATTGTTATGTTTATATGTCAACAGCTGGGCCAGCATTCCTGGTGTTTGGGCAGTTACATAATGATTTAATTTGGCCGTTATGTAATGTGTAATTTGGCAGTTATGCAATGATACAACTTGACAATTATGTGTTGATGTGGAAACGTTAGAGGCATAATCATTAAGAGATAAAGCTACTACTCAGAAGGTCAACAGTCTGAATCTGCCAAGTGATCCTTGGGAACTCTACAAGGTGGTTTTACTCTGTCCTATAAGTTGCTATAAAAATAAACTTGATGGAAACAAGTTTTTTTTGTCATGATGTAGTCATACTGCATTCTATGATGTGATGAGGTCAATTTCCATTTTCAAGTAACACCAATTTCACATAATGACCTTGTCTTTAGAAAATAAGTGAGGAGAAAATACATTTTTTTAATGACATTATTTCTTATAGATCATCCTTTGACCTCCTTCAAATTTAATTTACCTTTCTAAAAAAAACAATTCTATACTTATTTGACTTTGACTTATAAACATGTGGCTTAAAGTTAGGGCTTTCTCTGGAAAAAATAAAAGAATCAGCACTTTAACAAACTCTGCGACTACTCTCAAATGTATAGTGTTAGAAAATCTGATTGCACAGATCAAAGTAACTATATAATGTATTCAATTTTCATATTAAAATAACTTGTTTAATAAGAGAAGTATGTTAATAAGGTCAAATATATGATCTATATTTGTATATCCAGGGAGAATATCTTTAATTGAAGCACGCACATCTGTCTAAAACACATTAACAAGGATAAAATTTATATTCCAAGCTGAACAAGAAAAAATTAAATGCATATTTTAAATGACAGTTCTCAAGAGTTTAACATTATGTCATTGAATGTCAATGATTGTTTTACAGACAGGAAAAGAAAAGGAGAAGAATCCTAGAATCATTTCAGCATATGAACCGCTGATAGTAGTCAGATTTTAGAATCAATAGAGAAACAAATGAAGATCTAAGTGTCCCTGCTACAGAAAGACCCAGAAAACTGGGGAAGCCAAGGTATTTAGGTTTTAACACAAAGCACTGGAAAGAATAGCAGAGCACTTAGAGAGAGCTCCAAGTCTTTTACAAAGAGGATCCCACTTGAGTAACTAGCTGTGCATCAGAGGCTGGGAATAAAAATCCAAAATAATTGAAGAGAATGATTTTTTGAACTCACACAAGGCTGGCAATAGTTTCTGTTCCAAAGTGCCAGAGTAGAAAACCCTCATTATTTAAAAGATTCTGGATATGCAGGAGTGTTTTGACTCTGTGGGCCAAAAAAAAAAAAAAAAAAAATTATCTAAGCTAAACACAGCCAAAAGAACTCAGTTTTTCTACCAGAAAGACTGATCAAGAATCAGTGTTACTGAAGGAAAACAATTAAGCTGTGCTGAAGGCATTAGCCAAGAGCAATGCTCCAGAAATTGACAGAATACAAGCTGAGATGTTTCAACAAACAAATGCATGGCTGAAGGTGCTCAATTGCCTGTCAAATGTGGAAGGCAGAGACCTGGCCAATCGAGTGGAAGAAATCCATATTTGAGCACATTGTAATGAAAGGGACCATACTTACAAAAGGATGAAATATCACCCAGTCCTATGCTATCCTCTTGATCTTTGCTATATTTGAGTACATCATTGTAGCCTTTGTGTCAAATCATACTGCTGAGGGACTTTGTCTGTTTTATTCAGTCTCCAATTTATCAAGCATAATGTCCCTCTACCAATACTGGTCCCTCCTAATACTATACTCAGATTATGTGAACAGACATTTTACCATTCCCACTTCCAAACAGCTCTCTGGCTGAACATCTCCAATAAGCTTGTTTGTTCTTCTGACAGTCCATGGCATATTCAGTAACCTTCTACAATACAAATATTTAAAGGTATCGATTTTTCTTCTGTCTCCCTCGTTCATTGTCCAGCTGTCGCATGCATGAGGTGATAGAAAATACTGTCCTTTAGATCAGATGCACCTTAGTCCTCAAAGTGTCATCTCTGCTTTTTAATACTTGAAAGAGACTTTTGCTACAAATTTGCTTAATGCAATGATTCTTGACTGCTGCTTCTGTGGGTGTTGATTGCAAATCCAGATAAAATGAAATCCTTGACAATTGCACTATTTTCTCTCATTATCATGATGCTGCCTGTTGGTCCAGCTGAAGATTTTTCTTTTCTTTTATGTTCAGGGGTAATCCATTCTTAGGGCTGTGTCTTTGATCTTCATTGAACTTTGAGTTCTTGTCAGTTTCAGCATGCAGAGTTGTGTCCTCTGCCTCTACAGGTTGTTAATGACTCTGCCACCAAACCTGATGCCAAGTTTTAATTTGTATAGTTCAGCTTCTGGAACTATTTGCTCAGTACACAGATTAAGTATGGTGGAAGGGTACAACTCTGAGGCACACATTTCCTGATTCTAAACTACACAATATCCCTGATTTTTCATTCAAGAAACTGACTCTTAGTCTATGCATAGGTTCAGCATCAGCCCATCAGTAGGATCAGTAGTTGGGAAACAGGTTCTTGGTAACAGAAATGACATTGAAGATTACGTGGCAGAATTTTGAGACACCAACAACTTATTTATTGGATTTTTTTTTTCAATTACATGTGCTCTTTGCCAGACGGAATAGAAAGAGAAATAAAATCTATTACATATGTGGAGAAAGATGGAAAAATCTGATGTTATCAGTTGTAGCAAGGCCTGGAGTCAACTGCAGAATACATCACTCATTGCTTAGAGGCAAGTTTGAGTTGAAACTAAAGAAAATTAAAACAAGTCCACAAAATCTGTACGATTACAACCTGGGATAACTTTGGATCACTTCTACTCTGTCCTACTGGGTCTCTATGAGTTGGGATAGACTGGGTGTCACACCACCGGAACAACAACTCCACCAGCAGCATGTGAGAGCTTCGATTCTCCTGCCTCTTATCAATAACTGGCAATGTCAAATTTCATTTTTATTTTCATAATTTTTGCTTTATACTGGTGTCGTATTATTATTTTGATTTGCATTTCTCCAATGAATATATTTTAACTGAGCATATTTTAATTGACTTATTGACTATATATGTATACATACATACATATACATATATATATGATCTGACAATTAGTTCTATAAACTTAATTGTTCTAAGTACTACAAACCTCTCTGCTGAATATCCCTGTGGTCACCATTGACTAACTCTCCTTGGGAAGATATGCACGGACACCAGTGCCTCAAACCCACTGTTGTCGAGTCAATTCCGACTCATAGCAACCCTGTAGGCCTAGTCTACACTTTAAAGCAATTTTGGACACAGTGGCACAGTGGCAAGTTCATGAACTTAATTTTATAGTTGTGTGTGAGGGAGATTTTAGCCAGTAAACAAATAATTGTATTAGAATACCCTCTCTAATCGCATAATCTGGCACCCAATGACTTTTTTGTTTACCTGAAGATAAAGGAAACATTGAAAGGAAGACATTTTGATGACATTCACGACATCAAGGGTAACACAATGACAGCTGTGATGGCCATTCCAGAAAAGAAGTTCCAAAATTGCCTTGAAGGGCAGAACAGGCTCTGATATTAGTGCATGCCCTCCCAAGGGAAGTACTCTGAAGGTGACCATAGTGATAGTCAGCAATGCATTAGGAAGCACTTAGAACAATTAGGCTCATGGACTTAATTTTCAGAATTTGTACAGATATTTGAATTTTTACCAACTTTTTTTGATGTGTTTGAGTTTATATTATCGAATTATAAGATTTATTTATATATTCAGAGTACACATCCTCTGTCAAAATGTGAATTAGACTTATTTTCCCCCATTCTATATGTTGCTTTCTAATTTTCTAAATAACTACTTTCAATTAGAAAAAGATTGAAATTTTAATAAAGACTGATTTATAATTTGATTTTTTTTACGGTTTGTGGTTTTCATGTCTTGTATGAAAATCTTAAGATATTTTGTCAAAGTTATAAAACAAAGATAGATGTCATTCTTTTTTATATGTTCATACAGTCAGAAACATTTGTTGAAAAAACTAAAATCAAGAACACAAAAAACTACATTTCCCCATTAAATTGCTTAGGAATCTTTAACAAATATCAAGTAAATATACATAGACAAATATGTTTCTGGACTCTATTGTTTTCAATTAATCTTTATGGTTAGTCTTATTGTTAAAATATTTTCTTAAGTGCTTTAACATTACAGTGAACTGGCATAGTTGTCACGAGCTCAGCTGCCAACCAAAATACTGCCAGTTCCAGGCCACCACTCACTCCCTGCTAGTGAGGCAGTTCTACTGCATGGTTGTTCTACTTTGTCTTATAGAGCCACTATGAATAAGAATCAACTCGATGACAATAGGTCTGACTTGGTTTTGGATTTATATCTGATAAGGTACATCATCTAAATTCATTTCTTTAAAGAATGTTTTGGCAACCTTTGGTCAATTGAATTTCTATATAGCATCAATATCAGCTTACCAATTTATACAGAAACAAGTTTATGCATTGTTTGTGCTGTCTTTGAATTCTCAGATCCATTTGAAGAGGTTACATGCTTTAATATTGTGCCTTCCAGTCCATGAACATGTTATATTTCTTGTTTTCTTAGCCTATAGTTTCTGTTAATATTGTTTGATTTTTTTTTCAGTGAAGTCTTGTGCATCTTTTTATAAAATGCTTCTGAAAAGTTCATATTTTTGTCCATTTCTAAATTTATGTCCTCTTGATCGACTCGATGGCACTTGGCTTTGGCTGATATTTTGGTATCTTTCCTACTCAGTCCAATCTTTATTTACTTACTGCTTTTACTCATCAATCTAGTTAACCCATTTAATCAAATTTTACATCATGTCCTGATAACATTCTTGATAAAATGTTTATTTATATTCTCCCTCTTGATAACATGGGTGATAACTTGATCTTAAAGGAATAATGAAAAAATATTCTGGGAATTCATATGAAAGACACATCTAAATCTGTAGCTATGTGGGAGAACACCAAGATTAATGTTCAAGAGCTCTAGCTCACACAGAAAGCGGAGTAGTGCATGTGTTCTGAAAGTATGATTCTGGGGTCAGTAACATCAGCACTACTGGATATTTGCTAGCAATATGAAATATTAAGTATGCACACAAAAAATTTAAATGACTCTAAGAATGTTTGAAACATAATTTTAAAAAATCTAAATGACTGCTTAGATAATAAAATGGATCATGATTTGGTACATTTAAAAATTAATAAAT
This sequence comes from Heterohyrax brucei, assembly GCA_028571685.1. NCBI lineage: Eukaryota > Metazoa > Chordata > Mammalia > Hyracoidea > Procaviidae > Heterohyrax > Heterohyrax brucei. The sequence goes on along the minus strand of CM053159.1, from coordinate 51,778,888 downwards.
ATTATGTTACACAGAATCTACAGCACACTTTTAAAGGTGTCAGAAAAAAAGTCAGCAAACACCACTGTTCTCTGCTTTACTGCCCGGTGTTTTAAGCTTCAGAGTAAAAGGTCTATCTGCTGTCAGCCTGCAAGCTTCCTGTCACAAGACAAGCAACCTCTGACACTTTGGAATATCCTTTATGCATACGGCAATCAATAGGCCTGATATATCAGATGCATGCTTTTTAACCCTAAAATTAATTTATTTTTATTTCAAATTGTTGGATAAAATGTAGAGGGCACCAGGACATGGACAATGTAAGTGCTTTTTACTCTGTCATTTTCTTGAAAGATTAAAAAGTATGAATAAGAAATACAGAAGAGTCTACAGGGCACCACATGTTGTTAGACATGGTTCTAATAAGCTACCTGTGAGAGAAGTAACATCAACTGATTGAGAATGAATGAGGCTTATTCCCTTTGAGACAAGACTGAGAAGTGAAGTGCAAAGAATTCAAGGAGAAATGAATACCAAGAAAAATTGGTTTGTCTCACCAGTCATGTTCAGGCTATTCAGAAGACACTTTTATAAAAGTAAATGAATTCTCATTCATTTTTGATATTCTGACTTTGCCTGGCTTCCACAATGTTTTATGTGTATTGGTATATATATCCTGACCAAAGTGGGAGGGAGTGGGAAATGCAAAAAGCACTCTGTTAGGTTGGCTTGATGTAGAGTACACTGAAGTTTGCCAAAACAAACAGAAATGAAGCTTTAGTTAATGGAATAAGTAGAGATCTCCCTGCACTGGATTCACTTTTAAAAACTCACTAAAGTTTGGAATTATTGTTACAAATAAACAGATTATCAAACTCTCATCCATAACATAAAACTTATAAGATAGTGCTAAATGCCATTTTCAATATGTGTTCAATTTGTGTGTACAAGTTCTTGGCAGCTTAGAGCTCTCTTAGGCGCTTAGTTTCCAAATTCCTTTCAAGACCTAATTATTTCCTCTTTTGAGTTTTTTGTTGATACTATGTGTTTTCACTAATGGAGAGATGCTGATTAAAGGACCAATTCTGAAGTTTTGTTATGAGTTATAGATTTTCGTATCCATTATCTGGGATCGCATATATCCCCAGCAGATATTTGGCATAGTAAATTCTACAAATATCAGTCAATAATAATTTTTATTTTTATGTTTTTAATTTTATTTCTTGAAAATTTGCAAATCGTGAAGTAAAACATAAAGGTTCCTGGAAATGACTGTACATATATTTTATTCTAGCCTTATCAGTCAGCCTTTTTATTATTTTTGATGAAACATTTTAAGACATAGTACAATGCACTCCTTCCTACAGTAAAAGCAGTACTTACAGAGATAATTTTTTCAGAAAAATTACTACAGAAGTGAATTCTTTATTGCTGCAAAACAATACTGACACCCAAAATAAATAAAACAAAAGCAATCTGAATCTCAGAAAAATTAGCACCACTGTGCAATTCTTCATTATAACAAAAGCAGTACTAACAGCTAAGAAGCAGAAACTGATGCCCTAGAATGCTGCAGAACTGATTCCAACAGTGCTTCTGATTGTGACATGTAGGAGAATCATTGAACCCTACCACTGAATGTAAGGTAAGCACAAATTACAACAGTTCCAATCTCTTGTAACATACCACTGCAATGTATTCTTTCTTCTTTTAAAGATGTTATTTATTGTTCAGAAAGTAGAAAAGCAGCGAGCCAGTAACACCTAGAAGCAGTGAGTGGCATCAAGAAGAAAATGGCCACTATGACTGAATATAATAACTTATAACTAGAAATAGCTTATTCTAGCAATAAATATATCCTCATGGGAAGATCATAACTGAGAGACACAGGAGAAGCCTTATCTCCTAAAATGAAAGATATGCCTGTCAAACACTGAGAAATTTCATATATCCAGGAGGCATCAAGTAAGCTAAAACTCTATCTGTACATAAAAGGCTCCAAGTTAGGGTTCCTGAGATTTATGCATTTCAAAAATGTTCCTACCTTGTGGTTAAATACATTACAATAGGGCTACCTCCTTTTCAAAGAACTCATGAGTGGGATACTGTACATCCCCCTGGTTTTGAAAAGGATATTTCAGTAAAAGGATAAAATATCAGCAGGTTAATTCTACAGTTAAACTAAATGCCAGCAGTTAAGAAACATATAAAAGATGTGTGAAACTTAGAGCTGAAATATTTTAATTTGCTGACAAATAATTTTCCTCATTTTATCAATAGGATTGACTACAATAAGTATTTTGAGTGTACCAATCAAGTAGTTGCTTGAAACCCTTTTATAAATTTTAAAAGCCACATCATTATTTAACTTAAAATTATCAGTTAAGTGCCACTTTTATCTCCATAATACTTTTGAGATAACGCTAAGAAATTATTACAAATTGGTGGCACAAGAGAATGTAAATCTATTCTTTCACAGTTTTAGACATTAGAATTCCAAAGTCAAAGTATACATGCATGTCCATCCAGCTTCTGGAGGCTTTAGGGAAGAATCTGTTGCTTGCATCGGGCAGGTTCTGTTGGGTGTAGGCGCTCCTTGGTTTAGTGCTTTATTTCTCTAATCTCTGCCTCCATGTTTCTATCACCCTCTCCTCTTTTGTGTTTGTGTGCTTTTGCTCTTGCTATTTAATTTAGGGTCACCAAATAATCTAGAATAAATATCTTTTCTAAGAATCCTTAAAATTGTCTTTTTTTTTTTTTTACCATATAAAATAATGTTACTCTTTTAGCACATAAGGTAATATTCACAGGTTCAGGGACAAAGGCCTGGAGATACCTGTTTGGGGGCACTATTTAGCAGACTAATGTCTCCTGTTTCAGTGACAAAATAAATTGCAACCAATTTATATAAAGAGTCTTCCAGTAAGGGTGTACTATCTTTGAACTTGCATTAAATAAATTGAGTAAATAATAAACAGCTTCAATTGTTTTATTACTGTGAAGTACATCTGATGGCATTATGTGTGGAAAAAACTTTGAGTAAATGGCCACCACGTCACCTTCCAAATGAGGCCAAAACTAACCAGTTATCGTAGCCCAATATCTTTCACTATTGACAGTCACAGCCTCACCACCTTCTTCTTGGAAAAAATAAGGGCCAGTGATTCTGCTGCACCAAAATCCATACCAAACAGTAATTTTGGGGGTTGAAGTGGATGTTGTTGAATCTCCCCTGGATTCTCATCACTTTGTTTTTTAATGAAACCATTCATCCCAAAGTGGGACTCCTAACTGAAGATGATTTTTCATGCAAAAGTGGGGTCAACTTTCAATTGCTCCGGAGCCAGTTAGCAAATGTACGGCACTATCTATGGTCATTGGACTTCAGCTCTTTAGTTAAAACAGTTTTGTAAAGGTGAAGATTCAAGTTTAGATTCAAAATTGACCAGACTATGGTTGAAAGGCCCAGTTCTTGTGCTCCACAGCAGTTGGTTAGAATGGATTCTCCTGCACGCTCTGACAAATGGTGGTGATGTTTTCCTTGAAACATGTGCTTTCTTGAGGCACAGCTGTTGTCTGATTGGCTGCAGACCTCGTTGTCTCAAATTTTTTGATTAAATGTTGAGTTGTTCTCTTGGGGGATGATTATATGCATGGTAAATTTCACATAGAGCATGGAATGTTTGGCGAATGGAACACCCATTATGATAACAAACTTTAACAATTTCTATATGTTGTTGAATAATGTGACTTTTCATAGGTATTTGTCAAAATTAATTAAAAAAACATGACAAATATGGCCTTTATAGCTTCACGAATACAGCCGCTGTGAGCTGTCAGAAATAGGACATCCTTATTGGAAAACCCTTTACGTTGAAAACATCACCTAAAATGTAATTTATTATTAAATGTGTTTGTCAAAAATGAAAATAATACTATAAGCTAACAAAAGACAAAATGCATTTTCCAATCTGAAGTAAAATAATGTTTTTTAAATTTTGCTCTTAAGAGCTCCTTGCCATTGAACAGATTCTGATTCATGATGACCCCTTGTCTGCTGGAATAGAGTTGTTCTCCATGGGGTTTCCAGTGCCTGCTTTTTTGGAAGTAAATTCCCAGGCATTTCTTCTGAGAAGATTTTAATGTCCTCCAATAGCAAACTTTTTGGTCAGTAGTAAGTTCATTATCCTTTAGCAGCACCCAGGGACTGTTAATAGTTGTAGACAAATATACTTTCTCATGACATAATTTGTAAGCTGTTTTTTTGTTTTTTATTTTTTAATCTTTATTATCAAATTATATTTTAAAGGGAAACCCTGATGGTGAAGTTGTTAAACGCTGTTGCTGCTAATCAAAAGGCAGGCAGCTGGAATCCACAGGACATTCCTTGGAAACTCTATGAGGCAGTCACATGGTGATGCATGGAGAAAAGCACAGTTGTAATTTTTTAAAATATATATGTCATGCATTTTTGGCTATATTCCAAACCTCAAATTATTATCTTAAGCACTTTTTATAATGTATTCTTACTTCATTTTGAAGACCAGTGTTGATACTGTTCAGAGACCTTTCATAGCGGAGGTATTGAATTTAAATTAACTTCCAGTTTTGTTTTGTGTTTTTATTAAATAAATAATGAAAGTGTACATACTCTGTGCTTACAATACTGGGTTAAGACAGGAGGAGTACACAAGTTGTGTCGAAGTCCCGTTAATATTGATCTTCTTACTACTGTGTATTGTCACCAATTTCACCCTACCAAATTTCTAACAGCTATCTAATCTAAACTCTCGCCCCTTGCCCTCCCACCCTCCCACCCTCCCTACCCTTTGTAGTCTTTTCTGTTATGTATGAGTATGCTTTTAAGTTTTTATTGTAAGGGTCTGATATAATTGTCCTTTTGTCGCTGACTAGTTTCACTCAATAAAATGTCCTCCATTTGAGACCAAATTGAGAGCTGTTTACTGCTATCACTGTTGTTCAAAAACTTCCAGTTTTGAATGTTCTACAATACCTTGGATGACATAACTATAGCATTCAATTGTTTTCATTTTTCTTTTTTTTTTATCATGACTGTGTGAAAATGTACATTCCCATGTAAATTTACATGCCCACCTATATGCAGCTTGCACTATTCTCCCTTCCTAGTGACAGCACACTATTCCTCTGTGATCCATACATGTCTCATCCTCCCAACAGTCTCCTTTCCCCTTCAACCACCCACTCTCCTTCCTCCAGCCATAGGTCAGCAGGATGATATCCAATAGATGCATAGAACCATAAAGTGCATCCAATATATGGTCACACTGCATTGCCAAGTCCAATCCATTCATGTCCAAAGAGTGGAACTTTGTTATGATTCATGCGCAAGGGCAGCACCAGGGCCAGGGGCCATGATCCCAGGGGAATCCCGTAGCCAATGGACCATCAATTGTGGTCTTTTAGTGGAGATCTCAGGGTGCACCCCTTTTTATTCTTGTGTTGCCAGTGAGACTCAACTTAGTGAGCTTCATCGCAGCTATCACTTGTGATGGCCGGGCACCATCTGGTTCTTCCAGCCCCAAGTCGATGTAGGCACCCACTCTTGTGGGTCTCTCTGTCCTCTAGTTTGTCTTTACCCCATGTCATCTTGGTCCTCGGTGAGCATCCGTTCCTTCTGAGTTGGGACCATTTGCTGTGACCTTGGATGGCAGCTTGGCAGCTTTTAAGACCCCAGACGCCACTCACCAATTTGAAGTGCAGAGAGCTGTCTTAGAAAAATGCTAGTTGTGCCAATTGGCCTCAATTTCGTCCAAGAGCATGGTCCCGTGCCCCCTGCCCTAGCTACTCTGTCCTTGCAATATTAGGTTAAGATGGAAGGAGTATTCAAGTTATGCTGAAGTCCACCTAATATTGTTATTGTTTCTAATGTGTGCTATCACCGATTTCACCCAACCAAATTTCTAGCAACTGTCTAATTTAAACCCTTCCTCCCTTCACCCTCCCTCCTTCCCCTCCCTTGCAGCTATCAAAGAGTCTTTTCTTCTATACATAAATCTGTTTTTGAGATCTCATCGGGGTCTTATACAATATTTGTCCTTTTGTCACTGACTACTTTCACTCAACATAATGTCTTCTAGTTGAAACCAGGTTAGGAGATGTTTCCTGGAAACATTATTATTCTTTATCATTGCATAGTGCTCCATTGAGTATATATACCATAGTTTATCCATCCATTCCTCTGTCGTTGGACATCTGGGTTGATTCCATCTTTTTGCTATTGTGGACTGTGCTGCAATAAACATTCTTGTACATGTGCCCATTGGTGTGAAAGGCCTTGATTTTGTAAGATATATTCCAAGTAGTGGAATTACTGGATCAAATGGTATACCTATATCCATTTTTTTAAGGAAGTGCCAGATTGCTTTCCAAAGAGGCTGGACAGTTTTGCAACCCCACCAACAGTGTAGAAGAGTTCCACTTTCTTCACAGCCTCTCCAGTATTTGTTGTTTAGTGTTTTTTGGGTCATGGCCAACCTTGTTGGGGTGAGATGGTATCTCATTGTTGTCTTGATTTGAATTTCTTTAATAACTAAAGATCGTGGACATGACCGCATGTGTTTTTTGGCTGCCTAGATCTCCTCTTTAGAGAAATGTCTGTCCATTTCCTTTGCCTATCACTTAATTGGATGATTTATCTTCTTCTTATTGATATTTTGTAGTACCTTATAGATTATGGAAATCAGGCGTTGGTCTGACATAGAGTTGCCAAATATTTTTTCCCATTCCATAGGTGGCCTTTTAATTCTATTAATAAAATCTTTGGATGAGCAAATGTGTTTGATTCTTAATAGTTTCCTTTTATCTGTTTTCTCTTCTGTTGATTGTGGTTGGTTAGACAAATCTTGAAGTCTGTCTACGTTGTGTATGTTCTTGTTTTTCTATATATTATTTCATTGTAAGCACAGTTTTGTGTAGCACTATGAATAAAATATCTTTGTTTTGGAAAAGTTTAAAATTTCAACCTGCTTGATTTTGAAGACAAAATATCTTTCAGCTTTAATTTTAAGTTTGCCAAGAGTCAGAAATAACAGGAAAGGATTTGGGATTCAGATATTTACCATATTATGTAACAATCATTGAATAGTCATACAGCTTTTTTCTGATACATTTATTGATATTTTAATTATTACTCTTATTTGTCTTTATTCATTAAAATTGAACAATTAGACAAAGCTAATTGTCTTCAACTCAGTCACATTCATTTTAATACCAAAAACCAAACCAAATGCACTACCCTAGAGTCAACTGCAACTCATAGCGACCCTATGGGTATGTGATGAATTAATTATATCAAAAGTACATTTCCAATATACAGGCTTCTAGAAAATTATTCATAAAATGCTGTCAGATCCTACAGTGAACACATACAGCCATTAAAATTTGTATACATAAATTTGAGTTTTAAAAAACGGCTACTCAGGAAAATACAAAACAATTTATTTGAAGAAAATGTTAAAATAAATGACTTGACAAACTGATGTAGAAGTTAGAATAAGAGTTATATTTTAATCATATCAACTTTTAAATAGCATTAGATTATTTTTGCCGTTTCTAAAATGTGTCTGGATACTAATGTATTGAAGACATCAGGGATATTTCAGTAAGTGAGCACACAGCTTATTTTGGACTGAGGCTTCAGAAACAGTGTTGTAAACATGTTTCATATCCTTGTCATAACTGTCATAGCTGACATTTTAGCACCATTCACTGGAACAAAATGCAAATGTAATTGTGTGGCATATTTTTTAAAATTATTTCTCTGAATGTAATCTTTGCAACACTTTCATGTTAACTATTCTTTTTCCAGAGTTCTCTTAAAATTTCACATTTTTAACATCAATAGTTGTCACCAATTAAATATACATATATGATTGAGATAACGTCTACATTCAATTCCTCTTACCTGAGGTCTATTGGGCTGAATATCCTCCTGGAAGAAAAATAATTAGAAAAGATGACTATGTCTGCTTTACCTAATTAAAATGTTTAAATTATAAATAGCAAGGCTTTTTTTGTATGCACTGAAATATATACTTTTGTCTTTTAATACTATTTTTGAAGTGACTTTCCAGTCATTATTTGAATAATGAAATAACACTGCAATGTATATTATAATGAACTCTAAATATTACTAATTTAAACTTTAATATTAACTAGTATGTTTTAACTATTAAAGATGCGAAGTTTTAGAAAATTTAATTATTTAAATACTCAATCAAACTCAGTGCCATAGAGTCTATTCCAACTCATAACAACCCCATAGGGCAGAACAGAACTGCTCCATAGAGTTTCCAAGGGGCACTTGGCAGATTTGAATGGCTGACCTTTTGTTTTGTATGTGTAGCATTTAGTCACTACGCCACCTACATTTCCATTTAAATACTTACAAATAAATATTATATTAAACAATATCCAAAAGTTTTTGAGAATATATATTAATGTTTATCAATAACTTATTATAAAGTTATCCACTATGCATCTTATTACCCACTTGATCTCTCAAATCCACAGTATACCAATTTTCATGCCTTCTAGCAATGAATACACAAACACACACACAAGCACTCAAGGAAATAAGAAGGGAAATGAAATTTTCCTCCTTCTGATAACAATTCTCAACAATTCATCAAGAAAGTTGTAATAAATATTTTCATTAAACACCAAAGAATACCACTAAATTAATTACTAGAAGATATTTTTACCTTTCCCAATTGTGTTTATATAAGTTATACACTGATGTGTGCATATGCATTGTATACAGATTAGTATACATGATCTCTGTCATTCTGTCATTAAAGATGTAGATTCATTACATTCACTTTTTGGTTGTTTGTGTATGTGTGTATATATATATAATATATATATATGCCTACTGTAAGCATACTCAACCCACCAGGAAGGATTGATTATATAAGACTTTTTCAAAGGTAATATGACTTTCATACAAAATATTAGAACACAATGGATTTTAATTGTTTCTCATAATCATCTTCCTTGTATTCTCATTATCATAGACTTGTGGTTCCCCCAAAATAAATATTTTCTGCAGTAATGAACAACACCAAAAAACCAAACCCACTGTCATGTAGTTGATTCCAACTCTTAACTACACTATGGGACTGATAGAACTGTCCTATAGAGTTTCCAAGGATTACCTGGTGGATTTGAACTGCCTGTCTGTCAGTTAGCAGCCATAGTAGGTAACAGCTATGCTACAAGGTTATCTGAAGTAATGCAAATTATGCTCTAATTCATTCACAACACTTACATTTACATTTATATAACCAAAATCTAATGGTCAAATTTGAAATGTGAGTTTTCATACTGTACATAGATGTTTAATTTCTCCAGTAAAATTAAGATTGAGACAAGTTGCATTCAGCCATTCTTAAAGTAAAATGAAAGAAATGCATTTATTAGTCTATCTAGGACATTAATCCATATAATTTAATAATAATTTAAGTAATAAAATCTGACATACTCAATTGCAGCAATATATTGACAAGGAACTGCCAGAAATTCAAGTCAGATTTACAAGAGGATATAGTACCAGAGACATCACGGTGGATATCAGATGGATCCTGGCTGAAAGCAGAGAATAGCAGAAAGAAGTTTACCTCTGTTTTAATGAATATGCAAAGGCATTCAACTGTGTGGATCACAACAAATTATGGATAATATTCCAGATAACATGAATCCCAGAACATTTAATTGTACTCATGAGAAATCTGAACATGAATCAAGAGATAATCACTCAAACAGAATAAGGGAATACTGCATGATTTAAAGCCTGGAAAGGTGTATATCAGGGTTGTGTCCTTTCACCATGCATATTCAATTTGTATTCCGAGTAAACGATGTAAGAAAATTGACATCAAGAAGTAGAATGAGGCATCACAACTGGAAGGAAATTCATTAACAAACTTTGTTATACAAATGATACAACCGTGTTTGATGAAAATGAAGAGAACTTAAAACACTGAGGAAGATCAGAGACCACAGCACGGATTATATCTTAACACAAAGAAAACAAAAATCCTTCCAATTTGACCAGTAAACACCGTCATGATAAATGTAGAAAATTTTTAAGCTGTCAAGAATTTAATTTTACTTGGATCAACAGTCAACATCCAAGGAACCAGCAGTCAAGAAATGAAAATACACATTGCACTGGGCAAATCTGCTGCAAAATACCTCCTTAAAGTATCAAAATGCAAAGATGTCAACTTGAGAATTAAGCTGTGTCCAACCCAGCCATGATGTTTTCAATCACTTCATATGCATGCAAAAGCTGGACAATGAATGAGAAAGACTGAAGAAGAATTGATGTCTTTCAATTGCAGTGTTGGCAAAGAATATTGCATATATCATGGATTGCCAAAAAAAAAAAAAACAAAAAAACTCCAACACTCCAACAAATCTGTCTTGGAAGTACAACCAGAATGCTTGTTGGAAGCAAGGATGGTGAGACTATGTCCCATAGAGATCAGGCATGTGAAGAGTGATCAGTCCCTAGAGAAAGACATCATGTTTGACTAAGTGGAGTGTCAGTGAAAGAGAGGATGACCTTAAAAGAGATGGATTGAGGAAGTGGCTTCAAGCGTAGTAGGGACTGTGAAGATGTTTCAGGACCTGTCAGTGTCCTGTTCTGTTGTGTATGGGGTCACTATGAGTTGGGCTTGACTCCATTGCATCCGTCTTTACATTAACCCTATAGAGTAACTGTTAATATCATGTTTTCACACGTAAGCAAACAGAGGTCCTTAAAAGTTTCCAAAAGAACACATGCTCAGACAGCTAAATAAGAGGGCATTCACATCCCACTCCAAAGCTATTCACCGAATAATCAAACAAAACAAAAACAACAAACTCTATGTCTTCCAGTGTTCATTTTCATAGAGATGATTAATTTATCTTGTAGTCCCTTAAGCTAGTAATATAAACAAAAACTACCACTTGTTAATCTTATGTGTTTTAATTGTAGGAAATCAGATGAAGCTTAAAAGAAATAAATTTGTCATATAAAGTGAAGAGCTTAACAGCGTATGCCTGAAGCCAAGTAACAGAAGAGTATCCAAATATTCTTACTTTAAATAGAGTGGAGCTGGTAGATAATGTATAATTGTTCTGAAAGAAATTATATGTTAAATTTAACATGATACTGGAATAGACAAGTGGAAATGTCATGTAGACAGTTGAAAATATACAATTAGGATATTAGAATAATTTGATACATGAATATTTTTCTTTATTAAAATCCAAAATATAAAGGCCAGTGAAACTTAGAATACTACTAAAGATTACAGAAGAGACAGAAATGATGTAACACCCATCAAGTTAACCCTTATGGTATGATTCCTAAAAAGTTTTTCACAAATTCTCAAACTATGAAATATAGTTTGCAAGGAAAAAAAGATTACAAAATAGCTTCATTTATTGATACACTCAAGAGTGTATCAATAGACACAACCAGGCTCCCCAAGGGATCAGATTACCAGGCTAACATTTGCTGAACACAGTTTCAGGAACCATCTAGTTCAGCTGGTTTAACAGTTTACAAATTTTTTCTTTTCTTTTTTTTCCAAGTGCCGTTGAGTCGGATCCGACTCATTATGGTCTATGTTCTTATTTGGTGAGTAATGTCTGGCTTTATAAAATTTTGTGAGAGACCATCTAAGATATTCCACAATCTTACCTTGTCTGGAGCAATGGCCAAAGAAGAAAACCAAAGACAGAAGAGAAAGACATGAGTCAGATCCGATTCGATGGCACTTGGTGCTTGGCTAGTCCCAAGGACTAGTTAGATCACAACTACTGCAGCTCTCACCTGACTGAGTCCAGCACAACTTGATGGTGCCCAGCTACCACTCCTGCGTGCTTCACAGGGATCACAGTAGATTGTCCTAGAAAGAACTGAAGAAGAATATAGGACAAAATTTGTATTCACACACACACACACACACAAAAGAATAGACTTACTGGTCTGACAGATATTGGAGAAACACCTAGAGTATGGCTCCCCAGACTCTTTTTTAATTCAGTACTAAAGTCACTCATGAAATTCTCCTTTCAGCCAAGTATTAGACAAGCCCATAAAACAAAACGTGATCAAATGGACACACTCACTCAGGGGCAAGGACAAGAAAATAGGAAAGGACAGGAAAGATGTCAATAATAAGATAATGATTGATTTTATGTAGCTTATGGAAAATTAGAAGGAGCCCTGACAGCACATTAAGCACTCGGCTACCAACTGTGAGCTTGATGGTTTGATCTCGTCCAGTGGTGCTGCAGGAGAATAGATACAGAGATCCTCAATAGCAGCCTTATAAGACAGAGTAGAACTGCCCCATAGGGTTTCCAAGGAGTGACAGGTGGATTCGAACTACCAACCTCTTGGTTATCAACTAACCTCTTAACCACTAAGCCACTAAGACTAAACCTAGAAAACCCTAAGGAGCAGCTCTACTCTGTCACATGGTTCACTGTAAGTCAGAATCACTTTGACAACATCCAGAAACACCAAGATGGAAAATTGCATCTATTTATCAAAATATTTTTTTATTAAAAAATATAAACTGACTAATAAAGCAGTGCCCAATAAAGTATTTTGAATGTTTGATACTAGTAGTTTCAATAGAATGTTAGTATTATTTACTGATTTACCTTTACTCTACAAGGAATCTTTACTAAATGCATTAGAAAATATTGCTTAAAGGTATATACTAACAATACTGAATAAGCAAGTTTTCAGTTTGATTTTTTTTTTCTTTTTGGCTTCAGGGTTAGTGGCAATATGTTTACATATATTTCTTTAGTCACTGCTTTTGGGTCATTTTTTATTTATTCTGTATTGCTTATGTTTCCTTTGTTGCATAGACACTTGTGATGATAAGAGAAGAGACAGCAGCACTACCAGATAACGCCAACTAAAGTTTCTACCTGATGTTTCTTCCACTTGTGTGACACCTTTGGCTATAATCTTCTCCTTCATGAGTAATAGAGCTTAATTCCACAGGATGCAATATGAGAATGCAGGGTCCCTTTACTAGATTTCTGTTGTTGTTGCTGTTTTTCCTTTATAGGTACTTAGTGTATTTTGATATCCTTTCTTAGGAATTTTATCTTAAGAAATAAAATGTAATAAGCAAGTCTTCATGATATCCTTATGCTTCTAGGGAATCAGCAGTTGAACCTGACCACAGCAACTAGACACATTCATATCTCCTTAAAACATTTCTTCAGAACAGAACAGTGACAGGGAAGCTACAGGGAAGAACATTTACCTTTCAGAGATAAATATGGGGCAGTTCTACACCACCCTACAAGATTGCTCTGAGGGTCTCTCTAGAATCTCCTGCAGAACCACTGGATGGGATCAAATCACCAAGCTCACAGTCGGCAGCCAAGCACCTAATGGGCCATCAGCGCTCCTTCCAGTTTTCCATGGCCTACATAAAATCAATCATTATTTTGAAGAAAATGAGAAGTTTGCTTTACACAGTGCGGTATTCAGCATAAAGGATTTAAGGGATTAAATTCTGTGTTTTTACAGTGCATGCTAATTGAATTTAATTACCTGTACACACTTGAGAATATCTTTCCATATGGTATGGACCTTCTGAATTCCTGATATAATGGCAAACATTTTTATTGTAGACGAAACTGAATGAAAATATAAAAGAAGGATTTGTGGTATGAAGATACCACATTTTAAAATAATCACATGTTAATGAACAACAATAACATTACATAACTTAATATGAATACTTTAGACAAAGTTACTTCTATTACTCAAAAGCAGCAAATTTAAGTTGAATTCTCAACGGGTTTTGATCTTTGGACAGATGATGATAGGCTGTTGGAGAAAGCATTCTAAGACACTTATGCGTGAACGGAACCTTATGAACGGTATGTAATAGGAAAAATCCTTGTTTGGGTCGCCATGAATCAGATCCGACTCTACGGCACTTGGCTTGGCTTATCTACATTGTCTCAGTGATAATAGAACTATCATCCCCTCAGTTGCCCCAAACAAAACTTGGTAAATATTTTTCCCCCCTTATCTCTGTCCAGTCTATTTCAAGCACTTAACACAATCAATATAGCCAGCCATATAAAGAAACCATAATGCAAGAAGTAAGGTTTACAGACAGAAACAAATGTTCCAAAAAAACAGCTGTTACATATTGAAAGACTATATAAAATGTGTAGGGTTTTATTTTTTAAAGTCCTAATTTTGGATGTTAGGGAATTTGATTCAGTCCCAGAGGAGACTCATTTAGACTTACTGTGGACATAGATAACACGCTACGGACTGTGTGCAATACCTTGTACCTACAAAATCTGAGTACTGCTCAGTTGTTCGACAACTGCTTATGCTTATACAACTTATCATGTCATTTGAATTACCTAGCTAGTAATAGGTTTTGTTACTATTATTATCAAAATAAACCCGCTAAACCAAACTCGGGAAACCCTGGTACTTGGGAAACAGTAGTTCAAGTGCTATGAGAGCTAACCAAAAGGTCAGCAGTTCGAATCTGCCAAGTAGAACCTTGGAGCAGTTCTACCCTGCCCTGTAGGGCCACTGTGAATCAGAACCAACTCAACAGCACTGGGTTTTCTGCTTTTAAACCAAACTCACTGCCACCGAGTCAATTGCAAGTCATAGTGACCCTATAGGACAGAGCTGGACCTTAGGAACATATAGAATTAAAAAAAAAAGGTATCATCTTCTTCACCTATACCGTCTTGGTGATGACAGAACTAAGATACACTTAGTTACCCAGAACAAAACTTGGGAAGTAATTTCCCAATGGGCACCTGGTGGATTTGAATTGCTGACGTTTTGGTTAACAGACGTAGCACTTAACCACTATGCCACGAGGGTTTTCACTGTCATCACAAAAAAGAAAACCACTCCTGTCTGGTGGATTCCAACTCCTAGCCAGTCTATAGTACAGCAGAACTGCCCTATAACATTTAAAAGCTTATTAGTCTGTCATGATTGAATTGTGTCCACCCCAAAATGTACCTGACATGCTTCATAGAGTTATCTTGTCTGTACTTTTTAAGGAAGCATCCCTGGAGAAGTATAAATGGTTAAGTGCTGGACTACTAACCGAAAGGTTAACAATTGAATGTCACGCAGAGCTGCGTCAGAAGTAAGGCCTGGAAGTCTGTTTTCAAGAGATCACAGTATTTAAAAACTCTATGCAGTAGTTTCAATCTGAACACTTTAAGTCATCAAGAGTCAGATTGAACATGATAGCAACTACCAACAACCCAACCATCTCAACAACAGTCTTCAGAGATGCAAGTCACCAGATCTGCTGCCAGCCAAGCCAAGTGCCGTCGAGTCGGATCCGACTCATGGCGACCCTGCTGAGGGGGTTCCAATTGCTAATCTTCAGTTAAATGCAAACCATTTGTGTCACTCAGGGACTTTTCATACATCATACTAATGCTTAATTTCTAAAATACGTTTTCTTTCAGTAAATTATCTATTGGAGATTCTGTGATAGCATCTTCAATCATGTTATGCCCTTTCTAACTTGAAAATCTTCTCTTTCACTTGTATATTTACACTTCAGCTGAAATGATCTATTGCTCCCAAAACATTCAACAATAGTTCTGTAAAACTATTAATGATTCATAAATCCATTTAAATTTCTATACTTTTTCTTACTTTACCCATTTTTCAAAGATAAATTCTCTATTTAAAATCATAGGAAGATCACACTAGTGAAAGCCACATTCAAAGTTTCCTATTTTTGTTTCTAATTTGTATATTAATGGAAATCTCAACAGTCACAGGGCAAGAGGATGACAGGGAACACAGTTCTCTGCCTTGGATTAGAGGTGTCTGCTTCAGGGCAAGGGACTGCACAACTGTTACCATTAGTACATAAACAATGATGTAATGACAAACATTTTTATAAAGGTGATGTTATAACAAAGAAACAGAGGCAAAAAATATATATGAACTGTGTTTGTCTCCTTTCCAAGATATTTGTGCAATTCAGTGCTCACTTCTCTTTTTCACGTCACTTTCTTCTAATATTAGGAGACGCGACGGCACTTGGCTTGGCAAGTGACGGTAACTGCTCTAACAGCAGTTCAAATCCATCAGGTGCTCCTTGGCAACTCTATGGGGCAGTACTACTCTGACCTCTGGGGTCGCTATGAGTGGGACCCAACTCGATGGCTGCACATTTAACTGCTGTAAACTCTAAAGGATAAACTAACAGTGCCACACCTCACCCTCAACTGAACCTTATCAGCCCACATATGTGATCATACTATCCTATCAGCGTCTTCAGCATTACACATTCTTTCCATTAAAAGAGAAGCAAATGCATTGAATGTGGGAGTCAAGGAACATATACACATGGCAGAAAAAATGACATTGCCGGAGTTTCTAACACAAACTGCTTAGGTATTTTTTCTCCAAATGACATTACCACCAGGAAGTATCATCACTTGCTTTACAGTGTTTGAGGTTATGCCCTTTTATGTCCACAAGCACTTTCTGCTTTATGGTTGTAGAGCTGTAACAGAGCTAGATATTGATCCAAATAAATGCGGACCACATTTTCTATTTTTAGAGAGTATAGAGATTTTCATTATTTTACCTCAGGCTATGTAAGATGTAATCATATAATCTTTTCTTAGAGAATTGGCTTAATCAAGTACCAAACAACAGAGAGAAAACATGTTAGCCAGTTTAACTGTGTCTTAACCTGGGGCTCTTTGCAAGCATAGCCTGAGTCAGAAACCCAGAAAACCTTTTCATTTACTTGGAAAATGATCCCTGAGATCAAGAAAGACAGTCTTGAGAAGTGAAATAAGAACAAAGGAGAATATATAAGAAGTATTGCCGAGGTGACTGCGGCTAAGGGTGGCTGGTTCACATGCTCACTGAGTTTCTCTGATGAGATACAGTCTTCATTTTACGGTTTGTGCATAAACTGAAGAGAAGAAAAGCTTATATTTAAGGAGAAATCTAAGCTTTAAGGAGGTTCATAACTCTCCCATTAACTCTGTAGAGATCTTTAAGCATCTAAATGATGTCTGGTCTTGAGTCCTTTATCAGATTAAAATGATGTGGAGTTTTACTTCAGACTCTAAGGTATTTGGGGGGGAAACGGAACTAGGGCAATAGCATGTTTGAAAAGATAGCATTTCCCTCACTGGTCTCCTTTAATAAAGAATGAAGAGATAGTATACTGAGACTTAGATATCAACAGTCTACAGAGAGGGTCATATTCTAAATTCCTAGGCATTAAACTCCTCTTGGCAGCAACACAAGCAACTGGTGTTGAAAAGTTGAGACACAAAATGACTTTTAAATGAATGAGCAAAAAGAAAACCACTGCCATCTGGTGGATTCCGACTCCTAGCCAGTCTACAAGACAGCAGAACTCCCCTATAAGGTTTAAAAGGCTATCAGTCTCTCATGATTGAATTGTGTCCTTCCAAAAATGTGTGTAGCCATTTGCCTTGGCTATGACTCCCAATATTTTGTGGTTGCCTTCCATTCTGTGATTTTCCTACCCTGTATGTTAAAGAGGATTAAGGTGGGACTGTAAATCCCTTTCTAAGGTCACCTCCCGGCTCCACTCTAAGAGGAGTTTCCCTGGAGTGTGGCCTGCACCACCTTTTATCTTTTCATCTTACAAGAGATGAAAGGAAAGAGAAGCAAGGAGATAGCTGGGAACTTCATGCCATCAAGAAAGCAGCACCAGAAGAGCGTGTCCTTCAGACCTGAGTTTCCTGGGCCAGGATGCTTATCAATTATAGACTGATACAGCATGACGACTTGCCCCCAGAGCCAACAGAGACAAAGCCTTCTCCTGGAATGGACAGCCTGAATACAGGCTTGTAGTCTACAGGACTGTGTAAGAATAAACTTGCCTTTGTTAAAGCCGTCTGTTTGTGATATCTCTATTAAAGCAGCACTAGCTGATCAAAACACAGTCTTTAAAGCAGAGTGTCACATCTTCCGCCCATTGAGTGACCACCGACCTTTTGGTTAGCCGCCCAGTGCTTTAACCACTGTATTGCCTGTGTTCCTCCACTGTAACTTGCCATCGTCATGAGCTTGGCCGGAGACCGTAGAAATTGGAACTAAAATCTGCCCAGATCCCAAGGAACACCAGGGGAGAGGCTGGGCCAGAGAATGCAAAGGAAAATCCCTTGGCTTGAGGGATCATCGAGTCTGGAAAGCTTAAAGTCAACATCTGGACTCATGCAATTAGATGATTAAGAGCTGCACTGCCCCCTGCTCCTGAATCCCCTGCCTGCTAATCAAAGCAGAAAACATTTATCCATAGACTGCTATTCCCAGGTATTCTAGGCTGCCCTCATATTGTTTACTCTCCTGCATTTACCAGCTGTGTAGGTGTGATTGTCATGTGGTTTCCCGCAGGTGTAACCGCTTCTGAAGTCAGAGAAATCTCCTGGGAAGGAAATAAAAGATCAATAGAAGGCTTTCGTCAGGAAGCTGTGTGGAAGAGCAAGACTTTTTGGAACACGCTTGAAACTGGTAGCTGATGGAACAGCTGGAGATGGAGATGAGACAGAGGATTTTCCGTGGTGTACAC
The DNA here is from genome assembly GCA_028571685.1 of Heterohyrax brucei. Taxonomy (NCBI): domain Eukaryota; kingdom Metazoa; phylum Chordata; class Mammalia; order Hyracoidea; family Procaviidae; genus Heterohyrax; species Heterohyrax brucei. The sequence continues at coordinate 51,760,259 of CM053159.1, read as the reverse complement.
ATAGTGCCCCACAGGACTTGTTGTCCCCGTCGTGCGGCTCCACGCACTGTTAAATAAAGCAGAATTGCCTGCTGTGACTTGCTTTGCTCAACAAAGTAGAGTTTTTTTGTATCCATATAACTCAGACAAAATGTATTAGAACTAAAGCTAAAACTATGAAATCATTTTTATTTGTCAATATATTGACTCACATATTTCACAGTTTTTAACATATTTTAAAAATCAAGAAGAACCATGTCAACAGAGATATTCAGAAAACAGAGTGGCCAGGAAAATTGGGGCGTGGACACTTTCCACTGCAGATTGAACATACAGACACTAGAAAAGTATCACAGCCTGGGTTGTGTTTGAAATAAAATCTGCTGTTCTGATTTTATAAGTGATACTGAAGTAGGTATTTCTGTTCGGGGGGTGGTCACAGTGGGGAGAACAAACAGGATTGTTTTGCGAGCAGAAATTATGGTTTATTTACAACATAGGTGCTCTGATGTCAAAATCTAACAATCTATGGAACGAGCTTGAATGCAGTATTTTTTAGCTGGTAAAACTAGTTTCTCTTAAAAAAAATTACATCTAATTTACAGAAGTCTTTGCACCCGTTAGCTACTTACAGATGTACTACTAAGATTTGTACTGTACAAATAAACCAGAAAAGCAAAAGTTAATTAAGCTAACAAATGAACACCGAAGAAACAGGCTGTGTCTACAGGTGGTAAATCATTTCAGATGTGAGGAGGGTGGGAAAGTAAAAGTGAGAGCCAGCTGTTCAAAGCAGAGCAAGTTGTACTCAGGAAATCTGAATTTGAATTCCAAGCTGAAGTTTAATATAATCCCTTCAAGGCAACAGATGCTTACAGAGAAAGAAATGGAGATAGCAATTTTTTTGCAGACATTTATGTTGATACTATGATTTCTGATCTAGACATCAAAAGGAAGACCACTCATAGTTCGTTTCCATTGGTGCAGAAAATCAAACTCAGTATCAAAATTCTTTCAATAACCATCTGTAATGAGACTACATTAATATCTCATTACATTAATATCCCAATCACTCTTAGCCAGGTGCTTAGTCAACTCTGTTGAAATTAACTAGAGTAAGTGTATTTAAAAAATGAAATATTTAACCGCAGTCCCTTTTCTGAATAAACCATTTTATAGTACATTCTGGAGAGTAGAAATATAAAACAATGTTTAAGATCTCTTAATAACACATGTAGGCCACCAACTAATCAATATAAAAGTAAAGAATAAATTCCATCTTTGATAAACATATATAATGAGGCTTAGAAAATAATGATCATACAACATTACAGCAATCAATAGACTTCATTAATGAACACATTATGTAGCAGACGGTAGAAGTATTTAAACACATAAAAGTTCTTTCCTGGGATATTGCTATAAAATTGGAAATGAAAACTTCTGTATATTAAACAGAATGCTCCCTCTTTTGTTCACAACATTCATCAATTTATCTTTCAAGAGGATTTTTTTTTCCATTCTTTTTATTTTCCTAAGTCATCTTATTTTAGTGAGTGCTTTATACCCACTCAGCTGTCAAGGAAAAATTCAGAGAAAAGAAGTCATCAACAGAGCCACGTTTGAAAGATTCAGTATTGGTATTTTTCCTTCTTACATTTCTCCAGAATTTTGAGAGTTATGTTTAATTTGAGTTTTAAACTTATGAGAAATTCTGTTTCAATGTGAGGAATATGTAAGGGGAAAAATACATACTTACATAGATAATATAGATATATAGATACATATACACAGTGTTTCCAAGTAGCTCCTGGCGAATCTGAACTGCTGACCTTCTAGTTAGCAGATGTAGCACTTAACCTACTATGCCACCAGGGGTTCCAAATACATAAACACAGGCACATAATATGTATGTGTGTGTGTATATATATATATCTGTATATATTTGTATGTATATATCTATATACAGAGCATTGTTTTGTGAGCAGAAATTATGGTTTATTTACAACGCAGATGCTCTGATATATATACATGTATGGGTGTGTGTGTACATACATATGTTTGTGTGTATATACACATATATATATACACACACACACCTACACATTTGTTTTTAAGTGGTTTCTCTAGGGACTACGGCAGATATCCTGTCAGAAAGACGACTTAGATTTTATGGGTTACTACTTCACTTAAATAAAGGAAATCTTGCAACTGCACAGGTACTTGTTGGTTTAGTTATGTAGTACAGGTATGTACATTATAAACCTCAGAATATGATGTTATAATTTTTCTGTAAAGCTGTGTACATCAAAAAAATCAAGAGAAATTTATATGCATATATTTAACCCAGATAATTGTTTCTTATGTGTTTCCTTCTGTCTTGGAGATCTTTTTCTTCTGTATTTCATTTCATGACAGCCAAAATAACTCAGCATTTCTTTTAATGTAAGTTTGCTGGAAAAATTTCTTTTACTTTCTTTTCTTTTGATCTGAGAATGTCTTTATTTTGCTTTGATAATTTTTTTTTCCTGCCAGCTATCAAATTGTGGGTTAGAAATTTGATTTTTTCTTCAGCAATTAAAAAATATTATTCCACTAACTTCTGGCCTCTATATTTTCTGAATATTCACTTGTATTGTCATGTATGTAACGTCACTTTTCTCTGGTTTCTTTCAATATGTTCTCTTCATCTTTCATTTTTAGTAGTTGGACCAAATATACCTAGATGTTGCTTGTGTGTTTGGATTATTCCTTCTTGTGTTTTCTGAGATTTTTTAATTTATAACTTACGTGAATGTAAGCTTTTCCCCAAGCAGCTATTATTTTCTCATTTTTATTGTTTTTGAACTATTATTCTGTCCACAGAGACTGCAAATATACCTTTTTTTGATTTTTGATACCATACCACATCTCCTTGATCCTCACTTCTTTTTTAACCATCTTTTTTCTTCAGATTGGTAGATTTTATGATTTCTGTTAATGCATCTTTAAGTATTCCCTCTGTTATTTCTATTTTCCTCTCATGCTTATACAACAAATATGTTATTTTAGATCTTACATTTTCTACATTTATACGTTAAACATGGTCTTTTTAAGATCTTCTAGTTCTCTTCTGGATATCTATATATTTTTGTTTAATACTTGTATATATTCTTTACGTCCTTGAATATAGGTGACATAACTGACAACTGATTTCAGTCTCTTATTATCTATCTATCTGTTGTCATTTCATGTTTAGTGACTGTTGATTTTCTTTTCTCTTGAGACCAGGTCATGTTTTCCTGTTTGTTTGACATTGTGAATAATAATTGTAATCTAAGAAGGTAAATATTCTGACTGAGTTCATACTGTACACTGCTTCTCTGGCACCAAGTATCAGCCTAAATTATGGTTTATTTTATACTTTGCCTCTATGAAATATGTATGATACATACGGGATTGAGGGATCAGTTATGGAATGTACAGAGATTATACCCAGAATTTAAGACTTCCCTCGTTTTTCAGAAACTGTGACTGTCACAAGCCCTGGCCTCTATTATTCAAGAGAAGTTTGCATGTTTTTCACTGAAATTGTAACTAAGATTTATTTTATAATCTATGATTTTCTATGACTAAGGTCTGCAATTCAAGCAACCAAGACATAGCTGAGAACTGCCATCATGTTTTTTGTTTTTTGTTTTTTTTTTTCCCCACATCTTGAATTGTTTGCCTCATATTTACCTTAATAATCACTTGTCTCTTACTCCAGGCCCTGCCAGGCTTTTTGCTAAAGCAATGCACTTATCTTCTCTCCACAGGACCTAAAGCTTTGTTCTGCCTTTATTGAGAATCCAAGAAAACTACATTCCATATCCCCTCTCCTGCGTTTTCCAGACACACGAGGTCTGCCAACGAAGATCGTGAACTTACTTGCTTTAAATGCTGCATACCCCATTCCTGAATATCACTACAGACACCTCTGAAGCACTCCCCTAGGGAAGCTATGCATTGACACCAGCACCTAGCCCACCCTTCACAACAATTTTGGAAACTTTTTCTGGAAAGACCACTGCATACGGTGACAAGGTGGCAGGTTTGCCAACGTAACTGTCTAGTTGTCTGTGAGGAAGTTTTTATCTGGAAAACAGGAAAAAAAAAAAAAAAAAGCCTGCATTGGAACACCCTCCCTGCTCCCCTGATCTGGCCCCCACATGACTTTTTTCTTTACTTGAAGATGAAGTAAATATTGAAAGTAAGACATTTTGATAACTTCAGGACATTGAGGGTAATATGATGACAGCTCTGATGGCCATTCCAGAAAAAGTTCCAAAGCTGCTTTGAAGGGTGGACTGGGCACTGGCATCAGTGAATAGCTTCCCAAGGGGAGTACTTTGAAGGTGACTACAGTGATACTCACCAATGAGGCATGTAGCAATTTTTCCAGGATGAGTTTACGAACTTAATCGGAATCTTCATACATTAAGCAGTTTACATCTATTCATGTTTCAAATCGCAGCACAGATGTCTGTTTCCCTGTGAACATATCACTGAAATTGTGAAGTACTTAATTTCCCCATTATTTTGAATCTCCCATATATTTTCATGAATTCATGAATAAGTTAAAAAAAATAAAACAAGGGAATTATTTCAAAAATAAAGCATGAATGAAAAAAGGTTTGTGAGAATATAATCTTCAGTGACTTCAATATTGTTTTAATTGTTAGCATTCTTCTCTCTTTCATGTGTCTATACAACTCAATAACAAGCTAAAACAAAAAACAAACCCACTGTCGTCAAGTCGGGTCTCAGTGATAGTGACCCTAGAGGTCAGAGTAAAACTGCCCCATAGAGTTTCCAAGGAGCACCACGTAGATTTGAACTGCCAACCTTTCGGTTAGAAGACACAGCACGTAACCCACTATGCCACCATGGTTTCTGTAAATAAACTCAAAACTGCATTTTATTGAAAAGAAAATATAAATTAATGAGCATATTAACTATGTCCCTAGAGTCACTATGAGTCAGACCCGACTCGACAACAGTGGGTATATTCCATTAATTTGATTTTTGACTGAAGATTAGATTAGCATCCTGGTTTAGGTTGAGAATAATAAGAAATTTGAAATGCTTAAGTTCTAATAATACACATTTAACTATGTAATGGAAACCCTGGTGGCTTAGTGACTGAACGTTATGTCTGCTAACCAAAAGTCTAGACCTAGAATCCACCAGGCACTCCTTGTAAACTCTGTGGAGCAGTGTGACTCTGCCCTATCAGGTCACTATGAGTTGGCACTGATGCGGTAACAGTGGAATTTTTTTGGTCAGCTTAAAGACATAACTCATTAAATATTATGAATGAATTTGATTTATTCCAAAGTTAAAGACTGGTTAATTTTAAGAAGAGCAAACATATCTGTCTTAAAAACACAGCCAGAATTACCCTTAGAAGCAAAGATATTGAGACTTTTCTCCCTTACCGTGGGCAGCAAAGACCAGACTCTAAAAGACGTCACGCTTGGTAAAGAAGAAGGTAGTTCAAAAAAGAGGAAGATTCTCAAAGAAATGGACTGACAGTGTGGCTGCAACAATGGACTCACACTAGCAAAGGTTATGAGGCTGGCACAAGACCAGACGGTGTTTCACTATGTTGTGAGTAAGGTCACTGTGAGTTGGAATCAACTTGACAACAACTAACAATGCCAACAACATACACACATCAGGTCACTCTGAGTCAAAACCGACTTAGGGGCATGAAACAATAACAGCATTATTGTGTCAGGGTGTCACAGCATGTGGACTGATATCATCCTTCAGATTACCCAAGGGCAGTAAATTTTATCATTTGCAATGATTTTAACTTTTCTGCTTTAAGAAAGTGTCATGGTTGACTGCTTTAAGAAAGTGTCGTGGTTGAGTTGTGTCCTCCAAAAGATGTGCACAGCCATTCTGCTAGGCCATGACTCCTGGTATTGTGAGACACTCCCATATGTTGTAAATCTAGCCTCTACAATGTTAATGATGGAGGATGGCAACAGCTGTTATGATGGGGAAGGATTCATTCTAAAAGGCTGCATTGTTCTTTGGGGCATAAAGGAAAGTGAAGCAAGCAGAGAGTTGGGGACCCCAATCTACCAAGAAAGCCGTGCTGGAGCAGAGCATAACCTTTGGACCCAAGATCTCTGCACCTCAGAAGCTGCCCGTCCAGGGGAAGATCGATGACATGGACCTTCCTCCAGGGCCAGCAGAGAAAGTCATCCTCAGGAGTTGATGCCCTGAATTTGGACTTGAATTTTTAACCTACTGGACTGTGACAGAAGAAATTATTTTCTGTTGCAGCACTAGATTTCTAAGAAAGAATTTGGCACTGAAAGAGCAGGGTCCTGCTGTAACAGACATGTAAAATGTGGAAGTGGTTTTGAAACGGAATGAAATACTCAGAAGGAACTGAAGAAAAATGTTAAAACTGAAGAAGGCACAGATGTAATAAATAGGAGCTGAGGACCAAAAGCAGTTAACCAGTGAGGCAGAACAGGACCAGTGAGAGACAGCACTAGAGCCGACTTCTGGAGAGAGAGAGCTCAGTACTTGTGTGCAGGAGGTTTCCTGGTTAGGTGGGGTGCCTCGGGGCACTCATCAGTAAAGCTACAGAGCTTTGGAATACATGCCCCAGCAAGGAGATGCTGTCAAGAGACTGAGGCCAATGGGCCACAGGAAGCAGAAGCTGAAGAGGCAAAGAGCACAAGGAGAGCTGCCTCAGTCTCAAAAGGCGTGGCCATGACTTTAGGAGTTTCAAAGAGTGAAGCCATGGCTTCTGATGCTTCTAAGTGTGCAGTTGCCATTCAGATGCACTAGGAAAATTGTGGCCCGAAAGTCAAGAGAGCAGAGTTTCTGTCTCAGTGGGCCTAGAAGACAGAGCTGAAGTTTAGGGCCAAGGAGCCTCCAGTGAGAAAATGCAGAGAGCGGCCAATTCCTAGAGTACCGAAGCCAAGGCCATTCTGTAAAATGTCTCAAAGAATATATTACTTCCAAAGCCTTGAAGGCTAATGTTAGCCGTTCTGCTAATCTACTTGGTGCCTATTATGCCTTGTTTCCTTGCAATATCTTCTGTTTGTAACGGAAATACCTAGTCTGTGCCTGCTTCTCCTGCCACTGTGTTTTGGAAGCAGATGACTTGTGTTTCGGGTTTCACAGCTGAAAAGGAGTTTCTGGATTTTGGACTTGAACTTAGGTCTTTTGCTGTTATATGGGATGAATATGTTTTTGCTATGACTTTTGTTGTAATGGGGTGAATATTTTTGCAGGCTATAAAGATGTGATTAAGGGAGGCCAAAGGCTGAACTCTCATGGGTTCAATTGTGTTGCCCCAAAAATGTGTATAGCAATCTGGCTAAGCCATGACTCCTGGTATTATGTGATATTCTTAGACACTGTAAATCCTTGCATTGTGATGTTAACAGAGAAGGATGGGTGGCTGTTATGTTGATGGGACAGGATTTGATGTTTAAGAGTGCATCATGCCTCAAGGCAATCTCTTGGGATTTAAAGAAAAAGAAAGCAGACAGTTGGGGACCTCAATCCACCAAGAAGGCTGTTGGTGCACAGCAGAGCCTTTAGACCTGGGTTCTCTGTGCCTCGGAAGCTCCCAGTCCAGGTGAGAATTGACAAGGACCTACCTTCAGAGTTAACACAGAAAGCCTTCCCCTGGAGCTGATGTCCTGCATACTGGACTGTAACAAAATAAATTTCTCTTTGTCACAGACATTAACTTGTAGCATTTCTGTTAGAGCAGTACCCAGTGCCTAAGACAGTAAACAAAGGATGTCTGCGAATACAGGTTATGATTTGTCACAACTGTTGAGAGAAACAACTCTGAATATTTTCTCATTCCAGTGGAAGTCTAAAAAATTGATAGTATACTTTCCCAGCATCAGTATCCATGAATCGTTCTCCATTCCCTTCTATGAGAATTTCTCCCTTGCTTTCTATTTATTGGTGCCGTAATGCTTAAGAGCTATGGCTGCTACCTAAAAGGTGGGCAGTTTAATGGACCGAATTTCTTGGAAACCCTACAGGGCAGTTCCGCTCTGCCCTATTAGGTTGCTAGGTGTCAGAACTGACCTGAAGGCAAACTTGACATTCTGATGGGAATCTGATTCCCATCCACAGGACAGGTTTCAGGAACAGACTTGCAGAATTTTCTTTTTGGTCTAGTTCCGCAGAAGGAATAATGCAGGAAAAGATAATGGGATTACCAGTGGAAAGTTGGGTAGCACATGTAGTCATTCCTACCTTAGGCACAGAAGGGAATTTGCTCTGTTGTTTTTGGAATGTACAGTCAAATTCTGAGGCATTAAAAGAGTGTCCTGGGCAACAACATCTCCCTCTGACTGGTTAACAAGGTACAGTTTCTCAGCTCACTTTTGAGAAATTCTCCACTCTCTGAAATGTACAGATTTTTTGGCTATTGTTCAAGTTCATTTTATTCATTTTTAAACTGTAAAACTGTGTCATATGCACAATTAATTTAGGCACCAAGAACTCCTTAAGTCCAGTTTTCCTCTAATGAAGATATTTAAAGATTTTTGTATAAGGTATTTAACTTCATTTAATGATCTTACATTGCAATATTAGCACCTTCATATTTCACCTTAGGTCTTGTAACATCATTAGTTTGAGCTGGAAATAACAGAAAATTCAAAGCAGTTGTGTCATAAATACACAGTAGTTTAATTTTTATTCCAAATACAGACAGCCAAGTATTGGCTTGTTGCTTACAAATCATTCCTAAATCTTTCTTCCTGGGCAATATCTTGACATTAGAACATCAAAATTTAAACTGGATCAGGGACAGAGATAGCTGATGAAATCGCAGAATAATACATATATTACAGATAGAGGTACAAAAAGAAATGCGAAGGGTAAATATATATATATATCCATTTTGTCTGTCTCTTTCTCTTAAAAATCTTTCGCTGAAATTCTGTTCAACACTATTCATTTCCATCTTATTAGCACAACCTGGTCATATCACTGTGCCTGGTTGAACAGGAGGCTAGGAAGTGCATTCTTCTGGCTGGTTACATTGTTACTTTACTTATCACCAGAATTTTGTTAATAAATTGGAAGAAGAGTCAACTAGTGGTCTTTAGGACTTCTTTTGTATAGTCTCAATCTCATCCTAATGAAAAGTAAAATCATTTCCCTCTGCAACAATAACTAGTTTTTATTTTTACTATTTGCTAACCATTAGAAAATTATTTTATACCCATTCTTCCCTTTAAAATTATATACTCTTTTCTTAAAAAACACAACAATAAATGTTTCATTAAAAATAATAAATGCTAATTTTCTGCAGTCCCTAAAAAATAAAATTGAAACTGTTTTAACACTAACATTGGAAAATATCTTCAAGTAGATTCTGATTCTTCCTCCAGACTAATCAGTCTTCACTACATCTGTTTCAATCACCTAGTACTGCTCTGTTAGAAAAATATCGTGAGTGGAAGATTTCATGAAGAGAAGCTTTTATTGTCACAATCCGGTAAGCCACAAATCCATTAACAAGTTACGAGTCCATGCAATATGAGAAATCATCACAGTCTGGTAGGATAAGTCCAAATCAAATGAGAGCATCTGGTCACAGGAACCTCAGGTCCAAAGGACGTGCTCTGTTCCCAGTGCTTCTCTTCTAGTTGTATGATGTTCCCAACTTCCTCAGCTTACTTCTCTCTCTTATATTCCACAGGCTTGTAGCTTGGGTCCTGCCTCACTAACACAACTGCAGACCATTCTCCATCATCAATATCATAGAGACAGGAATCACAACACACAGGAGGAATGGTACCATACTGGGACTCCTAACCAAGTCAAATCGACACATACATTTTTCAGGGGGTGGTGGTGGAGGGGACAAAATTCAGTCCATGACAACATCTAGAAAAAAAATATGTTGTCAAGTTGATTCTGACTCATAACCGCCCTATAGGGCAGTGTAGAACTGCCCCATAGGGTTTGCAAGGTGTGGCTGGTGGATTCCAACTGCCAGACTTTGGGATAGCGGCCACTCTCTTAACCACTGTGTTACCAGGGCTTTTCACTACATGGTAGCTTTATTTAAATTGAATATCAACTTGATCCTTATACTCTTTACATCATAGACTTAATATGCCTTTGGCAGTTCTCACAAACTGCCCAACCCTCCTCCCATTATATTCGTTCTTCCAGACCCAGATTGAGAATGATCTCCTCTAGAACATCTTCTAACTTTCCCTGTCTGTCACCAAATTTTCTCTCTTCTCTGTCCATATAGAATTTAGCAATTAAACTATTCATTTACATTTGCCATATGATTCCTTACAAATATGTCTCCATGTTCTCAGATATGCTATAAACGTTGCTAATTGGAAAGCCTGTAATTTAGAGTACTTTATATCACAGAGTTCCACTATACTATCCAAATCAAAGCAGGAATCCAAAATTATGAAAATAATCAAATAAAAATACTATCTAAAGTAATAAAAATTAATTGCAGATTCACAATGATTGAAAGAAGACTCAGAGATAAAAAAGAAGAAATCATCTCCACTTTCACATGCTCTTCATTTTTTCACACTTTTACGTCGTGGGTTAATACATTGAACTTTATACTTGAAAAAGCATAACTTTTCATTTAAAATCTAAGTGACATTTTCCTTGAAGTCATGTTAAGTATCAACAATTAAATGCTAGAATGTTAGCCTACATAAATATACTGCGTACATTTAAGAATTACTGACTGGAAATAGAAAATTTCTTTGTTGAAAACATTCTTGTTATAAAAAGAGGATCAAAAATGTGTAATTAGTACAGCAACATGCTTTCTAATGACTCAGTATTCAAATGTTAACAGAAATAGAAAATAATTTTATTTAATGCTTTAATGTATTTTTATTTCTTGTAGCTAAAACCATCTGTGCTATGCATTTGCTGAATGAAGGATTTTAAAAAAGTAATAAGAACTCCCTTAATCCTGAAAAGACAGGTGCTATGACTCAGGCTGAGGGAAGTTATTTACAAAACTTTTGTTTAGCTGCATAATCTAACTCTCACAAAGAAACAAATACTGTCTAGTGCAAGAATTGGGTTCTTTGTTCATGACTGATGAGATTGTTGAACCAAGTAAAATACCAGGTTTCGCTGGTGGCACACATATGCCAGCTGCTGATAAGATGCTCCTTTAGTTGCATCATTTTTATTCCATTTGTCTTTAAAGACTTAGTTTCCTTCTATTTCTCTCTTTGCCCCCCACCCCCTGCCCATGACCTAGCTTTTGGTAACTGTAGCTTGATGCAAGGACATTAATATGTATGTAAAATCAAATAATTTTCATGAAATCATGATTTATGAGCTAGATACTCAGTGGCGTAGTGGTTAAGAGCTTGACTGCTAACCAGTAGGTCAGCTGACCAATAGATCAGCTGGACCTTGGAGCCTATGAAGTAGCTCTACTCTGTTGTACACGGTTGCTGTGATCAGAATCAACTCAGTGGCGATGGAGTTTTTTCTTATTCTCACTTTAGATTACAGACAGCATAGTGGATCTCTACTAACAGACAAAAGTCAAAAGACCCCTGAAAATCCTTCAACCACCAATTTCAATTTGGGGGGGCTAGGAGGAAATAAAATGCACCGTGGCAAGTTCAGACATCTGTTCAATTTTCTCTTTATATTTCTATTTCTGAAAGATTGTTAGTAAAAATTTTGCACTAATAGTTTGATTCAACATTTTAGAATTACATTTCTTTGAAAAATCACCAGCCACAGGGCCAGGCTTATCTTCAGGTGGACCCAGAGAAGTGGTCAGCCAAGACCAAAGAGGTACAGTTACTCTTCCAGTGAGTCCGGAAGATGGGCTCACACCCAAGAGGAGGAGCTTCTTTCCAGAATGTAGAGAGCATCACTGCTGCTCAGAGTTGGGAGGATGGGGCACTATTCAGAGGCGCCTGAAGAACAGAGGGTTATTTTCAAGCCTTGATGGGAAATGAGAATATCAACTGGATTTCTAACTTGCTTGATATCTGGGAGCATTTCTTTCCTGCTAAGTTCTCTCACTGGGACTGGAAATTTCTGCCATATGCCTACTTCATTGTTGTACTTTTAAAGCAGATAAATTGCATCATAGGTTTAATAGGTTCATGGATTAAGTTTATTTTCCCCGACAATGGTACACCGCAGAGATTTATCCATACTTGATTTCTATGACTCAGAATATGAAATTTTAGACTTCGAGTTGATGCTCAATATTTTAAGAATTTAGAAGATAATGTGAGGGTAAACATGTTCTTAATGTGTGTCCAGAACTTCAATTCACAGTAAAACTTAATTTAAAGCAAAGTAAGATGCGTACATTTTGTTTGGGACCATTGTTGCCTGAGTAACACTGGGGTTCTCAACAAGTCTGAAAAGAAAACTGATACGTGCTTTAGCACCAGTAGCTACTGATGGAATGTTCAGTTCTAAGATTCAGATTGCTCGATAACGTCAATGTTTTATGATTGTGATACTGAAATACATAATAATTTCTGTCCATATAGCTAGTGAGTTTATAGGACAATTTTCTTTAAATATTTTTAACTTTTTAAATGGTATTACCTATGAACATTTTCCTTCTGTCCTCACATACACGAAGCTGAATAAATTTGGATAAATATAATAAACTAAGGTTTTTGTTCAATGTTACTAACAGATTCCTGCAGCACTAGCTAAAACGGAGAGATACAACAACAAAACTGAAATTTTAAAGAAAACATTAAAAAGAAAAAATAGAAGAATCTTACTCCATGATTGAAAATGTAGACTTACAATTTTACCAATGTCCATCAAATTGTGAAGGAATATGTCCAGGTATAAAACACAACATATACAAAAAAGTCACTTTGAAAGTATACACTTTTTGTGGGGAGCAGAATATTTTACCACCTTGAAAACAGTAACACTTTCATGTTGTATTTTATTCTTCACTACACTTAGGAGAGCACAAAGCGCTTAGTATGTGCTGGTTAAATATGTATTAATTGCTTAGTTTGGGAAATAGAACTACCATTATTAACTTTGATTTACTGCACTTATTTTCTCTAGTAGTCACAGCATTTTTCAGACAACAACTTCTTTTAGGATATTACTATTCAATATATTTAATTAGATCCAGGGCATTCATTTTCCATATTTATTATTCACATTGATATACATGTTTAAGTAGTTTGCATGCCAGGAAAATTACATGAGTGGATAACAGCCACAGACACTAACTACTAACAGCAGTTAAGCTCTCAGCTACCAAATGATAGGTCAATGGTTCAAATCCGTCAATTGCTCTGAGAGGAAAAAAAGAAAAAGACCTGGAGATCGGCTCCGGTACAGATTTATAGCCTTGGAAAGCCTCTAGGGGAGTTCTACTTTGTTCTATAGGGTCACTATGAGACAAAATTGACTTGATGACATGCCACAGCAACACACACTTATAAGGGTTGTTCAAATGGTCTGTGTTGGACTTCTAACCTGAAGGTTCCCACAGTGGTGCTATGGAAGAAAAGGCTGGACTATCTGGTTTTGACTGAACTTCAGCTAAGAAAACTCTGTGGAGAAGCTGTGCTCTGTAACACACAGGGCCTATTCAATGGCAACTAAACACAGCTACAACAAATGTTTAGTGACTTGGGTTTTATCATTATGTTGGAGTACTTCCATCTTTATGAGTGCTCATGATGTCCACTTTCCAGAGAAGCTAGACGTGGTGACGTCTGTGAACTCTGCCTCGCTACTACCGGGGAGGCATCTGTGGTGGCCTTGTGGTTAGGAACTGCAGCTGCTAATCAGAAGGACCGCAGTGTGAATCCACGAAGCTCTCCTTGGAAACTGTATGGGTCAGTTCTACTCTGTCCTACAGGGTTGCTGTGATTCAGGTTGGCCTCAGGAGCAATAGGCTTCTTTTGGTGTTGATACTACCAGGAAAGTAGCCCTAGTGACACAAAGGTTAAACATTTGACTGCTAACTGAAAAGTTGCAAGCTTTGACCCATCCAGTAGCAACACAAAAGAAGACTCTCAATCTGCTCCCCTAAAAGTGACAGCCTAGAAAACCTTATGGAACATTTCTACTTTGTCATATTGGGTCACTGTGAGTCAAAATGGACTTGACAGTAACAACAAGTACTGCGAAGACAAGTATAAGATATTCTCCCATCAATCAGATGCACCAGTCTGGTGTTGAAAGTGAGGTTAGTAAACAAAGGGAGCACAAGCAAGGCTCTCTGCACTGCCTTTTTGAAAGTAGTAGTAAACACAGAGATTGAATTCCAATTGTCAAATTGTAGGTTACATTTGGTGGCACCTGGTTGCTTTCTTCTTTGAGCAGTTCATTCAGTTTTTGGAATCACTGAGGAAGCAATGTTCCAACCTTGTTCTCCAGCACTTCCAGCATTTCTAAAACACTTCCTTTAATATTGTTTTTCCATGTTTTCTTCCAGAATTAGCTTCAGTTACGTACAACCAGGGACTTGCTGTAGTTTTAACACTTGCCTTTTGGGATAAGCCACAGACTGAAGTCAAAAACAAATAAAATATAACGTAGAGAATCAGCAAGGAGTTATATTTGTAAATGTTCAAATTCATGTAAAACAACACATTCTGCAATCCACGTAAGTCAGACAGATAAGAATGCTTAGTTCTTCTAAAATTTTTTATTAAGAAGTATTCAGCACAGTTTGCTACATTATTCTTCAATTCATGGTTACTGGGGAAAGATATTGCAAAAAAGGAAAGGACATATTTTTGTTTAAAAGGCATATTAAAGTTATAGTGTCACACATATACCTGAGTTTGGGTGTATGTAATTTTCAAATGTCTGACTGTATTATATAATTTTTAATGTCAACCAATGTTTAAAAACCAAAAAAGGAAGTTAGCTTAGACAAGAATTCAATACATGTATACTAAAGCTTTTCTTCTGTAGCAGCAATTGTAAAATTAGAGATTCTCCTGTCCCTAGTTTTTTTGTCTGTCATACTTCCTTAGGCATTCTCTAAGAGGAAAGAATTTTTCCTGATGCATGTTAATTTCACAGGGCTTTATTAAAAATTGCCATCCTTTTGTGCTTGATCTTGAGAGCTTGTATTTGACAACACATAGAGATTTATACATAACCTTGACATTTAAGTTTGATATGAAATCTTCATTTGACTTGACATCTTTTTTAACAGACAGCTATAGTACTATATTTTTTTCTGTCCTCTAGATCTATATCACAAACTAGTTATAGCCAAACCAAGTGCCATCGAGTCATATCCGACTCATGGTGACCCTAGTTACAAGAAGTTATAAGAAGATGTTATTTGAAAGCAGCAATATGGGTTTCTTCTATGAGCTTTCCTGGATACAAACTAACTAACTGTTTCATTACAAAATACCTGATTCAAGGTAAATAAATTTCTATAGGGAGCAAGTTATTGGTTGGTTTTAAGGACCAACAGAAGATAATGCAAAAAGATGGATGAGTTTTAAGCAAGGGCACAGTGTCAGTCCTTAAAAGCTGAACATACAAATAGGGGCATGAAGATGTTTTGAGTGAAGTAGATGGGAAAAATCATCAAAGGTTCCTAAAAACCTTTGGATTAGAAAACTTGACATTTAAATCCTGGCTGAGTAAAAGTTTCAGCCTTAGAAATGTCCACTCTTAACATTGGTGTGCATTATTTTCATCGTCTGTAAGGTAAGCATAAACAAACAAAAATTTCCTCTCAAAATTGTTATATGGACCAAGTCAGCCTTTCTGTGTGTATTGCCTGGTAAATTAGACACCTTCCTGAAAAGTTCTGGATAATTCTTCCTTCCTTCTTCCATCAATGAAGAGTTTATTTGTTGGACCATCGAAGACTATCTGTGACCAAGGTATGTTCATCAGTGGATGTCAGTGGCTACGACTTCCGTTATTTCAAAGTAGATCATTTTTAGATGTTCTTGAGAGATCTGGCTTATTTTCTTACATCTCTGCACTTCACCAAGAGAATATATCCACTATTGTGTCATTGCCTTAGAAACCTGGAGTTGGAAACTGGTGGAGCCCGTCTGACCAAGCCCAGTGGAACCAAGTAGCACTACAGCTAACCCACAGATGTAGGAACCAGAAATAAATGGCTGCGACTCCTAAGTCACTTCCATTTGTTTTTGTTGTAAAAAGTTGACTAACCTAAATATCAAAAAATCTGTTGATATTGAGTTGATTCTGACTCACAGCAACCCATGGGAGAGAGTAAAACTGCCCCACAGAATTTTCAAGGAAACCCTGATGGGTTCGAACTGCTGAAATCTTGGTCAGCAGTTGTAGCAGGGTTTCCTGACTAAAATAGGAGCCGATAAGCATTACACTTTTCTTATCTGAGGGTTTTTCTGAAGGCCACTTCCAGTAAAAGAATACTCCACCTACTTAAACTCAATCTGTGGCTTTATTTTTCTGTTATCAAGGAGGACAAGCCCATGATTGAATTTTGTCTTTTGAAAAGCTCTGGAATGTGTGACTTATAACAAGCTTAATCATGACAAGGTAGTATCTGTTGTAACCCGACTACATAAAACAATGCCTGATGGCAACAAAATATTAATATTCAGGTTATATTCGATGCTGTTTCAGAGTTTCAGAAAACGAAGAGTAATCAAACGAGGGTGTCACATAATACACAGCTAGCTGAGAGCCAATTATGTAAATGAATGCCCAAGGTTAGTATGACACAACACTTTTTAATTTGACAAATATTAAATCAACTTGTTCTACATGTAGTAGATGGCTCTGACAATGGTAAAAGAGCAGCAAATGTTTTTGCAATCCCCTGTCAAATTAAAAACTCTGTGGTGAGTGACCTGCTTTCCTCAGTACAATAGTTGAAAGGCATACAATGTGTAATATTTCCTTAGTTTCAGAAACACAAGACTAAAACACTTCAGAGACAAAAGTCATAACAATCAAGTGTATATCTACCTCCTTCAACTGAAAATGCATCACAGTGAAATATGGTGCCACAGTGCATTTCCAAAATAACAAAAGCTTCTTTTGCTTAGTACATTTGACTTGAGTTTAAGAGACATACTGCAGATAATTTTTTTAATTATATGAATTTAATTCATGATACTATACCAAAATATTCAACAACATCTGTTTCTATTCCATTTTCTATCTTAATGGCCCACAGGCCCAACTAGTGCATATTTTTCCTTCCCTGTTACTCAACACATAAATGAGGAATAAATCTTTAATTCTCTCTTTAAAAAAAAGAATAGGAACTCATATCTTCATATGTATGTATATAAAAAGATAGAATAAAATCACAGTTTTCAACACCATAATAACATACTTTATACAGTCATTGGAATATTTAACATTTTTTGATGCACATTTGGTAGCAATTAGTTTCATTTTAGGTAAGTTGTGCTTTTTTAATGTCAGTGTTTTGTATCTGAAACTTTCATTTTTTTTTTTTCCCAGGAAACTTCAAATGTAGGGTTCTCATAGACTACTGATTATTTTCTGAGAAGACATGACAAAATCATTTTCACCTTGACAGTGTTCTTTCTAACAGGTGTCAAAGTCTGCTTTCCTAGGTTAGGCTGTAATTTACACCAAGAAGAAAAATAACGTGATGAGGAAAGGGAGAGTCTTGAGGAAAAGGAGAGGCATGAGGAAAAGAATAACAAACTCATCTTTATATTAAGACTTTTAGACACTGATGGTCAACTGCTAGAATTAAACAAATCTAATGTGAGTAATGCTTTAAGCTGAGAGTGCTGACTTATTTTTAAATATGATGATGAAGAAAAGCAGTGGCCATTTCAGAGTTCTCTTCTCAATTGTGAAAAAAGGGACCAGTTATTAATCAATAACTACTTTTCTGAACTTGAGTCTTCTAGTGCCTCAAGTCTATAAAATCTTTTTATGTTATTTAAGAAAAATAATACAAAATTACAGATAGAAATTCTATACAAAGTCTCATATAGTGAAGAACCCTGAGGCTTATACTTAATGAATATATTGGAAACTCATTCCCATTTCTGTATGAGAATTATGAAATGCCCTGTATAGATTAGTAAATACTTCGCTTTCACAAAAAGAACAGTACTCGGAAATACCAATGCATTGAGACTTACAAAACAAAGTTATAGCAATTTAATCTTTCTTTATGTAGAATAGGAAACCCTGGTAGTGTAGTGGGTTAAGCATTACACCTGCTAACCAAAAAAGTTGGAGGTTCAAATCAGCCAGGCAGTCCTTGGAAACACTATAGGACAGTTCTACTCTGACCTCTAGGGTCGCTATGAGTTGGATCCGACTCGAAGGCAGTGTTTATTTTTTTAATATATTTTGTGTTTTTAGATAGACTATGCCAATCTATTTTTTCAAAAATACTATGTTAATATTGGATTGATACAGTGGTAGCAACAATATGTTCCAGTAAAATAGGGCTGGTAAGGATGGCACAGAACCAGACAGCTTGTCTCTCTATTGTACGTAGGGCCAATAGGAGTCAGCAGTGACACAGCAACCCCCCAAAACACAGTGACAACACTAATATACTCCACCCAATTTTAGATAAATAATGGTTTAACTAGAAGCACTTATTGCATTCAAAATGTTAAGGGAAATAAGTTCTCATCCTACTATTTCACCATCTTTAATTAATGTTCATTTCAATAAATTATATTTTGTGAAAATACTTAATACTCTTTAGATAAAAATTAATTAAAACATTATACCTTCTTTCTTTCAAACTCTGAGTATGTTAATGAAAATTGAATGTGTCAGTTAGTGACATTCAGGTTGTTGTATGGTTATGGGAGGTGAATGAACATTGCATACTCACACACATAAAACACACAGGAACACACACACACCTCTTCTTTGAAAATCACAAATAATCACTGTGTAAATCAAATACATTAATTTCATCTTTAGTCAATGTCAGATAATATCAAACTCTTTAAGAACTGTAACTATTTAGAAGAAACACTTATCACTGTTACAGTAATTACATAAATAATAACATATGGGAGTAAGTGCAACATATACATTTTTATTTTAGTTATTGCATATTTAATAAATAATATTTGTAAAATTATGATTTCATGTTAAAAGCAAATGCAAAATATAATTTCTAAATGTTCTCTAAATCTAAGAAAAGTATACCTTCCAGTTTTTCTGGAATATCCAGTGGTGAAAATCACTGTCTCTGTTTAGGCAGAAAATAATATGTTCACTATGTCTAAATTTCGTAAAATAATACCTCACTGTTTCCTAGTTTTCACAATCGGAGGGTCATCAAATTGTTATATATTATGTTCTGTATGTAATATTCCTTTTTATCACATTAACAGAGTTGCATGCCAAGCCAAAGCCAAGTGCTGTCGAGTTGCATAGCAAACATATATTAATATTTATTTTAAAGTTGACATTTTACATTGCTGTAATTAAAAATCAGCATTATAAATAATAACTTCAATGTTATGTGAAACTCTGTAATTCTCTTGATCTTGTTAATCTGATTTTTATATTAAATGTTACACATAATTTTTACATTATTTGTAACTGATGATCTTTTCCTCGAAATTGGCAGCAGTACAATTATTTTATTATTTCATATACATTTTAATGTTGGTGGTGGTGACAATTACTTCTTCCCTGGTTGGGTAATGATGATAATTACAACTAGTTGAGTCTCAGTAGCTTAGTTTTGCTTGACAGCCTCTTCCTGCCCCTTGGTGAGCCACAGAGGCCATTAGTGCCTAATTGTCATTTTGTAAAACACTCTGGAGTAAGATGCAATAGAATTCTTTGCCATAATTTCAGCATTTTATATTTCTGCGGTGCACCATTTATGATACATTACATAATGGATTTATGTATCTTTCAGTAAAGTATTTTAATTCTTAATTAGCCTGTTATAAATAACATGAACAATTTTATAATGGCAATGACAATATTTCTTCAACAACTTAATATTTTTGGAAAATAAAAGATGGTGGAATTTTAGAGAATAAAAATGATTTAAGACATCTATGAATCTACAATACAGTTCTAATAAGTATTTTTTTTAAATCCTCATTCAAAGAAATATACTTTTTTCATATGGTAAGCATTAAGAGTAAGAACCAGGTGCAGATGCTATTAAGGAATCATTTTCATTATCTTATGCATGAAAATTGTTTCACGTTTGTGGTAAAGCAAAAGTATTTGCCTTTTAGAGATTTAGAACTAGCCACACCATACTAAAATAAATTGAATGAAGTTACTAATTAAACAATAGAATAGCAAAAATAAATTAATGAACCAATTAGTATATCAATTAATAAATTGACATAGATTGATCAGTAGATAGATAAGAGTGTATGTGTGGGTACATAGAAGTGAGATAACGAAGACTGAAAAATCGCTACTAATTGTTGATGTGTAGCTGGGGTTCAGTATACATTTTTCTCTTCTGAGAGTCCCTAAAGACTTGTCACACTTCCCTTAGATGACCTTAACACCTGCTGTTTATCCCCACTCCTTTTGTTAAAACCAAATTGGCTATCAAAATAACCAAAGAATAATTCCTTCCTTTACTGAAAATCATTTTGAAACATTTATTCATAACTCTAGTTAAAAGTATGCTGACCCCTGTTGCCAAAGCTAAATGTGTCTTCCCCAAGGTAGGACAATTCTCTGGAATCATTCTTATGTTTTATTCATTCTGAATAAAACTTAAACATGCCTAATTGATAGTTCTTATTCATTGTATGATTACGTTTGAGTGAAGGAAAGTCTATAATAAAGAAGTTAAAAAGATAATAATCTTTTCTAAATGTAATCAAAAAGATTTAACATCTCTTGAAAGAATGGCCTTTTTTCCAATTTAAGTGATTGCTGTCATAACTTTTAAGACATGAAAACTATTAAACATACTTTTATACTGGCAAAACCTATGCTTGCTTATGAGTCGTTACCATTTCTAAATTCCCTGTTACATTTTATTTACTAATAAAGTATTCCGTTCCCACACTAGTTACATATGTATCTTTTAAAAATCTGTCGTTGTAGGAGAATCTGAGTTTCAAAGACATAAGCTTAAAGCAAAATAATTTTTAAGAGTTTGAACTTAAGAAATGTTCCTAAGAACCCATTTCAGTTTCTCATGAACGTATAAGAAGGATAAAAATTGGCAAGCTTATTTAATAGCTTTATTTAATATTAATCTACATGTCATGCAATTCACCGTCTGTAAATGTGTGGTTAAAATGATTCAGTGAATGTATATTCCCTCATATTTATTTAGCTGGAAACTTAAAATATTAGCCCATATTATTTTTTTTTCCAAATAACGTGTCAAAAGATAATATTTTCCATGATTTCGATGTTTTGAAATTTGTTGAGATTTGTTTTGTGGACCAACCTACAGTCAATTTGGTCAAAGATCATACTGTGAATATATGTAAATTTTAGTAAACTTTTAATGCTTTGTTACTTTCTATGTGTGCATTTATACACAGTTTTGATAAAGGTTCCGTGATTATTTGAAATGAATGTGTACATTTTTATACAGTGGGTTTTCAATTACGTGTGTCAAGCAGGTGAAATTTTTAATTGTGTTGTTCAGATTTTATGTATATATACAGACTTTATACTATAAACTATTGACAGTATCTATTAAGATCTCCAATTTCACATTAGGTGTTTTTTGTTTGTTTTATGTATATTTGGAACTATTTTATTAGACGATTAGTGATTTGGGAAATTGATACTTTAGTTTTATGAAATTCCTATTCTTTTCTTTGAGGCTTCTTGCCTTATATTTCAAGAAAAAGGCCTTAATTCTATTTCTGACATTATAGGTACAGCACCTTTTTTGAGTCAGTATTATGATAATATATTTCATTTTAATTTAAATCTCTTTGGACCTTGTAGCTAATGCATTCGTATTATATTACATTTCTTTTTCAAAAACATCTAACCCAATCATATTAGCCTTTTAATTATTGGTTTATTTGTGTTTATATTAACAATCTTATGATTTAGTCTTAGGATGAGACACTTGCTTTATGTTATTTTAGACTCATGACTTCAGCTTTCCCTCTATTACTGTTTAATTATACAAATTTTGACTGGTTATAAACACAATTAATAATTTTATTCTTGATTTATTACTGAGTAATTTAAGGAATAACTTTTACTACTTTCTGGATTATGGTTGATTCTTTGACTACATTCACTAAAATACACATACTTTTATGCCGTTAATGACTTGCATCTGAATTCTACATGTATTTTAAATCCCATAAAACTTTAGTTCTATTAATCTATTTAGTCAGTATGCGGTCAACATTAATCTGTATTTTCCCATTTGTATAACCATTGTATTATTCTTCCTTTTTTGGGTAATATCTTATTTCCTTCTGTGACAGTGTTTACCTGTTCTTTACTCCCTTTCCTTGTATTCTCTTTAATAAAGTCTGCTTGCAATGGATTTTCAGTTCTTTTGTTGGGTGTGGACTGGAAAATATTGATTACACCTTCTGTTTTTAAATGATGTACTTACTGAATGAAGAGTCTTAGGTTGGAAGTTGTTTTCCTTCAGCCCTCGAAAGATTCTATCCCAAGTGCTCTAGCTTAAATTATTTGTGTTGAAAATTCAGCTGTCAATCATATTGTATCTCCTTTGTCAATAATGCATGCTTTTTCTCTAGATGGTTTGAAAAGAGTGAATTTTTTGTTTGTTTCTAGTTGTCTTACTATGACAAGTCTTAATATTTTTATAATGATTTCCCTAATGACTGGCAGACAATCTTGACTACAGTACCACTCAGTCTACCCTTCCAGCACTAGTGGTCTTGATTTCAACCTGACTAGGTAATTCATAAAACAATATCTCCATCTGACCCTACATGTACTTTGTAGATTTATTGAAGTATATGGAGAGGCAACAGTAAAGTTATCCTAACTCCCATGCAACGTCCACTGGTCTAGTTATTTTGCACTGGATACGGGTATTCACAAGAGATGAAGCTACATGTTTGGGGACAATTGCCATTTAAACAAAGTCACCTACTATTGGGTTTTTTTGGGTTTTGTCATTTGGAGCCAAATATTCTATTCAGGGAAATGAAACTAGCTTCCATTCCCTAGCGTAGCTACATCTCCTAGGTCCCAGTCATTCATAGCTCAGTCAGAAATTTGAACAAGGACTCATAGGTGCTTGGTTTAGCATGCAGTCTTTTCCAGATTCTCATTTGTCTTGGATAAAGTAGACTTAGGTCACCTTTGACTAATTCCATAAAGTTATTCTGAGTATCTGAACATGGGTACAATTTGCAAGCATCCCTGGGGCTATAATAAAGCCGTAGGAACTTCTGCTACCAATATTCTTTCAGTTTACCTCTCGACTTGCTCCTTGATGCGAAACCAAAAACCAAACCCATGGCTGTCCAAGCAAGTCTGACTTATAGCAACCCTAGAGGTCAGAGTAGAACTGCCCCACAGAGTTTCCAAGAAGCACCTGGCAGATTTGAACTGCCAACCTTTTGCTTAGCACATATAGCACTTAATAGAGGTGTTAAAAGTATTTTAGGCCAATTAACTGAGATGTGCCCTGAATCTATGATCCTAAACCTCCAAATCAAGAAAGCAAACCCCATGAGGTTTTTTGTTGTACCTATTCAGCCTCTGTATTCATCCCCTTTTTGTAATTGTTGTAAATATAACTATCACACAAATGTTGACAAATCATTTTTCAGTAAATCTACAACTTACAAACAGCAACTACAATAGTTCCCCCTTCAAACACGCTTACCAAAGCCTTAGCTAGCCCTTATAAGTTTGGTATTATTCCCTTAGCAAGAGGATTAGTTTCATCTAGCTTTGCCCAACAACACTTTTAAATTCCTATAGGTGTTGATAGAAGTATACTACAGTACACTTAATACTAGGTTTGAAATTGTAAGTAAATGACTCAAAATAATTTTTGTGTTGCAACTGTAGGGGGAAAACTAGAGAATGGAATTGAAATTCTCATGGACTGTGGGTTTCCTGAAGCCATAAAGTTTGGATGAACAACTTAAACTATTTCCCAGAGATAATTTTTTAAATCTTAAAACAAAAATATGAAGTTTTCTTAAAACCAAACAGTAGTTTAGCTTAACTAGTGAAAAAAATGCCTGCTGTAAGCATCATATTCTTTTGAGAACTAACTTTATGGGGTTAGATTGACAACAGGAACTCACTTAAACAAGCAAACAAACAAGAAAAAAAACATAGCAACCTGACAGGACAGTGTAAAACTGCCCCATACTGTTGTTTTCTACTGCTGACCTTCATTTAACTGCACATGTGATCAACAAACACTTTTTTACATTATAAAGCTGTTTAAAATAGTTTTAATGCAATGTTTGACACACAAAATATGAAGGAATATTAATGTAATCATTTCACAACTCCTTGAAAAACTACATACTTTTTTCTTAAATATTTTACATTTCCTGAGTTAGTATAGTTAGAGGCTACTGCTCAGTAAATGTTGAGTTCCACCCCATCTAGGTCCATGTGTCACAAAGAACGCATTCTCTTTGACGCAAGTTTCCAAGTATCATCTTGGAGAATTATGCATCTGCCTTCCATTGGTTCAGCACAATGTTGGGTCTTAGTCTGACTATTCCAACCAACTGAACCCAGAAAATGTACTTGAATTTTGAATCATTTGCATAGTGGCCAAAAGGAAATAAAAGTAAACATCCAGTGATGATTTTCGGTCATTTAGGTAGGCTAGCTACAGGATTCCCAAAAAAATATACCTCACACTCACAAATCTGGGTCAGAACGAATATAAGGGCAGCTAACACAGCAAAACAATATACAGAAGATTACCATGAGTTAGAACAAAATTAAAGGACAGCCAACAAGAAAAACACTATTGTGTCAGAATACCACAGCACGCAGATTGATGTCTTTTGTTCAAATCACACAAGCATACTTGTCAAACAAATTTTATAGTTTGAATTCATTTCATTTTTTCTCAGAGGGTAACAAATCAGGCATGTTTTTAAGATTTGGCCATGATTTGGTATTACGATTCAAAGTCACAGCTCTGAGCATTCCCTTATTCTGATGAAAGTTGTCTGAAAAAAGCGATGATATCCTTTCCCAGAACAATGTTCCATGTAAATTCTCCCTTCTTTTATATAATAATTTCTCCTTGGTTTCTGTTTATTATCTGCCTTTGTACAAAACTGACATTCTGATGTGGAAGTCTGATTCAGTCATACTGTGCATCCACAGGACAATTTCAAGAATAGAGTTGCCAGAGTTTTCTTTTGGGGTTAGTTTCTGGAAGGAATAATATTAGGAAAAGATAATGGAATTAACAATAGAAAGCTGGGTAGTATGTGTGATCAGTCCAAATTTAGACACTGAAAGGAATTCTGTCATTTTCTGAGAATTCTGATTCAGAATTCAGTCAAATTCTGAGAAACTAAAATCCTGGACAGTAATGTCTCTGTATGACAGAGTAACAAGTGTGATTTAAATGTCACCTGGTAAAATCAGATCTTGCAAGACAACATCATTATGTGCATCTAAATTGATACTACTCCAGCACATGCCCCCATCCCTAACAACAGGTTAGAAATAATTTCCAAATATAAGGACATAGTTATTACCCTGTCTGCTTCCTCATATGTTCGGATGAAGCGCACAGTTACGTATCTGAGGCGGCCAGTCCTTCAGTTTCTTATCATCTCCTATTCTAATCACGACAGATGTGGACCACATTACCTCAAAGCATAGCGGCATTAAAGAAACATCTATTATGCTCCCGAATTGCCCACATTAAAAGTTAAGACAAGACATAATTATAATGAAATATTTATGCTTTATGATATCTGGGACCTGAATGGGAGGATTCCAAGTCTAGATACTGAATCATTTGAAGTCTCTCTGATTCATGCGACTGAAGATTGCTGCTGGTGAAGAGCTCAGGTCTTCACTTTCTAAACATCTAGACCTCTCCGTGTTGACTCTCCATGTGACATTTGTCACATCATAATGCCCGTATTCCAAAAAGGGAAATAAATGGAGTGTGTCAGGCAGAAGCTATAAACTTTTCAGTGACTTATTTTCAAAAATCATGCAGTATTACTTCGGCCACAGAGGGAGGGATCACAGGCCCAGAAGTAAGGCCAGTCATGGTATGAGTACAGTATGTGAGACGAACAAGAGATGGATAGGAGGAAAGAGAGAGAGAAACAAAGGGAATAAATATGAGATAGAGACATATGTTAGAAATATAATCTGCTACCTTTCAGCTGCATTTTTATTTTTATTAGAGCCAAAAAAAAAAAAAAAGGTTCTCTAGTGAATTCCAGCTTAGTACCTCTGTAGGACAGAGTAGAGCTGCCTTATAGGGTTTCCAAGGAGCCCCTCGCGGATTTGAACTACTGACTTTTTTCTTTTTCCTCCTTTTTTTTTTTAAGTGGGAATGTAGCATCTGAACTCTTAACCACTAGTATTTTAATTGTCCTCTTCTGTTCTCAATCTTACTGCTTCTTCGTTGGTGTATTAGTCTCCTAGGGCTGCCATAACAAAATATATCTCAAGTCATGTATCTTTTAAGAACAGAAATTTATTATCTTGCAGTTTGGGGGCATGGAAGTCCAAATCAAGGTATAAGCTATGGTGCTACCTTCTGTGGGCTCAGAGACAGAAACCATTCTATGCTTCCCTCGTAGGTTCTGGTATCCTTATGCCTTCTGTGGTATGCAACTGCAGTGTCACCCATTGTCTCCCTTTCGTCTCCCTGTCACTGTATATCTTGTCTTGTAAGCATACTAGTCATATAGGATTAGAAGTCACTCTAGTCCAGTAAGAACTCATGTTAATTGATTACTTCAAATACCATATTCCGTTCAGTGTCAGAAGTTAGAACTTAAAAATATCTTTTCAGGAGAAACGATTTATTGCACAATGGTCTGTCCTGTGGACCTCTAAACTTTACTTGTGTGTTCTTCCTATGTGAAAAATACGTTTATCCCATCTTAGCACTCCCAATACCTTCAAGCACCAATTTTAAGTCCAAAACAATGTGTTCTGAATCAGGTATCAGTGAGATTCTGGGTGTGGTCCATTAGGGGACGAAATCTCTCTCTATTACTGAACCAACGAAATCCAAAATACGAGTTATCTGCTTCTAAAATACAACAGTGGAACAGGTATGTGATAAGACATTCTATTCTAAAAGAGTCATGTATTTTAAGCATCTGAAACACAGCAGGGCAAATTTTATTAGATTTCAAGACGCTATAAGAATCTTTTCTCCTCTGGGCTCATCTGGAAGTTGGCTCTGCTCTTGGAACTCTGTGAAGCTGCTGGTCTATCTGGACCATCTGGAAGACTTCTTTCTCCTGGTTTTAGGGAAGTGGCAACTCCAGACCTTCAGTGCCGTGTGGCAGCTCCAGCCCATGGAAAAGCAGAAGTAGTACTGCTCTCCAGACTTGAGGAGGTGGTCCTACCCTCTGGTAGCAGTTCTACCGGTAAGCTTCCTACCGGCAACCTTTCTGGCCTCTGAATCTCCCTCAGGAGTATCCTTTTCTTTTTTTCAAGGACAACAGATTCTCATGGTCAAGTAGCATCCTCAGTCTATTTCCTGCCTACAGAATTCCAGCAGGCAGACAGCTTTCCTCTATTTCATTCCAATCATTTCCGTTTCAGTCTAAACTGGTATTGTTTCTGCTGAGATGCTTAATTTGCTCCATAAACTACACATACAACTAATCCTTTAGGAAACAATTGTTGAACCGCAAACTTGTTGCTCTCTCCATAGTATATTTTCTAAATTATTACAATATGTATAAACAAAATTTTTCCGATTCTTCAAGCTCTAGTTTTGTTTGACACAGTTTATTGTTCAATCCATCTCTTTCTTCCCACACTTGATATAAACAGCAAGAAGAAATTAGGCCATGTTTTCAGCACTATATTTAGAAATCTCAGCTAAATGTACAAGTTTATCACTTATAATTTCTACTTTCTACCAAAAAATTGCGGGTAATTCATCCAAGTTCTTTGCTACTTTCAAGCAAAAATCACCTTTCTTCCAG
The DNA here is from genome assembly GCA_028571685.1 of Heterohyrax brucei. Classification (NCBI taxonomy): domain Eukaryota; kingdom Metazoa; phylum Chordata; class Mammalia; order Hyracoidea; family Procaviidae; genus Heterohyrax; species Heterohyrax brucei. The sequence continues at coordinate 51,732,159 of CM053159.1, read as the reverse complement.
TGTTTAGTAACATTTTCATGTTTATCATTAACATTTCTGCTTGCCATTTCATTTTAAGGCCACTTGGGAGCACTTTTTTTATCTGCGTTTCTAGGAATATTCTGTTGATGACAATAGAAACTTTCTCTACAGCTCTTCTCACTTCCTTCTGAGCTGTCACCACAATCTCCTTTAACATCCATAATTCTACCAACATATTTTCAAGGAAACCCAGGCTTCTAGTATCAAAACTTTTCCAGGCTCTACCTGTTACCCAATCTCAGTTAATGTCACTTCCACACTTTCAAGTATTCATTGCATCAGTACTCCACTTCTGGTTCCAATAAAAGATCAATAACTGAAATAGCTTTGTGTGGCTGCCATGATAAATTAACACAAATTGTATGGCTTATAAGAACAAAAGCTCATTGTGTCCTGCAGTTCTGTAGGCTGAAAGTCCACACCAGCATAGCAGTCAACTCCTGTGCAGTCTGAGACAGAAGCTGTTCTAGCCCACTTGTTTAGCTTCTGGTAATTCTAGGTGATCCTTGGCTTCCTGTTGCACTGTCACCTTCTGTCCTTCTTCTATTGCTGTGCCTTTTTGTATCTTGTCTTTCATAAGGACTTCAGTCATGCAGAAATGTGATCCTCCCTATGCAGGTATGTTCTGATGTGATCAAAACTGACAACTTCTTTAAACATCTGGTTTCCAAATGGGTTCATATCCACAGGTAGGGGTTAGAACTTGAACAATTATCTTGGAGGAAGTAATTCTGTCCATAATGGTAGGTAATAAAGAAGATGACAGGTTTATTGTTATTTTAAAAAAAAAAAAAAAAGGTTTAGCCCATTTTTGCACATTAGCAGCAATGAAGCATTTGTATCATTATGAAGAAATACAGCCAAAAGAAATACACAGAGGCTCAATTCCCTTGTTCTGAACATTTACTGTTATTCTCAAGCATTGCTTTAATTATATGGTAAGCAGTGTCCAAAGCAGAGCTTTATAATTCTATTCTATTCTATGAAGCCACTTGGCGTTATTTCCGATTATTTTCTGGTGCTTTTTCACCTAAAACTCTTAATCAGGCCTTCTTAGATAACTTTTTTGCATTTTGCATAGTAGCATCTTTTTCAATGTGTGATTACAGAAAATGTTGTTCTGATAGCATTACATACCCTAAAGTTCTTAATATCTTGTCGTTTCATATATCCACATACCAAGCCTCAGGAATCGAGTAGTCTTTTTTTGCTTTCCTAAGCCCAACTGAATCAGCAAACTGATTTTTTTTCTTCCTTCCTTGGAGGCAGCTATATATTCCATGTATCATATTTTCTTATTTCTTCAAATTCCTACAGAGACTTCTATTATTGTATTCCCCTTGGAAGACTTTCCTAACATATCCAATTAAGGAGGTCTCACATGTCTGACCATCTGCAAAAGTTAAGTTCATGTTAAATGATCTTACATATCAAAATACCACACTCTGAACACAAGAGTTTAACTTTTCCTGTACAGTGACACACAACCAGAAAAGAAAATCCAAACCCATTGCCACTGGGTCAGTCCTGGCTCAAAGGGACCCTATGGAATGCAGTAGAACTGCCCTACAAGGTTTCCAAGGTTGTGAATCTTTATGGAAACAGACTACCGCATCGTTCTCCTTCAGAGTGGTGGATTACAACCGCTGACTCTTCTGTTAGCAGCCAAGAGCTTAATCAGTGAGCCACCAGGGAACTTCTCTGATTTATGCCTATTCTAATCCTTAACATTTACCTTCTGTCATGGATTGAGTTACATTCCTTGAAATACGTGTGCAGGATGTGTGTAGCAATTGGGCTAGGCTGTGTTTCTTGGCATTGTGTGATATTTCTACCTCTTTTAAATCCTGCCTGTATTGGATCTGACTCCATGGCACTTGGCTTGGCTGGCTATATGTTAATTGCGGAGGATGGGCTGTAATTGTGTTGGTGGGGCAGGACTCAAAGTGTAAGACTGTGCTGTGCCTTGAGCAATCTTTGGGGATACAAAGGAAAGGGGAGCAAGAAGTGAGTTGGGGGCATCATACCACCGAGAAAACTGTGCCAGGAGCAGTGTGTGTCCTTTGGAAAGTACCTGGAGTCCCTGAGCCTCAGAGGCTCCCAGTCCAGGCGAAGATTGACAGCAAGATCCTTGTTGTCAATAAGTCTGTTGCAGATAAGTCTCTGTTGCAGATAAGTCTCTGCAGAGATAACAGCGACTCATCCTGGAGTCGATGCCCTGAATTTGGACTTGAAGCCTCTAGACTGTGGCAGAATAAAATGCCTCATTTTAAACCCATCTGCTTGTGGTATTACTGTTACGGCAGCACTAGATGACTACAACATCTTCTGTGAGACATACAGAGATAGACTACAAACCTGAGTCCAAAATTGTGACTTGGGAGCTTCCATTCAAAAACAGCTTGCTTTGCTTGACAAAGAAGTTATTGCAGGTTCTAAATAAGGCAACAAACAAAATTTTAAATTTCTTCTGAGGGTTATATTAGTTTGAAAGGGAGAGCTACAATCTAATAATGGACATGATATAATCTCCCAGAGTCACCGTAAATGGCATACTTCCTCAATGATAGTATTCCTGATGGTACTGCTCAGACTACAATTCTCTCAAAACCTTTTTCTTGTTATGAATCTAGCACAAATTAAGACCTCTTTCTGGTAACTTTATGTCTAGCTATAAACAGGTTATCCATATGAAGCTTAAGTTCCCACAACAATCCAAAAAAAAAAAAAAATCTTATGTAGTGTTGTTTATTGTATTACTAGGAGAATGCAGTAAGTAAAGCCTATTTATGTGACTTTTTTTGTGGAACTTCTCTTGTGACCCAAATCCAAGGTATTCCTAAGAATGTAACAGATTGGTCTGGGTCCTGTATTACACATGGTTTAAATCAATAGCAGTCATAAATCCCACTGCATATTGCATATACACTGTAACAGATATTCACGTATTCTACTCTAGTTCACAGAATTGCTTGGCTTTCTTCATTCACTTTCATAATATAATCAGTATAATAGTCTACTTTTGATACCAATTATGATGTTTAAAGTTATGTGTGAACTTGTCTAGGTCATGATTCTCAATGGTTTAGCAGCTATAATATAGTTATCTTCTATTTTATGATTCTGTGTGACCAGTCAATAAGTTTAAAGGAAAGCTTTCTTGGGAATGCAGCCTACATTCAATATACATGGATGTTTTGGCAAAGATCTCAGTCTCAATGCTGCATCAGACTCATCATCTTCTCACCTCCAGTTGTAGGGATAAGAGCCAGAAAGTAGGTACATTCTGACCTGCCACTTTGGGGTTCTTCAGCCTTGCAGCTACCTGAGTTAGGAGAAGACACCAGTAGGATGCCTGACCTACAGGCTTGGGACTTGTCAGTCTCTGTATAACTATGTGAGTCATTTCCTTCAAACAAATTTCTCTATGCTCATATTTATATATACTTCAGTGGTTTTGCTCCTCTAGAGAACCCAGTTTAGCACAACAATCAAGTTCAAAGCTCATATTATTAGGTTGTAAGAGTATGCTGGAAAAGTAGACAAGGAGGACAATAGTGAATATTCATTTACTTCCAACTAAAAAGGAAAATGTGCATGGCTTTCTTCTAAAATTGTGATAAATGAAGACGAACTCTTAGCTAACTTTGCTAGCATATACAAGTGAACTTTTAGTCTGTTACCATGCTTGCTGGATGTATCAGTTAAGTTATAAGAGTACAAATCTAGTTTCCAAGAACTGGATACCTTATTTAGAGCCCAGCATGTATTCCTGTAAGTGGAATGGTATTGACTACAGTATCGTGCTTCTTGAAGGCCTGGTTAAGAGCTGGTAACCAAAACGTTAACAGTTCAAATCCACCAGTTGCTCCTTGGAAACTTTATGTAGCTGTTCTCCTCAGTCCTATAGAGTCACTGTGAGTTGGAATGGACTTGACGACAAAGGGTTTTCTTCTTTTTGTTTTTGGTTTGTGTCTGCTTTTACCATTTTTACAATAAATAAAAAAAATAAAATAAATCTGTTTCAATAATTCTAGTTCCTTATTTAGCATAATAATAATAATAATAAAACAAGGAAAAGTTCAACCATAGGCTAGAAATGGTAAACCCTGATTTATACTCTTATACATTCTATTTACAAATGTGTAACAGGAGATGCTAGCATGTTTTGCTACGGGTGAACGAACCTACACTTCTCCCACAACCTTGGTGACTGTCATGATATGTCTGTGACTGCTTTTTTTATTTAATATGACTGAGTGAAAATGTACATTCCCATATAAATTTACATGCCCACCTATATACAGCTTCCACTGCTCTCCCTGCCCAGTTGACAGCACACTGTTCCTATCTGCTCCATACATGTCTCATCCTCCCAACAGTCTCCTCCTTTGTTTGTTAAATGTCTTTTTTGTCCAGTCATCTCATTATGTCCTTTTTCCACGGCATATTTTGCATTAATATCTATCTATGCCCCAATGAAATTTGTGTTTACCACTCTATGCCATTTAATTTTAACTGTAGAGCACAAAGAGCCTTGGCCCCTGATTTAAAGATTTCTTGAGTTAAGGATGACCCACAGATTAACTATCTTCTACTATCACCATACTAAAAAATGGAGTAAATTCTGTATGCACATATTGCACCTACTTTTTCAATATGGTTTTACCATATTGCATTTAAATTTATCCAAGATACACTAAAGGAAGCATCGTGGACAGATTTTTTTTTTTTTAAGTATAATTGAATGAAAATATACATTCTCATAAAAATTTGCATGCCCACCTATGTACAGCTCCCATTGCTCTTCCTGTCCAATGACAGCACACTCTTCCTCTCTGCTCCATACATGTCTTATCCTGTCAACAATCTCGTATCCCCTGCTCTCAACCCATTCCCCACCTCCGGTTAGAGGTCAGCAGGATGACATCCTACGGATGCATAGAGCCATGAAGTGCACACATAATATGCTCACTCTGTGTCCATTCCTGTCCGAAGGAAGGGGACAGGGGTAGGATCAGGGCCAGAGGCCATGCTCCCAGGAGAACCTCGATGCCACTGTACCATCAATTGTGGTCTTTTAGTGGAGATCTCAGGGTGCACCCCTTTTTAGTCTGGTGTTGCCAGTGAGATTCAACTTCGTGAACTACATCACTGCTATCACTGGTGGTGGCCAAGCACCACCTGGTTCTTCCAGTCAAAAGTTGATGTAGTCACCCACTCAAGTGGATCTCCTTGTCTTCTGGGTTCTCTTTCCCCAGTGTGGTTTTGGTCCTTAGTGGTCATCCATACCTGCTAGTTTGGACAATTTGCTGTACCCTCAGATGGCAACTTGGCAGCTTTTAAGACCCCAGATGCCACTCACCAATGCGTGGTACAGAGGGCTCTCTTAGTAAAATGCTGGTTTTGCCAAGTGGCTTTGATTTCTTCTGAGAGCATTGTTCCTGATCCCCTGCCCCAGCTACTCTGTTCTTGAAATAATTGGGTTAAGATGGGTGGAGTAGTCATGTTATGTTGAAGTCCAGTTAATATCCATTTTCTTTCTAATGTGTGTTGTCACAGATTTCACTCAACTAAATTTCTATCAACTGTCTAATCTAAACCCTCTGCTTCTAGCCCTCCCTCCCTCACCATTCTTGCATGAGTCTGTTTTTAAGTTCTTATTGTAGGGGCCTCATACAGTATTTGTCCTTTTGTCACTGACTGTTTTCATTCAGCCTAATGTCCTCCAATTGAAACCAGCTTATGAGATGTTTCCTAAAATCACCATTGTTCTTTATCATTGCATAGTGTTCCGTTGAGTATATATACCATGGTTTACCTATCCATTCCTCTGTTGTTGGGCATCTGAGTTGATTCCATTTTTTTGCTACTGTGGACTGTGCTGCAATAAACATTCGTGTGCATGTATCAGTTGATGTGAATGGCCTTGATTCTGTAGGATATATTTCAAGAAGTGGAATTACTGGGTCAAATGGTATATTCATACCCAGCTTTTTAAGGAAGCATCAGCTTGCTTTCCAAAGAAGTTGGACCACTTTGCAATCCCATCAACAGCGTAGGAGAGTTTCAATTTCTCCACAGTCTCTCCAGCATTTGTTGCTTTCTGTTTTTTGGGTCATGGCCAACCTTGCTGGGGTGAGATGGTATCTCATCGCAGTTTTGATTTGAATTTCTTTGATAGCTAATGATTGTGAGCATGTCCACATGTGGTTTTTGGCTGTCTGGATCTCCTCCTTAGAGAAGTGTGTCTCCATCTTCTGTGCCCATTGCTTAATTGGATGATTTATCACCGTCTTATTGATATTTTGTAGTACCTTATGGCTGGCTATAGATTATGGAGATCAGGCATCAGTTTGACATATAGTTGCCAAATATTTTTTTCTCATTCTGTAGGTGGACTTTTAGTTCTATTAATAAAGTCTTTGGATGAACAAAAGTGTTTGATTCTTAGTAGTTCCCATTTATCTATTTCCTTTTCTGTTATGTGTGGTTTGTATGACAGATTTTGAAGTCTGTCTACACTGTGGATTAAAACTTTTATTGTTGCTTCTACTTTTTCTTGGATGAGCTTTATCGTTTTAGATTTGACATTTAGGTCTTTTATCCAATTTCAATTGGTTTCTGTACGTTGTAAGATATGGGTCTTATTTCAGTTTTTTGCAGATGGATATCCAATTCTGCCAGCACTATTTGTTGAAGAGATTGTTTTTACCCCAGTTTAACATCTTAGGGCCTTCGTCGAATATCAACTGTTCATAGGAAGATGGGTCAGCTCTGGGGTCTCAATTCTGTTCCATTGGTCTATCTGTCTCTTTTTGTACCAGTACCAGGCTGTTTTGATGACTGTCGCAGTGCAATAGTTTCTAAAGTCAGGTAGTGAGAGGCCTATCAGGGTGTTCTTCTTCAATAGTCCTTTACTTCTCCAGGGCTTCTTAACCTTCCAAATAAAGTTGACGATTTGTTTCTTCATCTCATTAAAAAATGTCCCAGGAATTTGTATAAGGATTGCATTATATATACAGATTGCTTTGAGTAAGGTAAACATTTTCACAGTGTTAAGTCTTCTTATCCATGAGCAAGGTAGGTTTCTTTGTTTGTGTAAGTCTCTCTTAGTTTCTTGTGGTAAGGACTCAGAGTTCTCTTTGTAAAGGTCTGTTATTTCTCTGGTTAGATTTATTCCTAGGTACTTTATCTTCTTAGGGGCTGTAGTAAATGGTATTGATTTGACGATTTTTTTCCTTAATAATCTTATTGTTGGTATAAAGGAATCCTACTGATTTACTTATGTTTATCTTGTATCCTGAGACTTTGCTGAGCTCTTCTATCAGTTTGAGTAGTTTCCTTATGGATTCTTTAGGATTCTCTGCATATACAACCATATCATCTGCAAATAGGGAGATTTTTACTTCTTTGCCGATGCAGATACCCTTTATTTCTTGGTCTTGTCTGATTGCTCTGACTAGAACTTGTAGTAAAATGTTGAATAGGACAAGTGAGAGTTGGCATCCTTGTCTAGTTCCTGATCTCAAGGGAAATTATTGCAATCGCTTTCCATTCAGGATGATGTAGGCAGTTGGCTTGGCATAAACGGCCCTTATTGTTTTGAGGGGTTTGCAATATATTCCTATTTTGCTGAGAGCTTTTATCATGAATGAGTGCTGGACTTTATCAAATGCCTTTTGTGCATCTATAGACAAAATCAGGCAATTCTTGTCTTTTGTGGTATTTATGTGGTTGATCACATTAACTGTTTTTCTGATGTTGAACCAGCCTTGCACCCCTGGCATGAATTCAACTTGGTCATGATGGATTATTTTGGGTGTATGTTGTTGTGTTGGTAAGAATGAATTTGGGAGTATTCCATCCTTTCCTGTACTGTGAAATAGTCTCAGTAGTATTGGAGATAACTCTTCTCTAAAAGTTTGGAAGAATTCTGTGGTGAAGCCATCTAGGCCCAGGGATTGTTGTTGTTGGTAGTTTTTGGGTGACTTTTTCAAACTTTTCCTTTGTGATAGGTTTATTAAGTTGTTCTGCTGCACCTTGTGATAAATTTGGTAGGTAATGTGAATCAAGAAATTTGTCCATTTCCTCTAGGTTTACAAATTTGTTAGAGTATAGTCTTTTGTTGTATTCTGTTATGACTTTTTTGATTTCTGTTGGATCTGTTATGACAACTCCCCTCTCATTACTTATTTTGGTTCTTTATTTCCTTTCCTGGTTTTCTTTAGTAAGTTTAACCAATGAGTTCTCAATTTTGTTGATCTTTTCATAAAAACAGCTTTCAGTCTTTTCGATTTTTTCAACTGTTCTTCTATTCTTTAATTCATTTAGTTCTGCTCTAATCTTTATGATCTGTTTTATTCTGGTTCCTGAGGAGTCTGTTGTTCTCTCTCTACCTATTCAAGCTGTAGGGTTAGTTATTTGTTTTTGTTTCTTTCTTTCTTTCAGATGTGTTCATTTATGGAGATAAATTGACCTCTCAGCACTGCTTTGGCTGTATCCCATAGGTTCTGGCAGGAAGTTTTCATTCTCACTGGAATCCACAAATTGCTTTATTATGCCCTTGATTTCTACTGTAACCCATGGTTTTTTGAGCAAGATGTTGTTCAGTTTCCATGAATTCTACTTACTATCTATGTTTTTTCTGCTGTTGATTTTGACTTTTATGGCTTTATAATCTAGAAAATACTTTGCATTAATTCACTGGAGAATGTTCCATGTGCACTGTAGAAGAAGGTGTAGTTGTCCACTGATGGATAGAAGGTTCTGTAAATGTCCATGAGGTCTAGTTGGTTAATTGTGGCAATAAGGTCTTCTGTGCTTTTATCGAGATTTTTTTCTAGATGACCTTGGACAGATTCTTTTAACTATTTTTTGCCTGATACGAAGTGTTGCTTTGCCTTCATCCAGACAGTCAGTAACATACCACTTGCATTTTGGAGCAATCACATCAATCTTGTCTTTTTTTGTGACCCCATTATTTATCAGTTTCTACAAGTCAATCCATTTTGTGTTCTTATTTCCGTTTCACTTTGATCTTCTGCCCAAGGGAGCAGTACTGAGGAACTCTGACAACATGTTGCATTTGTCAAATCTATTGCAAAAGTCCTGTTTAAGGTGTTAAAAAGCAAAGATGTTCTTTAAACTGGAGAAATACTTAGGTTGTATCTCTGGCTCCTTACATGTGTTGTCATAATACTTCATTTTTCAAGCTACTCTTTGACATCTTCAGTTAATACTTGATCATATGACTACTATTAAAATGTATGCATCAACCACTAGGGCCAAAGATAAAAAAGATTAAAGGTTTTTACCAAATTCTGCAAGTGAAAATAGACTGAAGATCCCATCAGTTTGCATTGAAAAAAAAAAGTGTAGTTGAAAAATAGGGCCTTGATGATAGGAAGGATGCTGGGGACCACATGATAGAGTTTGTGAGACCAACAGCTGCTTCACAGCTAATTCTGTTTTCACCAACATAAACAGTGACTATACACAAAGAATTCACCAGATGGAATACACAGGAACAAAAGTAACTATATCTGTGGAAAAAGAAGACAGAAAGGCTCAGCATCATCAGTCATAACAAGGCCAGTGCCACCTATGGGACAGACCACTAATTAGTCTTAGACAAGCTCAAGCTGAAACTGAAGAAAATTAGAACAAGTTCACCAGAGCCAGCATATGACCTTGAGTATATCCCAACTGAGTTTAGAAACCATCTCAAGATTTGATGCACTGAAGACTAATGATAGAAGACCAGATGAGTTGTGGGATGATACCAAAGTCATCATTCACGAAATAAGCAAGAGGTCATTAAAAAGACAACAAAGAAAGGAGCAAAGTAGATGTCAGAAGAGACTCTGAAACTTGATCCTGAGCATCGAACAGCTAAAGCAAAAGGAAGAAATGATGAAGTAAAAGAGCTGAAAGGCATTTTTAAGGCAATAGCACATTGGTGAAACTTCTTGACTGTTAACAGAAAGCATCATTAGTTCCAACCCATAAGCATCTTTGGGGAGAAAAAGTGTAGCAGTCTACTTTCATAAAGATTACAGCTTGAAAACCATATAAGGCAATTCTACTTAGTCCTATACAGTTACTATGAGTTTTAATTTACTCTATGGCAGTGAATTTCTTTGCTTTTTTTTTTTTCTTGTTTATTTGTTCGTTTAAATTGTTCTGCATGATACTATAATTGTAAAATGACATTATGCATTTTTTAAAATCCATAAAGCTAGACAGTATGAAGAGCAACAATAATTCAAACTACATATTTTAATTAATAATAATGTGTCAGTATTGATCGACCAGTTGTAGCAATGTATCACACAAATGCAAGATGTTAGTAATGGAGAAACTACATGCTGTGAGGAGAGAGATGAAGTGATAGACGGTTGTGCACAGTCTACCTCCAAAATTTCTCTATCGATAAAGCATATTATATAAAAAATTATCGACTAGCTAATAAACTTAAAAAGGCATGAGTCATTCTCTTTGATGGCTGCAAGTGTGAGGAGGGAAGAAGGGTGAGGGGGGAGGGTTTAGATTAGATAGCTGATAGAAATTTGGTTGGGAGAAATCTGTGACAACACACATTAGAATGAAAATTGATATCAGCTGGACTTCAAGTTAACATATTTATTGCTCTCATCTTAATCCAATATTACAAGGACAGAGTAGCTGGGGCAGGGGGCCAGAGACCATGCTCTCAAGGGAAACCAAGGCCAACTGGCATAACTAGCATTTTGCTAAGACAGCCTTCTGCACCCCACACTGGTGAGTGGTTCCGGGTCTTAAAAGCTGCTAAGCTGCCATCTGAGTGTATGGCAAATAGTCCCAACTTAGCAGGAATGGATGACCACTAGGGACCAAAATGACATGAGACAAAGAGAACCCAGAAGACAGACATACCCATGTGAGTGGGTGACTACATTGAAGTGCCACTGGAAGAACTGGGTGGTGGCTGGCCACCACCAGTGATAGCCATGATGGAGCTCACAAAGTTGAGTCTCACTGGCAACACAAGAATAAAAAGGGGTACACTCTGAGCTCTCCATTAAAAGACCGCAATTGATGGCCTAGGGATTCTCCAGGGAGCTTGCCCTCTGGCCCTGATACTGCACCTTTGTCCATAAATTATAATGGAGGTCAAATCTCAGATAGGAATCAGTTGGACTTGGCGACACAGAGTGACCATATCAAGTGCAGACTTTACGGTTCTGTGCATCTATAGAATGTTGTCCTACTGACCTCTTACTGGAGGAAGGGGAGTGGATTTAGAGGAGAAGATAGGAGTTTGTTGGGAGGATAAGACATGTATGGAGCAGAGAGGAAGAGTGCGCTGTCGCCGGGCAGGGAGAGCAGTGGGAGCTGCATATAGGTGGGCATGCAAATTTATATGGGAATATACATTTTCACTCAATCATTAAAAAAAAAAAGGCACCAGTTATCAACCACTTCAAGAAATTTACGAAAATGTAATTACATGTTTTAAAAAAGTGCAAACAATAGTTACCAGAATCTCTATTCCATTCAAAACAGGCACATTGCAACCACATTTCATCTATGAGCAATGGACCCATTGTTCATCCATATACTGACAAAGTAAAATATATTTCAAGGAAGAAACACAGTATGCTCATAATTTGTGAAAATACACTCAACCTCATTTGGCATTGTTGTTATTACTGGATGCTGTCAAGTTGTTTCATAGCAAGCCCATGTATAACAGAACAAAACACCGCCCAATCCCGCACTGTCCTCACAATCGTTGCTGTGTCCGAGCCCATTGTTGCAGCCACTGTCATATCATTTCACCGAGGGTCTTCCTCCCCTTTGCTGATCCTCTACTTTGCTAAGGATGTTGCCTTTCTTTAGGACCTGATCCTTTCTGAAAACATATCTAAAGTATGTGAGGCAAAGTCTTCCCATCCTCGCTTCCGAGTATATCCTGATGTCCTTCTGAGACAAATGTGTTTGTTCTTCTGGTAAAATCAGAAATCAAAACAACTGCCTTTGAGACTTTTCTCGCTCATAGTGATCTAGTATATAAAACCAAAAAAACAAACCCGCTGCCGTCGAGGTGATTCCGAATCACAGCAATCCCATAGACAAGAGTACAACTGCCCCCTAAGAGTTTCCAAGGAGCACTTGGTGGATTTGAATTGCTGACCTTTTGGTTAGCAGATGTAGCACTTAACCACTTACGCCACGGTTTCCACCTGGTATATAGTATATTCAGTATTCTGCATTTGTAATTAGAACCACACAAACTCACATTTAGCAAGTAGTGATTTAAAATTTCAAACCTACCAGGATGATAGAACCTGATAGCTCAGCTCGCTAGAGTGGAGCTTCAAGGGGCACCGTGTATATTTGTGTGTGTGTGTGTACCAAAAAAATTAAAAAAAAATAATCAGTGCTGTCGAGTCAATTGCAACTCTTAGCGATGCCATAGAGTTTCTGAGAAGCTCCAGGAGGATTCCAGCTGCTGACTTTTTTGTTAGCAGTCGACACTCAATCACCATGCCACCAAGGTTTCCATATATACGTTTCGATGTATGTGTATGTGGAAGCTTGATGGCACTGAGTTGAGTTATACATGTATATGTAAGTGCATATACAGATTTCCTACTAGACAGACATCAAAATATTGATATTCAAGTACTTTAGAGTTTTCCTTTTTCTTTCTTTCTTTTTTTTTTTTTTTTGTATGTGTGTCTTTCAATTTCCAAGTACGAGAAAGTTAAGAGATAAGAGATCTTTAGGTATCACTGAACATACGTACACACACACAGGCAAAGTTATTGCCCTTTAATTAAAAATAAAGAAGATAGCACTGGCAGTTGATGAGGTTCGAACAGATGGAGAAAAGGAGGGCTGTAAACCAAAGCACCTGAAACTGTTCCTCTACACATGAGGACATATTTTTAAAACAGTGTTTCAGCCAATATCTACTATTAAATACAAAATGACTTAAATTCGCAAGATAGGGAAACCGTATTGTATATCAGACTGCAACAACTCACTGGCATAAGTTCAAGTAATATGGGATCAAGTTCTAACATGCTATTAAATGCTTTCAATTATGTATTTATTCATAAAAGAAAGAAGATCTGAAACCAATTTTTTAATAACGAAATTCATAAAAGAACTAACCTGAATCCTAACACAGAATTCAGCTACTGATTTTTAAGACTAAAAATTTTTTTAATGCAGAAGTATATTTTTTGTTATAGTTCTATTATTTTTATAATTTTTAATTATTAGTGTTCAGCAGATACAATACACAGACTTTAAATAAGAATATGTTCAGTAGATTACTTAATCAACAATCATATTAATTACTTAGTATTTAGATATTTAACCCTAAAAATATAGAAATGTTAGTATTAGTTCGTGATAGAATGTATTTTATTTGGAAAAAAAACTATAATTAAGCTGAATTTCACATATAATATTTTGAGATTATATTTCTTTCATTATTTACAACTAGTATTTCTTTTGTGGTATGTCTAATGGAATTTCATTTTTTTCATGCTGTCGAATCACACTGCCAAATGTCTTTGTGTCTCTGAATTATGTATATCTAAATTGGTGCATAAAGCAAACAAAAAGTCTAATAATCTACATGACACCTTATCCTATGCATTACAAATCTTTAACAGATGTTTCATGATGATGCTGATAGCATTTCTATAAGCAAGTCATGCCCCTTTTGAATGATTTCCAGTTTTCACTCATAAAATTTGATGTGTATTTGTCTTATAAAAAGCATGGTAAAATATAAATATCAAGTTACATATCTGTAGCCCCTGAGACACTCTATTTCGGGTGGTATGAGAACACTTCATTTAAACTTTTTCATTACCATTGTCCTTACCTGTATTTGAACCACTTTTTATGCCTCTGAACCACATAAATAAGGCATTATTCTGATTCTAACTCATCTAGCACCAGGGTGGGTTCTTTTTGAAATGTATGAAGCTCAGCAAATGGAGTTTGGAGCCTCATTGTGAGTTGAGTTTTCTACTAGGTGGTGCTTTCTAGATGTGTTGGTTTTGTAAACTTTTTCCATTTTGTATTCTTTATCTCCATGAGATAAAGTCTTGTAAATGTAGTTACAGCTTTTCTGTGCAGTTGCTTTCATTTGTCTGAACTGTATTTGGAAAACCAGAGGCTCCCCATGTACCTTAATGGAGAGGCAGCAGGAGTGAATGATCTACCTAGTTATTGGTGGCATACCATTATGCAAAACCTGGTGGTGCAAAATTGTCACTCACTTCATTGGTAGATTATATTGTAACGCTATATTTTGCAAAATCTGTAACACCAACCAAAAATTTAAACACACTCAATTAGAAAGCACGCATTCCAATACTTAAAACACAAGCTGTAAATAAATAAATAAGGAGAAAAATAAAGAAACAAAGGTTTAACAGAGTCTGATCTCTGACAAAGAACTCATGGTAGCATATTTTTAACCAGCTGTTACTAACTGAAGGCTGACTGAACCGAGCAGCAGCTCCATGAGAGAAAGATGCAGTAGTCTGCTTCCTTGAAGAATGTAGGCTTGCGAACTCTATGGGACAGTTCTAACCTATCCACAGGGCTGCAGCGAAGAAAAAGCTGATTTGGTAGTAATGAATTTGGTTTTGTGTTGGTGCCTAGCAAAGACTAAATGGTTGATAACTCTTATTGACTTTCTTCTCCATTAAAATGTAGCATTCATCAAGGTGGTTGTGATTAGTTGCTCTAAAGTCAGTTTCAGCTACTGTGATTCTGTGTGTGCAGAGTGGAATTGCTCCAATGGGTTTAAGAGGCTGAGACCTTCTCATCAGTAACAAATATTCAAGTCTATTTTCAAAACTACCTCTTGGTAGGTTAAAACTACCATATTTGTGTCTAGTGGTCAAACACTTCACGATTTGTGCAACTGAAGGGCTAGATACAAAGAGAGAGAGAGGAGGGAGGGACAAAGAGATGGGGGACTAAAGGCAGGAGAGAACAAGAAAGCAAGGAAAGAAGGAGAAAGGTAGATGGTAGTCTCAATGAAATTAAGTAAAATAATTTAATTGTAAGTCTTAATTTGGGGTATCATTATGCTTTTCCTCTGAAAATCAAACAAACAAAACAATGACAAAAAAACCATATCCTAATCTGTTCACAGAAAGACTCATAAATAATGACCAAATAATTGTTAAGCAGTAATAGGAGTCACACTTAAAGACCTTGCTGTGGTCTGCAAATACCAACACCTAGAGATAAATCCCAGGATATATGAGTCCTGCCAATTAAGTTTGCAAAGTCATCCTAGAAAAAGTTCTCCATACCTCACTGTTTAGTACCACTGCAATCACTTTCGAAGTACTCCCTTTGGGAAACTATGCACGAACACAAGTGCCTAGTCCACTGTTCAAAGCAACTCTGGAACTCTTTTTCTGGAATGGATATTGGAGTTATCATTGTATTAGCCTTGATGTTCTCAGTGTCATCAGAATGTCTTCCTTTCGATATTTCCTTTATCTTAGCGTAAAGAATAAAGTCATTGGGGGTCAGATCAGGTGAGTAGTGTGTGTTCCAATACTGTTACTTGTTTACTGGCTAAAAACTCCCTCACAGACAACTATACAATTGAGTTCACCAACTTGCCACCATGCCACCGTGCACCATGGTCATTCCAGAAAAAAAGTTCCAAAATTGCTTTGAAGAGTGGACTAAGCACTAGCATCACTGCACAGCTTTCCAATAGGTGTACTTGGAAGATGATCATACTGATATTCAGCAATGAGGTAAGTAGCACTGAGAACAATTAAGTTTGAGTACTTGTCAGACCTCATATGTACAAATAACTGATTCCAGCTCTACTAAGAAAAATTTAAGATAAACAGGGAATATCATACAATAACAGAAATCAAAGCTAACATAAAATAATTTTTTAGAATGTATTAATTGACCTGAATTTTACCTAATTTCTGTAAATGGATGAAAAAAAAATTGTTTTAAAAATAACCACAATGTGTTAAGACTTCATTTCTCTTTCCTGCTGAATAGTATTCCACTGCAGGTATGTACTGCAGTCTGCTTTTCCAGCTAATTGGACTAATGTGTTGTTGATTTAATTTTTTCTATCTCCTAGTCTCCTAGTTCATTGTGTCACTATGAGTCACAATCGACTGGACAGCAAGGGGAGTGATTTTTATTTTTTCCCTTGTTGTGTAGTGACTAGGGTCTTAAAATCTTGCATACAGCTTTCCAAGATACAAAGATTGGTTTTTATTCACCAAGAGTAGCAGAGAAGAAGGAGAATCAGAGACAGGAGGAGGAAATGTGGTGTGTTCCAATTGCTTCTGTGAGCAATGCCTCCTTTTCCGTGATGCTAGAACTGTATATTTTCCAACTATTACTGAACATTTTACTCAAGGACACTATACAATATGTTAACCAAAACAGGTAAAAATATGGATCAGAATTGCAAATTTTCATTAAATCCACACATCCTGGAATCACCAAGCATGGATAAACCACTAAACTGTGACCCTGAGACAATCTTTGAACTTTCAACCTTACATCAACTTTATCTTTTGAAATCTTCTTAAGACCAGACAACACTGTTGTTAGTGGTTGTCGAGTTGGTTCCGCTCAAAGAGACTCTATGTGCAGCAGAAGAAACACTACCTAATCCTGTGCCATCCTCCCAATAGTTACTGTGTTTGAGCCCATTGCTGCAGTCTCTGTGTCAACTCAGCTTTTTGAAAATCTTCCTTTTTTTGCTGACTCTCAACTTTAAAAATCATGATGCCCTTCAGGGACCGGTTCCTGCTGAAAATATGCTACATGAGATGAAGTCTAGCATTCTGGCTGTACTTCTTCCAAGACAGATTTTGTTCATTCTTGTGATAGTCTGTGGTTTATTCATTATTCTTTGCCAATATTACAATTCAAATTCATAGATTGTTCTTTGATCCTCTTTACTAACTGTCCAGATTTCACATGCAGATGAAGTGATTAGGTAAGGCACACCTTAGTCATCAAAGTGACATCTTTGTTTCTAAACATACAAAAGAGATCTTTTGCAAAAGATTTTCTAAATGCAATATGATGCTTGCTTTTTTGACTACCACTTCCATTCTGGTTGATTTTAGATCAAAGTAGAATAAATTCTCTGAAAATGCCTATTTTTGTGTTTTTATCATGATGCTCCAGGGCACTTGGCTGGCTATCATGTTGCTACTTATAAGTCTGGTTGTGATGATTCTTGTTTTCTTTTTACTGAGGTGAAATCCATGCTGAAGTCTATAATCTGTGTCATCTTCGTATCGCAATTTGTTATTGAGTCTTCTTGATATCAAGTTCTTCTTCATGTAGTTCAGCTTCTTGGGTTATTTGTTCGGTACACAGAATCAATAGATATGGTGAAAAGATACAACATTGATGCACACCTGTCCTGACTTTAAACCATGCAATAATCCTTTATTCTGTCCAAAAAACTGCCTCTTGGTCTATGTGCAGATTCTTCAAGAGTACAGTTAAGTCTTCCAGAATTTCCACTCTTTGCAGTGTTGCACATAATTTGTTTATGATCCATGGAGTTGAATGTCTTTGCATACCAAATAAAATACAGGAAAACATGTTTTAGATATTCTCTGTTTTCAGCTAGGAACCATCTGGCATCAGCAATGAGGTCCCTGGTTCCACACCATCTTCTCAACCTGGCACAAATTTCTAGCAGTTTCCTGTCAATGTGCTGCTGCAAACACTTGTGAAGAACATTCAGCAAAATGTTGCTTACATGTGATAATGATATTTTTAAATCATTTCCACATTCTGTTGGATCATCTTTCTTTTGGCTGGATACATATACAGATCTCTTCCAGTCAATTGGCCAGTATACTCGCTAATGAGTAAGTGTATTCAGAATTTCATCTCTTTGTTAAAACATCTCAATTAGTA
This sequence comes from Heterohyrax brucei, assembly GCA_028571685.1. NCBI lineage: Eukaryota > Metazoa > Chordata > Mammalia > Hyracoidea > Procaviidae > Heterohyrax > Heterohyrax brucei. Next base: position 51,714,180 of record CM053159.1, on the reverse strand, counting down.
TTCTGACAATTGTGGAAGGCTTAGTTTTTTGTCAATGTCTGCAGTGGAACCTGTACTTCTCCCTTCAGCGCTATGGGTTCTTTACCGTATGCTGCTTCTTGAAGTGATTAAATATGTTGAGCCCTTATTTTTGGTATGTTGGCTGTATTTCTTGAATCTTTTGGCTCTTCCTCTGTCCTTAAGTACTTTGCCTATAGAATCTTTCAATACTGCAGCAAGAGGCTTGAATTTTTCTTCAGGTCTTTTAGGTTGAGAAATACCAAGTGTGTTCATTCATTGCTTTTTATTTCCTAATGTCAGGTTTTTGCTCATTTCAGTACAATGTTTTACTTTGTCTTCTCAACCTACCATTTGAAGTCTTATGTTCATCTCTTTTTCATCATCATTTCTTCAATGCGTGAGTGTAATTACTAAAGATTGTTGCCTTGGGCATCACGCTCTTTAGAATAGCTACCTATATGGGATCAAACTGACAACTACAACTTGAAAGCTCACATAGGAATATTAGGATGTAGCGAGCTTATGCTATTGAAGAAGAAACAATTTGAAAATGAGAATTAAAATGATTTTATGATTTTAAGTGTATAATCAGAGTCACTGAGTGGTACATATAGAAATTGTTGAATCGGTGTATGTTTTGTTGTATATATTCTCCACAACAACCAAAAACAAAATAAACTATTAAAAAACATAACCATGGCATATCAAAACATTCCAAAGTTTCCAAATACTAACTTGACAATGATGCCCAAAATGCAATTAAACTCATTTGGCTACCTTTCAATGATATCAAGCCATCAACACATTATTGATAAAATTGGAAAATGAAAGGAGCAAGTATTTATTATGTATCTGTGTATACTCTACTTCCAAATGACTAAATACATAATGAAAGTATTTCTTCATAGCAATACATTACCTAATAAATGATGTAATAATTATCCCCATATAACATTACCATATCACCCTTCTTTTATTACCAATGAAATGATGGATACTGACAATGATCATCAAATTCTACTAAATCATTAAGTTAAAAAGTGATGGGTACCTGTTTATTCTTGATAATTAACTTGGCAATTCAAAACCCCAAAGATCAGTGTTAGTATTAAATAAAGAAATACAAACAATGACTTCCTGCTACTGTAACAAAATGGGAAATGCACTATGTTGCATCTTGGCCTGAGCAAGTCTCCACATTTAACTATTACTTTACAGTAATTGGTGGAATATGCCAGTGAGACCACAGGAAAATAATCACAAGTAGAGAATACAGAAATACCTACTTTGCAAATCTATTTCAGAGATAAAATAGCTTTTGAAAGATAAAAGAGAAACAAACAGTGGAGAAGAAAAGATAAGAAACGGAACCTTATAAATTTTTGTAAAAGGTTTATATAGAGAGATGAAATTTAATGATGTTATTTATCTGGAATTAGCTTCAAAACAAAGCAATGCGGCAAGACTGGGAGGGAAATGTAAAGCTATAGCAAGACTGACTATGTGGTAATACTTTTTAAAGAAATGAGAAAATTTCATTCTCAACTTTTGTTGTATATTTTTGGAATTTTCATAATAAAGTCAAAACAATAAAAATATTTCTACAAAAATAATTGTTGATTTCAGGTCACTGAAGATACAAATTAGAAACATATTCAGAAAAAAACACAGATAATATTTTAGGTGGATGACAAAAAGGTGCATTATTTCACTATTTATGCGGATTCTTTTGCAGAACACTTTATTAACAATGTCTAAATCTGGAAGCATTACAATGAAAAAGAAAATTTTTGGTCAGTTTCACTTACGAATATTTGTTGTGGTGGTTGTTAGGTGCCATCAAGACAGATATGACTCATAAGGGTCCGATCTACAACAGAACAAAACACTGCTTGGTCCCTTTGCTAGACTCACAGTTCTTGCTTATGTTTGAGTCCAACGTTGCAGCCAGTGTGTCAATCTACCTTGTCGAAGGTCTTTCTTTTTTTTGTTGACCTATCCCACTAAGCAAGATGTCTTTCTCCAGGGACTTGTCTCTCTGGATAATATGTCCAAATATTTAAGAAATGTCTTCACCATTCTTGCTTCCAATGAGCATTTTAACCATACTTCTTCCAAGACAGATTTGCTTTCTTCTGGCGGTATACGATATAGTCACTATTTTTGCCACACTATAATTCAAAGTCATCAATTCTTCTTTGATCTTCTGTATTTATTGTTAAGGTTTTGTGTGCATATGATATGACTGAAAATATTGTGACTTGGGTCAAGCCTACCTTTGTCTTCAGAATGACATCTTTGTTTTCCATCACTTTAAAGAAGTCTTCTTGGGCACAAGATTTTTCCTGGCAATATATCATTTGATGTCTTGACTGCTGCATACATGCAAATTGACTGTGGATATAAGCGAAATGAAATTGTTCACAACTTCAGCATTTCCTTTGTTTATCATGATGTTACTTACTGGTCCAGTTGTGAAGAGCTTTTTTTCCCCCCCCATATTGAGATATAATCTGTACTGAAGGCTGTAATCTTTGATCTTTATCAATAAGTGCTTGAAATCCTCTTTGCTTTCAGCAAGCAAGATTGTATCATCTGCGTATCTCAGATTAAGGAGTCATTCTCCAATCATACTACGAAATTCTTCTTCATATAGTCCAGCTTCTCTGATTCTTTGCTCAGCAGATGGTGTAAGTAGCATGGTGAAAGACTATAACCCTGGCACACTAATTTCCTGATTTAAAATCTAGCAGTATCTCCTTGTTCTGCTAGAAACTGCCTTTTGATCTATGTGCAGATTCCTCACGAGCAAAATTAAGTATTCTGGAAGTCCTGTTCTTTGCAGTGCTATCCATAATATATTATAATTCATATAGTTGAATGCCTTTGCACAGTCAATAAAACAGTTAAATAGTATCCAGAAATTATCAAACAATATCCTTAGATTCACATACAAGTAAAAGTTGACTAAATCTTTTTTTAAATGTTTGCAGTAGTGCGTTGACAGGAAGTTGACAGAAATTCAAACCAGGTACAGACAAGACATAGAACAAACAATATCATTGTTAATGTCTCACGGATTTTGGCTGAAAGAATGCCAGAAAGATGTTTAGCTGTGTTTTATTGACTGTGCAAAGGCATTTGTCTGAAGTATATATTTGTATAAATTCACAGACATGGAAAAACAGTAAATTTAGAATTCATCCCAGAAGCATCAGATAAACATACTATTCTAGAATATAAGTAAAAATACAAACATAAAGAGATTAAATAATTATCCAGAAATTAAATAACCCCATTAACTCCTGGAACCAGCATTTTTTTTTTGTCAGTCATTTCAGGACAGCTTGGACTTCTTCAATGCCATCAGCTCTTGATTTTATACTGTTTCCTGAAGTGAATGAATGTTGACCAATTTTTGGCACAGTGACTCTGTGTGTTTTTCCTATTCATTTAATGCTTTCTGGGTTTTTCAATATTTTGCCTATAGAACTTTTCAATATTCCAAATCAAGGTTTGAATTTTTCTTTTTTCTTCAGTTCTTTCAGCTATAGAAATACTAAACATGTTACTCTCCTTTGACTTTCTAATTCCAGGTCTTTGCACATTTTATTATAATACTTTATCTTCTCGAGCTACCCTTTGAAATCTTTTGTTCATCTCTTTTATTTTGTCATTCCTTCCACTTGCTTTAGCTACTCAAAATTCAAGAATAAGTGTTGGAGTCTTGTTTGACATTCAGTTTGATCTTTCCTTCCTTTTCTGTCAAATAATCATTTATTTTCTGTGTGTACGATGCCCTTGCATAACTTTTTGGCTCTTCAGTCACTGGTATTCAAAGTATCCATTGAACCCTTGAGATGGTCTCCAAATTCAGGTGGCATATACTCAAGGTTGTACTTTGGCTCTTGCAATCTTCTTTCAATTTTCGTCAACTTCAACTTGAACTTGCATATTAGTAGTTGATAGTCGGTTGATAATAATTGATACGGTCAGTCCCTGGCCTTGTTCTGATAGACAACGCTTATAATATTGAGTCTTTCCTCACAAATTGTTGATTTGATTTCTCTGTTTTCCACCAAGCTATGTTTATGTGTATAGTTACTGTTTATGTTTTTTTAAAAAAGGAATTTCAATGAAGAAGTCCTTGGGCTTACAAAATTCTAGCATGTGATTTTCCAGTATTCTATTATGAAGTCTATGTTTTCCAGCCGCAGACACTTTACGGTTTCCAACTTTTGCATTCCAATCATCTGTAATTATCATTGCATCTTACCTGTATTTTAATTAATGTCAGACTGCTGAAGTTGAAAAAGAAATCTCCAAATTATTCATCTTTGGCATTAACGGTTGGTATAATAATCATAATACGTAATACGTGACTTTTTTTTTGTAATCATGGTATAGATTTTATCCTATCATTGAAAATGTTGTACTTTGGGACAGGTCTTTTTGGTGAACAATGAGACCGTGTTCCTTTTCAGTTTTTCATTTCTGGCATATTAGATCATACGATTGTATTAAAATGGCCTATAATACTATTGGCCCTTAATATTCAAGTAATATTTAATTATGAACATTTGTGCAGTGGTTAAGATCTCAGCTACTAACCAAATGATCAGCAATAGAATTCATCAGTTGATGCTCAGAAACCCTACGGAACAATTTTTCCCTGTACTATAGGGTCACTGTGAGTTGAAATCAACTTGAAAGCAAGGAATTTATGTATATAATTAAATGTTAACAAATCAAAGTATATGAAGAGAACTTCTACTTTGCAATAAAAAATTCATGTCTATATTTAGAGATATTTATTTATTTAATTTAGTTTGTGTCATGGTGGCTTATTCCAAATGCCACCAAAGTTATTTAAACTAGCTCAGTATATTTTTATTTTGTTTTATTAGTGTTTATCTTCAAAACTTCAGTTCCTTTTCCTTTTTCTTATTTTAAATTGCCAGTTATACATATTGTACCCTATTTAGTTTCTGTTCCTGATAATTATTTAATCTCTTTATGTTTGTATTTTTACTTACATTCTAGAATATTATGTTTATCTGTTGCTTCTGGGATGAATTTTAAATTTGCTGTTTTTCCATGTCTGTGAATTTATACAAATATATACTTCAGACAAAAATACAATTTTGTATGCTCACAGTAAGTTTATATAACAGCACAAAATCTGTAAATAGTATTTTTATTTTCATGTCTGATTAAGTTCTAGATAAACTAGATTAACTCAGTACTATGCAGTGATCATAATGATTCAGTGACAAATAAATCTGGGTTAGTAACTTGTATCTATATACAGCATTGTATATAGCATAGAGAATTAGCTTGCATTGATTTTGTAAAACTGTAGCATATTTATCTCTACACTCACAATACTGTCTCACATAGACATATTTGAATTACTATAAAAAACAGTATATGGCAGAATATTACAAAATAGTCTTGGTAATGATTTACCTTGTGGCACAGAGGGTGAATTGGCCTGGAAGGTAATTTTAATTATAAATATTTAAATGTTAATTGATTTCCTTGTAAAATCTAATTTTAAAAAAATTTCAGTAAAAATGCAATGTTTAAAAGGAAGGGGTACAACTTTTGCAATGATTGGCTAAGTAGTCTGGCTGGTTATTGCTTCAAGAAAACAATTACTTGACTAGAGAAATTTATGAAATATATATACATTTAAAATGTCTAGTAATTGTCCTAAGCAAATTCAGAAGAATTAATTTAAGAATTGCTGCTAAATCTTGGCGTGAATATTGAGAGTCTGCGAGTCCATGAAATCCAAGAATTACTCCCCAGCAACTTCCATCTCATGGAAACCTTTCCAGTATCTCTACTCTGTCGAGAACTCCCTGTCTCTATAGTTCCCTGTCTTGAGACGTGGTTTCACCCCAGGAGGGACAGACTGTTGATATTCATGCCTGCTTTATAATACTCAAATCTTCATAGAGTGAAAGCTATTGGCGGAGAGACCTACTACTTTACCGGTCCCACCTCAAGTTTGACTTTCCTTTCAATCTGCCTGTAACTGTCTACTTTTCAGATTCTCAGTCATTACTTCTTGGAGTCAGTTCAGAGCTTTCAGTTGTAATCTGTAGGGAAATTAGGATTTAGGAGATTCATTTTATCTTTGCTGGCACCAGTACAACGCTGTATTATTTAATCCAGAGAAAGAAACATCCATTTTATAATGAAAAAATAAATACACGACAACAGAAAACAGTCTCTACAACAACGGAAAATGGTCTCAGTAGGTGAATCTGGATTTTTTTTGGAAACAAACTTATCGATAAAGTTATAAGTTACATTGTCTATGCTTAAAGATAATGCTAGTGTTAGTTTACGAATATGCACTGCAATTGAAGGAAACTATCTTTAATATATACAACAGTCTACAACATTTAGATAATAAACCTTTTATTTACATTAGTTTTTATATAACTGATTGTGTGGCTATATCGGAAAACATTTTTCCCCAAAACGTTTAATTAGACATCAACTATGTTCTTTTTTATTGCAATGTTTCATAGAGATTAGTAGCCCAAATGAAAGTGGAAAAATTTCATAATAATTCCTTTAGAAGAAAGAAAATAACACCCATAAGAAATATTTTAGTATATACTGAGTGACATTCTGTTAGAGTGGAAAGGAAAGGTAAACTTCACATCTATTAGAATGAAATCTGTTGTTTCTACGATATAACAATATTTATTTTGGCACCTGAAAATGATGTGATGTACTTATTGACTGAAATATGGTAGCTACTTTACTTATGTAAAAACAGTCGTCATTAAGGATTAATCATTTAGGGGCTATTTAAAATCACTGCAAGGGAATGTATGTGTTCTGTGTGTGCAAGTGTGTGTATGTGTGTGTGTATTCACACTTTTGAAAAGAAGAATTTGTCTTTGCAACAAAAGGGTCCAAGTGCACCAAGCCAAAGACAAACAGTTCAGTGACAGGAGTTCTGTATCATTCAATGTCTTATTTGCCTTGGCTGCAGCGTCCCATTAAAAGTCTTATAAATTATTGTCCAGTTTTACTTCAATGGTTGCAAATAAATTACTTGCTCATCTCTTGTGGATTAAGTTATCTCTATACATACATATAAATCATGCAGAGAGGAAGCAAATTGCCCCCTAAATGCTCATAGACCCATATTCCTCATCCATAATAACACACATTTCATCTATAGAAATTTAATGGGGTAGTACAGTTAATATGTTTCAAAGATGACCCTATAACACTCAGGATTATTAACTACGACAAATCTGAACAGCAATTCAAGGCTGCCAGTTTCCTAGCACTATTATAGATCATTTTAATACAAGATATACCTGATAAGTTTAAGCTGCTCTCTATTTTTAAAGGCAATTTCCTCTGCTCCCTCCCTTCAGGACCAATAAAAGAAAAATAGGCAGAATATTGGGGTAACTTTAGTTATTTTAATATCTACAGTGCTTAAATTTGTCCTGGTTCAAATACATTATTAGCTACTTAAAACTTCTAGCATATGTTCTAACTTGCATACCCACAGTGTTAGTCTTGAAAAGGTATTTTAGCGAAAATTTTTATTTGAAAGTACTTTGGCCATAACTCTATAGCGATATCCATGTCAGAACTACCATAATGGAACTTAACATTGCAAGAGGAAAAACAGGAAAAAAAAAGCTTTGGGTAGGCTACATCTCTTTTCCGCTGCCTTAAAGACAGAGAAATTATGGGCATTTCCCTGTATCATGCAATATGGACTCCACCTCATAAGGGTCCTGCACATATTATAAGGGAAAGTTACCCACTTCTGAACCATCTACATGACTGCTGACATTTTTTAGTTCATTGTTGTAGCTATTGTGTAGTAGTAGCTGCGAGTAGTTTTCCATTATTAGGCAATGCTCTGTTGTGATCCATAAGCATTTCAATGGCTGTTTGCAAAATAGTTCCAAAACCCAAACCTACTGCTGTTGAGTTAATTCCAATGCCTTTTATTCTAATCTGTCTTAATTTAGAAGATCCGGTGAAACCTGTCCACTATATGTGACCCTACCGGCACTTAAAATAGCAGTAAATAGTTTCCAGCATCACTGCAAAGCCACTGCAGATAGCAATCTGATAGTGGGCAGGTAGATTGTTGTTGCTGTTCAGTGCCTTGGAGTCAGTTCTGACTCACTGATACCTTGTTTACAGCACAATAAAACACGGCCCAGTCTTGAGCTCTTCTCACCACAGTAGCTCTACTTGAGTCTGTGGCAGCCATTGAGTCAATCCGGTTGACTGAAGGTCTTCTTTTGAGCTGACTCTCTACAACCACGAATGATATCCTTCTCCAGGGACTGATTCCTCTTGATAACATATTTAATGTAAGTGTCACAAAATCTCCCCGTCCTTATTTCTAAGGAATATCTTGTAGTTGTGCCCGCTCTGTGACAGATTCGCTCCTTTTTTGGCAATACATGGTATATATATTCAATACTTTGCTAGCACCATAGTTCAATACATTCTTCCTCCTTCTGCATGGTGGATAGGGACTTCTTTAAACATATTTTCATTTTTCAGTGGAGAAAAAAAAAAGAGAGAGACAAGAGATTGACTGTAGAAACTCCTGTTTATTGTGTACATAATTGTTAAAATAAGATTAGTTCAATGATTCCTGTACTTCTGTAACAATTGGGGCTTGGTAAAATTGGAATGAAATAAAGAGTTAGCATTTAAATTAACATAAAATCTAACCAAAGGCCTCACACATTAGATCTGAAATTCAAGGAATGTTTATTACCAAATGATGATAATAATAATAATGATTCCATCAAAGACCGAAAATAAACCACACAATTACAAATTAGAAGTAAATACACACTTGATTTCAAGCTTTCTGAAATGTGCCTAGTATTCTGTATGTCTTCAAATACAACTTACAGTTGTAATGTTTTGATAAAAGTAACTTTTTAGGGGGGCTGATCATTAAGTCAAATCTGCTACTTTATGCCAATAATTCTTAAAGAACTGAAAGAACGATCATATGACACATAGGTAAATTGAGTGTGGAAAAGACAGAGCAAAGACATATCCACAAAGAGAATGGTGTCAACGCAGGGAGAAAATGAGACTGGGATACAGAGGTCCAGAGCCAGAGATGCTCTATTTCCCAGTAGCATGCGGTATTAACAAAATATCATGGGTAACATCCCTAATTATTTGAATTTATAACCCTGAACATGCTTTGCAGTATGGTATGGCATAAGAAAAGTTTATCTCTCAATAGAAGCTTGTTCTCTTTTTTATCTACAATGTAAAAAAAAAAAAAAATGCTGCGGTGATTTAGGCATGAACTGGCCACATGCTTCCTGAGAATATTTCCTAGAACTAGTTTTGCTGACTTACATGGCATGCATCATTTTAGTGTTTTTGAAATATACCAAAATAACCTTTTAGCAGCAGTATATGTAAGTGTCAAGCTGCAGCAGTAGTGACAAACTGAATGTTTGTTCTAATATAAACTCAGTTGCTGTTGAGTTGCTTCCAATGCATTGTGACCCGACACCACGGAGTAAGACTGCCCCATAGGGTTTCCAGGCAGGACCTGGTCGTTTCCAGCTGCAGACCTTTTGGTGAGCAGCCATTGCCTTCAACCATTAGGCCACCAGGGTTTCCTTGCTTTAAGGTATCCGACAAAAAGTTCCTTTGCTTTGCTTTGGGATATTTAATTTCTTGCTGTACTTGTTCTCTTCTAAAATTTTTGAGCATTTTGATTTCCAATTTTGTACATTACCTCTGTGTTGCTTTTTGTCATTCTTAATGTGAATATTTTTTGTATAAATTTTATGAGACTTCTATATTATGTCTTACACACTTTTTATGCCACAAAATATTTTGTTTGTTTTTTGGTTTGTTCACTTTGTTCATTTAGATTTCTGTTATATCTCTGATCATTGTAACATTTACTTACTTTTGCTATACTAATAGCTTTAAATTTTATGATGTCTGCCTAGGGTCGCCATGAGTCGGATCCGACTCGATGGCGCTTGGCTTGGCTTGGGTCATAGGTTGAATTGTGTCTCCTCAAAAATATGTGGAGCAATTTGGTTAGGTGACGATTCTCAGTATTCTGTGATTGTCTTCCATGTTGCAATTTCCCTGTGCTGTAAATCCTAATCTCTGCCTGTGGTTAATACATTGGATTATGTTAAAGAGGACTAGGGTGGGGCTATAATATTCTTACTACGGGAGTTTCCCTGGAGTGCGGCTTGCACCAACTTTTATCCCTACCAGAGACAAAAAATATTTCCCAACATCTAAAAAGCAGTGCTAAAATTTGAGCATTTCCTTCAGGCCTGAGGTTCTTGTGCCTAGATGCTCTCAGACCAAAGAAAGACTGATGTAACACAAGGACCTTCCTCTGAAACCAACAGAGAAAGATTGAATTCATCTAGAGCTGGCACCCTGAATTCTGACTACAGATTATTGGATTGTGTAAGAATAAACTTTTCTTTGTTAAAGCCATCCATCTGTGGATATTTTTGTTAGAACAGTAATACATGAATAAGACAATGTTGAATATATTATTTTCTTTATTGATTTTCTCTTTAATCTCATTCATGAAAATTTGTTTCTGAATTGGAATTTTTTCCTATTAATTGTAGACTTTTATTACTGTATACTGGAATTTTATATCTGGATTATTATATTAAATCCCAAAAACCAGGTGGCATAGTGGTTAAATGCTACAGCTGCCTACCCAAATGCGGGCAGTTTGAATCCACCAGGAGCTCTTTGGAAACTCAGTGGAACAGTTCTTCTCTGCTGTGAATCAGAATTGACTCACAGGCAATGGGCATACACTAACCCCAAATGAATTAGTACCTTATATTCCAAAATAATTATTGATATTTTAATTTCTATTTTATTTGTGTGTATACTATTTTATCTAAATAAACTACCGTGTGTGTGTATGTTCTCCTGTTTTATGATGGTAATTTAAATATAAGGTCATTGAGTTTTCTCTAGAAACTTTATTTTATTTGGCTCTGCTCTTCTGAAGACCAAATTTTATCCACCATATTCTAGTTCTCTGACAGTGGAAAAAACCACTTTTCTATTATCTTTAATAACATTTTTAATTATCTGTCTGTAGCACACAAAGTAGTAGTATCTTCAACATCTTACCCTTCTACAACTCCGATTCTTTAGACCTCTGCTTTGTAAACTTTTTTAAAAAAGTAAATGTACCAAAGATATCTGGTATATTTCTGTTTTTCCTCCATTATTGGGATCACAGCCTGTAAAAACCAGACAACACAGACAGACATATTAAAGTTGGAATAGGTTGTTCAATGAGAAATAGCACCAAATGAAAAAAAAAAGTTACTGTAAAGTATTACTACTTAAAGTGACCCCATAGGACAAAGTAGAACTGTCCCATGAGTTTTTCAAGGAGCAACTGATGGATTTGAGCTCTTCTTGGTTAGCAGACAAGCTCCTAACCACTGAGAAACTAGGGCTCCTTAAACACAAACACCAAAACTTTTACCATCGAGTAGGTTCCAGCTCACTGAAACCAAACCCGGTACCATCATGTTGAGTCCGACTCATAGCCCCTATAAGACAGAGTAAAACTTCCCCACAGAGTTTCCAAGGAGTGCCTGGCAGATTCAAACTCCAGACCTGTGGGGTAGCAGGCATAGCGTTTAACCACTAGACTGCTTGAACTAAATCCATTGCTGTGTAGTAGATTCTCCTTGAGGTACCTTAGAAAACATTATTAACAGTTGAGGTAAGTGTATGGCGTGCCTTAATGGAAGAGGTAAAAAGAAAAGAAAAAAAAATGCTAAGTGGCAGAGATCATTGGGATAAGCAGTATATCACTAAGTTCTTGCACATAACTTTTGTACAAGATTTAAAAAAAGAAAGAAAAAACAGCAAAATGAGTGCAAGGTTTGCAGGGCGTACCAGCAACATTTAGCAGGTAATTGAGAAATTAGCGGAGTGCATCAACTCCAGCCCTCAACATGGCCCCTTCCCAGGCGTGAGAAGGTGACACAGTTGCCCGTTGTCATTAGGCCTGCAAGCTTCCTGAAAAACTTTTTTTTTCTGAAGCAAGTCTCTGAAGTGGCGGAAGATATTGAGGCAGTCTGTCAGGGCCGAGACACTAGTAGATCAGAAAAATTGACCAGCTCAGTAGCTGACTATTCACCTAACCAGTCTTTTTATGGCATCATTGAAAGCCACTTGGGAAAGCACCAAGTTGCTCACCTTCTGGTGAAGTCCCAGGTGACTGGCTTAATGTAGTTTCAGATAAACCTGTCAGGCATTTAAGAGGCATGCTTTTATGTGGATATCCCAGGGGAACTTGTTGGTTCACAGCTACAGAGACACTTCAGAGACTTTCCAGAAAAAGCAGATGGATAGCTGATCCCGGTTTATAAGAATTCTCCAGGAATGAGATTTTCTGCAGAGTTAAATTTCCAAACAAACTGGGTACAACAGTCATATTTTTACAGACCGTTATGGAAAACGTTTCTTGCCTGGTTTCACTTGACTGCCTGACTTGGCTGGTAAAATTTAGTAACTTGAAATTACTTTGTGTGGCTTCTTGATGAATGAATTTCTGGCAGCTGCTCAAAGAATGAGTGTTGGTGACGGTGGCACACTATTATGAACGGAATTAACGCCACTGAATTGTACTCTTTAAAATATTTAGCCGACAAATTTTATTACATATATGTATATGTATTTTACCAAAATAAAACAGAATTAAAACAAAAGGAATAGTGAATTATGAATGCCTCACTATCAATCAGTGCAATACGCGTCATTCCCGTGGGGGATGATACAACAGCATACAAAACACACACGATCCTGCCCCCAGCAAGATGGTAGTCTAGCGGAGATAGACAAATTTTATAAAAATGAACAAAATAACCATTGCTGCTGAGTCATTCAAACTCCTAGTGACCCTGCAGGACAGACAGGTTATAAATTCGGAAGACAGTGATTAAGAGCCGCGGCTGCTAACCAAAGCGCTGGCAGTTTGCCTCAAACAGACGATCCTTAGAAACCCTACCGGCAGCTCTACTGTATCCTACGGGGTCACTGTGAGTCAGAATTGCTTCCATGGTAACGGTAATGTGTGTTTGTGTGTTTATGTCTTCTTAAGGAAGCAGATGGCCACATCTTTCACTTAAACAGTGGCAGGTGAGTTCAGTCCCCTGAGCTTTTGGTTAACAGTTGTTCAATTGCTGGGCAACCAGGACTGCAGTGAACCAAATACAGGGCCTTACAGAAGGACCTTGATGAAAAGGGTGAAAAATGTGGAATTAAACCACACATTTCTGGGGGCGGGGGGAGACTATTGTATTGGTTGCCCTGACATACTATTCAAACAGTGGCCTGAAACTGACCCTTGAGTTCACCTTTATTTATTTATGCTTATTTATGCAACAAATTGGCTCAAAATGTAGTGACTATAACCCCAAAACACCATATTCCTTAAAAATAAATAAATAAAAATAGCCTATGTGAGGCCAAGCGACAACTACTCTAGAACAAAGATGAAAACGTAGCAGAATAGAGAACCTAGATGGATGGAAAGCAAACAATCAGAACAGAAAAAATGAGCAAGGTGCTGTATGGTGCAGAATATAATAAATGTCACTGAACAAGTCCTATACAAACTGTTCAATGGGACCCTAAACTTTTGTATAAACCTTCACCAAAAATACAAAAGAATATTATAAGGAAGAAAAAAAAAGTAAACCAAATAGATAAAATAGCCACAAGTTGCAAAAGGTGCTAGCCAGAAGGTAAATGGAATTGTTCTGAAGCTAGAGCTTGGTAAGACAACAGGGAGCTGTGTACTCACTGGACACAACACTCAGGCTGACTCTTAAAGAGTTAAGAAGGAGCTAATATTGCAAAAAAAGGCTGGGAAAGACATTCCAGGGAAAAGGGAATAGCAGGAGCAATTCTTCAGTAGAGATCTCATTCAGTTTGTGAAAGAGACAGAAGACAGGAGAGCTGCTGGCGTTGAGTGAAGGAGAAACGGAAGCTACAGAGGTAGACCCAGCCTGCTCCTACAGCGGCCTGTGTGTAGGCCATGGTAGGAGAGTAAGTTTTAATCTAAATCCATCCTATTCAGAATACATTTTATTTTAAATACAGCACCTTTTATTCTAAGACATTGAAGAGTTTCAAATAGGTGTATAACATGATCTGATCTATGTTTTATTTTTTTATTTATTTTATTTTATTTTTATTTGATATGATTGAGGGAAAATGTACATTCCCGTATAAATTTACATGGCCACGTATATGCAGATTCCACTGCTCTCGCTGTCCGGTGACAGCACACTATTCCTCTCTGCTCCACACATGTCTCATCCTCCCAATAGCCTCCTTTCCCCTCCTCTCCAGCCACTCTCCTTCCTCCAACCCAGAGGTCAGCAGGCTGATACCCTATAGATGTATAGAACCATAAATTGCTTACAGTATATGATCACTCTGCATTGCCAAGTCCAATCCATTCATGTCCAAAGAGTGGATCTTCGTTATGATTTATGGGCAAGGGCAGCATCAGGGCCGGGGGCCATGCTCCCAGGAGAACCCCAAAACCGCTGGACCATCAACTGAGGTCTTTTAGAGGAGATCTCAGGGTACACCCCTTTTTATTCTTGTGTTGCCAGTGAGGCTCAACTTAGTGAGCTCCACTGTGGCTATCACTGGTGGAGGCCGGGCACCATCCGGTTCTTCTGGTCCCAAGTCGATGTAGGCACCGCTAGAAATCTGGTTGGGAGAAATCAGTGATAGCGCACATTAGAAACAAAAACAACATTAAGTGGGCTTCAGCATAACTTGAGTACTTCTTCCATCTCAACTCGATATTGCAAGGATAGAGTAGCTGGGGCTGGGGGCAGGGGACCATGCTCTTAGGCGAAATCGAGGCCAATTGGCACAACTAGCATTTTGCTAAGAGAGCTCTCTGCACCCCACAGTGAGTGGTGTCTGGGGTCTTAAAAGCTGCCAAGCTGCCATCCGAGGGCACAGCAAATGGTCCCAACTCAGCAGGAACGGATGCTCACCGAGGACCAAAATGACATGGGGTAAAGACAACCCAGATGATCTATGTTTTAAATGCAGCAGAAAACTGGTTTGGAGGAATAAAAGAAAAAGAGAAATAAATACTAATTCTATTATTGATCTTTTAGTAATTTTTACCCTTGAGGATAAGGCATGCTAACACTGTTAATGATTTTACTCCCTCCGGTTTAGTGGGTCATTTATTTACTACAAACGAATTCTTGAAACAGATTTAGTATCTCTTATATATTCACGGAATTTGTAATGGGAAAAGTAATAAACATGATCCTTTTTTGTTCTTTCCCCCTGTCTTGCATGTATACAGAAACCCTGCTGGACCAGTGGTTAAGTGTTACAGTCACTGAAAAGGTTGGCAGCTTGAATCCTCCAGGCATTCCTTGGAAACTCAATGCAACAGTTCTACTCTGTCCTATAGGGTCATAATGAGATGGAATGGACGCAACAGCAGTGGGTTTGAGGGCATCTGTATACCCAAGTAAGATTTTTTTTCACTAGCATACATTTAGCTAATTGTAGATACAACAATGCTTTAAATCTTTTAAGTTAACTTCTGTTTAATTCATCTCAGTTCATCCTTATATCAACCTAAACTATTATATTTTTTAGACTGCCAAAAACATATTAAATTGTAAGTGAATATTAAAGTATTTATGACATCAATTATTTTAATAAATGATCTTAAAATATGCCATTTTGTCATGATTTTACTGTTTAGTGAAGATAAATACACCAGTTAAAATCTGATTAATAGTTTCAGTAGTCCCTAATATTTTGTTGCAATAAGTTAATATATTAATTAAATCAGTACCCTATGGATGGAAAATTGCTTGGTTTTAGTTGCTTACTACTGTAAAATGTGGACTGAATCAAATGTCAACCACAGATGCATACATGTCAGGTTCCCTTTCACACTGGCATTCAGCAAACAAATATTATTGCCTGATCTGGCTTCCACTCCAGACCTTGAAATGTCAAATATCAGATGTCAGCTTCACTGTTACATCTGAGCCCTCTGAAATGACTGTGCTGTTTCAAAGACTGTTATCACACCTAATCAAAGTAACAAAAGAAATGATATAAATAAGGTACACAATTCATCTGTGTATCTGAATATGTTTTAAAACATAAGTAACCATCCTGTCTATTCCTTGGGTGATAAATATCCTTACATGATTTAAATGTTGAAGTTCTACTAATCACTTAAAGTATCCTGATTATTTCAAGAAAAATATAAATTATTTTATTCAAGCTTGATCATAGATTATTAATATTTATGAGTTACTGAATTTATGTAAAACAATAAGAATTTGAAAAGTACAAAAGATATACTTAATGGCTAAAAGAGAATATACGTGCTAGATTATAGCTACCTATAATCAGATATATAAAACCTATGAAACTATTTACATATCAAATGTTATGTATACATATATTAATATATATTAGTATATTCTGAACCACAAATGCTTTAAACAATATTTTTTACTTTTTCTATTATTTTATTTTTCATCATATTCTTTTTTTAATGACTGAATGAATATAGTCATTCCCATATAAATTTGCATGACCACCCATATGCAGCTCCCACTGCTCGCCATGCCCGATGACAGTGCACTCTTCCTCTCTGCTCCATACATGTCTTAATCTCCCAAGAACCTCCTATCCCCTCCTCTCCACCCACTCCCCTGCCTCCAGTGAGAGATCAACAGGACGACATCCTAGAGATGCACAGAACCACAAAGTGCACACATGATATGGTCACTCTGTGTCGCCAAGTCCAATTCATTCCTATCCAAAGAGTTGACCTCCATTATGATTTTTGGACAGGGGCAGGATCAGGACCAGGGGCCGTGCTCCCAGGGGAACCCCGAGGCCTCTGGACCATCAATTGTGGTCTTCTAGTGGAGATCTCAGGGTGTATTCCTTTTTATTCTTGTGTTGCCAATGAGGCTCAACTTTGTGAGCTCCATCACTGCTATCCCTGGTGGTGGCTGGGCACCATCTGATTTTTCAGGTCACACAAGTCAAGGTAGTCACCCACTCATGTGGCTCTCTCTCTCTTCTGGGTTCTCTTTCCCAAATGTCGTTTTGGTCTGTGGTGATCATCCTTTCCTGCTGAGTTGGGACCATTTGTTGTACCTTAAATGGCAGCTTGGTAGCTTCAAGACTCCGGATGCCACTCACCAATGTGTGGTGTAGAGGGCTTCCTCAGCAAATGCAAGTTGTGCCAATTGATCTTGATATCCCCTGAGACCATAGTCCCTGGCCCCCTGACCCAGGTACTCTGCCCTTGAAATATTGGGTTAAGGTGTAAGAGTAATCATGTTATGATAAAGTCCAGTTAGTAATTATCTTCTTTCTAATGTGTGCTGTCACAGGTTTCACCTAACCAAATTTCTATCAACTGTCTGATCTAAACCCTCCCCCGCTTGCCCTCGCTCCCTCCTGACCCTTGCAGCCATCAAAGATTCTTTTCTTCTATGCATGAGTCTGTTTTTAAGTTCTTATAGTAGAGGTCTCATACAATATTTGTCCCTTTGTCACTGACTATTTCCACTCAACATAATGTCCTGCAGTTGAAACCAGGTTATGAGATGTTTCCTTAAATCATCGTTGTACTTTATCATTGCATAGTGTTCCATTGGGTACATATACCATAGTTTATCTATCCATTCCTCTGCTGTTGGGCATATGGGTTGATTCCATTTTTTTTTGCTATTGTGGACTGTGATGCGATAAACATTCACGTGCATGTATCAGTTGATGTGAATGGCCTTGATTCTGTAGGATATATTCTGAGCGGTGGATGACTGGGTCAAGTGGTACATCTATATCCAGCTTTTTAAGGAAGTGCCAGATTGTGTTCGAAAGAGGTTGCACCATTTTACAATCCTACCAATAGTGTAGGAGAGTTCCAGTCACTTCACAGCCTCTCCAGCACTTGTTACTGTGAGTTTCTTGGGTCATGGACAACCTTGTTGGGGTTAGATGATATCTCATTGTAGTTTTGATTTGAATTTCTTTAATAGCTAATGATCGTGAGCCTGCCCACGTGTGTTTTTTTGGCTGCCTGGATCTCCTCTTTAGAGAAGTATCTGTCCATCTCCTTTGCCCATCACTTAATTGGATGATTTATCTTTTTCTTACTGGTATTTTGTGTGACTCAATTGCACTGGGCTATTGATATTTTGTAACACCTTATGCATTATGGAGATCAGGCATTGGTCTGACATTTAGTTGTCAAATATATTTTCCCATTCTGTAGGTGACCTTTTAATTCTATTAATAAAGTCTTTGTTTGAGCAAGAGTGTTTGATTCTTAACAGTTCCCACTTATCTGTTTCCTATTCTGTTGTTTGAGATTTGTTTGACAGATTTTAAAGTCTGTCTACATTGTGCATTAAAACTTCCATTGTTGTTGCTATCTTTTCTTGGATGAGCTTTATCATTTTAGATTTGATATGTAGATCTTTTATCCAGTTTGAGTTGGTTTTTTATAATGTGTAAGATATTGGTCTTGTTTAAGTTTATTGCAGATGGATATCCAATTTTGCCAGCACCATTTGTTGAAAAGATTGTTTTACCCAAGATTAACGTCTTGGAGACTTTCTCAAATGTAAGCTGTCCACAGGAAGATGGTGTCATCTCTGGGGTCTCACGGGGTCTCAGTTCTGTTCCATTGGTCTATCTGTCTCTTTTTGTACAAGTACCAGGCTGTTTTGATGACTGTGGCAGTGTAACAGATTCTAAAGTCTAGTAGCGAGAGTCCTCCCAGTGTGTTCTTCTTCAGTAGTGCTTTACTTATCTGGGGCTTCTTCCCTTTCCCAACAAAGTTGGTGATTTGTTTCGCCATGTCATTAGAAAATGTCACTGGAATTTTTATAGAGATTGCATTATAGAAATAGATTGCTTTAGGTAAAAGAGACGTTTTCACAATGTTAAATCTTCCTATCCATCAGCAGGATAGATTTCTCCATTTCTGTAAGTCTGTCTCAGTTTCTTGTAGGAAAGACTTGTAGTTCTCTTTGTAAAGGTCTGTTATTTTTCTGGTTAGGTTTATTCCCATGTACTTTATTTTCTTAGGGGATATAGTAAGTGGTATTGATTTGGTGATTTCCTCCTTAATAATGTTGTTGGTATAAAGGAATCTTACTGATTTTCTTATGTTTATCTTGTATCCAGAGACTTTGCTGAACACTTCTATCAGTTTGAGTAGTTTACTTATGGATTCTTTAGGATTCTCTGCACATACAATCATAAGATCTGCAAATAGGGTGATTTTGACTTCTTTGATGATGCAGATGCCTGTTATTTCTTGGTCTTGTCTAATTGCTCTGCTTAGAACTTCTAGTACAATGTTGAATAGGAAAGGTTAGACTGAGCCTCCTTCTCTAGTTCCCATTCTCAAGGGAAACTGTTTCAGTCTCTCTCCATTCAGGATTACATAGGCAGTTGGCTTTGGATAAATGGCCCTTATCGCACGGAGGAATTGGCCATCTATTCCTATTTTGCTGAGAGTTTTTGGCATGAATGGGCATTGCACTTTATCAAATATCTTTTCTGCATCAATAGACAAGATCAGGTGGTTCTTGTCTTTTGCATTACTTATGTGGTTGATCACATTAATTGTTTTTCTGAGGATGAACTAGCCTTGCATCCCTGGTATGAATCCAACGTGTTCATGACGGATTATTTTTTGAATATGTTGTTGTATTCTGTTGGCAAGAATTCTGTTGAAAGTTTTTGCATCCAGATTCACGAGTGATATCTGTCTGCCATTCTCCTTTTTGGTTAGATCTTTCCCTGGCTTTAGTATCAGGGTTATGCTGGCCTTCACAGAATGAATTTGGAAGTATTTCATCCCCTTCCATACTGTGAAATAGTCTCAGTAGTATTGGAGATAACACTTCTCTAAAAGCTTGGTAGAATTCTGTTGTGAAGCCATCTGGGCATGTGCTTTTTTTGGTTGGCAGTTTTTTTGATGATTTTTTCAATCTCTTCCTTTGTAATGGGTTTATTCAGCTGTTCTGTTTCACCTTGTGATAATTTTGGTAGGTAATATGAATCAAGGAATTTGTCCATTTCCTCTAGGTTTTCCAATTGGTTAGAGTACGGTCTTTCATAGTATTCAGTTATGATATTTTTTATTTCTGCTGGATCTGTTGTGAAAACTCCCTTCTCATTTCTTATTTGAGTTATTTGGTTCCTGTTTTTCTTTAGTAAGTTTAGCCAATGGTTTGTCAGTTTTGTTGATCTTTCCAAAAAAACAGCTTTTTGTCTTTTCCATTTTTTCAATGGTTCTTTTATTCTCTAATTCGTTTAGTTTTGCTCTAATCTTTATGATCTGTTTTCTTCTGGTTCCTGAGGGGTCCCTCTGTTATTCTCTCTTTACTTGTTCAAGTTATAGGGTTAGTTCTTTGATCTGGTTTCTTCCTTTCTTCCAGATGTGTGCATTTGTGGAGATAAACTGACTGCTGAGCACTGCTTTGGCTGTATCCCATAGGTTCTGGTAGGAAGTATTTTTGTTCTCACTGGAATCTATCAATTTCTTTATTTCTTCCTTAATTTCTTCTATAATCTATGGTTTTTTAAGGAAGATTTTGTTCAGTTTCTGTGAGTTCCACTTTCTGTCTATGTTTATCTGCTATGATTTTGACTTTTATGGCTTTATGATCTAGAAGATGCTTTGAATTAATTGAGTAGTATGGATTTTGTTGAGAATGGCTTTATGTCCTAACACATGGTCTATTCTGGAGAATGTTCCATGTACACTAGAGAAGAAGGTGTAGTTGTCCATGATGGATAGAAAGTTCTGTATATGTCAATGAGGTCTAGTTGATTGATTGTGGCAATAAGGTCTTGTGTATCTTCATTGAGTTTTTTTTTTTTTTTTTTTTTTTGTAGACGATCTGTCCAATATTGAGAATTGAGTGTTGAAGTCTCCCAGTATTATTGTGGAGTGATCTATCTCTTTGAGAGTAGTCAGTGTTTCTTTGATGTACTTAGATGCTTTAATATTAGGTGCATAAATATTTAATATTGTTAAGTCCTGCTTGTATATTGAAACTTTCAGGAAGAAATAGTGTCCATCTTTGTCCACGATGGTAGATTTTACATTAAAATCTATTTTATCTGAGATTATAATTTCCACACCTGCTCTTGCTCATTGTTAGCTTTATATATATTCTTCCATCATTTAATTTTCGATTTGTTCATATCTTGAAATCTAAGGTATGTTTTTTTCAGGCAACATATGGATGGGTCATGTCTTTTGATCCAAGAAGTCACTTAATGTCTCTTCACTGGAGCATTAAGTCCATTCACATTCAATGTAATTATTGATAGATGTGTGTCTAGCCCTGCCATTGTGATGTTTAGTTTTGTGTTAATGTTTTTTCTGTTCTTATTAATCTGTTCTGGGAGATTCTTCTTTGTGAGTTGACTTTTCACCTTTTTCAGGGTTGGCTTTGTGGTTGTTGAGACTCCTGTATTACATTTCCTGATTTGATATGTTGCATCTTTATTATGCTTTATGGCTACCACTATAATCCCCCTTAATAAACTGTATAAATCCAGTTTTAATTACTACCAGTCACATTAACTTCCTCTCTGGAAGGAATATAACTACTGTAATACATCCCTCTTTTTAATATGATGACATCATAGTTTTCATGATATGATCATTGGATCATTTCTTTCACTATCGTAGCTGTGATTGACTTTGGAGATTTCCCTAACTGAGTAGGATTCTGAGTGATGTGTCCTGTATTTGCTTTAAAATATAAAATTAGTGGTTTTGTTCTTCTAAGCCAAAGCTAAGAGGTTCTTTCAGTATTTCTTGTAGCTTTGGTTTGGTTAAGTCTCTGAGTTTCTGTTTATCTGAAAATGTCTTCATTTCATTTTTGTATTTGAAAGATAGTTTTGCAGAAGATATAATTATTTGTTGGAAGTTCTTCTCCTTCAAGGCTTTGAATGTGCCATGCTACTCTCTCCATGCCCACACTGTTTTGGCTGAGAAATCCAATGAGAGCTGAATGTCAGCTTTGCTTTGAGTCTTGCTGCCTTTAAGAGTTGCTGTTTATGTTTCATTCTGTTAAGCTTAATTATAATACATCTTAGAGTTTCTCTTTTGAGATTTACATTGAGGGGCATTTGATGTGCATCTTGGATATTTATATTCTCTTCTTTCCTAATTTCTTGGAAGTTTTCTGTCAGCAGCTCAGCAACAATACTCTCTGTGTTCTCAGGTGTCTCCCCTATTCAGGAACTCCAATTAATCATAGACTGTCCCCCTTAATAGAGTCCCACATTCTTATTAATGCTTCTTCATATTTATTCTTTCTTTTTTCTGATTTTTCCTCATAGATACTGGAGTCAGTAGCTTTGTCTTCCACATCAAAAAGTCTAGTTTTCATTTGTTTTATTCCATTTTCTTGGCTTTGAATTGAAGTTTTTATCTCTTTGATTTTGTTCTTGATCTCTTGGATTTCAGAGTACTGGTGGCCCATCAGATTGAACAGCTTGCTTAATTTTTCATTTTGCTCTGCTGCATTTTGTATAAGGTCTAGGAGTGCTCTGTATATAATCTTTTTGTATTCACCTTCTGATAGTTTCAGAAAGGTTTCTATGTCTGGGAATTTTTTGGTCCTTTCTTTCGGGGACCATCTGAAGCCCTGTGTGATTTCTTGGTTATGCTTTTCTCCAGAGTTTGTTGCTTTTGGAGCATCATGTGAGTGAATAGAGGCTGGGAGAGATGCTGTCAGTATGGACCACAGATTTTTTTCTCTAGGCCATCTTAAAATGAAAGGTAAAAGCTATCTGACAACTTTCAGAATTGGTCAACTTTTCAGGTGTACAATTCCCTCTCCCCAGCTGACAAAGTAAGGAACCCCTGATGTTATAAACTAAGTCAAAATACATAAAGGCTACTGTCTTGCTGGCCTCTGCGGCCTGGCCCCAGCTCTAGGTGACACTGTAGAATACTGCTTTTCTGGTGGAAAAATGCTCTCTTCCAGGCAGGCACTCCCTCCCAGCCTAGTAGTTAGGTTCAGCTGAGGCCTCCATATGGGTATTTCTGCCTCCCACTGGAACAAGATGCCATCCCCCAGAAGCCTCCTAACAACCTTGGCACAGGATACTCTATGGCGAAGGCAGAAAGAGAGGCCAAAGGTACTGAGATGCACAGAATCCAAAGCCAGGCTCTCAAAATATGGCAATTTCACCTACCGATCACACCAGCATTGCATCTGTGATTAGCTCCTAGTCAAGTCCCAGCTCCACCCACAGGCAAAGAGAAAGAACGAAAAGTTAAAACTCATGAGTTACCTTTGGTCCATGAAAGCTAGAACTTGCCAAGAGCAGGGTCAGTGGTGTGAAGTCTAAATTAACAGCCCTATGCCACGTCCTAGGGCTCACTAGGTTTCCAGAAAGCTCCATTTAATTAACAATTCAGGTCTTGGTTTCCAGAGTGATTTAGGGAAATGTGTGTTTATTCTGCAATCTTGAGACTGCCTCCCATTTTAAACATTTAAAGCATAAAATAAGTATTCACTTCAGTAGCACATATACTAAAATTGGAATGATTCAGGGAAGATTGGCATGGCCCCTGAGCTGGATGACATGCAAATTCGAGAAGCACTCCATACTTTTCTTGAATACTTCCACTTAACCCTTATTATTTTTTTTTTAAGTAAAAGAAGTCATTGTGATGGGCATTAATGATTAACATCAACTTTAACCTTCTTGCCGAAACTCAGCAGCTTTTCACTGTGTACTATGTGAAGTGTAAGGTCATTATCTTTTTTTAATAACGTATGACTCCACAAAATATGAAGCTGTCAATTTCCTGATGGAAGCAGTTAAGACTGCTGCACATCTCCACATGCTTTCTTGTACCCTGATGACCATTTATGGGAATGTTTCTTTAGGTGTTATTTCCATATCATTTATGTAACTGAAATTCTAATAAGATATGTGCCCTGGAGATAGCCCAAATATGCAGTACATTTAACATAGTAAGTAATTGAACATATTTTTTAATAAAAAAACACATAGTTTTTGGTTATCATTTTATTTCATGTAACATTATCCCACAATTCATCTAGTTTTTGGTCATCCCTGTTCAGTGTGTCAAATCTTTTCTTGATATGGTCTCCAAATTCAGGTGGAATGCATGTAGTCTTATTTTGGGTCAGATGAAATTGTTTTAATTGTCCTCACCTTCAACTTGAATGTTCATATCAGCAATTGATAGTCTGTTCCTCAGTCAGCTCCTGATGTTGTTTTAACTGATGATACTGAGTTTTCCATTTCATGTTTCCATGAATGCAGTTGATTTGATTCCTGTGTTTTCTGTATAGCAAGGTACAGCTATACAGTCACAGTTTATGTTACTGAAAAAAAAGCTATTTGCAATAAGTAAATCCTTTACTTATGAAATTCTATCATGTGATCTCTGGTGTCATTTTTATAACCAAAGCCATGTTTTCCAACTACCAATCTTTCATTTTTTCCAACTTTTGCACTGCCTTAACCATTAATTATTAGCAAAACTTGATGGCATGTTAAAAATCTTCAATTTACTCATCTTTACCATGACTAGTTGGTGCATAAATTTATATTATAGTCATATTAACTATTAACTGGTCTTACTTGTAGGCGTATAGATAACATCCTATCGCTGACAGAATTGTACTTTAGATTGATTTTATAATGTTCTTTATCACAATGAATGCAATGCTCTTCGTCTTTAACTTTTTCATTCCCAGCATAGTAGGCTATATGATTGTCTGATTTAAAATGGCTGACATTAATCCATTTCAACAAAATAATGCATAGGATATTGACATTTATGTGTTATTTATCATTTCTCATGATTTCTAAATTTCCTAGATTCATACTTTGTACATTCCATATTCTGACTACGAATAGATAGTCACAGGCATTTCTCCTCATATTAAGTCATGCCACAGCAGACGTTAAAGGACCCAAAAGCTTGCCTCTATCTACATCATTAAGGTCCACTCTGCTTTGAAGAAGCAATTCTTCCCCCACTTCATTTTAGATACCTTAAGCCTGAGAGACTTGTCTTATCAAACTACATCAGACAATGTTCCACCACTATTTATGAGATTTTCACTGGCCAGTTTTTTTCAGAAGTAGACTACTAGGTCTTTCATCCTTAATCAGGAAACTTTACAGAAACCTATGTACTGTGAGTGACCTTTCTGGTATTTGAAACACTGGTGACATAGCTTCCAGCATCACAGCAGCAAACAAGTCACTACAACAAGACAAAATGACAAATGACAAAATACTATACAAGATTAATAAAATTGTAGCTTTTTATTCATCTATTTGCAATTGGTTGCAAATAAGTAATTACAATTTAAAATTCCTTTAAACAAAATCTGAATATTTGTAGTAAGAATGGAAATAAACAGATTCTGTGCTGAAGATCATTACTTGTCTATGCCAATAAATGTGGAAGATAGCTACCTGAACGTTTGACTAGAAGAGATCCATGTTTATACCTATCCCTCCCCACCAAAATTGCTCCATTTGAATGCAATAATTACAAAACAATATCATTAATATCATTAATATTGCACATGAGAAAAATTTTGCTAAAGATCATTCAAAAGTAGCTGCGGCAATATATCCACAGGGAAATGCCACAAATTCAGGTTGTGTGAAATGAGGATGTGAAACCAGAGACATCATTCCTGCTGTCAAATGGATTCCAGCTGAAAGCAGAGACTACCTATGCTTTATTGATTATGCTAAGGCAATTGACTGTGTGGCTGATAACAAATTGTGGAAAAAATTGTGGAAAGTGAGAATTCTAGAATGCTTAATTGTGTTTGCAAGGAATCTGTACATAGCTCAAGATGGCAGTCATCTGAACAAAACAAGGTGATACTTTAAAGTCAGGAAAGGTGTGTGCCATCATTCTATGTTTTGCCATATCTATTTAATTAGTTTACTGAGAAAATGCTCCAAGAAACTAGACTATATGAAGAAGAACAAGCATCAGAATTAGAGTAAGAGTTACTAACAACCTTCATCATGGAGAGAACACAACTTCCCTTGATGATAATGAAGAGGATTTGAAGTACTTACTGATGATGATCAGAGACCACAGCCTACAGGGTAGATTACACTTTAACATAAAGAATGTAAAAAACTCCCGAATGGACCAATAATGATTAACAGAGAAGAGATTGAAGTTGTCAATTACTTCATTTGACTTGGATCCACAATTAATGTCAATGGATGCAGTATTCAAGAAATCAAAAGATGTACTGCATTAATCAAAAGACCTTTTTACACTGTTGAAAAGCAAAACTGTGACCTTGAAGACTAAGGTGTGCCTCTATGTGTTGTGGTATTTTCATCACATCATGTGCAGTGAAAGCTGAACAGTGAATAAGAAAGACAGAAGAAGAATTTATGCCTGTGGTATGTGGTGTTGGTGAAGAATATTCAATGTGCTGTGGACTGCCAAAGGAATGAACCCTTCTGTTTTGAAAGTACAGCCAGGATGCTCCTTAGAAGCAAAGATCACAAAACTACATCTTCTATACTTTGAACTTGTTGTCAGGAGGGATCAATTCCTGGAGAAAGAGATTATGCTTAGTAAAGTACAGGGTATGTGAAAAAGAGAAAGATCTCTAACAGAATAAACTGACACAGTGACTGAAACAATGGGTCCAAGCATAACAACAATTTTGGGCATGACACAGGACCAAGAAGTGTTTCATTCTGTTGAAAATGGAGTACACTATGAGTTGGAAACAACTTGGTGGCACATAACAACACCACTGGTTCATGTGGAAAATCTGGTTGTACAGTGGTTAAAAGTTGAGCTGTTAATCAAAAGGCCAGGAGTTCAAATACACCAGAAGCTCACTGGAAACACTATGGAGCAGTTCTACTCTTTGCTATAGGGTCTATATGAAGCATAACTGACTCTTTGTCAATAGATTTTTGGTTGTTTTTTATTGATTCTTGCAATTTTAGTCATTACATGCCTGGAATACATATATCCACATATAGTTATTACACTGTATAACCATTAGGTGCTTTGCTACCTAGTGGTATAAACCAAAGACTAGGGGTCTGGGTTATTCATGTCTGAACATCCATTTAAGAAGTGTAAGCATCTTGCGTATTATGTTATCTCTCCTGTCTTTATCTGTAAATGGAAATTATTAGTAATATCTATTTCACAACAGATTGCTGAAATTAGTTTTCAGTTTTCTCAACTCATTTGGCCCAACAAAGTAGACTTTTCCATGTCTTAAACTTAGCTGCTTCTTCTGGGACTGCTTCCTGACTAGCAATCCTCAGTATAAAAATTTTGTTA
This sequence comes from Heterohyrax brucei, assembly GCA_028571685.1. Lineage (NCBI taxonomy): Eukaryota > Metazoa > Chordata > Mammalia > Hyracoidea > Procaviidae > Heterohyrax > Heterohyrax brucei. The sequence goes on along the minus strand of CM053159.1, from coordinate 51,686,705 downwards.
AGTGTATCCCATCTCCGTACATAACAATTGCATTTATCTTATAAGACAGGCATCACACTGAAATGAAATTACATATTCACTTGCTTTTCTCACCCACCCTCACAAACTGAAAAGTTGAGAAAACAAATGTTGTGCCCATATGATTTAATTTTATATCTCCATTGTTTTGTACTATTTCTGTAGCTTGATGGCTATTTGATAAATATGCAATGAATAAAATTATGAATGTCTATGATATGTTATTGAAGAATAACCTGGTAGCCTGAAGGAAGCAATTCATTTTCCAGAGTTGCATAGTTTGTAAGTATGAAGTATCTGAGAAGCAATTGTCGTTATTGTCTTTCCCTCAAGCTGAAGAAGTCCTTAATCTACTTTTATGACTCTACTAAATAGAATTTCATGGTCAGAGAGAGTAAATATCATTATAGAATTCAGTTCACATCCCATGACTCAAACATAATTAAATAATTGAAGGAAGTTTCTAATTAAAAAGTCACATATATAAATCACCTGAAATTATTTCCTAGTGTTGTAATTGTCATTTATACTTTTATGCTATTGATCTTTTTTGTTTCAAAAATGAGAGAAAAACAGAATAAAAAACAGTTGGATGAAGATTATTTCAAAATAATTCTCAGTGTTTGACAACTTTATCAATTATTTTAAACAACTTAAAAAATGACATTTTTGTCCCTTAATTAGACTTGAACATACCCAGAACCATGAGTCAGGGACCTGATTTTTAGTGTTCAATTTAAGTTTCTGGTAGATCCTGGTCATGATACAAACTTGTTGGACAACTGTTCCAAGTTTCTCAAATCTTTAGTTTTCCTATGGTCATAGGGAGGACCTGGAGGTACAGCTGTGAAGCACTGGATTTCCAACTAAGTATGAACAACCATCAGCTTGTTGAGAGAAGAGCCCAAGTATCACCTTCCGTGACAGACCAGAAAACTCATACATGCACTGGATTTCCCACTGAATAGTTGATGGTGTAAACCATCAACCAGCTTGTTGAGAGAAGAGCCCAAGTGATCACCTTCCATGACAGACTGGAAAACTCATACCCAAACCAAAGGTGTTGCTGTTAAATTTCTGACCCATAGTGATCTTACAGGTCAGAGCAGAACTGCCCTATACAGGGTTTAAAAGAATCAGCTGAAGAACTTGAACTGTTGATCTTTTAGTTAACAGCCAAGCTTTTAATCACTGTGCCATCAGGTTCCCTGATAATGTAGTCCTCTGATAATGTAGTACTCTTCTGTCGTATAGTTTCACTAGGAGTCAGAGTGGACTCAGTGGTACACAAAATAACTTGATTGTAGATTTAGATAAGTGGTTTTTCATATTTTACTAGTGGATACTATCTTGGAAACTCTGGTGGCCCAGTGGGTAAGGCACTACATCTGCTAACCCAAAAGGTCAGCAGTTCAAATCTGCCAGGTGCTCCTTGGAAACTCTATGGGGCAGTTCTACTCTGACCTCTAGGGTCGCTATGAGTTGGACCTGACTCTGTGGCAGTGAGTGTGGGATACTGTCTTTGATAGACTATATTTTCAGAAACCTGTTGTATAAAATAAACAGAAGTGGAAATCTTCTTGCTAAATGAAGTTTAAGACCTAAAGTTGAACTGGTGCTCACATATTTCAAAATACCCTCTAGATATTTAAAGGAAATGTCAAATGTCTTCAAGGCACATTATTTGAAAATAGTGTGATATATAATATTCATCCTATTATTACTTGTACTTTATATCAATTTTCTAACATGATTAATCTGTTAGAAAATCTAAACCAACACATTATCTCCAATATGCCCTTAACTTTTTTCTAAAAATGGCATCATGCATTTTACCACATGCATCATTATGTAAATACTTTGTGAAAAATTTATGTTTAATATATATTAAAACCTACTTTTCAATAGGCCTTAAACTGTTTTGAGTAAATGGTGTGTACCTAGATATTACTTTACAGAGAATATTTTTCTAATTAAATATGAAAATTCATAGGCATTTTTGAGCTTATATAAGAGGATGTTATCTGGGACTTTACATGATTACAGGTTGGCTAAAGTCTAAACTTGAGAACCATTTACAACTGTACCTGTCCTCTAAAGGGGAAGCTAGAAAACCAATCACTACATAATTTACTAAAAGTGAAAGAAAATATTATCTATTATTCCAAAAGCCCCTATAAAACAAGGCAAGAAATATGGAAGGAAAAGCCTTACAAATAATTTGTGAGATAAGGTAATTCTGCATCCCATGACTCAGTCACCATGAGTTGGATCCAGCTCGACGGCACTTGGCTTGGCTGCACTCCTTTCCCCCATCGTCTACTGGAATTTGGAATTAGGAATATGATAACAGATCAAATTCAGGAAATTGTATTGAAAATAGTGAAGATGGTTGTCTTTTTTCATTACTAGGTTTTATATGTCCTAAATTTTTTAGGAAATGCAGTCTTTTCACAGACTGTGAACACCAAAACATATACCACTCCAATGGTTTCTGTGTGTCCAGCTTGGTGAGACTGGCTACATTCTTTGAGCTGGACCACTGTTCTCCCTCTCCTTTTCTGAGGTGCTCCTCCACCGTTAGCATAAAGTCACTTCAGTCTTAGGCCAGAAGCTCCAGAAAAAGGGCTGACTGTAAGGAAATCGAAGGTCAAACTCACCTATTGCCATATATGCCAATAATTTTTTTTGTTATTATGACGGAGTGATAATGTACATTCCCGTAGAAATTGGCATGCCCACCTCTATGCAGCTTCCACTGCGCTCCCTGCCCGGTGACAGCACACTCTTCCTCTCTGCTCCACACATTTTAAAAGTCTATATGATTTACTTTCATATCACCTGAAACCATGTTAAAATACCAGTTGAAGGAAGCTTTGGACTTTTTTTTTAAAGTCAGGACTATATATATTTTAGTAAATATTTAAATCCCAGTGACCTGACCATGGTGATTACAAAAAAAAAAAGAGCTAGATCAATGGTTCTCCAACTTAACACACATCAGCCTTGCAAAAGTAGTTTGTTTTTTTTCCAAACTAGCAAGGCCTGAGCCCACTCCCAGTTATTTTAACTTTACAGTTCTATGATGGGAAACTCTGATGGTTTAGTGGTTAAGTGCTACAGCTGCTAACCAAAAGGCTGGCAGTTCAAATCCACCAGGCACTCCATGGAAAATCTATTGGGCAGTTCTGCTCTGTCTATAGGGGTGCTATGAGTCAGAATCGACTCACTGGCAGTGGATGGATTCTATGGTGAGATCTGTCCATCAGTATGTTTGAAAATCGTCTAGGCAAGCCCAATGTGTAGATTGCATTAAGAATTCATAGTTGCAGTCACAGACCTCACAGCATTCTTCTGTTCTTTCATACACTTTGAAAACCATGCCCATAACTGACACACAAAGAAATAAAAAGAGCATTTGACATGAGTCAGGAAATTGGGTTGTAATCAGAGTTGTACACCTTGTAGAAGCCAGACTTTCAGGGACTTACATGTAAAAAGATGAGTAGCATGAAGAGATGATTCCTGTGGTTCATGGAAAAAAAATCAGATATGTAATGAAAAACCATTCAACCAACTGAATTGTCTTTTATCATTGAAAAAATGTCATTATTTTGCTCTGTATTGAATATATACAGAGTTTCAAATTACTTTCGTAAAAATCAAAGTATGTCTATATCATTAAAGTAAGTTAAATTTCAACAAACAGTTGTAGAATATTTCCTGGAGCACATAATTATATTAATCTTTTTTGTAAAAGAATTTTAAATCTTATACTTTACACAGTCTTCTAAAACTGATGAATGCCAAAGGGTAACGAAGCTCTAAATTACAAAGAGGGAAGATTAGAAACCTGTGCTCATAAAAGAACTTCAAGAAGTATCTCAGAAAGTGAAATTAAATAGACTAGTAATTTATGATTAAAAACACAAAGGACCTTTCTCAGTAACACTAGAATTTTTAGGTAATGTCTTAATTAATAATTACACAGTGAGAAAATATATTTTATTCTGGATGTGCTCTTTGTTAACCAAATCATTTTTTAAAGTTTTTCTTTTGATTATCTCTTCTTAAAAGATGAAGACTAGTAAGTAGACACTAAAATACTTAAGTAAGATGGAAAGATCACTTTTCTTGTCAGCAACTACTGAAAGAGAATGTTGAATCCAGTTGTCATACCTGGGTGTATTAAGAAAGGTAGGAGCAACTGAGTAAATAAAACACAAACCCAGGCTCCTGGGGCCACAGCGACAATAATGACACAATGAGTTGGGATGCTGGCAGTATGGGCATCTTAATATGCTTAAGAGTGAAAGGACAGTGATTAAATGATTCTTTGAAAATTTTAGGGGTCTAATAATCGCGAAGAACAAATTGTTATCGTTCGAATAATCACAGAAAAAAAAATCCACACATGTTAATTGGAAAAGTGAATCAGCTTGCTCTTGTTAGAGAGGCTGCATAGTAACATGACAGACGCTCCCTTACCTGTTTCTGTGTGCCTATCCTAACGCGGTGTGGAAGATACCGAACCTGACTGATAGAGGTGGTACCAGCAATGTTAGAAACGGAAACTAAGGCAGTACGTGATACTCGTGCTGTTTTTGGTTTGTTTGTTTTATTTTACTTTTTTTGTTTGTTTCATTTGATCTTTGTGTGTGTGTGTCAGAAATGCAAACATTTATTGACTTGATTCATCATGATCCTGGACTTCTTGGGTTCACACAGGTTTTTAACTAAACGTAGCAGAATTTCACTTGGAATTACTTGTAATCTCATACTAATAAAACAATCGACATAAAAATCAACTGAATGGAAATAATCTTTACTGTCACAAAATGCATTATTACTTAGATTTAGAGGTCGCTGCTGAAAGCAATGGGGCTTGAGGTTTGACTAGATTACAACACATAGCTTATATTAGTAATAGAACAAAGCAAAACCAAACAAAAATAAAAGAAAGAACACTAAAAGTCAAGTAAAACATTGAAATTGTCCGCAATAGTAACACTGCAGGAGCTAAACGTAGGTCTTGTTCTGGCCACTCTATTTTGTAGTTCAAAGCTCAATCTCACTTGTCTCTCTGGATTCTGTCATTCCCACTCTTGTGCTTTTTACTTTTAATGACCCTTCTTCCTATGTAGCAGAATCTGTTTCATTTATTAGGCTGAGTAGTTCATTTATTCTAGGGGCCTACTTACATTTTATGCTTTCAAAAGCTCCAATATACTGGGAACAAAAAAGATGTGAAACTCAGTATTCAGTATAGTGAGATCTTCTTCTTTAAAGAACATTTACATTATGAACAGCTAACTTCATTGTTTATTGATTTCCATTTTGTATACTCTGTGCATTTGTTTTTCAAACTGATAAGAGATGTATTAACACCCTACTACCTATCCTAAGGAAACCTTTGTGGTATATTGGTTAAGTGCTATAGCTGCTAACTGAAGGCCAAAAAAGGCTGGTAATTCAAATCCCTGGAGCGGACACCCTGAATATGGACTTGCAACCTACCGGACTGTGTAAGAATAAATCTTTCTTTGTTAAAGCCATCCACTCTGTGGTATTTCTATTAGAGCAGCCCTAGCTGACTAAAACAATTCTGTGCATTTGTTTTTCAAACTGGTAAGAGATGTATTAACACCCTACTACCTATCCTAAGGAAACCTTTGTGGTATATTGGTTAAGTGCTATAGCTGCTAACTGAAAGGCTGGTAATTCAAATCTTCCAAGTGCTCCTTAGTAACTCTGTGGGATAATTCTACTCTGTCCTATAGGGTCACTATGAGTCAGAATTGACTTGATGGCAATGGGTAGTGTACATGAAGCTAACCTATGAAACCCTGATGGTACAGTGTTTACAGTGTTTAAGGAGTTATGGCAAGCTACCACTGCTAATCAAAAGGAAAACCAGAAGTTACGCACGTCAGCTAATGGGAAAATAAAAAAAACTACTGCTCTGGAGTCAGATCTGACTCACACTAACCCTATAGAGCAGAGTAAAATTTCCAGGAGTACCTGGAGGAGTCAGACTGCTCAAACTGCCCACCTTATGGTTAGCAGACATAGCACTTAATCACTATGGCACTAAGGTTTATGTGGAAAGGCACTAACAAAACTACTTACCCAGCTGTCATTGGTATATGGTCACATGACCACAAGAGGCACCAGAGTGCCAGTTGTCTCACTGAGGTTTGTACAGCCATGTCCTATTTCTCAAAAACCATATTACCAACCAAACATTTTAATGATTTCTTAACACTTATTTCAACACACACTATCAGAAAAAAAAAAGGAGAAAGCATGTAGTAATAAAAAATACATCACAGACAAGTAAGTAAAATTGTGCTGAAGATAATTCAAAATGGTTGGAGCAATATAGCTACTGGGAACTGCCAGAAATTCAAGCCAGATTCAAGAAAGGACGCAGAACAAAAACAGAACGCTACTGAAGTCAATTGAATCTTGGCTGAAAGAAGGGTGTACCAGAAACGTTTTGTTGACTATGCAAAGATTTTTGACTGTGTGGATCATAACAAATTATGGGAAACACTGTGAAGATGTGGAAATTCCAAACAGTTAATGGTGCTCAGTACTTGGAATAGAAGAAAGGGATTCTGGGTGGTTTAAAGTAAAGACAAATGTGCATCAAAGCTGTCTCTGCTCACCGTACTTCCTTCATCCGCACAATGAGTAAACAATCAAAGAATATGAAGTAGAATGAAGCATCGAGATTGGAGGAAGATTTGGTAACAATTTGCTTACGCAGATAACACAAACTTGCTTCCTGAAAAGGAAGATTTGAAGCACTTACTGATGGAGGTGAGAGACCACAGTACACCTCAACATAAGGAAACCTGGCTCATTGCTTTGGACATGTTATCAACAGGGACCAATCCCTGAGAAAGACATCTGGCCGTCAGTGAGAAAAAGAGACACCCTCAACAAGATAAACCGACATAGTTGCTGCAATAGTGGACACAAGCACAGCAATGATGATGAGGGAGGCACAAGACTGGCCACCTGTCGTGGATAGAATTGTGTTCCCCCCAAAACTGGCTGGGCCATAATTCCTGGTATTGTGTGATGTTCCTCTATGTTGGAATTTTGGCATCTGTGATGTTAGTGAGGGTAGATTTGTCCTGCTGTGTTACTGGGGCATGGTTTTGTGTGTGAAACTCTTCTCTGCCTTGAAGTGGTCTCTTGAGATATAAAAAGAAAGGGAGACAAGCTGAGATTTGGATGCCAGTGAGCAGAGCACATCCTTTGGAAAGGACCAGGGTCCCTATGTCTTAGAGCCTTCCAGTCCAGGGGAAGACTGATGGCAAGGACCTTCCTCCTGTGCCAGTGGAGAAAGCCTTCCCCTATAGCTGGCACTCTGAATTTGGATCTCGTTGGCTTATTGGACTGTGACAGATGAAACTAGCTTTTAAAGCAAAGCCATCTACTTACGGTATTTCTGTTAAAGCAGCACTAGGTAACTAAAACACCACCTTGTTGTTCAGTGGTACATAGGGTAGCGAAGAGTCAGAACCCACTAGACAGCACCTAACAGCAGCAGCAACGGTGACTATCTACCAATAATATACCTGTAGTGTCAGGTTTTTAAGCGTTTGAATAATAATAAAACTCTTAGAGGTGAGTGGAATAAACCCACAGTTGAAACTCCTTGACTTCAGTGCTGCTCAATTTAAATTTTAAAATAAAGATACCAACAAGTTAGCAATTAAAAAAAAAAGTGTCTAAAATCATAACTGATAGTATTATGATCTTGTCTCACATTAGGCAAAATCTAAGAGGAGAAACTGCTACATGAGTTTTGCGCAAGAAAACTATATACTCCTCCCAGTTTGGTCACATGTTTCACAAAACTCATAGCCCATTAAATGAGCTTCATTCTTTTGTGTTGTTGGTTTTTCACCTTCCTTACGTGGTAAAAACTAATGTTCTTAAGAAACTTTTAAATGTCTCATGTACTTTGAACAGGTTACCGAAAGGGACCTGGGCTCAGGTAAGTACATCATGCATGGTAAAGCAGCCAGTAAAAAAGAACACCTCAATCAAATGGATAGCTAGAATGGCTTTAAGAATGGGTGCAAACACAGCAACAGTTATGAAAACGGTGCAGGACTGAGTTGCTTTTACTTCTGATGTCCCAGATGGGCACTGTGACTCGGAAGAAACTAGGTGCAAAGGGGCTTGCAAAGGGGCTTACAAAGTGGAGAGAAAAATACAGAAGACCAACCACTAGCCAATATTAAAACGACTGAGTGAGTGACGTGTACCAGTTCGTAAATATTCTCTGCCCCACACCTGGTCACGTCCTTCGGTATTCAGAGTTAAGTCAGCCTGGATAATAAGCAGGGAAAAAAAAAAAAAAAAAAGATTCGTAACTTTTGGTGAAAGAAGAGCTGTTGGTGGGTTAATCTTGCCAGGCATTTCTTTAGAGAGAATATTGAGTGTCATGGATAAGAAAACCCCAAATTCAAAGGGAGATATCTATTGTCATTGTCACTCTTTGACAATACACGTATTTACACATTAATGCATTTGGCAGACATTATCAATGCATGTGCACGCTCCTCAGGCTTGCTTTTCCCTTAATGTATTTAAGAAATTTTTAAATGTTGAAAATCAATATCTGCATAATGGACATAAATAATATGCAAAAAAAAATTTATTTTATCTAACTGATCCTGAATTATGAAGACCTTATAACACACAGCCGAGCTGCCTTGCATGGTTTCCAAGGCTCTAATCTTTATGGAAACAGACTGCTAGCTCCACCCACTGAGCCGCTAGTGGGGTCCTTCAACCTTCTGATTGACAGCCAGGTGTTTTAACTGCTGTGCTGTAATTACATAACCGTATTGTGATATGGCATATGTGCCTATTTATAAATAAAATAAGCAACTCATTATTGAAGTTAACTTATTCGATGTCTTTAACATGAACAATGTGAAACAATAATTGGTCCTGTGGATAATAATGTATTTGTGATAATTTGTTATTAAGCTTACTAGTCAATATTTATACATGAATTTTAAAAAAGGTCTACATTGTCAAATACTCCAATACTAATTTTTCAAAAAGTTTTTTCACCTACAGTATCTAAATTCTTGTTTTAACAATGCTATTTCCATTTCTTTTAAAAGCTGTGGTCTACAAAATCAGAAAAACGATACATTTAACTTGCATTTGTTCATACTGGTGTAACAGTTACCAAGACAGTTGGTAAGCTTTTCTTTTACCTGGTTAGCATTCATAGTTTTTTGAACTTAAACATTTGATTTTATCAGTATTTTCATTGTGGCATTTCCTTTCTCATTGTTCGTATTTTGTTGTTTTTACATGGCTTAGTTTAAGTAGTTAAACTTGTTAGCCATGTGTTCTAAATATTTTTGTTCCCAGGAGTGATAATTACTTTTTTACAAAATTGCATTTTTAACTGCATGACATTTCAATATTCATTGTTATTCCACTTTATCAATCTTTGCCAAGTTTCATTTTTTATTAAGTATCCCCAGAATGCTTTCTACTCCAAGATCAGTATGATGTGTTTTTTTTTTTTTTTTAACATGTTCACCTATTTACTATTTTTGGTTTATATAGCTGTATTAAAATGTTTGAAGGTTTATTCTGTAGGTGTTCTTGTGCCTTGTCTGGTTTTTTCCTTCTTTTTGACTCCTAGTTATAATTTCCTATTGGCACTAGGCTACCTACTTCTCTTTCTCTGGTAATACAATGTTTTTTAAATGATCAGATCACTATAGTTGCCCTTATGGCTAAATATAAGGCATGGTATGGTGTAGACTTATAATGCCTAGATGCACTGCATACAAATGCAGGGGTTTTATGTCCTCCTTAGATGCTTCATTCATTTATTTTCCTTTCAAAATTATGTTCTGCATAGAATACCTTACTTACTCCCCAAAATTTTGCATCAGAAAATTAATGTGTATATAGATACGGAGACATGCAGGTGGATATGTTTTCATCTATTATAATAATTCATCTTTCTTATTTTTATCACCAGCACATATGTAATTACCATTCAGTATTAGGAAAATTATAATAAATTTACTAATGTAACCATAATTAAAGCCTTTATGAATGTTAGTAGTAGCCTATAGCATGTAATGGGAAAGAAGTCTGATTTTCCTTTCTGTTTGGTTACTAATGCTAGTAATTCATTTATTTATAATTTGTACCACATTTCCCATTTGACTGTGACATTTTTAGTTACTAATTAGGAATTAATGTAAGGTATGTGGGGAATCAATAAGTGCTTTCATGATGCTGATGAATACATATTTGCTAGGGAATTAGTTAATACTATCCTAGCCACAGTGTGAATATGTACAATCTACATAATCCACAAATTGCCTTCATGCAGGCACAGTCTTGATTCTTGTTTTCATTGCTTCATTAAAACAGAGAATTTGTTATGGAATTTATTTTGATTTGAAATTAAACACAATAAGTAGAACATTTTAGAAATCAAATAATTGTGAGCAACCATCAGAGCACAAGTATTCTGATGGCAATTTTTTTATTATTCAATTTGATATTTATTAGACTGCAGCATATTTATGTCAAAATAAAATTATGTTAACTACCATAGAAAGGACAATCAAGTATTAAAATATACAACTCCTACATATATACGTACCATAAGCATAAATGTAACTTGCTTCTATTCTTTTAAAATAAATCAGTTCTTAGAACAGAGTATTTTAATAAGTTATTTTAACACTTGCAGATATAAAAATTGTTGATTTTCATAAAAGTGATGAAGATTAACAAAATGAGAAGTTTTTTCCTTTGAAACCACCCAGAAACATCTGGGAAGAGGCTTTAAGACCTGTTTTGAAAACCTCACAACCTTGAAAAACCTATCAATTGCCGTAAGTCAAAATAGACTGATGGAAACTAATATCAACAACAACTTAAGAACCATTTGTTTAAAAGCTAAGTTTAGTCTGTATACTGTATATTTCATTGGTCAATTTTTATAACTTCAGATACCATATTCTTACTTTAACTTTTGAAGTTGCAAATCACTAGAGATTGCCAAAACAACAGATACATTTATCATAACACTGTTTTACAAATTTTCTAATCAAAAATAAAATAAGAGAGTATATTCCTATACAAAATTTGGATTTGCCCTGCTGTTGATTAGCATGTTTGGATAAGCATACACTAATCCCTAATTTTCGGGAAGTAGGACAGCCATATTTCCAGGTTTTAATTATTTTATTTTAAATACTATTTTAGCAAAGTTTACTTACATTAAAATAACAAATCATTATGTAAATGGAGAAATATTAATGTTCATTTGTCCATAGTTTACCTTTATAAAAACATTCCTGTCTTTTTCTATACCTATTGCTATTGGGTCGATTCCAACCCATAGCAACTCCATAGGACAGAGTAGAACTGTTCTAGTGATTTTGCAAGGACTTCCTGGTGGATTCAAACTAACTCATAAGTCTGGTAGTGAACATCATCTTCAGAATGTGCCCGTGAAAGAAAAGAAGGGTATAGATAGGTAGCTTTGTAGGTTTAAAATTGTATGAGCAGGTAGTAGAAAACATTTCCCTTAGTCTGTCAGTTTACTATATTGAGATGATTCATGTATTGTTGTGATGCTGGAAGCTACATCACCAGTATTTCAAATACCAGCAAGGTCACCCATGCATGATGAACAGGTGTCAGCAGAGTTTTCAAGACTAGCACAGACTTGGAGGAAGGACCTGGCAGTCTGTTTTTGAAGAAAATTGAGCAGTGGAGACCTTATAAATAGCAGTGGGACATTGTCTGATACAGTGCTGGAAAATGACTCCCCACCTTAGAAGGTACACAAAAATATGAGTGGAAAGAGTTGCCTTCCTAAAATAGAGTCAGCCTTAGTGACATGGATGGAGTCAAGATTTCAGGGTCTTCATTTGCTTAGGCAGCATGACCCAAAATGAAAAGAAACACCTGCAGACATTCATTAATAGTCAGAACATAGAAAGAACAAAGTGTGAATAAAGGACAACTGAAAGTTGTCAAAAATGAAAAGAATCACATAAAGATATCCTAGGCAATGAGAAGTTGAAATGGACTGGTATTGACTAGTTTGAATTGGACGGTTATATACTGTATTATGCCAGGAATGACAATGTGAAGATAAATGGTGTCGCATACATCCTCAAAAAAGAATATTTCAAGAACTATCTTGAGGTACAATACTGACAGTAATAGGGTAATATCCATATGTATACAAGGATAATCAGTTAATGAAATTATTATTCCAAGTTGCACACCAACCACTAATATCACACATGAAGAACTTGAAGATTTTACCAACCTCTGAACTCTGAAGTTGATCAAACATGCAAATAAGATGCATTGATTGTTATTGGTGATAAGAATAAAAAGTTGGAAATAAAGAAGGAATGGTGGTAGGAAAATGCAGCCTTGGAGATATGACCCCAGAGATCACATGATAGAATTTTACAAGTCCAACAACTTCTTAATTCAAGTACCCTTATTTAAACAACGTGAAGGGCTGCTATACACACGAACCTTGCCAAGTAGAAGACACAATAATCAAATCTACTGTATCTGTAGAAAGAGATGATGGAAATGTTCGATACCATCAGCCAGAACAAGGCTAGGGGCCTACTGTGCAACAGACCATCAATTGCTCACATGCAAGTTCAAGTTGAAGAGGAGGAAAAAGAGAACAAGTCCACAAGGCCCAAAGTGCAGCCTTGCTTATTTGTCATCTGAAGTTAGAGACTATCTCAAGAATAGATTTGACTCACTGACTATACTGACCGAAGACCAGGTGAGCTGTGGGGTGACATCAAGGGCAGGAAAAATACAAGAAGGCTTTTAAAAGACATGAAAAAAAAGGGGGAGAGGGGGGATCTCAGGAGAAACGGAATCTTGCTCTTGAACCTCCGGTAGCTAAAACAAATGGAAGTAATGAAAAAGTAAAAGAGCTGAGCAGATTTCAAAGGACAGCTGAAGAAGACAGATACTATAATGAAATATTCAAAGATCTCAAGTAAGAAAACAAAAAGAGAAGAACCCTCTCAGCATTTCTCAAGCTGAAAGAACTGGAGAAAAGTATTCAAGACTTGAATGGGAATACTGATGTATTCTATTACAAAAATATGAAATGAAGAAGGAAACATGAAATGAAGATTGAAGGAATACACACAGTCAACTGTACCAAAAGAATTGGTTAATGTTCAGCCATTTCAGAAGGTAGCATATAATCAAGAATCAAAGGCACTGAAGGAAAACTTGAAGCTACACTGAATGGAAGGCTCCAGAAATTGATGAAACACCATTTAAGATGTTTCAACAAACAGATGCAACACTGGAGGTTCACACACTTCCATGCCAAGAAATTTGGAACACAGTTACCTGGCCAACCAACTGAAAGAACTCTGTATTTGTGTCCATTCCAAAGAAAGTTAGTCCAACAGAATATGGAAATTATCAAACAATAACTTTAATATCCCAATGAGGGATGTTAAGGGAGTTCATACACAGGGAACTACCAGAAATTCAATCTGGTTCCAGAAAAGAACTTAGAAGAAGGGATATCATTGTTGATGTCAGATGGATGTTGGCTCAAAGTAGAGAACACCACAAAGATGTTTATCTATGTTTTAGTGGCTATGCAAAGGCATTTGACTCTGTGGATCATCACAAACTATAGATAACACTGGCAAGAATGAGAATTATGAAACACTTAACTGCGCTTGGAAATCCCAGTGGCATAGAGGTTTAGTGCTTTGCTGCTAACTAAAGGGTCAGCGGTTTGAATCTGCCAGGCTCTCCTTGAAAACTCTGTGGAGTATTTCATGAGCAACCTGTGTGTAAACCAGGAAGTAGTCTTTTGAACAGAACAAGGGATACAGCTGGTTTAAAATCAGAAATGTTTGTCATCAGGATTATATCATTTTACCATACTTAATCAGTATGTTGTACAAATAATCAGAGAAGATCAACTGTGAAAAAGAAGACATTAGGATTGGAGGAAGACTCTTTAACAGCCTGTGATGCACAAATGATACAACTTAGCTTTCTGAAAGTGAAGAGGACACGAAGTGCTTTCAGATGAATATCAAGAGCATGGCGTTGCAGAGAGACCACATATTGGATGCCCTTTATTGTTCTGTGCATCTATAAGATATCATCCTGTGGACTTCTGGCTGGAGTAAGAGATGTGTGGAGAGGAGGGGAAAGGAGACTCTTGGGAGGATGAGACATGTATGGAGCAGAGAGGAACAGTGTGCTGTCACCGGACAGGGAGAGCAGTGGAAGCTGCATAGAGGTGGGCATGTAGATTTATATAGGAATGTACATTTTCACTCAATCATAATAAAAAAAAGAGGAAAAAAAGACCAAAGATTATAACCTTCAATATGGATTACATTTCTACACAAGGAGAATCCAAATCCTCACAACTGGGCCAATAAACAACATCATGGTAAATGGAGAAAAGATTAAGTCTTCAAGAATTTCATTTTTCTTGGATCCACAGTCAATGTTTATGAAAACAGCTGTTAAGAAACCAAATGACAAACTGCACTGGGTAAATCTTCTGCAAAAGACCTATTTAAAGGTCTTGCTTGATATGCATGCAATAGCTGGACTATGAACAAGGAAAATAGAAGAAGAACTGATACCTTTGAATTACAGTGTTTCAAAGAATATTAAATACAAGTGGACTGCCAGGAGAATGAAAAAAATCTTTCTTGGAAGAAATACAGCCAGACTACTCCTAACAGGCAAAGATAACAAGACATAGTCTCATGTATTGTGGACGTTACAGAAACAATCAGTTTCTGGAGGACACAATGCTTGCTGAACTAGAGGATCATCAAAAAGAGGAAGTTACTCAGTATGACATAATGACAGTGCCTGCAACAGTGGACTCAAGCATAACAATGATTGTGAGGATGGTACAGGAAAGCGCGCTGTGGGAGTGCAGGGCTGCTGTGAATCCAACACAGTAAGGACTCCCTCGTTGGATCAAAGGCTGAAGTACTCTAGTAACAACTGGAAAAACTGGCAATGGGAGCCCACTCAGAGGTGCCTCAAAAGCAAGCTCTAGTGATCTGCTCCCAAAAGGTGTAGCCTTGAACACCTTATGGTGCTCAGTTCTACTCTGAAACACATGTTGTGACTGTGAGTCTGAGTGGACTCAAAGCAACTGGTCTGGTTTGGTTTTATAGCCTTCTGAGAAGGATAGAATTAAGCGTGTAGGGGAACAGACTGTCATCAAACTGGAAAATGTTTTTTTTTTCCTCCTATAACATGGAGAAAAGAAGAAAAGACGTTTACACAAAGATTATTATTGTAATGCAGCAAGTATGGAGGAATTACACAGATAATGCCTTCAATGTTGTCTAAAAAATGAGGAGCTAGGCTACATGCTTTACTGAAAGAAATATAAGCTTAAACATATACAAGCAAGAAAGCAATAAAAACAGTTGTTCAAGAGAAAATAATAAAACTCGTATTTGAGAACATGTAAAACATTCAGAGGGTTCCAAATCTTAAATGACCAGTGCAATGGTCAGCATGTATGGGACTTGCTAGCAAGAACTGGATATTTGCTTAAAGGTAAAAACTGGTACTTCATTTAATCTGTAGAACTTCAAGCCAATAACATGATATACGAAAACTGTTCATATCATCTATGCTAAACTGACAACAGCTGTAATGTTATAAAAAAGATGTATGTCTTGTTACATGTATTTTATTGCTGTTCTGCAGTAATCCTGGATAGCAGTTGATAGCAACCATGGAGGTGTAGTGGGTTAAGCGCTACATCTGCTAACCAAAAGGTCAGCAGGTCAAATCGGTCAGGTGCTCCTCGGAAACTCTATGGGGCAGTTGTACTCTGATCTCTAGGGTTGCTATGAGTCAGAGTCGACTCAAAATCTGTGACTTTTTAACATTACATAAAAATCTGAGAAAAAAGTAAAAACTTTTTTAAAAAATAGAAACTCTTAAAAATACAATCTAGATCCAGAAAAGGATTCAGAAGGATGGATATCATTGCTGATGTCAGATGGACGTTGACTAAAAGCAGAGAACACCAGAAAGGTGTTTATCTGTGTTTTATTGACTGTGCAAAGACATTTGACTCTGTGGACCACAACAAATTGTAGATAACACTGGAAGTGATGGGAATTACAGGACACTTAATTGTGTCCTTAAATTTAATATATTCCAATTGCATTTTTTTAAAAGTAGATTTGGCCATTTTGTAGCTTTACTGAGTCCTTGGGTAGAGTTAAGTGTTAACCACTCTGCTCCCAGTGGCAAGGCTGGCCTCTTGAACCTACCCAGAGCAGCCCCTGCGGTCAGGTCTACCAGTGGGCTACTGAAAGGTCATGGACTTGAAAACACCACAGAGCTGAACTCTACCCTGAAACCAAATCTTCCTTTAAAAACAACTTCCTCACATGAAAAGATTTTTGTTTCTCATGCTGTCACTTTGTATCAGGAGGGAAATTACATTAATCTAAGAGCAAATCCTTTTGTTCTGTCCATTTCAAGCGCCACATCCAAAATCGCAACCTGTGTAATACAACAATTTTTTCCTCCCCGAGAATGCATTCTGCTATAATACAGAAAAGGAAATTTGAAATCTCCAGCTGTTTAAAAACTGGGGAAAAAAAAGAAAACACAGTTTGCTTCTGCTCAGAATGAATGTGTTGTCCTTGAGTGAGGATTAGGGCAATTAATTTTGGTTGTTTCCCTTACTTGAAAAAAATCAATCAGGCAGTGATGATATCATCACACATACCAAAGGTCTTAAAGAAAACACTGTAAACAAGGCTTAATTACTGCACTCACCATGTAGGGGGTGCACTCTAGGAACCTAAACTGTAAGGCAGATTAATTTTCTTCCTTTTATTTTTGCCTGTAGCTATTGCTATAGCAACAAACCGAATTGTATGAGATGCCAGCATCTACAAACTTTTAAGCGTAATAGCTGTTATATTGCTAAGATTTACCATGAAGGAAAGAGTAGCCATCCGAACATAGACTATTGAGTGATTAGTTCCACAAAACACACAGTTTAATGCGTATTGAGTGAATCTTTCATTGGCTTGGACAGAATGTTGGAAATATTATCTTTGTTTATATATCTTGCACATCATTTCTAGGGATAGTCATTCTTCTACAAAACAGAGAACACTGAAGTCACTCTACAAATCTTATTAAATTTGGTAGAGTGGATTACTTGTGTAAGAAACTCTCCTCTTCTAAAATGCCTACTTTAGCAAAAATTGAAGCAGTTAAAATTACAACTTTTATTTACATGGTAGTCTTTCACAATTATCCTTTATATATATATATATATAATATATTAAATTCATCAAAACAACAAAATCTGGGGTATATTTTTTACATAGGCGATACATACACATATCTATGTGTACAAGCTATAGAATTGTATATGCCAAATAATAAATTATAATAACATGATAAAAGGAAACACTTTAATTAGCATGTTTGGGGGTGAAAAATTAATGCTGTCACTATTATTCTGATGAAAAACAGTTAGTTTCACTGACACTGCTATGTATGATATTTTTCACTATGGAACTACTGTATGATTTGTTGTATTTAGACGACATCATGAGGGGAAAAAAAAAGATTCGGATCTTGCAATGTACTTCTGGAAGAAGTACAACCAGAGTGCTTCTTAGAAGCAAAGATGGCATGATTGCGTCTTACATACTTTGGATGTGTTGTTAGGAAAGATAGGTCCCTGGAGAAGGACATCATGCTTTGTAGAGTGGGGGTCAGCAGAAAAGAGGAATACCCTCAAAGAGATAGATCGACACAGTGGCTGCAACAATGGGCTTAAGCATAAAAACAATTGTGGATCTGGCTCAGGACCAGGCAGTGTTTTGTTCTGTTGTTCATAGGGTCACTATGAGTTGGAACCAACTCGACAGCACCTAACAATAATGAATAAGCAGTCGTCTTCATGGGTAAGTGTGCTGTGGGTCAAATTTATCAGCTAACTCCGGTGGCATTGTGGTAAACTGCTACATCTGCTAACAAAAATGTTGGCAGCTTAAATCAACAAGTTCTCCTTGTAAATTCTATGGGGCAGTTCTACTCAGACCTATAGGGTCACCGTAAGTTGGAATCTACTTGACAGCAATGGGTTTGGTTTTGTTTTGGAATGATATAACATATGAAGGATACAGCATCAGCATTAATGAAAGCTCTTTTTGCTCAAAATAATAGATGACTACATTTCTTTTCTTTTAAAAAAAGAAGTGTTAAAATAAGCAAGTATTTTGTATGCAGTCACTTACTAGATAACTTCTAAAAACATTAAATGTTGTATATGATCTCTTACAGGGAGCCTGATCCATTCAGGCTGGGTTTTTTCAACTTTCATGTATTTACTTCGTCCTTTCTGCAGCTCTCAGATTTCCTTTCTTTAAAACAACACTCACGTTGTTGAGGGATCACCTAGTTGTAATGGAGTTCTTTTCACCTCAGCTCTAAAAGAAAGGACACCCTCAGTCTCTGGCAATTAATATTAATCATTATCTTTCTTTCATCCACTCTTTCTGTTTCTTTTCTGCACGGAAGTAGAAAGCTATAACACTGTGTCTAATATCTTATGATAAGTAAAGAAGCAGGTAACTTAAGGCTACCTCAGGAAAAGCAAAGTGTAGATAGGAACAGCCTGGAAAGTGAAAGCACTGAATGTCTCCTAACAATCCAAATCCTGAATGTTTTTAGACTTTCTCATCACAGGTCTTAATTCTAAGTGTTTCGGTAATATGAGACATTAAACCCTCTAATTATTTAAAGGAGTTTGAGTTGTGATTTGTACCTCTTAAATCATAAAGTGCTGAGTCATATACCATTTTTTTTTTAACTTGATAGTTGATTCTCAGGTTTGAACCTAAAATGAAAAAAAAAGACAACAAAAAATGTTACTCTATTTTTCATGCCATATATTGTTATGGCATTTAAATCAGAATGGAAAGTATGTACAAAGAAATAGGGATGAGGACTAACCTGATCAATAATATAAGGATGGATAAATTGATCACTACAGCTGGAAAATGAGACGTAAAATTGGAAGCTATAGGAGATAATGAAGAGAAGCTAGGATCCCATTTAGAAGGACCCGCTTAGTTTCTGACAAAACTGGAGATACAGAATTAATCATAAACCAAAAAATAAATGCATTACATTCAAGTCAATTCCAACTCATGGTCACCCTACAGTACGGAGTAGATCTGTCCTGTAGTGTTTCCGAGGAACACAGAGTAGATTTGAACAAGCACTTAACCACTATACCACCAGAGTTTCCAGGATTAATCATTGGAAGTATTTATCTCTAAAACACTAACTTAGAGCATTTTTACATCATAACAGGTTTATATTATTTTACTTTAAAAAATCACAGGCATATGAACTTTTACTCATTGAAAATTGGTCTAGATATGAGAACTGATAAATTCGTGAACTTGCCACCCTGCACTTACATGGGCAGCACTGTACAAACAACTCAGTAAAGTTTCATAACTTTGGTATATCAGTGTCTGATAGCTGTGTTTGTGTTGATATGTGGTGGTGTCTTCCTCAGTGACATTGATTATTGTTGTTTTATGTTTTTGTGTGCCATCGCAAGAACGTCGGAGCTTGAATTAGAGCAATGAACAAATGTTAAATTTCTTGTTCAGCTCAGCAAGAGTGAAAGTGAAATCAGGGACACATTAATCTAAGTTTATGGGGTTAATGTCACAAAGAAAATGGCAATGTACAAATAGATTAAACACTTTTCTGACAGAAGAGAAAGCATTGCTGATGAAGAGAGGTCCAAGCAGGCAGTAAGAAGCAGAACTGATGAAAACATTGTAAAAAGTTGTGAAATTGTGCATCAAATTACTCTGTGAGAGCACAGCAGACTAAGGAAACACAGACAGAGGAAAAGAAAAATCTTCACTGAAAATTTTGGTATAAGAAAGCTGTGTGCAAAAATAGTCCCAAAGGAGCTCACAGAGGAACAAAAGCATGGGGAATTGAAGTTTGTCAGGACCTTTTGGAGAGGCAAGACAACGTTTGGGGCCTTATTATCATTGGTGATGAAACATGACAGTATCAACATGACCCTGAAACAAAGCATCAAAGTGCACAATGTACCACAACCAAAAATTTCAGTCAATCCATATCAAGAGTCATAATGATGTTGCCAGCCTTTTTTGATGTTAGAGTGATTGATCATTGTGAATTTGTACAAATGAGACAAACAGTTAACCATGTTTACTCTTGGGAAGTGCTGAAAAGGCTGCATAGAAAACATGAAATGATCTGAGTTTTTCATCAACAACTCATGGCTCTTGCATCACGACAATACACCAGCTCCCATGGCACAGTTTGTGAGGGAGATTTTAGCCAGTAAACAAATAACTGTATTGGAAAACTCTTCCTACTGATCTGACCCCCAATGTCTTTTTTATTTATGCAAAGATAAATGAAATATTGAAGGCAAGACATTTTGATGATATTCAGGACATTAAGGGTGATACGACTACAGTGTAAATGGCCATTCCAGAAAGAGCCCTGAAAGTTGCCTTGAAGGGTGGACTAGGCCCTACTGTAGGAGCATAACTTCTCAACAGGAGTACTTAGAAGGCAACCTTAGTGATATTCAGCAGTGAGGCATGTAGCACTTCTAGGATGAGTTCATGAACCTAATTGTCAGACCTCATATTCAGCAATTTTATTGCTGGTTTTACTAGATTTAAAAATAATATACACATCCATTTATAAAATCAACTGATACTCAAAATTATGTTAGGTGACTGTAAAGATATAGTGCCGTCTTGTCTTTCCCAGAGAAATATATTATTAATTTGTTGTAAAAGTGGTCATGTGTTTAAAATTACAGCCAGTTGAATGGTTGCAGTTGAGTCAATTCCAGCTCATGGAATTTCCAAATGTTTCAAAGTATAACTTTGCTCAACAAGGGTTTCAATACACCAGAATCTTCCAGAAGTGGATTTATTAATCTTGCAATGAAAATTGGGTGCTAGGAAATGCCTTTTTCTGAGTTGGAGAACAGTAGAGGAAGCTCAGACATGGGAAGTAAAGATTACTAACCATCTTGTTTTGTGTGAGTAACTATGGAACACCGCAGCAGAGCTCTCAACTAGGTAATTAACTATTCAGGCATACAACTCAAAAGAGAGATCCTAAGTAAAGTACACATTTGGAAATTGATAGACTTTAGATTATTCATTCCATAAGATTAAACTGTGAATTCATTGAATAACGAAGAAGACTTGATACTTTTGAATTATGGTATTGGCAAAGAGTGGTGGATATACGGTGAACTATAAGAAGAATAGACAAATCTGTCTTCGGAAAAGCACAGCCAGAATGCTCTTTAGAAGCAAGGGTGTAGAGCCTTTGCCTTATGTTCTTTGAATATGTTGTCAAGAGAGACCAGTCCCTGGAGAAGGACCTTATGTGTAGTAAGATAAATGGTTACCAAAAAAGAAGAACATCAATCAGCTGGGTTGACACAGTGGCTGCAACAATGTACTTAAACTTAGCAGTAACTACTGGATGGTGCAGGAGTGCAAGGTTTCTCGTTCTGTTGTACTCAAAGTCTCTGTGAGTCAGAACCACCTTGACGATCCCTAACAACAACTACAGCATTTTTTGTTGAAACTTTTTATGTCTTTATTTTGCTCAAGTATCTTCCTCAATGTTTGTAGGAGTATTTTTTATATTAGCAATTTCATTATCATTATTATTGTTTTATTTAATATGACTGAAAATGTACATTCCTGTATATTAGCAATTTTAAACTATTTTCCAAAGTTCAAACATCAATGTCATTGTTACACTAGCATCAATTCATTTCATTTTCCAACACTTGTTGAGTTTGTCATGTTTATGCCTTATGAGTATATTTGGTTTTACCATGGATATTTTGAAACTGCTGTTTTAAGATATCAATAATTGTATAATTCCCAGTTCCGTGAGATTTGGTTTCAATGCTAGTACAATTTTCAAATACTTTTCTGTGTTATTCTAACCCATCTCATGTGCCTTCTAGCCAGTGGCTAGTATGGCATCTGAGCGGTGGTCCGTGTCTCAATTATCTACTTACAATCTTTTTGTGTTGTTTAGGGTTAAACTCACATATGCTCTGGTGTGGCTGAACCAAAGATTTTACTTTACCTGGTTCTCTCTCTTCACTATCTTCTTGGTACAAACCAGCAGCTTGAGAGGCCAAACTCATCCAGATACACCTCAGTACAAAGGTCTGGTGATCGAATTCTGTAAGTTTGCAGCCATGAAAACCCTAGAGAACACTGTTTAAATCTGCACACATGAGGTCACTATGGGACACAATCACCTGGACAGCAACTGGCTTGTTCAGTTTTTTAGTTTCTTTTTTTATCCTTCAGGAAGAAGGAATGCTATTTACCCTTCCCTTACAAGCAATTTTCATGACTGTACTTGAGTTCCTGAACAAGTTGCTAGAAGACACAGACAGAAAGGCATCAACAGGCATTTTTTCTAACTTTTTTTGCTATTATTTGAGTTCAATTACTCACTTTAAAGAGAAGTTTATGAGTTTTATGCCCTGCAGACGTCTATTGCTGCTGCTGTCTTGATCAAATAGTCTTTCCCAGCACCATGGATTTGAACTAGAAGAATCTCCTGGAGCTCTTTCTGACTATGCTAATATCCAATCTGGACTTCTATGAGACCAGATCAAGGAAAAGCAGAGAACTGGAAGCTTAGTGTTTACTGCTATTTGATCCTACTTTAGATTCTGCCTGTCTGATTGGAGAATCCCTGCTGTGAACATCAAAATAAATTAACCTTAACTAACAGTATGCAAATCTATACATTCCTCGTATATAACAAGAAGGCCTAAACACAACTGAGTGCTTGCTTGTCACATAATATTTGGACTTTGTGATATCCTGTGCAACACAGCTTCCAGATTCACCCAGGAGTGTCCTAGCATCATAAATTTTGAAATATTTGGGAAATTGGATTTTAACAGCAGCTATTTCTAGTTACTTCCACATACATTTACCTTCCAAGAATTTGAGCTGAACACAATTCTCCAAACAATCTAGCCTAATCATCATGCAGTTCATTGAAACACAGCAAGGGAGGCTGGGAATTTAGTTTAACATAGTGTTCCCATACTTCTTAGCCTAGGAAATGCATAACAAGCATAGCTGAATGGAAAAGCTTAGGAATCATTATAAATTGTTTGAGGGGCTAGAATTCACCTATGAAGAGATTTAAAACTTAAAACTTAATAGTGTTAAAATACTATCCTAATAATATCTTTTTGAAAAAGGAATGATAAGGGCTATGTTTATCATACTATAACTACATCCCTCAGGCACTATGAGATATTAAACTTAACCAAGTATCTATAATTCCCAAGAGTAGTTATTATCTTATGACAACATGCACTAGATTCACTTTGCTTCCATAATAAATGTCTGTATTGTGAAAGAAAATGTAGCATAATTTCCTAGGACATAAAATCAGTTTGACAGCAGTCTCAGTTTGTTTCACATGAAATAATCTAACATGTAAAATATTTTCTAGCCAACTTGGGTTCCTCTTTTAACTTTTCTCATTTATAAGTCAGCTTTGCTTTAGTGACATCGGGACCTGCCAGTGAGCTTAATCCTTGGGGCTTTCTGAACTATCAACCCGTAGTTGACAAGACACCCACATTAATGCTTTATGATATGTATCATTTCACAAAATTTTACAGTACGATGTGAAGCTAGAATAAGTAGAGCCTCAATTACCATTTTTTTTAGAGAATAGAATAGATCTTTTGCCCTGAAGGTCATGTAATATAGCTTCAGTTCCAACATTCTATGAAGTTTTTCATTACTTGGAGTTTATGGGTGGATTCCTCTCTCCAAATTCAATTTTTCAAGTAAAGGTTTTGGGAATGTATATTTGTTTTAAGACTACTTTAGATATTTTGTACTGCCAGGGTTATAATATTACAAATGGAGCCTTAAAGGCAGATGTGTTGAGGTGATCAGGTCAAGGATGCCCTCGCGACCGTTCAACAGAGCAGGTGGTACATTTATCACAGGGAACTGAAGAGAATCTGAGCTGCCAGAGGCATCCAGGTGGGAGATTTGAAGGACGTTGCACAATGGAGAGCTCAGCTACTGACCCAAAGGTTTGTATTAAAATCCACCAGCAGCTCCCTGGAAATCCTATGGTACAGTTCTTCTCTGTCCTATAGAGTTGCTATGAGTTGGGATTAAATGGACAGTCACAGGGTTTTTGTTGTTGTTTGTTTTTACCTCATAAACTACCTACAAAGCCTCACAGCCACCATCTGCAAATCCAGTGTGCTTACCTGTCTTTGCTCTAGAGGCATGTCTGTCTTCTGCATTATTTTCTGAATCTTTTCACAAGTGTAACTTATTGCCAGTACATAAACTGGCAACTTTTAGGCAAAGGATTCTTCTTAGCCCTGTAAAACTGGCAAAAGTTTACAAAGTCAGGAATTGTGATGATTTATCAACAGACAATAAATAAACTGCTACTTGATATTGCTAAAATCCAAAACCAAGCCCACTGCTGTTGAGTAAATTCCGACTCTTAGTGACCCTATAGGTCAGAGTAGAAGTACCCCATAACGTTTCCAAGGATTGCTTGGTGAATTTGAACTATCAACCTTCTGGTTAGCAGCCATAGCACTTAACCACTACAAAAACACTACTACGTCATATGTTTGCCAAGCAAGAAAAAAATGTTTGTACTAAAAAGCAAAAACCTGGTACTGTCAGCTGGATTCTGACTCATAAAGACCTTATACTTAAGGAGATGTAATAAGAGTTCACAAAGGAAGGGAGGCAGAAATTCTATCAGTGATTCTTTCTCAGAGGGACAAGAGGAGCTAAAGTGGATAGGTGGCAGTTTCAACTCCTATTTTAAGGAAGCTTTGAAAATCAGATTTATCTGATTTCGAGTTGAAGGAAGCTTTGAAAATCAGATTTATCTGATTTCAAGTTGAGGGATAACAGTAAATCTCACTCACTTTGTCATCTGATTTTCAGGAACTGTGTATTTTGTGTATTGTTATATAGTGATCACTTCTTCAGAGCAAATAGCTAATGTTATAGGAGTACACAGGGATCTTGTGGTCTTGTCTGTAACCTGCATCTTAACTGAGTCTTCATGAGAACATTATTCTATCAAGTTAGCGTGATGGAGTACATTTTAAAATCAGTGAATTCTCTGTGAACATATTGTATCATTTCTATTGCAGCAAAATAAGTTTCACTAAAAGTGCTTTTAAAATTAGAGTGACTATATATACTGATATTGAATTTTGTTTGATGAATAAGCACATACTTTCTAAAGTGACATGATTTGAGTAATTATGCTTACGGATACCATATGAATAAAGCTTTCACTAACTCAAAAAGTCAGTCTTATCACAAGTTCTTTTGCAGAGAACACATATCTGTATCCAATCAATGTATCTTACTTAACCATAATGAGAATTATCAACTGTAATAGACCCATCACTAGTGTATTCTCCCACTGTGAAATAGCACCTTTTGTGAATTTCACCTTTGGCCTGTTTTGGGATATTGGGGTCAGATTAATCTTGGACAGAAGACATTCACGTTGTGGAGTCCATGAAATTTGTACCTTCCAAGGGGTTGCTTTGTTTATGAACTTCCTGATCACGTGCTAGGTAAGCTGGGGATGGAGTGACCATGACAGATTGCCATCTTTTCCTTCTAATTGGTGAGGATCTTATCAGTATTAAGAGAGCGCTCAAGGGAAACACAAATGTGCTAACATACTACATGTTTTCTACAGGTCTTATCACTTAACTTTTTTAATTCCTACACTTGTCCAATCCTTTCATTTCATTCTTTTTAAGTTCTTGATTCTTAAGCAAAGTATTAGCCATTTTCTATGACAGAGTGAAAAGCCATACATCCAACCATTTCCCTTCTATGAAAAATAGACTCCAGTTAAGATCTTCCCATTGGAAGAGTTTATTTTTCCCCCATTGTCTTTTACAGCCTAAATTGTTCTAGATTGTCTACTTTCAGAAGATGCAAACTTTCAGATGAAATCCAGATGTTTACCTCAGTACCTAAAATAGATACTACATCCAAAATAAATGTATGAAAGTCTTCTATTACTAATGTCTTCTTATGTGTTTCTTCTCCTGTACTATCTGTTTTACAGAAATTATTGCCATCTTGTTGGTGCAGAGATTATCTTTCACTATTTTAACTTTATTGCTATCTGTAGATTTTAACAGTATGAGATACTTGATTTGTCTGATTTACTGCTCTTTGGTCCGAAATCTACCTTGTCTAAGATTAAGACTGTAGCTCAAACTTTTTTATTTGCATTTCCCTCTATGCATTTCTCCATTTTTTTCTTTTTTTTGTGTTTTTATTTACTTTATTTAGTGGTTCTTTTCTACAAAGCATCAAAGTAAATTTTGCTTTATTACTGACATAAAAATATGTTTCTCAAACAGATAAGTTTATTTGTACTAATTTTCTATTCTATGTCTGAGCTTGTATGCAAAGATTTGACTGCTGTGTAATGTCAGTCACTGTGAAATAAGTTTTCTTTTCTTTGGTTTACTGTTTCTCCCAGCAATTATATAGCTATGGCTGTTGCAATTGTTCTAGTTATAAAATTTGTTATTGATTTCATAAACTATATTTAGTTATCTCTATATTTTTTTTCTTTTCTTTCTATAGGAATTATTGGAGGAACTAAACATTACTTTCTTTCCTCTCTACCATTATGCAGTTTTGTCAACAGTAAAGTTTTTAAACTTAGCTTTGTGATTCAAAGTATTGATACCTGATTTATCAGTTTCTTATCCTTAAAATCGATAAAATTAGTATGATTTCCACATTTTATCCCTACCTTTTTCACCCATTTATTATGCATGTTTCCATTGCCAACTTTATTTATATATTGCCAATACATAAAAACCTTACAAAACACTAAAAGTGTTAAAAAGAACTTAAGTTAAAATAAATCAAGAGGAAAGAGGAAAGAAAGGGAAATGGTTATATATTCTCATTTTGACCCATGAGCAATACCTTACATGGTAACAAATTAATATATAAAAGCTGAGTACTAAATTGTCACAAACTATGCTTTTATTCATACACATTATGGGATACCTGTAACTTTCTGAATTTATCTGCTACATCTGTGAGCTCACTGTCTTCCTGATCCACTTGTATCTACACTAATTCTGTCTTCTCCCATTTTCAACCAAGCCTCTCCATTGATGTTTCCCAGTCCCCATTTTCAGGTTCAACCTTAATTATCCATGAAGCTTTGAATTTATCACCTAAATTCTTCTGAAATAGTTTTTAACAATGTACACTGACTTTTAGATATGTACTCTGGGGGTCAGTTCTACCCTGGCCCCTAGGGTTGCCATGAACTTTTATCAAACATTAAACCCAAGTTTCCTTAAAAACAACCAATGAAGTCTGATATTCATTATCTGACAACCCACTGAAATATTCAGCACTACTGGTATCTCATCCATCTTCAACGATTTTCTTCCACTGGCCTTTAAATGTAAATTGTCGTGTCACAATTTATTCCTCGTCTTTTCTGTGCTTTCTCTTTCATACTAGACAATGAGGGAATGTATTTTTTAGGCTATTTATTTTTAATCCTTTAACTTTTCACTCCTTATGCTAAGAATCAATTGTATCATTACAGATTTAAATAACACTTCTGTACAGTGATTTATAACCATGTCTGTAACACAGGTTTGTGATGTAAAGTGAATGGTAATTACAGAATTAATAAATTGCTATTACTAAACTATCTTACGTTCCCACTCCTTCTTTAGGAAAGTTTCCAAGGTGTTTTTAATTAATATTATCCTTTTCCTTAAAAATACCTTCAAGAACTTCATACTGTTCTTATAGACTTGATCATAGCAATGTTGCTCAGGTTAATTTCCTAAGTAATTCTTATTTCATGGGAACACTGACTTCATTTTTCTCATAAGAATCTACACAAGTTTCTTAAATTGAATTTAGGATTGCCATTATTCCTTGACCATGAATTTTAGTTACAAACAAATAATAACTATGTATCTACTATTGTTGCTTGAATTTTACCCAATGAAAAAACATTTTTATAAACTCAAAAATGGAACATTTCAGATTTGTGGAAGGACTTCTTTTTGTTCCATCCATTCTCTATGTTATGAATTGTATTATATTGAATTAATACATTAAATTGTTCAGCGTTAACTGGAACTTAAAATGTCCAGTATTGGGTAATCCTTTTAGGAGTTGCTTAACTTTAAAAAAAAAAAAAAAATAGGTTTTTCTTTGACCAGATGGTTAAGTTTATTTGTATAACTGTTCTATAAATATAATTTTGCTAAGGGAAAAAGACTAAATATCTAGACACACTTAAGAACATTTAAATGAGAGGTAAATAACCTATAAATGGCACAATTCTATATTTTTCTCTATTTTATTTAATCAATTTTATTAGTGTTTTATCAGTATATTATTTTTGTTAATATACTATTATATATACAGAACTTTTGACTTTGCTGATTTTCTTGACTTCTTTTAACATGAAAAATTTCTGTTGTTATATTATTCATTTTTCCATCTGCTTTATGGATTAATTATGTTATGATTTCTTGATTTTTAATTTTAATATGTCATATTCTACTGAGATTTAGACTATAGACATGCATGGTTAAAATCTGAAAATAAGTAACAAAATGTTTCATATT
The DNA here is from genome assembly GCA_028571685.1 of Heterohyrax brucei. Classification (NCBI taxonomy): domain Eukaryota; kingdom Metazoa; phylum Chordata; class Mammalia; order Hyracoidea; family Procaviidae; genus Heterohyrax; species Heterohyrax brucei. The sequence continues at coordinate 51,657,823 of CM053159.1, read as the reverse complement.
ATCAGGCTAAAATAGAAAAATAGATGTCAGAAAGTTGTTTCTGCAAATTTAACATCCATTCATGTTATTATCTGCCACCAAACTAAGTGAAGAAAGTGACTTCCTCTGACTGATTAGGATATTTCTGAAAATCTAAAAATAACATCATATTCAATGATGATGACTAAATGTTTTCACCCTAAGTTTGGAAACCAGTCAAAAATGTTCATCTTATCCATATTTATTCAATATCGTAGTAGAAGTTCTATCTACTAAAAAAGGGCAATCATAGGGAAAATAAATAATACAAATAAAAAAATTAACATTATTATATTTGTGGATGACATGATACCTACCTAACCTGTATGTTTACATTGTCAAGATACAAAACTCATTTTCATTTCTAAGTATGATCAAATGAACCATTTGGAACTGATACAAAAATAACAACATAATTTAGACTGTCATCAAACATGAAATTCTTGGATATACATTTTACAAATTATGTACAAATGTACATTCTGGGGAAAAAAAAATAGAGAAGATCTAAATAAAAGTCAGTTGCCTTCAACCAATTTGCCTTCTTTGTTGTAGAACCAGTTAGAAGTTGCTTGCTCTTTTGTTCTACTCTCTCAATTTCAGGATCAAGGAAGACTTGAACAGCCTGTTTTACACAAAACTGGATTTTTGTATTGTTAGAACTCACCAGCCACTCCACAGGAGAAAGATTTGTGGCAGCTGGTTTCTATAAAGATTACAGTCTCAGCAACTCTGTCGTGTTGTGTTTCTGAGGTGGAACAGACTCAACAGCACACAGCTTATTATTTCAGTATTAAGTATGTGTTTTACTTGACCCTGGTTTTCTTTTAATGAGATTTCCTTTTGTTCCCAGTATCCTTTTTCCTTTTTTTTTTTTTTTTCATTTCTGTCAAGACTTTTTCTAGGCTCAGCTTAAAATTCTGTTGACAGTATTTTCCAACACTTACCTTCTTTTTTTTTTTAGCCAATTGGTCCAGGTAGATCAATTTAGAATCTAATTTTACAACTGTTTTTACTACTGCTGTGATAACCAGGGTCAAGATAACCACAAGTTTTTTGTTTTTTTTTAAAAAGTCACGACTCTGTGTTTTTTGTTTTGTTTTATTTTAGAAACAAAATAATCAATGTAAGTAGGTGCCTTTTATCCAATAACTCAAACACAGTAAAAATAAAATACATAATGCAAAACAGGTTCATGTCCTGAATCCAAGGTCAGAAAAACAAGTAGTAAAACCAGATTAACTCAGATAGCTGATATCTACTTCATTAATTTATCTAACATATTTATTATACACCTCTTACATAGTAGACATTTCTGTAATGCTAAGGATGTATTCCAGTGAAGAACACAGGCTAAAATACATGTGAACTCATAAATGAATGAATAAATAATTTCTCTATTTAGTTAGATACGGCAGTTACGGAAAATGCATAACAAGTCTGGTAGTGATGTTACGGAGAAATACAATGGGACAGAATGATGCTGAGTTGCCTGAAAGGGAGTGTTGACGTTTCAAACAGATGAGTGGAAAGACCTTACTGACAAACGAGCATTTGAACTAAGTACCCACCTCCACAGGTGCCAGAAGCTTCATTTTTCTCTAGTGTCACTTTGTTATTGTTTTCTTTCTAGAATTTATTTTTCTCTTATCGTGTTTTCTTGGAGAGAGTATGCATCTGAAGTTTCAAAACTGTTTTGACTGTAATTCACTGACACTACTGGAGCCTGTCGGTGTAGTGGCACGGTACAGGCAAATATACCCATATGACTGTCTCAGCGTTTAGCGTGCATGTGTCTCTGGGATGTGACCTTCACAACTGTGCTTTGTTTTTTGTTCCCTCTTCTCGGTTGGTGAGTCAGGAAGATTAGAAGGTGCTGGTGTTAAAGGAAAATAATAACCTTCCTCGAAAATACATAAACATTTAGTAAAATCTGTTCACCGGTCTTTGTGATAGATGAACACCTTTTTTTAACTGCAGGAAATTCCTCCGCATCTCTCTATGTTCCCCTGCCTCTCAGAGTGACGATGTGAGACAGATTGCTTCATGGTAGAGTGAATGAAGAGTAATGATCATAAATGAAGATGTTCTAAGACTGTGGTACAAAGAATGTCTTCCTCTCAAGCGAGTCTACAAACAACCACCAGCAGTTCATCAAAACTGCCGTATAAGCATTTCCGCCTTTTTATGGTCCCAACAGCATCTGGGTCCAGGTAGGCAGATCTCTCCTCTGACTCTCTGGATTTACCTCTCCATATTTCAGGGACAGCTTGCTCTGTGTACTTAGTTCTTTAGGTGATCCAAGAAAAATTGTTGATACCCGGTTTTGTTTTGTTTTCCGGTGCTATTCAAGAGGTTTTCCCTAGCTAAACCTTTTCAGCAGTCGACTGCCGGCTCCCTCTTCCTAGTCTTAGTCTGACGCTCAGTTGACACCTGTCTACCCTGGGTGACCCTTCTGGTGCCGGAACACCACTGGAATAGCTTCCAGCATCACAACAACAAACAAGCCTCCACTGACAGACAGGTGAGGGCTGCTCACAAAGCAGACAGAAAAATTGTTTGTTTTTAATTTCTGCATTTTGCTTTTTTGATCTGTAAGTAAATATTTCCAAAAATCTCTGATTAGCTACAGAGTAATTTTTATTTTTGTGGCTTTTGTATTTGAGGATTAGCTTGATTATGTATAATGATATTTTGTCATATTTTTCTGTCCTAAAATGTAAGGCAAGCTAATTCATTTATTTTGCATAAATCATTCCTATGGAAAAGTATGAAGCATACTGGTATTTTTCCACATGTGTCAACATAATTTTCTCAAATGGTTCTTTGTATTTCTCTTTTCTTATTTGAGGCTATTTTATAAGGGTGCATGATAAATAGGTCCTCTTTAACTGAAAGAAATAATGTATCTTTATCACTGAAAGAAATACTGTATCTTTATCATTCTCAGGTTTTGTTTGTAAACATTTTTTTCTGTATTTTAGATCTCCTTTGCCTACATTATTGAAACTTTTATTGTAATGAAAAAAATGACATAACAGTGTTATAATGAATTCAGCAAATCATTTTGCTGATATGTTAGACCTGATAACAGCTTTTGCCAGGCAATTAAAAAAAAATCAAATGTGAAAATTTCACAGTACAGTGAACTCCATCCTAACTAATTAATGATGGTTAAAAATAACAGGCCCCAGCCCAACCCCTCGTGTTACATGGTCACGACTCACAATTCTGTACAAAAGTTCATGTTGTAAAACTCTGATATAAAAATCAAATAATCAAGCAGCAGTATTTAGAGTGCAGCACAGGGTCTTCCATGCCACTATTTACAAGGCTTGAATCTCTACATTATAATAAAATTTAATACAAATAACAGTAATTATGTTAAATTTTAAAACCTGTCCTTTTTACACAGCCACAGATTTCACTCGTTGGTCATCTTTCTCCCCTGCCCCCCGCCTTCTTTTGTCGCTTTTCTTCTATGATGTCTTTGTCTTGTTTTTATGTATCTGGCTTTATTCCACTTTTACTCCAGTGCCTTCATGTTTGTTATGTTTCTCATACCTTTTCCTTTCTGCCTCCCTGCCTCCCTGCCTCCCTGCCTCCCTGCCTCCCTGCCTCCCTGCCTCCCTGCCTCCCTGCCTCCCTGCCTCCCTGCCTCCCTGCCTCCCTGCTTCTCCATCTCCTTCCCTGCCTCCCTCCCTGCCTCCCTTTCTCCTTTTTTGCCCTCCTGCCCTCCGGCCCAACTGCCCTTTTCCTTTCCTTCCATTTTCTTCTTCTTGCTGTTCTGTCTGCTCAGCTGGCGCTGCCACTGTGGCTTTGGGTGTGGTTTCCAGAAGGGCTGTGACATTGACTCTAAATGGCACTAGGACGGCTTTGCCTCTGGCTCTTTGTTGTATCTGTTTGGCCAACTGCTGCTGCGAGATTCTCTTTCGCTTCTCTGTCACTTTACCTTTCAGTACCTTAGAAATGTTCTTGCCATTTCCTCTTCTTTTACAGATATGTTCCTTTCACTGTCACCTTTCATTGCTGCCTGGCTCAAAAGCAGCTTTATCAATTTCCTTAGTTAAGTTGGAGAAAAGTCGAAAGGAGTGGCTTGATGGCACTATCATAAGTTTGCCGAATAACTTGCTCTTTTTGAGTCTAGTGGCATGTGTATATGTAGTGACTCGTTGCCACTTGAGTCTTTGCTTCTGATATATTCTTCTCATTCTCTTTATAATCATTTTTTTCCCCTACGGATTTTGCCTCTTCACTTAAGTATTTAGTGTCACAAGTACCTTTCTGCTCATGAGATTTTCTGTCTTTTGAGGGATTTAAATTAGTTTTTTTTGGTATCTTCTATTCCTGCCTTGGCTTGTGCTCTATTCCTGTCTTAGCCACATCTCTCTCATTTCTTGGTATTTCTGTCCAGAAACAGAATCTTTACTGGAAAGAGGGGTGTATTGTTCTTGCTGACTCATTTCTTTCATCTCTCCATTTGGAACTTGAATAATCTCTGTTGGCATAGCCAGGTTTGTTTTTTTTTTTTTTTTTTTTTTGTAGTGAAGCCTTCATTTGAGGAAATTCAGACAGAATCAAGCTTATCTGAAGTCCTAGTCTGTTTAGAAGACTGAAACTGACTTCCAAAATTTTCTTGTTCATTTAGATGGTCCAAATATTATCCTTCTTTTGTTGAATGGTGTTGTTCCTTGTCTCACATTTTTCCTTTTTCAATAAAGAAATAATGTCTATCTTTGGTTTTCCCTTTTTCACTAGCTGTAGAGTTTCTTGTTTGCTTGTTTTAACATTTAAGCTCATGCATTATTATTTAAGGTTCACTTTCTTGGTGACTTTCTGAGCTTTTTCTGATGGCTCACTTGGTTTTTCAATATACTGGACTGTATCTGATGGCTTCATGTTAATGTTTTTTTGTATACTGTTAGGCATTCTTATAATGGATATAGGCTCAACAGATTTAACAGATTCAAAGTCATGTCTATTCCGTTTGGACTAAGGAATCTGAATCACAGTAACAATGTCTTGAGCAGGAACTGTATTGTCAATGTTATTACTTTTCAGATTTCTGCACAGAACTGTCTCCAAATGAGCTTGTATAGATATAATCCACAAGGGTTGTGATGAATCCTTTGGTTCCAGTTACATTTTGTCTGCTTTTTGTCTGTTTAACTTTGCTGGGTGTTGCTTCCAACTGTTCAGAGGATTCTTTTGTATTAGATATATTTTCATTACATGCAATTTTTTCCCCTGTTTCTCTTTTGAGATTGATTTTTTGACTGGTGCAGCTGATGATGAATTTTGTACTTTTCAGTGATTCCATCTATCTTTTCAATTTCAGGTTTCATTTTGTGTTTTGGTGATGGTTACATCACTTCAGTTACTTCTAGTTTAGATATTTTCAGTAAAGATGGCTCAGAATCTTTATGTATACTTTCTTCTTCTGTTTTTCTTTTCCTTTCTTCTCCCTTGCTACCACGTGGCTTATTTTTCTCACTATGTGTACTGCCTTTCTTCCTTATTAGCTTTTATCATTTGACACTTTTGGAATAGTCCTTCACTTTTTCTTCGATGACTGGTTTTATCTCTTGGTTTTTTTTTTTGTTGTTGTTGTTGTTTGTTTGTTTTTGTTTTTGTTTTTTTTGCTGACTTAGAGTGAGATTTCCTGGAGGTATAGATGATCTTTTCATCTTTCTGAGAGGAAGATATTCATTTATTAGCTATGTCAGTCTTTAGAGACTCCTCTTTGGCTTTTTTAAGTGGAGGTTCAAATCAAGAAGATTTTTCATGTACATCATCTACTTTTTCTTGAAGTTTTTTGCCAAGTTTTAAGTTTTCTGTTCTGGACTCAGTAGATGTGTAGTTTTTGTTTGGTCTTGTCACCTTTTGCTTTTGACTTCTCTCTCCTCTCTTCTCATCTTTAGGTGTCAACTTAAAATGATGGATTCTGAGTCCACTGTTCATCTCAAGCAGGTGTAGCATCATCTCTATTTGGGAGAACAAACAAAGAATCTCTTTTATTTTTCCTACTACCAGGTTCTTTAGATTTCCTAGATGTCTATAGGAACTTTGAGTTTGGGAAGCATTTATTTTCTCCTCCTCATCTTCTTTTCCTATGTTTCTTACATTTGTTTACTTTACCATAACCTGGAGCATTTTAACTCTCCTTTTGTTTTTATATTATCCTTCTGTTGTGACTGTCTCTTGTTGGAAGATTTTCTGGATAGTTGACACCTGTGTTTAAATTTCTATGACTTTCCAGCAGCACAATCATTCTGGCTTCTTGTAAATGGAAAAATTTTGATACTAAGTGGTAAAAATACATCTGTAGAAAAGTTCTCTCTATTTGCTGACATTCTAAGTTATGCTCCAGCACTATAATCTTTACAGTATTTTTCCCACCAATCTCTAGATTTTCTGTCTCATTCTCTGTAATGCTCCTTTTCAAATGGATCTCTAAACTCAATGCACCTCCCATAAGTTTTCATATCATGAGGTCATAGAACTTCTGTTTATCTATTATAATATTCATGTTCTATTTCCCTTTAAGGTACTTTACTGTTCCCTAAATGTTTAAAGAGATCTTGATTATGAACAGTACAGTCTACATGAAAGTGATCTTGACCTCAGTCAATGATATCCACAAGACCTAGACCATGAACAGTAATTTTGACTCCCGTCTCTGCTTCCTCTGCTGTGTGGAGGTGATCATGAACCGGACGAGAGTGAAAGCAGCTAAATGATCAAGAATAAAAGCATGAACTTTTTTAACCAGATCTTGATTTAGAATAAGTATATGAACTTCTTAAATATAACTAATCACTATAGGGATATTTAGACCTGGAAAATAAGTGCCTGTACTCCTTTTGAGTCATTCTGTATTCCATAAATTTCTTTAAAAAATCATCTGTAAACTCGTTTAACTTGGACTTTTTATTTTTTTCTCTTCTTTTAGTCATCCTTGCTTTCTGTAGAATTCTTCCATGGGCAAAGACAGTGCTTGTGTTGTTGGGACAGTATTTGAATGAGCTGTCTGTGCTCTCACTGATGTACAGGATGTTGATAATTTGACAGGAGCTGGAAGAAGCTTTGGAGAAGGGACGTTATACCCAGCAGGCGGTGGCTGGCCAGGAGGAAACTGAGGAAATAACAGTGGTAGAGAAATACCTGGAGAAAGAGGAAATGTATGGGGAGAAGATGGATACAGAAAAAGTAGTAGGACAGGCTGAAAAACTGGAGTTGTTGACAGTCATATGATCTGTTGCCACTGACTCATCCACTGTTCAAGCTTCTGTAGCAGCTCTTCTCTTTAACCCTTCTAGTGGAGAAACAAGATATCCAAGTGTGTGGGAATGTTTCCAGCCTGGCCAACTCCCACCTGGATGAACAGTTTTTATTTTTACTGGACCCGATATATGGAGAAATTGTCATGCCATAATGATTGTCAAAGCAAAGATGGCATTCCAAGTCCAGGCACTCAATAAGAGCCCTAATGGCAGCTGAGGTGATTCTCTTTGAATGCTATGATACAGGGTGACAGCAGGCAAGATTTATTATCAGAGGCCTGCAAGGTCCATCTGGTTTTTCTGAATGGACTATATGGGCACTGTTACAGTTCTATCAGGAACAGGAGCTGAGGTGGATGATGAAGTTTCCAGGCATAGGAAGAGCCAATGAGGATAGAGAGGGAAGTGAGTATGATGATGAAGATGTCACTGCAATCAGCAGAGAACCCTGATGTCTTGAAATTAGAAATCCTCATCAGAGACTGTAGGCATAAGTTGTCTTGATGGTGGTATTGGGGATGGGAGTGATGACAACTGTTTTTCTAATCTTTTTGTATAATCAGTCTCATTTTTGAAGTTATTAACAGCCTGTGGTAAAAAAAATTTATTAGCAGTCAACTCATCAAGAGAAACATCATTCTGATGATATATTGGATGTGTGTGTTCATCTGATTCCAGGAGTGCTGTTGTTACACATTCATCACAATAGCTCTTTTTTCAGCAGAGAGTGACAACTGAATCAGTCATGGCATTTTTGCAAATGAGACCATATACTGGATGCACTTTATGGTTCTGTGCATCTATCAGATATCATCCTGCTGACCTCTGGCTGGAGGAAGGGGAATGGGTGGAGAGGACGGGAAAGGAGACTGTTGGGAGGATGAGACATGTATGGAGCAGAGAGGAATAGTGTGTTGTCACCGGGCAGGGAGAGCAGTGGAAGCTGCATATAGGTGGGCATGTAAATTTATACGGGAATGTACATTTTCACTCAGTCATAATAATAATTAATTAATTAATTAATTTTTTTTAAAAAGACACATCAGGACTGTCTTCTTCTAAAGAAGACAATAGTTGTTTTTTTCTTTCTTCCAAATTGCATATGCTTCTGCATCTATAGTTGATATTGAATATTTTCTGGTGTTGGTAAACAGTGCACCTTTCATGTTAGAATTTTTCACTTCCATCATAAAACTTCTAGGAAATCTAGTGCTCTTTTTAGTTACAGGACCAGATTCAAAGTTCTTATCCTTACTTGTTGGGCAATTCTTAGTATAATGTCCATATTTACCACAGCGGACACAGATGTAATTCGGATGTGGTGGACCTAGAGGTTTCTTCTTAATTGACTGGGTTATATTCATGACCAGATTGCAACATTACTGCTATGGTTTTATCCTCTTCAGAAGCATTGTCTTTACCCAGATAGGCAGTCTTTGTCAGCTGGGAAGAGAAATAGATGCAGAAGACTTATCATTTGCTTTTAATGCTTTCATCACAGGTTCAGTACAAATCTTGCTTGTAGATTTAGCCTCTCTGATAGGAACCTTCTGACAACTACAGATGCCTTCCTTGGAATTAGCATATCACCACCAGTGCATTCTCTTTTGTTTGTGTGTTGATGATCTGCAAGTCACAGCAGCTTTCAGTTTCTCTCTCCTCAAAATCTGTTTGTTTGTTTTCTGAGTCACAGAGGAAGATGTGGAGTCCATCGAAGATGACGGTATGTATCATAGCTGAGTTTAGAGGAAAAATTTTAATGCCAGCAGTTTCTGAGAATTGGTGACACCTCCAAGCACTGTATCTGTTTTTATTAGCTTTCAGTTTATTTTAAAGACTTTTTCTCTCTCTTCATTTCAGTTAAAATTATTGTGGAAAATATATATATAGCAAACAAACAAAATAAAACGTGTTGTAACCATTTTCAAGTATGCAGTGCAATGAAAAGAACTGTATTCACCATGTTGTGCAACAATGCCCACCATCCATTTCAAAAGATTTTATAAATGTAAACACAATTCAGTACCCCTTAAGCAATAACTCCCCAGGGCTCCTTCCCTTAAACCCCTGGTGTGATCACTAAAATTATGTGTCAGCTTGTCTAGGCTGTGATTCTCAGTCATATTGCAATGATGATGTTGTTTGGTAACTGTACAGTGGTGTAATAATTTACATGATAAGATTTGGCATAATGTGATCATCTCCATGGTGCGATCTGTTGTGAGCAGCTAGTTAGTTGAAAGGAAGTTTCCTTGGAGGTGTGGTCTACATCCAATATGTAAGCGGGCTTTCTTGTATGTAAGACTAGGCTTTTCCTCACTCTAGATGCTGCAGCTGATTCCTGTTCATCTGACCTCCAGTTCCTGGGACTTCAGTAGCAGTTTATCTGCCACGTGTCTGCTGGTGCTGGGATTTGTCAAATTTCACAGTCTGTGAGCAAGAGACCTGTCATCTGACCTGCTGCTCTTGGATTTGCCACTCGTTGTAGCTACGTGACTCAGGGGAAGCCTCTATCCTCACTTATGGACTTGGTATGTTCCAGCCTCTACAAATGCACAGGCCATTCCTTTACAATATACGTATGTATTTATACACTTTACCAATTTTAATTCTCTGGAAAGCTCACTCTAAGACATTTTGTGACCACTAAACAAACTTTTGTCCAAATAAATTTGTCTGTGTTAGATATTTTATAGATTGTTATTGTTGGGTGCCATTGAGTTGGTTCTGACTCACAGCAAACACAAGTAAAACTGAAGGAAATGCTCCCCAGTCCTAGGCGTCCTTACAGCCATTGCTACTTTTGAGCGCGTTGCTGAAGCCACTGTGTCTATTCACCTTGTTGAAGGTCTTCCTCTTTCTCACTAACTCTTTACCAAGCCTAATGTCTCTCGCTCTGAACTGGTGTTTTTTTCATAAGATGTCCTAAATAATTTAGACAAACTTCCACCATCTTCTTTTTTTAAGGAATATCCTGGCTGTACTTTCACCAAGAGAGATTTCTTCGTTTTTTCAGAAGTCTGTGGTATAGCATCACAGTTCAAAGGCATCAGTTTTTCTTCAGTCTCCCTTGTTAATCACTCAGTTTTTGCATGTCTATGAGGTGACTGAAAATACCATAGCTTGAGTCAGGTTAACCTTGCTCCTTAGAGTGACATTTCTTTTCTTTTAACATTTGTAGCAGGTCTTTTGTAGCAGTGTATCTGCCCCATGTAACACTCCCTTTGACTTCTTGATTGCTACTTCCAGTGGCATTGATTGTGGATCTAAATAAAATGAAATTCTTGACAATTTCAGTGTTGTCTCTGTTTATCACTATGTCTACTGGTCTAGCTATGAAGATTTTCACTTTCTTTGGGGTAATGTGTAATCCATACTGAAGTAGCACTATGAATTAAAACCGACTGGAGGATTTTTAAAAACAACAACATATCTATATTTATAGAGCTTTACAAGGTGTGGTTTATATTTTTCCAGTTCACAATATTTCATCATGTTTTGCTAGCTTTCTTTTTTTCTCACAAATTCTAAAGAAGTACAGGGAAACCCCTAACTTTATTTTGTTTCTTTACAAAATTTTTGTATTGCTAAATCTTTATACATTAGTTGCAATGATGCTTGCTACATGGAGTTTTATATCTTTAATAGATTCATGAGTCGGATCCGACTCAATGGCACTTGGATGGCTGACAATATATTCATAAATCTTGACCTCATTGAGATTTACCATGTATTTCCACACATAGTGCACCCATGCATATATAGCACCCATGAAACAATGTGCATATAGCTCCTAAAAAAAAAAAAAAAAAGAATTGCAAGACTGTTACATGGTTGGCAAGAAATATATATAAAATATGTGAGTTGTGTGTGAAGAACCATGATATTACTTTGGTCTATAGTTTCTCTATTTTTCTGATATTATCATTACAGATTTTCCCTTTGATTTAGACTAAGCATATTAAAATAGTCTATCTTCTATCATTCTTTGATGACACATTTTAAATAAGGTATTTATAAATTTTCCATAATGTTTTGACAGCACTTGGCTTGGCTGGCTATAGATAGATCCTCTTCATTTGCAAACTTGAATATTTCCTGAATTTGCTTTTATGCTTTCCATTATATTTTGTGTTAATAACTCATTTTGATTTTATTTCACCTTTTTATTTATATATTACTTCTTCATAATTGTCTTCTTTAGTGAGCAGTTGACCATTGGGCAAACTTTTCAACTCTATCAGTGTTTAGCATCTATACAAAGTCCGTAGAGTGAAAGACCTCATGGATGTGCATTCAGGTTTCCAGCTATACTGGTTTCATACTTCATGTGTTCTGGTTATTTTATTAATTGATTTATTTTATTTTAATCTGTGTTAATGTGACTGAAAATGTAGCCATGTGTATATAAAATAGGTCTGATAATAATGAACTTGTTTTATCATCATGTAAAGTTACTTCCCAGCAAACTCACATTTGATAAGCAAAACTGTTTCTTTTCAAATATTGTACTATACTTCTTAATAATGAAACAGCTTAAGTCAGTTTTGTTTTTACTGCAAGATATTTTTATGAGACACTTGTGATAGATCTCTTATTTATAGTCTTTAAATGTCTTCTTTCTGCATTTTTAATAGAAGCAGAAGTGAGTATTTATACAACAGAATTATTGTGCACCATATTTTAGTTTAACACTGCTTACATTATTTTTGTTCATTAAATAAAAGTAATGTGAAACATTAGACTTAATACTCTTATATTGACTAGCTCTTTATCATGTATCTCACAGTTATAATAGTAGAAATCTACTATGTGACTATTCTGTCCATTAAAGAGACAGTGGGCATGGCGGCAATGGCTTCTTTGTCACCCTGGAGACAGTCTCTGGGTGGCCTCTGGGAAAATCGGCCCAGCTGTCCTGCATCGTCTTCTCACTCCTGCTGGAGAGTGACCACATCCAACTGCTGCACTGGGTCAACCTTCCTGGGCATGGTGTACAGGGGGATGCCCAAGTAGCACCCAGCTAATGAGCTCCCGTTTTATGTTCCCAAATTTTATTTGGATTGACACCCTGCAGTTCAAAATTGCTGTGGGGTAGAAAGGCGGAAAAAAAAGAGGCATGGAAGAGATTATTTGAAAGATGTGCCTACAAGTTTAATGACACCCCAAAGTTAGTTGAACTGGGACTGAAAAGTTTGCCTTGATGACGTTGTATGTCTAGCCAGGATCCCTGCACACTTGCAGGAAGCATCAACCCTTGATGCTACTCCAGACCCAGAGAATGTAGAAGGCTCTGGAATTGTGGATGCAGGGCTTTTAAGGGTAGGAGTGGAGCCCTGGATGTAGTTTAGTGAGGGAAGCTTTAAATCAGCACAGAAGAAGGTGAAGTTATTAAGCTGTGGGCCCTCTAGTCACACAGCCTGAATTTATCCCACTTTGTCCCCTTCAAGTATTCTCCACAGAGGAATAAGCCATCACTAGACTTGTCACAGTGGTGAGTACATTGGTAAGTATTGGCTGTTGCTATTTCCATAATCATGTTTTCTAAATAAGAATAGTCAGGTGAATGGATGGCCTGAAAACAGAAAAAAAAAAAAAAAAAAAAAAAACCTTCATTTTCACATAACATCAATCTTCACATAGTTACTTGGCTTTGAAATCTAACCATGTCAGTAAGTAAGAAAAGGGCACACTATTCTTGAAAAATGAGCAAAGCTGTTTACTATCACATGTACATCTACTGACCACCTTGTAATATGAACATGTATACTATAATATATATGATTTTTCAAGACTATGACAGGTTATGTAAGGTTTTTTATAATTATTGCATAACAAGGTGAAGGTAAGCTAACCACAGATGCACATAAACACACAAGCATACATCATACGTAAAGGCATAGAAAATGCATATTTATAGAAAGAAGGCATAAAAGAACTGTTCCACTCACTATTATACTTTAGTAGAATATAAAGTGCTTTGTCTATGTTACAGAAATTCTCATTTGTAGTGAACAATGGTACATCCTTTCTGTTACTTGTGGAGAGACTTGAGTTGAGCGAGAAAGGGATGAAGAACATGGATACTCAGCTTACCACCAACACATAGATGAGGAAAAGAAAATCCATCTTCAAAGAGGTCTTTGACTCAATGATTAAAGCAATCATCATTGGAACTGAAACATCATACAGTACACGGGTTCTTGTCAGAAGTATCTACTGCAGTCTTTAACCTAACGTGCAAGATGAAAAAGAAATAACATATGCCTCAGAATACCTAAAAAGTGTACATTATGAATTCACTCAAAATAACTCACTGTATAATTTGAACACTCTCTGGATGTGGGGGGATGAAGGGGCTTAAGTGTAAGCAGAGCTTCCAAGGGTGAAGTTATATTTATTCAGTGTTATTTTGACATCATTAATCTAGGTAGATGTGTATGGCCTAGGGACACTTTATATGACATAATAAAAAGTTACTTGGTTTTTCCAGATAGCTTTCAGGTGAATAATAATGTGATTTTAAATTTCATTTCCAATAATCTAACTAATTTCCCTAGTAAATTATGGTAATTTGTAAATACTTGTATTTTCGTAAGTATTAATTATGAGTAATAGATTTAGGTAACAGAAACAGATATTTTTTACACCAGCTGCTCAGAACATCAAGAGAAGAGCACTATGGGAGCAAATCAGATTTCCCAAAGGCATACAAATAATGAATCTTGTTGTTAAGAATGTCAAGTTTAATTTAACATTGCTGTTGCAGTGTGGTACTCTTCAACGTGTGTTTATTTGGGGACTCTTGCCAACTACCTGGATCAACTCCAATGCCTATTGAGCTAGAATCTGGTTTGACTAAGGAATGATTCCAATGTATTCAAAAGTGAAGTGCAACATAAACATCTTTTTAAATAGAGTTAAACTCTTTAGAGCTAGTTGGATGATGAACTTCAGTTCAGTTTCTAAGAAGTAATCATGTGCATTATTTGGAAGTCTATTATTCTCTTTCAGATTTCTTCTTCTTCTACCTAAACCTCCTTCTTCTTCATTGAATATCTTCTTTATTCACTATATAGAACAGACAAACAATGCTTAAAACACCTGGAGCTGTACTACCTGATAAACTACTTTGTATCACAAGTTGATTTGTGTTTTCCAAGTATATTGTCTTTTTTCATACAATCAAAGAGTAAGAAAAAAAGTTTTCTTCATTCTATACAAATGAACAGCAAAAAGACTGATTCATTCATTGAAGAAACTCCTCAGAGTAGCCCAGGGAAAGGATAAATGCTACGTTCTACCACAATGTAATTCTCGTAATAAGTGATGAGTACTCCAAATTTAGTGACATTGAAATGGCTTCAATATTAAGATTTTCACAGCACTCAGACAAATTATGAAAAGTTTTCTAACTTAAACTTCCTTTCAGCTACTTTATCAGAAGAAAATAAGAGTTGACATTGGAGAAGAAAATGTTGAAAAATGTATCTATATAAGCTATAGTCTTAAATACATTATGGAATACACAAATAAGCCTTCTCTCAAACCTCAATATCTGGAATCATTCTGTCAGTTCAAGCAGAAAAAAGGAAAATTGAGAGAGATATTTGGCAACATAAAATTGTACTTGCTCTCATCATTTTTTGTCTTTTTTATGATTTCTTTTCCTTTTTTATGTCAATGATAATTGTTCCTTCCCTCTCTCCCTCCCTCCCTCCCTCCATCCCTCCCTCCGTCACTCCCTCCGTTCCTTCCTTCCTTCCGTCCTTCTTTCCTTTCTTTCTTCCTTCCTCTCTCTGCTCTCTCTTTCTACGTCCCTCTCTTTTTATAAAACAAAACGAAAGGTTTTATTCAGCACATATGCAAGAGGGCAAAAGCAGGAAACAGACGAGCATGATGCCAGGGCTCTTTCTGACTGAGTTCAAGGACATTACAGAATAAACACAAGTGGGAAAAGGGACAACCATGCTGTTCGAGCTGTGTCTGCCCAAATCCAAGGAAGATTATGAAATCATCAGTGCATATCAACATTACAAATAGGTGAAACCATTGAAAAAAATTGTCTTTTCACATATTTGTTAGAAACTGATAAATCACCGTGATATTGGTATGGTTTTCAGTAAAAACAGGGAGGTTTCCATGATCCAACAAATCTTACTATTCCCTCAATGCTGTTAATAAATAAATATGCAAGCCTTTTTGCTGTTTATGATGTGTTTATACAAAGCCAAGAGCCAATACAAAAGGTTTCCTAAAAGATGGGAACCCAGGTTTGTCCTAGCCGTTATCTTCATACTTCAGGGCCCAGTTGATTGTTCTTGTGTTTCCACACATTCTTCATGTTCAGAAAGCAAAAAAACAAAAAAACAAACAAAAAAAATGAGCCCACTGCCTTTGAGTCAGTGGTGACTCAAGAAATAAGGGCTATATAGTATTATTCCTTAATTCATTATCTACTTGCATCATGGCTTAGAGATAATGCATAGATCATTAATAACAGGATTCAGTTATGCCTAGATGGTGGCTATGGCAAGCTCTTTAAACTCATGATGCTGGTTTTCCACTGAATACCATCTGGTTCTTCACCAGAATCTTAGGACAGAATAAAGTTTCCATAAAATGTATTGACAAAAAGAGCAGACCCACCTTACATCATCACTTTAGCCTGAGATCTTCTTTGGACCTTTAAGGATATAAGACAATAGAAGGTAAGTTTTATTATGTCTAATACTATCAGAATACAGACTAAGGATATTACTCTTCTTTGCAGTAGTGATCTAGCCCATATACTTATTCCTGATGGTAACCAACTTAATAAATCTGGTGTCTATAGGGGTGTGATGGCGGGTAAAGGAGTAGCTGTTGTTCAGTTTTGCGT
The DNA here is from genome assembly GCA_028571685.1 of Heterohyrax brucei. NCBI lineage: Eukaryota > Metazoa > Chordata > Mammalia > Hyracoidea > Procaviidae > Heterohyrax > Heterohyrax brucei. Next base: position 51,641,641 of record CM053159.1, on the reverse strand, counting down.
GTATCTGTTCTACTTTTCCTGTATTATTTATCCAAATGTGCTAAAAGTTATTTGTTATTACACAGACTATATGTTTTGGGGATGAACCAAAAAATCTAAGGCTGTTCTGTTATCTCATGTCACCTTTGATTAATGAGGTCAGAGATTGCTATTGTATTGTTCCCATCCCATTAGCAGTTTTGACTACTATTTGTCCCATAGTGACTGATGAATTTCTTTAAAAATTTCTCAAATTTGACTATTCAGAAAGTAGGAATTACAGTTTGTAATCCCATTGGGAGTTTGCACTAATATCCTAAAGAGCACACTGTTTGCCTGCAGAAAATAGAAGATATAGACCAATTCAAACCTGAAAATCCAGTTTCTGTTACAGAATGTTAGAGAACATATGATTAGCAAGACAATAAAGGAAGACTACTGTTGAATGTCCTTAGTTAATCTATTTAAAACATAGTAAGTGTTCTAACTGATGGCAAGCTGTCTCTCAATGTTAAATACTTAATTGGATTTTTATTGTTGCAAAAAATAGAGATAACACACTTGCTAATTCAATGTTTTCCATGTATAGAATTCAGTGAGAATGATTTTATCAATCACATTGTGCAGTTGTATCAATTGTCAACTTCCCATCTTGCTACATAAAGACTCAATGCTTCTTAAACAATGACTGTACTTTTTATCCTTACTTCCACTCCCACTCCCACTCTACTGTTAAACCCTTGTCTCTATGCTGTTGGTTGGTCTAGGTATTCTGTATTAGTGAGTTCATACAACATCATTGTAGGATTAATTTATTTCCCTCAGAAAAGGGTTTTCAGGTTTGTTTCATATTGTGAAATGTATCTGGACTAATTTCCCAATGGAAGGTTAGCATTCCATTCAAATTTTAAGGCAGATTTCATTTTACTAGGATCTATAATGAATACCTACTGAAGAAGCAGTAAAAAAATCAAATGATGAGATGTGGGGCTAAGTTGGCAGAGTATCCAGATGCTTTCTGTGATCCCTCTAACAAAGACCCAAAGAAAGCAAATGAATAGATTGCATACGACAGTCAAGGATCTGTGAACATCAAAGGCAAAGTTGAGAAACTGGACTGAGCAACAGTGACAGAGTAGGTCTAGAAGTACCTAGGGCTTGCCAGTCCTGACCTGGCAGGAAATGGCAACCTGCTGGTGTATTGGCATCAGTGAACATAGTGAGTGGAGCAGTAGTATTTTCCTCAGAAGAATAGACCAGGCATGCCGCCAGAATAAGTGAAGAGGTTTTTGATCATCTTGTGGTTTGGTCTAATCTGCCACTTGTGGATCTAAAACTTTTCTTCTTTGGAGTTCTACTTTCTTTCTTTTACCTATACTTCCCCTTTCTTCTCTGGACTGCTGCATACCACAGAGAATCACACATTACCTGGGCCAGAAGACTCCTTACATGTGCCCTGAATCATGGTCCTAGACTCAGAGCAGGAACAATTTAACAAACAAGGAGGAAGAAATCTGCTGGCTCCCCTAAACAGACAATGCAGGGTAGAAACAATTCCTTTGTCTGGGTTCAGGCGTAATGGGACAAGCCTTCCTCATGGATACTCATATAACTATCTGCCCCCTGCCTTTTTCAGTTCACAGAGCCAGATGCCTGTGCCTCCAACAATCACCCCTATCCATCTAGGACTGCAAGGGAGAAGCTGCACCACACACCACACATCAATCACACTTGGTTGTGACTAACTACCTGGGCACCTCAGCTGAGTACTACAAGAAAAATAAATGGATACCTGGGCTCATATTTCTAATAATAGCTCTAAACACCTGGTGACAAGACTTTAGAGCCTCAAAGGTGCCAATAGTCAAACTAGCTCACATGAGAAGCCTATTTTGGTATGTCAAAACAAAACATAGCTGGAACACAATAGCCAAGCCAGCCAAGTGTCACTGAGTCGGGTCCATAAGCAAACACAAATAAGTAAATACAACAACTTATTGAGGAACTCAATAGCAAATCCTTAAAAAGGCAGACCACAATGGCTTCAGAAAGCTCCTCAGGGGGGTGGGGGGAATCAAGAAGATAGTTTCCATTTGAAGAGAACTTAATTATCAGAGATGGAACACAAAAAGACTAATATTTATAACATTTTAGGGATCATGAAGGAAATCAGGAAAACGGCAACAAAGCACAATGACAAATTAAACATCCTTAAAGCACAAAGCCACAGAAATCATGCATTTAGAAGATAAATAACAAAATTGCAGACATTGATAACTCAATATAAATTCAAAGGAACAGAATTAAGCCAATGGAAGGTAAAATTAGTGGGACCAAAGATGAAGAATTTGAGATCAACGTATTTTAGGAAACTCCAGATAAAAGAATAAAAATAAATGAAGAAATACTAGAATTAAGTGGGACTCTATCAATAAGAGTAATCTACAAGTGATTGGAGTACCATTACAGGGTGGGACAATAGAAAATACAGAGAATCACTGAAGATTTATGGATGGACAACTTGCCTGATATCATGAAAAAATGAGAAGATATCTATCTGAGATGCTTACCAAACTCCACATAAGGCACATTCCAAAAGAAAGACACCAAGACATATAATAATCAGACTTGCCAAAACTGAAAATAACTCCAAAACCCATTGTCATTGAGTCAATTCTAACTCATGGCAAACCTATAGGAAAGAATAGAACTGCCCCACAGAATTTCCAAGGAGCAGCTGGAGGACTGAACCACCAGCCTTTTGGTAAGCAGCTGTAGCACTTAACCACTACACAGTCAGGGTTTCCAAAATAAAGATAAGGAGACAATTTTCAAAGCAGCCAAGAATAAACTAAAAATAATTTACAAAAGCCAGTAAATAAAACTAAACTCAGCATACTCAGCAGAAACCATGCAGACAAGTAGGCAATGGGATGACATATACAAGGTATGGAAGGACAAAAAAAAAATAAAGCCAGACAAGAATTATATCCAACAAATCTGTGTCAAATATGATGGTGAAGGACATCTCCAGATAGACAGAAATTTTAAAAAATTTGCAAGAATAAAAAACTGAACTTGCAGCAAATGGTAAAGGGTGTACTTTGGTTAGAAAATCAATAATCGGATAACAAGACTAGACTAGAACACAGTACATAGCAAACAGATATCAATACTAACAGAAAAATCACAAAAATAACTTAAAGCTAAAACACTGAAAACAGAGAAACAGATATTAACAGGCAAAGGATGACATAGTTACAACAAAAAAGGGAGACTTGAAAATATAATCATAGAGTTTTCATACAGAGAACAAGTCAAGGTGATATAAAGAAATAAGAGTGATTTAAATTTAGAAAATTAGGAGTAAATATTAGGATAAGCACAAAGGACATTAACAATGTTACACATCAAAATTAAAGAGCCAAGCCAAGTGCCATCGAGTCAGATCCTACTAAAGAAAACAATAAAAAAATTAAATATCAGGAAATATGAAACCAACAACAATGAAATAGATTAAAAGAAAACATATAAAGAAAAATGACTCATCCCAGAAAGCTAAGTGGAACAAAGAAACTGTCAATTATACACAGAAAACGGCATCAAGACAAAAACAAAGACATCAAAAGGACAGAACTAACTATGCCTCATCAATAATTACACTAAATTCGGATACATTAAGTGCACCAATAAAGAAACAGATAGTCACAAAATGGATGGAAAACACAATCTATCTATACACTGCCTATAAGAGACACTGGTGGTGTAGTGGGTTAAATGCTACCACTGCTAACCACAAAGTGGCAGTTCAAATCCACCAGGCACTACTCTGGGGATCAGTTCTACCCTGGCCCCTAGGGTCGTCATGAGTCGGATCCGACTTGATGGCACTTGGCTTGGCATAAAAGACACACCTTATACTCAAATACACAAAGTAAAACTCAAAGGACAGAAAAAAATGTATCAAGCAAATAACTTTCAAAAAAAGAAAGGGAGCAACAATATTGACTTCTGGCAAAATATTCTTTAAAATGCACAATAATAGAGAATGAAAAATGCTACACAATGATTAATGGATTATACTTAGGAAGACATAACCATATTAAATATTATATACCCAAAGACAAGGCTCTTAAATACATAAAACAAACCCTAACAATAATGAAAAAAGAAATAGTCGTAAAATAATAGCAGGAAACATCAACACTCCACTTTGCTGAAGGCTCCTAAACATGTATAACAAACCTTAACAACAATGAAAAAAGAGGTAGTTGCAAAATAATAGTGGGAGACTTCAACACTCCACTTTTGGTGAAGTATGAAACATCCAGAAAAAGGTTCAGTAAAGACTGGGAAGAGCTAAATGGCACAATCAACTTGATATCATAGACATATACAGAACATTCCACCCAACAGCAGAGAAATATATTCTTTGCCAGTACACATAGAACAGTCTTCAGAATGAAAAATACCTCACAGGCCATAAAGCAAATCTTAACAAAATTCAAAGCATCAAAATGTTGCAAAGTATCTTTTCAGATCATAAAGTCATCAAAGTAGATATCAACAACAGAAAAAACAATGGGAAAAAATGTATATCAGAGACATGGAGACTGAGCAGTACCTGCCCCCCAAATGGTAGGTTAGACAAAAAATTAAAGATGGAATAAAGAAATCACAGAATCAAATGGGGGAGGGGGAATGCAACCCATCAGAACATTTAGAAGACCGTAAAAACGTGCTCAAAGAGTAAATTTATCTCAATAAATGCACACATCCAAAAAGAAGAAAGGACTTAAATCAAAGCATTAACCATACAACTCAAATAAGTAGAGAGCATCAAAATAAGCCCTTGAACATGAGAAGAAAGTAAATAATAAAATTAGAGCAGAATGAAATGGATTAGAGAATAAAAAAATGATCAAAAGAGCTAACAAGACCACAGTTTGTTCTTTGAAAAGATAAACAAAATCAACAAATCGTTAACCTAAGAAATGAGATGGGCATATCACAATACACCCAGCTGAAATTTAAAAAATCAGAACACTGTGAAAAATGGTACTCTAACAAATCTGAAAACCTAGAAGAAATGGAAAAACTTCTAGAAACATGTTGTCTACCTCAACAGTAACAGAAATAGAATAACTAAATAAATCCATCAAAAATAAGAGATTGAAAAGATAATTTAAAGACTCCCCCTGAAACATCTCTAGCCAACATGGCTTGACCGGCGAATTCTACTTAACTTTTAAAGAAGAATTAACTTCACTATTACACAAGGTATTTCAGAGCATAGAAAAGGATGCAATATTCCCAAACTGATTCTATAAAGCCAGCATAATCCCCACACCCAAACTAGACAAAGATGCCAAAGGGAAAATTACAGACCAATATCTTTCATGAATTTTGATGCAAAAATCTTCAACAAACTATAGCCAGTAGAAATAACAATATATCAAAAAAAAATCATCATGACCAAGTGAGATTCAGATTTTAATGGTTCAACATTAGAAAAATAATCAATGTAATCTATCCATAAGTAAAACAAAAGACAAGAACCATATTAATCTTTTCAACTGATGGGCAAAAGGGATTTGAGGTTTTCTTCAACACTGCTTTGTGATACAAACTCTCAGTAAAATAGGAATAAAAGAGTAATTCTTCAACACAATAAATGGGAGATTCTGAAAGCACTCCCTTTGTGAACAGGAACTAGACAGTGATGTCCTTTTTTACCACTTCTATTCAGTGTTGTGCTGGAGGTTCTAGTCAGAGCAATCAAGCAAGATAAAGAAATAAAAGGCATCCAGATTGGTTAGGAAGAAGTCAAAATGTATGTATTTGCAGATGGTTTGATCCTTATACAGAGAAATCCCTAAGAAATACACACACACACAAATATATACATAGTATCTAGTAGAAGAGTTTAGCAAATTGTGAAGATACAAGATAAACATACAGAAATCAATTATATGTCTTTACAGCAATGAAGAGAACATCAAAGGCCATACTTCATGGTCTGACAGATTTGAGGGTCTCCACAGACATGGTTCTCAGAATCTCTTTTAGCCCAGATCTGAAAACATTCTTGAAGCCAATTCTTCAACATATGAACTGGTCTATAAGACAAAATGATACTGGTGAGAAATGTGCTTCTTGGCTCAAGTACATAGATAAGACTAACCTGGTAGCCCTAGTCTGGTGGTGAGATAGGAAGATAGAAGGGGACAGGAGGTGGTTCAATGGACATGAGAAAGTTGGAGTGTGGGGAGGACTGTGTTGTCACACAGTGTGGTGATGGCAGCTAGGTTCACATAATAAGGCGTGTGAATGTTTGTGTATGGGAAACTGAATCAAATTGTAAACTCCCAAAACACATAAAAAATAAATTAGAAAGAAATCGAATGATGTATTCCACTGGGAAAATCTGTTGTAAAGGGTTGTTTAAAGCTTTAACAGCAAAGTTGCCATTTTGAGGGCTAAAGTGCTCTCAATCCAAGCTGTGGTATTTTCAATCATTTTATATGCATGCACAAACTAGACAGTGAGTAAGAAAGACTAAAGTAAAATTGATGCATTTCAATAACGATGTTAAGGAATAATATTAGATTCAACAAATTTATCTTAGGAAAAATACAGCCAGAATGCTTCTTAGAAACAAAGATGGCAAGATTTTATCTCTGGTGCTTTGAATGTGTTATTAGAGGGTACCAGTCCCTGGAGAAGGATATAAAGATTAATAAAGTAAATGATCATTGAGAAAGAGAAAGACCCTTGAGGAAATGGATTAACACAGTGGCTGCAACAATGGGCTCAAACACAGCAACGACAGCAAAAAAGGCACAAACCTGGGTAGTTCATTCAGTTATACATAAGGCCACTATGGTCAGAGCGGACTCAATAGCACCTAATAACAGCAATAGTCCATTCTATGCAGGCATCATTTTTTTTTAATTTGTTATATGAGGATGGACAGTTGAGTTCACAAACTCATCCCAGAAAAAGTGCTACATATCTCATTGCTGAATACCATTATGGGCACCTTTGAAGGGCTCCCCTTGGGAAGCTCTGCACCCTTCAAAGCCATTTTGGAACTCTTTCTCTGGAATGTCCACCAGAGCTGTTGTCAGACAAGGTCTGACAATTAAGTTAGTGAACTCATCTCAGAAAAGGTGCTTCAAAAGGTGAACTAGGTGCTGGCATAGGTGCATAGCTTCTCAAGAGGGGTACTTTGAAGGTGACAGTAGTGATATTCAGCAACGAGGAGGAGTTGACAAACTTAATTGCTTGAACTTAAACTCATATGTTCTTAATTTGGGCCTAATACAAGGCTAGCTTTAGAGTTCTCTTCTAGAGATCCAACATGCAGACTGTCTATCTGGAATTCCAAACAATGAACTTCACAATGAACAAAAAATGTTAGTGCACTGCATGGTGGGAAAGACAGTGAGAAGGTCCCTTATGTTTGAGCAACAAAGTTTTAATCACCCAGAATTCTTTCAGAACATCAAAGAAATAGGTTGATGATTCTGTTTGAAAATACATGCTATAATCTTTATTCTGACCATTCAAAGTATTACCATCCTCAGAGTTTAATAATCTGAATTTTATAAATTAGAACATGCACTGTAAGTAATAAAGTTCATTATGATATCACAGATAATGGAAAAACACTCAATGTCAAATATCTCTTTCATTGTGCTAAAATTGTCCAAAGTGATATTATTTCATTAAAAATAAATAAACATTTTTTTTTTTAGTAAATGGCATGGAGACCAAGGACTATAATACTGCTAGAAGATAAGGAACAGAAATAAATAATGAACAGAATAAACAATAAAACCATTAGAAGTGAGCAGCTGAAAATACATTTTACTCCTTTCACAATTTTGCCATAAACTGACCTCCATTAAAATAACAGATAGTGTCAAAAATATGTATATTCTCACAAAAATGCCAAGTCCTATTACAAACCAGTTTTCCAAAAAAAAAATAATAATAATAACTGAATATTTCCTGGTAAAATTATATTTCAATACACATGTATGTATCTGATGCCCAGGATTTTAAAATATCTATATTCTGCTGTGAAATTGGGAAAAACGTGGCTGATCGTTATCAGATTTCAGGTACACATTTGATATTGAGTTGTCAGAATGAGAAGTGGTAGCTACAGACCTGACAGACCCCCACTGCTCAGCTGTTCTGGTTTCAAATAAGCTTGAAGATGAGTGGTAAATAATAAAGTGAAAAAGTAAAATTAAATAAAAAGACTTATGTGTTACATTGTGAAACAGTTACTAGATCTTCTTCAGAATAAGATACATGGCTGTCTTTTATATATCTGTGAATAAATAAAAAACATGTAAAGGAATGTTCATTTTTTATTGAATTTTTCAATCAGATATTCTGATTCTAGTAATAGAAGTACTTCAAACTAAAACCTCCTTGTTATGATTTATCCCTCGAGAAATATAATTTGCCAAACAAATCATCCTAATTCAATGAAGTTTTAATTTTGCCTTTTTATTTTATAAATTAATTTGCCTGCTCAAATTGTCACTGGGTTTAATAATGAAGGGATGCATCAAAGATGTATTAAACCATCTTAAACATGCCTATTTGTATGATGCTAATCACAGAATGTAGGAAATCATGTTAAACACTCTTGACATAAGTGAAGCCATCTTGGATGCTGAACCGTCACTTCAACTCTGTGTAACCTCCTGTGACGTTTGTGTGTTGTAACCTAGAGGCAATCTGGGAATACTTCCAGGCCCTTGGCCCGAATATGTAGAACAATGTATGACCAAAACTGTGCTCAACTGACTTAGTTACTGTATGTTTCTGTTCCTTATATGGCCAGTTACCAAAAGAGTATAAACGCTGTAATAAAACTTTGCTCTGCGCTCTCAGCTGGCGAGAGCTGTTAGCCCCCTGACTCCCAAACTGTCTCATGTCTTTTCTTTCCTAAAGTGCTCGGCGTCAAGCCTCCTCCACCCATGTTCTTCGGAGTGACCTCTGATCTCTGATAGCACAACATACTTTTCCGTGGTACAATGAATCTATATAGCCCATGCCTGTAGAAAACACAAAAGATAATGGATTCTTCAAAGGTAACTCATTATCCTTGTCTTAGTTATCTAGTGCTGCTGTAACAGTAGTATCACAACTGGATGGCTTCAACAAACACAAATTTAATCTGTCACAGTCCAGTAGGATAGAAGTCTGAATCCAGGGTGCCAGCTCCAGGTAAAGACTCACTGTTGGCTCTAAAAGAAGGTTCTTGTGGTGCATCAGTCTTCCTTTGATCTCTGAGCATGCATCTCAGTGCAGGAACTTCAGGTCCAGAGGACAAATTCTGCTCCCAGAGGTATCACAATTTGCCTTCCTGCAAAGACCAAAGAGAGTAGCAACATCTTTATTATATACTGGTATTCAGGAGATGAGGGAAAATTAACTCCTCCAAGAGCATATTTCCCGTGAACAAAATTCCATAGCATGTTTTGTAAATATGTAGGAAAAGGGGAGTTATACGTGCTGCTATTCTGACAGTTCTCTATCAGATGTTACCTCATGAAACGTCTGAATATTAACCAGTTCTTTTTCATACAGTGGCTGTGTATTTTCTTCTATCTTCTTTTGATGCTTTCCTACATTGTTCAATTTCTTGCCCACAGAATTCTTTGATGTTGCAACAAGACAATCAAATTTTTTTTTCTTTAGTTCTTTTACCTTGGGAAATGAATGACAGGTTCTCATCTTTTGGGTTGGGCACGTTTTAACACAGTCAGCCCTCCGGCTAGGAATAGTTAACCCAGTATAACCCACAGCTATAAGCCAACTCCCATAAAAACTATTATATTAATAATTGGACGTAGGCACAAATGCTTTGGAGCAAAAAACTTAACGCTACTTCACAATGCATATTCAGACTTTATTATTTTTATTGTTATTACGATAAAGATGTTTTAGTGTATCTGGAAGTGTGTTTTTAATATTTTTATGCCTAGAAAATTACTCTGTATTCTAAGAGATACGTTTAATTAACTGGTGCTAGATATAAATTGTACCTTACTGTTCTGATTTATATATGGCTTTGACTGAAAAGCCAGACTTAGGAGCAACACTCATCTGTAATTTGGGGTCTGTCTGTATATTATGTTACTTTGTCCTCTTGAGCCACCGTCTGTTCAGCTCTTTTAAATCATCATTTCTTCCACAGTCTTTAGCTTCTTTATGTTCAAGAAAACTTTCAAAGTCATTTTTTACATCTATAGTGGTCTTTTCATTCTTTTTAATGAACTTTTGATTTCTGCATTTATGATATCCTTGATGTCTTCCTAAAATTCATCTAGTTTTCTGTCATTAGTGTTATCTATGTCAAGTTTATTCTTTTTTTTTATTATGACCGAGTGAAAATGTACATTTCCGTATAAAGTTACCTGCCCGCTTATATGCAGCTTCCACTGCTCTCCCTGCCCAGGGACAGCACGAAATTCCTCTCTACTCCACACATGTCTCATCCTCCCAACAGTCTCCTTTCCCCTCCTCTCCACCCATTCCCCTTACTCCAGCCAGAGGTCAGCTGGATGATATCCTATAGATGCATAGAATCATACAGTGCATCCAATATATGGTCACTCTGCTGCATTGACAAGTGGGTTGCAAAATGGTCCGGCCTCTTTGGAAAGCTATCTGGTGCTTCCTTAAAAAAATGGATATAGATATACCATTTGACTCAGCAGTTCCAGTACCTGGAATATATCCTACAGAATCAAGGCCTTTCACATCAACGGACACATGCATGAGAATGTTTATCGCAGCACATTCCATGATAGCAAAAAGATGGAATCAACCCAGATGCCCAACAACAAAGGAATGGACAAATAAACTATGGTATATACACTCAATGGAGCACTATACAATGATAAAGAATAACGATGATTTCAGGAAACATCTCATAACCTGGTTTCAACTGGAAGACATTATGTTGAGTGAAAATAGTCAGTGACAAAAAGGACAAATATTATACGAGACCCCTATGATAAGATGTCAAGTTTAATCTTTCTTTTTGTTGTTGTTGTTGTTGTTTTGTTTTGTAAAGTACTTTATTGCTTCTGTTGAAATACATATTTTGATTACTGGGAAAAAAATTTAAAAAGCAAAATGACCCACAGACACGAGAGCGGTACCTAGGCTTTGTCTCTTAGCTGACCTTAAATTTCTGTGGGATGTACTCAAGGTCTTACTTTGGCTCTTGTAGACTTGTTTTACTTTTCTTCAGTTTCAGTTTGAACACGCATATAAGCAACTAATAGTCTGTCTTGTAGATGGGAGCTGGATTTTGTGTGTGTGTATGTGACTGATGATACTGAGCTTCTGTTGTCTCCTTCTAGGAATGTCATCAGTGTGGTTCCTGTGTTTTACATCCAGTGATTTCAAGTGTATAGTCACCATTTATGTTGTTGAAAAAACATAATTTTCAATGAATAGATCCCTGGTCTTAACAAAAAGCTATCAAGGGATCCCTGGTGTTTCTATTACCGATGCATGGTTTTCAACTACTGACTACTTTTTTTTTCCTCCAACTTTCACATTCCATTCGCTATTAGTTGTCAATGCATCATTGCTGCGTGTTTAAACAATCTTAGACTGTAGATGTGGTCAAAAATCTTCAGTTTCCTTAACATTAGCAGTAGTGGTTGGTCCATCAATTTGAATTATAATAATATTAATTGGTATTTCTTGTAGAAATATGGATATTATCCCATCACTAACATGCATGTATATAAGGATTGTTTCTGAAGGGTTCTTTTTGGTAAAGGATGTGGTATTATTTCCCTTCACTTTACCATGTTCAGCATAAGAGTCCATAATACTGTATGACTGAAAAAGGCCTGTGCCAGTCTAGTTCAGGCAACTAACACCTAGGATAGCAACCATCAAGCATTCTGTTTCATTTTTGTCAACTTCCAGTTTTCCTAAGTTCATTCTTTGTATGTTCTTTGTTCTGATTATTAGTGGATATTAGCAGCTGTTTCTTAACATTTTCAGTTGTGCCACAGCAGCAAATGAAGGTCCCCAAATCTTGAGTCCATTCACCTCATTAAGCTTGACTCTTCTCTACTTTATGGAGTAGATCTTCCCTAGTCATAATCTCAGAGATTTGTAACCTGAGAGTAAACCTGGTAGCCTAGTGGGTTTAAGTGCTATGTCTGCTAACCAAAAGGTCAGCAGTTCAAATCCACCAGTCTTTTTGGAAACTCCATGAGGCAGTTCTACTCTGGCCTCTAGGGTCAGTATGAGTCGGACCTGACTGGGCAGTAGTGGTTGATAACCTGAGAAGCTCTTCTTCCAGAAGAATACCAGACAACATTCTGTTGCTATTCTTAAAGGTTTTCATTGACTCCTTTTCTTTCTGGAAGCAAATCACCAGGTTCTTCTTCCTAGTGTTTCAGACTGGAAGCTGAATCTTATCCACTATGGGTGACTCTGGTATCTGAAATGCTGTTGGCATAGTTTCTAGCATCACAGCAACACATAAGTCACCACAGAACACAAACTGACGGACAAGTGCTGGTTAAAGGTATTATAGTAGACAAACTATTCTTGAGTCGGATCATAGAATACCATGTAGATAATTTATCATAGTAATTGTTTTTCTCCTTAGAAGGAACCTAAATAGTGTATCTTCAAACAACATGTATAACCCTTTCTTTTTTAAATGTTTCCAACAAGCATACTGTGATAACAAAGTATATAGTTATTTACATTCAAATCAATATGATGCTTATTCTCAAAAAGCAATATGTTAATGTTAGTGGACTACAGCATGGGCTTAATACTCAGCTTAGTTGACTTGCTGTGCCATAGTTGTCAATTTGTTTCATTTCCGTAAATCATAATTTTTTCATTGGCAAAAAGATGATGATAATGATATCATTTAATAAAATGATATGCAATATGGTTTAACGCAGTGTTAACACATCGTTTTCAAAAAGTTGCTTTAACAAGTAAAATGTACAGTGACCATATTATTTATATAAACAAAGGACTATAAATAGAAAGTGAATATTCTGAAATATTTTTATTTAAATGTGTAAATCTTTATATAATTATAATACTTTTTAAAAAATAGACACATAAAATTAGCAGTAAAGTTTAGCTTTTTTGTTGTTTTTTTAAGAAAAGAAGAAAATGGTAACTACATTCTTCTTTCGAATGCAGCTGATGGACTGCCAATTAAGTTCATGAACTCATCCTAGGAAAAATGCTACATACCTCATTGCTGAATAGCACTACAGTCACCTTCAAAGTATTCCCTTTGGGAAGCTATGCTATGATGCCAGTGCCTAGTCCACCCTTCAAAGAAATCTTTGAACTCTTTTTCTGGACTGGACACAAGAGCTGTCGTTGTATTACCCTTGATGTCCAGAATTTCATTAAAATTTCTTTCTTTCAATATTTCCTTTATCTTTTGGTAAAGAAAAAAGTCACTGGGGCCAGATCAGGTGAGGAGGGAGGGTTTTTCAAAACAGTTACTTGTTTACTGGCTGAAAACTCCCTTACCTGCAACTATACTATTAAGTTTGCAAACTTGTCAAAAACGCCACCATGTGCACTGGTCATTCCAGAAAAAGCTCCAAAATTGCTTTGAAGAGCAGACTAGGTGCTGGCGTTGGTGCATAGATTCCTAGGGAGAGTACTTTGAAGGTGACCGTAGTGATGTTCAATAGTGAGGTAGGTAGCATGTAGAACAATTAAGTTCACAGTCTTGTCAGACTTCATATTTAACATTTCCTATGCCATTGAGTAGTGTGATGTTTCCTTTATTATCAATATAAAGTAGGAAAAATATTCACTAGTGTTCTGAGCTGGTCTATTCACTTTGAGCAGAAAATATTCTAAATTCTGTTATGCCACTTTATAGCTGACATTTAAAACACATTTTTGTTGGTATATAACTAGATGGACAACTTTTTTGTGTATTTTGAAGAGGTACATTTAGTTTTGAGATATAAAATCTATTTCTTCATTCAAAAATTCTTTTAGACAAATGTGGAAACTCCTAATGGAAAATGAGATATGTATGCTCTTGAATATGTCGTAGTTCTAGAATTGTTATACATGCAAAACTCCCTGAATCTAACTACCTTAAGTTACTTTGATCTCCTTTAAGGTCACTAAAAACATGAAAAGATTTGTGGCTGGGGTATTATTGAAACTGAGCCTTAATTGGAGCTTAATCTCCATAATTACACATAATTACCCGTGTTTATTACCCCTACGGTAAGGGCATATTTTTTCTTTAGCTCTCAGGAAGTGTGTGTTAAGGAATCACAAACAGCATTAGATTATATGATTCTATACACTCCACTGGCTTTATTTTGTTGTGTAGTATTATTATTCAAAGAGAGACACAAGGAACTTATAGTGCAATGACCATTTACTTTGCTAATTGACTTCCATAGGACAAAGGTATGATTTCAACCTTGTATCCACTAAACATGTCCATAAAATGAACACAGTTAAATTAAAACTATATAAAATATTTTTCCTACTTCTCTACTCAATTTTGAAAAGATCAGCAATGAAGATGTTTTGAAACTAAGGGGTCAAATAATACTTAGTCATGTTTCTACTAACATCAAAGTCTTTATAAGATTATTATTTTTTTTTTTTCTGGCAGACTATTGTAGTGTAAGGGAAATGACCGATTAATTTTGAAAATGCTGACAATTTGTGAAAACACTGATGTCTCATCATTGATATTCAATGTAAAGTGATCAGTAAGTACTTAAATATTTTTCTGATTATCACTAAGTTGTTTTTGGATTTTAGATAGTGTAATCAGTTATTATTCTTGTTATCTGTCATCAAATTGGCCCCTAACTAACAGTGACCCCATACTCAACAAAATTTTACCCCATCCTGTGTTGTACCCATCGAGTTGTGGATTGGACTATTGTGATCCACAGGTTTTTGTTGGCTGAGTTTCAGAAGTGAATCACCAGGACTTGCTTTTTAGTATCAGTTTGAAGTCACGACACTCTGAAAGCTTTTTAGAACCATAGCAACACACAAACTCCTAGTACCCTCCTATTATCTTGATTTAGGAATTAGTGACTGTTTTGGCATGTCTGAGTCAGTGAGTTTTGGGTAAGAATTCAGATAGAAGAAGGTGTAGGGAAAGAGATAGTAAGGGCAGCCTTATTATCATTAAAGCCGTTGGAGTCAACTAAACAGAGAATACATTGTCTGTTGCATTGGCATGTTATCAACTAAACCAAACCAAAACAAACAAACAAAACCCAGGGCCATGGAGTCTGTTCTGATTCATAGCAGCCCTAGAGGTTGGGGAAGAACTGTCCCATAGAGTTTCCAAAGAGCACCGGGTGGATTTGAACTGCCGATGTTTTGAAGAGCAGCTATAGCACTTAACCACTACGCCACCAGGATATCCTTTGTATAAAACCAAAAAAAACATTGATGCTGCGTCAGTTCCGACTCATAGAGACCCTACAGGACAAAGTAGATCTACTCTATAGAGTTTCTCAGGAGAGCCCGGCAGATGAGAACTGCGAGGCTTTGGTTAGCAGATGGAACACTTAAACCACTGCGCCACCAGCACTTGCACAGACGGCGCTGATTCTCTTTTTGTCACTGTGCTCCAAAATACAGCGAAATAAATCCAAAATAGAAGCTGCTCAAGTGTTTTTCCTGAAAATCTCGAATGCGTTTGGGAGACATTAAATGTTACGCGTAATTAATGATTCGTTACTTTTGGTTGTCAAGTATAGGAGGTCTGACTGTTGAGAACTTAATTGTTCTTAGTGTTTACACATCTCTTTGCTGAATGTCACTGCGGTCCCCTTGGAAGTACTACCCTTAGGAGTCTACGCACCGACGCCAGTGCCTGGTCCACCCTTCCAAGCAGTTCCGCAGCTCTTTCTGGAATGGCCATCGCGCACGGTGGCAGGGTGGCCAGTTCACGAACTTAACTGTCTAGTTGTCTGTGAGGGAGTTTTCAGTCAGTAAACAAATAATTGTGTTGAAACACCCTCGCTACTCAGTTGATCTGGCCCCCACTGACTTTTTTCTTTTCCAGAAGATAAAGGAAATATTGAAAGGAAGAAATCTTGATGACATCAAGACATCAAGGGTAATACGACCACAGCTCTGATGGCCATTCCAAAAAGAGTTCAAAAATTACTTCGAAGGGTGGACTAGACACGACGGTTGGAGCGCAGCTTCCCGATGGGAGTACTTGGAAAGCAACGGTAAGGGATGCCACAGTGAGGTATGTAGCCCTTTTTCTAGAATGAGTATGCGAACTTAATAGGCGATCTTCCTATTTTATTAAGAAATACCCTGTTCTTGTCAATATGCAATTTACTGAGTGCTAATATTTAAGAGTGATATTCTTTTTTTTTTTTTTTTTCAGCATAAATGCTATTGTTGTTTGTTTTTTAACTACAGACTCTAGGCTCATTGACCACACCTTGATTCACCACTGGTTTCCCATTAAAATCATTTTAGAAGCTTTTAAAACAATACTGATAGACCATATTTTGTAAGGTTCTGACTTGATCAGTTGACTATGAATGATAGTGAAAGTTACAATAAAGGAAAAGCAGCAACAGGAAAAGTTAAACAGCAACCGTATCTAATTCCCCAATAATCAATAAGACCTTTGTGTATATTTTAAGTTAAAAAAGAACAATAATGTCTAAGAAAAGTTTGTCTGTGTTTTTCTTTTTACAAATGAAAAATAGATTAAAAAAACAATAATAATAATTCTAAAAAAGTAAACTTTGTATTTCTTTGGCTTACAGCTGTTACCATCTGTAAGTTCATATTTACATATCTTTTGTCAGCTTCTATTAATTTTCTGTTTTCTTCCTTTCCATTCATAAAGATGTATCTAAAGTATCCACATATTATCCCGAGGTTTGAATCTAAAGATAACGACTAGATGCCAGGAAGGGACAAAGTGATAGGTCATCCTTTTCTTCGCACAGTGATTTCCTGGTCATAGGATTGAATGACTGAGAAATAAACAACAGCCTGAAAACAAAATAAGTAATCTTTTGAGATTAAGGATATCTGTCTTACCCAACCAAACACTGTATTTAAATATTTAAGTTATTTTAACAGGCGATTCATTCCCACAGCAACACAAATAAACACACTAAATACAAAAGCATTTTTAAATGGAAGACAAGCTGGCGTTCTCAACATCTAGTACTGGACCATTCATCATATTATTCCTGGATAAAATGCCAACCAAACAAATGGATAGCTTTTACTACATAGGGACACTATAGTCTTCTGATCGGTTACAAAGTGGCATGGGTATGAACATATTTGCTTTAAGTAGGTATAGACAGCTAGATAGCTCTTACAGATTTATTCTTACACATTTTCTGAGTGAGTTTTAAAAACAGCTTACACCTTATAGAAATATTTCAAACAACAAGAATACACATAGGATACCTATTCCAAATGACTACAACTTTTCTTAATTCATGAATTATTTACATTCAGAAGCATTATGATTTCATATTGCTTGGTAAATTAAAGAATAAGGAGAACATAGACAGTGTAATAGAAGTGCATTCCCCCTTACCCCCCACCCCCAACCCCGACAGATTCATCTTTCATACCTCGAGTTATTCTGGGCACAGACATTCTACAAACTAAGAAGAATGAAGGCAATTATAGAAGAAAAACAAAAGCTCTCAAAAAAAAAATCCAATATACCCCCTATGAAGCTAAAGGCGTGTACAGTTATCTTTAAATTTAATGGGGTGCTGAAATGTTGTAGGAAGAAAACAGAGCTCAGTGTTATTAGACATGCTTCAGAATGTTTGTCCTTGACATTATTACATAAAATAACAATACAGGAGTCTAAAGTACATTTATGATCAGCAAATAAAAATTGTTGCCAGAGATTGAAATGCCCTCAGAAGGACTGTTTGACCTTCTCTTATAACTGAAGCATAACAGTAAACACCAACGATAAATGAAGATAAACAGTATTGGAGATGAATGTAATGTATATGAATTTAAATGTGTTGCTTTCCAATGTATTCATTTCAAGTAAATATTAATATACAGTACAATTAAGTGCTGATATTGCTGAAAAGCAGCTGTCTGTAGATTTTTAAAATAACTTGGATGTTTATGTTTCAATGACATGACATAGTTTGACAGTAAGTTTTCTGCCATTCTGTAATAAAATGTCTCCTGATACTTCTGTTGACTGAGCATAGATATCAAGATCAAAACATTATTTTCTCCATAGAGCATTGTTTTCATACATTTTTAGTATCAAGATTACATAATAGTCTTAGTTATCAAAACGACTTACATTATAAAAAAGAAAAAATCTGTAGATCTGAAGCAGTAAAGACTGTGTTTCACAATGTGAACTTGTTCTTCATGTTACTTATTTTACTGTCACAATTCAAGGAACCGGAAAAATACCCTTTATACCTGTTTGATTTGGGGTACAATTTTAGTCAATGTAACATGATTATTATCATTTTATGTTTTGTAGAGTTAACTCTAAATTATGCTAAGGAAAGCAAAAGAAGATAAATATCTCCTTTGAAACAGCTAGGCACATTTTGGTATTTTTGGTTTGATCCTGAAAGGACAAAAAGAGATTAATATTGACAAAACTGATGAATCTGAATAAAACTTGAGAGGTAGCTACTAGTACTGCTCCAAGTTGCTCTATCACTTTTTAAACATAACACAGTAATGTAAGATGTTGAAAATTCAGGGAGTCAGGCTGGATGGAGCCTATGGGAACTCTCTGTACTGTCTTTGCAACTTCTCTGTAAATCTGAAATGACTTAAAATAAAAAAGTTCATTTTAGAAACTCGAGAAATCTTTATATAAAAATTGAAAACAATGATACCGAATACACGGGAAAGTCAATTTTAGCGTTAAAACTTATATATTGGATATTGCATTGTAGCTATTTAGTCAAATGAGACAAAGAGAGGAGAGATGTGAACCCAAACAGTTTCTCTTCAGTGGACATACCAGAGATAGCATAGGTAACAGGGCTAAGGCATGTACCCCCAGAAAGTAAACGTTCTTTGACGAAGATGTCACGTGTTCAAATTTCTCTAGCTTTTGATAGAAGTCTTTAATGATGAGTAGAAGTTATATAAATTATAATATGTACAAATTACAATATAGAATCGTTGCACTAAAGTCATCTGGATGGAGTGGGGGAAATTGAATCATAGATTAAAAACAGTAACAACAACAAAAATACAAGTATATAACTTGTTCTTCGTTGCCATGAAGTTAATTCCAACTGAGAACCTACTGTGCAGAGTAGACACCGTCACACAGTTTTCAAGCACGCCACTCTTCAGAAGCAGAAAAGTGTCATTTGGTTGGGCTATGATTCTCAGTGATTTCGCAGCTACTGTGTAATTGGAAACCCTGGTAGCATAGTGGTCAAACAAAGGGTCAGAATTTCGAATCTCCAGGTACTCCTTGGAAACTCTATGAGGCAGTTCTATTCTGTCCCACAGGGTTGCTGTAAGTCAGCATCGACTTGACAGCAGTGGGTTTTGGGTTTTTTTTTGTTACTGTTGTTTGTTTGTTTGTTTTTTAACATGATCACCTCTCATTTTGTGATCTGATGTGAGCAACCAATCAATTAAAAGAGAAATTTCCTTAGAAATGTGGCCTGTGTCTGTGATTACACAGATATTCTGGCAATAAAGCGTGCTTTCCTTTCTTTCTTTCTCTCTCTCTCTTCCTCATCACCTGACTTCCAGTTCCTGAGACAGGAGAAGCCTTTATTTTGCTACCTGACCTACAGATTTTGGATTTATCAGTCCCCGCCACCATGTGAACCAACAGGAGCTTTTAGCCTGATCAAAGCTGTCAGCCTAAAGCCTGACCCATGGATTTAGGACTTGCCTGAGCTCACAGTTCGTATGAGTCATTTTCTTACAGCCTGAGTCCCTCCCTTGAAATAAATTTATACTTATACAAGCCTCACTAGTTATGTTCCTCTACAGAAGAACCCATCTCAGAACAGTAGGCCTGTTGCCTAGCGCACCTTTGTGTAGATTTAAACGGCCAGCCCCTTGGCCAAGAGTCAAGCGCATCACTGTTAGTGCTACCCGGGGACTTCAAGCCTGTATGAGGCATATAAAGAATTAGAAATTAATTTTTATAGCTTACATTTTTAAATAATCTCCTATAAGTAGATAATACAGATAACACATATAGAAACAAGGAAACGGCTTTGCTATGGCATTATTTTGTAACTTTTTCTTTTTGTCACAAGAAAAAGTCTTTAGTTCTTCTCTGTGACTTCAGCAGTAGATTTAAGAATAATTCACTGAAAGAGCATTCAGCTGATAAGCTAAAGCTTCAAAAAAAAAATCTGGACTAAAGACTAAAGCAGAAACTAAGAAGACTGTTAACCTACAGCCTCCTTTATGACCAAGGAAGGAATAGGCTATATCTTTACACAATTGATTTAGCTTTATGTTTGCAAAATAGTATTAAATATCACTGCACTGGGGGTGAAGAGGTGAAGGCTCAAAGTCATTTTCTGTGAGTGACTTGGTTTTACTTTATTCCAAATAAATAACTAAGTTTATTCTCTCTTCAGTGGAAGAACAAAACCAAGGACAAGTGAATGAAGACAGCTAATGCGGAGTTAAGCGAAGAGGTGGATGAACCAGAAGAGGGCATCCCAACCGAGTAATCAAAGCCAAACTGGTCATACTGCCATACTTATTGAAGGATCCCTGGTGGTGCCAACAATTAAGTGTTTTGCTGCTAATAAAAGGTTGGTGGTTTATATCCATCCAGTAGTACAGGAGAAAGACCTACTGAACTAATTCCATAAAGACTACCTCCATGAAACCCCTTGGGGCAATTCTACCTTATCACATGGGGTCACTGTGAATAAAAATCAACTGAAAGTCATCTACATAAGGTCTTTATCAAGTACTTACTAAATTCCACTCTATATTATAATCTGTATGCATTACTGTAATTAATGTTCATTGCTAGAGACTTTTGTCAAAAACTAGTCATTGTTTTAAGAAATTTGCTAGCACTATCTAGGTTAAAATACTGAAACCCAAAATTGTCACCTTGAAACAAAAGTGCCCCTGACCCAAGTGACAGGTCACTTGCTTCACATACAGCTGAAAGCTGGACGATAAATAAGGAAGACTGAAGAAGAATTGATGCTTTTGAAATGCGGTGTTGACAAATAATATTGAACATACTAAGGACTGTCAAAAAGAACAAACAGATTTATCTTGGAAGTACAGTGAGAATGCTCCTTAAAAGCACAGATGAAGATGCTTTGGCTCACATAGTTTGGACATGACTCAACAGCACTGGATTTGGTTTTGCCTTTGGTTTTATCAGGTGGGATCTGTCCTTGGAGAAGGACATCATACTTTGTCAAGCAGAGGATTAGCCAAAAAGGGGAGACAGATTGACACAGGGGCTGAAACAAAGAGTTCAAGTATAGCAAAAGATTGTGGGATGGGGCAGGACCATGTAGTATTTCCTTCTGTTGTTCACAGGGCGACTGTGAGTCAGATCACATGAAAGGCATCTAACAACAACAAGATTATAATCATGCTAACTGATATGAAATGAGACTCATTTTTCTCTAGTTTGCAGATAAAATATCTGAGGCATATATGTATTAAATAACTTGATAATATTTGTTCATATTTGAGATCATGATTATGATGTCCCCCAGCAGATTATCTCCAGGAATTGATTTCTAACGTGCAACTTCCAAAGGAAAGAAGCAATGCAGTTGAAAGATAAAAGTAAGCAATAAAATTGTCCCCAGCAATGAAAGTGGCAAAGAAAAATAAATATGCATTCTGAGCATTTAGCTATAATTAATTTCAAATTTAACTGTATGATTCATTCTGCATTTGGTGTGATCTAAGAGATATTTAACAAGAAATCATTATAAGGAAGACATATTCAAACACATACATTTTATTCAAGAATATAACCAGTGCTTGCAAAGCGAAGTGACTGAGTAGAGTATGAGGACTCCACTTTATAACTACTTACTTCAGTGCTGTAAGTTCTTGTATGACTTCAGAGAATAATAATTTACAATGAAAAGTGGACACCCGAGGATTTGTCTTAGTTTCTCACTGCAGCTATAAGAGAAATACCACAAATGGGTGGCTTTGATTAACAGAATTTAATTTTATTACAGTTTTGGATGCTAGAAGTTTGATCTGGCGACTCTTTGGGGTATGCTTTCTGTTTCTCAACTTTGGGGAAATAGCTTTGTTTTTTTCAGTTTCTAGTCCTCAGTTCTTTGGGGAATCTCCATATGGCATCTGTCTTCTCCATTTGCCCTTGTTTGTTTCTGTACCTCAAGTGCCACATTCTCGGCGAACATTCTGGAATACATGCCCTTAGTTTGTTTAAGTGAATTTTCCAAATCATTAAGTTCTCTTTTCATTTTGTACCATTTATACTTAAGTTTATCTCTTTCCTCTTGCATTGTACTGTAAGTGGAAGGGAGAAATCTTCTTAAAGGAGAAACTTCAGAATTTTGCTTAGAAATCTCCTTGGTCAAGTGTCCAAGTTCACCATTTAAAAATTTTACCTTCCACCGGATAATTGAGTAAATATTTGTCACTGAATATAAAGCTTCATTTTTTCTCCATAGTCTAACCACATGTTTTTCATTTCCTTTTAAAGCCTCACTAGAAGCACATTTAGCTTTCAAATTTCTGAAAGCATGTATTCTTTGAGAAAGTAGAGAGTTGTTCTTTAGCACTCCTGACTTCCTTGTGAGCCCTCAACTTCCACATTTTAAGCATTTGTTAGAGAAATACCCTACTATTGGATCAAATTCTATCTGGATCCTGCTTTAACAAATAGAAATTTACGTTATGACAGTGTGGGTCACTAGAAGTCTAAATGCAGGACATCAGGTCTAGAGAAGACTTGCTCTGTCACCTTTGAGATTTTTGTCTCTTTTACCTTCTGGTCCTTAGTTCGTTGATCATATTTATGTGGCATCCATCCTTCTTGTTTTTCCTTGCTTGCTTCTGTGCCTAAGCTGCTTCTTTTTTATATTAAAAATAACTGAGACATATCCTACATAAATGTT
Organism: Heterohyrax brucei; assembly: GCA_028571685.1. Taxonomy (NCBI): domain Eukaryota; kingdom Metazoa; phylum Chordata; class Mammalia; order Hyracoidea; family Procaviidae; genus Heterohyrax; species Heterohyrax brucei. The sequence goes on along the minus strand of CM053159.1, from coordinate 51,618,497 downwards.
GCCTCATTAACATAATAATTAAAACTATTTCCAAATGGAGCTATGTCTACAAGTATACAGCTTAAGATTTTAACACAATTGTTTTTCAGGGGGAGATGCATAATTCAGTCAATAACATGACTGTTTTATTAAATCTCTATAGGATTATATGAGCATAAGAAATATTACTTTTAAATGACTCACTGAATGTAAGTGAGGAAGAAACATTTATGTTTCCTAGGATGGGTCTTAGAGTTAAAATAGCAGACTAGGAATATTACTTAATTTTATCAGCATAAAGAAAGTCAGCTTACAACTGAAGGAGAGAATGAGCATTGAAGGGCATCATGGTTTGTTGGTTTTATGGCAACCTTCCAAGCCTCTGGGTGACTTTAGCATCTTTTAGCAGCACTGAAGACTTCAGCACAGAATTGCTAAGATGAATCATCTCAGTAAACTGGAGAAGAATAGGAATAATTTTGAAGACACCCTTAATCAAGGTGAGAAGATTGGTTTAGGAGCACACCTGAGCAATTCCTAACAACACATGAATCACTTTGGATAATATTACTATCATCAGACTAAACTTAAAAAATCTTGTACTTTGGATAAAATGAGTTTATTTTTAATTGTTTAGAAAAGCTACATGAAATGTGGTAATGTGGTATATAGGGAATAATTTCTGGAGCCTTAAAAAGTGTAATATCTAATGTCAATATTCTAAGTAGAGTCCCTTGTGCAATTTTATAAAATAAGGAATACATTCCTCATCTGTGGTTTTCTGTGTAAAAGACAATTTATCTAATCTTTAGAGATTCCATGTAATTTCTACCATTTTAGAAATATGGATTTAATATAAAAGTAATAATAATTTTCAATAACTATTCACTTCACACGATAACAGACCAACTACATTAAAATAGTATGCCAAAGTCACCAAATAGAGAAATTATATACTTTTCAATTTGAATAAGAATAAGCAATTGAATACATGCCCATGGAAACACTGACATGTGAACAAAGTTGTGTGTATGATACAAAAATACTTTTAATTTATTTTCATTTGAATTCATTGTAGAAAACAAGAAGGAAATACTGAACCACAATAGGTTTATTTTTTGTTTTTTTGTCTTTTTGCCATAAAATATAATGATTAACAAATGATCCCTGTGAAATCATGAACAAAGATCATGCAAATGCAGTGATGTTAGGGTTGTAATGTTTTCCTATCTCTGGGAGGTAATTTCAGAATATACCAATTTATTCCTCTAACTAAAATGAGTTTATTCATGTACTTGCCGTTGTACGTGGCACACACATCCATTAAATGTGACATATCCAAAATTAATGAATCATGGTATTTCTGTGACCAGAGTGCTTCCCATGTGAAGTAAAAAGACTCTAATCCCAAAGTGAACGATTCCGTGACAAAAGAAGAATGATGATACGTCTTTCTGGTGGCGGTATAAGGAAGCACAAAACATAATCACTAAGATAAAATTTCAAATGCTTTGTGTCGCTTACTTAGGGAAAGCAGTGGGCTATATTCCTTAAACTAATTGAAAGTGTGTACTCGGAGTAATTCAGGCATAGTACATTATTTTCACTATATATGGCTCAATTATTTTCACCTAAAGAATATTATTTCTCTATGTCTTTAAAATTTCTAGAAGACACTGTTGTTAGGTGCCATCCAGTTGGTCCCCACTAGCACTGACCTCCTGTATAAGGGTACTCAAAACTACCTGATCCTGCACAGTCCTCACAGTCAAGGCTGTGCTTCAGCCCACTGTTGCAGCCACTGTGTCCGTCTGTCTTGTCAGTCTACCCAGGGACTGCTCTGTCCCGATAACATGTCTGTCCCAAGTATGTGAGACCAAGTCTCACCACACTCTAAAGAGCATTCTGGATGTACATCTTCCAAGACAGATTTGTTCATTTTTCTAGCAGTCCATGGTAGATTCAATATTCTTCACCAAAACAGTAATTCAAAGATGCCAGTTCTTTGTTCTTTCTTATTCATTATCCAGCTTTTGCATGCACGTAAGATGATTGAAAACACTAGAGCTTGGGTCAAGTGCACCTAGATTGCTGTATTAAAATATTAATCAGGGTACAAATGTAGGTTATTTCCATTTTCTAGTTCCCAATTACTAGCCTCTTTCACTTTCTAGAATCTACTGTTACCTGAAAATATTTAAGATGAAAGAAACTACAATATTCTTTCTCAGAGTAGCTTAGAACAACAATCTGTCCTGCATGTTGGCTTAAAATAAGTAATATAAATAATATAAATGAATTTATCTCACCAATAAACATGAATGTTATTGCAATTTCTACATTGTAATTTTTCCAAGCATAAACATAAATTCTGATAAAAATGTGTGTTTGTGTTATATTCCCAATGAAGTATGAGTGAAAATATCAAAGCCCAACCAGTTGCGATCAAATCTATTCTAACACTACACGATGCATGTGTTTCAGGGTAAGGCTGTTCCGTTAGGTTTTCACAGCTGTGACTTCTTGAAAGTCAAATAGAAGCAGATCAACAGGTCTTTCTTTTCAGGTGCCTCTACGTGGGTTCGAACCTCTAACTTTTCTGTCACCAGTCAAGGATTTAGCAGTCTGAACTAACAAAAGACTCCTAAGAGCAGGAGTAATTTTTCAAAACATTAAGTTGCTGAATCTTTCACATAAGAATTGTATTAGCAAGTCACAGGGTGAATTACAATTAAACTGAAAATAATTAAAATTAATTGAGCATGCTTTCGTTGTCAGCCACCAAAAATTTTACTCTGTAAAATGATCTTTTAAATTTTGCATAGCAATAAGGCTGCCAGAGATAATAAGAGAAAGAATTGACAAACCTGTATGCAAAATACATAATTGAACAGTATGTCCTTTAATTCTGTCTGCCTATCTATCCATCTATCTATCTGTCTGTCTGTCTGTCAGTCTGTCAGTCAGTCTATCTTTCTGTCTGTCTGCCTGCCTTATCTATCTAACATCTTTATCAAACCATTTCAATTGCCATCCAGTCAATTCCAACTTAGAGCAACCCAAAGGCTAGAGGAGAACTATGCCATAGTGCTTCTAAAGAGTTGCTGGTGAATTTGAAATTTCAGGCTTTTTGTGAACAGTTGCAGCTCTTAACAACTGCACCACCAGGGCTCTTAAAGACGTATACACACAAGCATACACACACATACACATGTATGTATGCACATATATACATCAACATGTGCGTATGTATATGTATGTGTGTGTGCATGTGCATATATATGTGTGTGTGCATGGAAAATCTGGTGGCATAGTGGTTAAGTTCCATGGCTGCTTATCATAAGGTGAGCAGTTCAAACCTACCAGGTTCTCCTTGGAAACTTTATGGAGTAGTTCTATCCTGTCCTGTAGGGTCTCTATGAGTCAGAATTAACTGGGTGGCAGTGGATTTCCATCTCTTTCTCTCTCTCTCTGTCTTTTTCAAAAGTATACTCTCTCTATATTATATATGTTTATATGTATACATTACATTTATTCTCCATGTATTTTGATTTCCCTTAATTCATTTTTTATTGATCAGATACAAGTTTTGCATACACATACACATCTAGAAATATATTAAAATTGTTGCTGTTGAATCAACTCCAACTCATAGTAACATTACAGGACAGACTAGAACTTTCCCATAAGATTCCCAAGAAGCAAATGGTGGATTTGAACTGCTGACCTTTTGGTTGGCAGCCAATAAAAAACAAAACCAACTCACTGCTGTCGTAGACTCTGACTCACAGCAACCGTATAGGGCAGAGTAGAACTGCCCCATAGAGTGTCCAAGGAGTGCCTGGCAAATTTGAACTGCTGACCTTCAGGTTAGCAGCTCCAGCATTTAACCACTATGCCACTAGAGTTTCCCAGCAACCAATATTCTTGATGTATTCATTCATTCGGTAATATTTGTTAAGCGACTACTGTGACTACTTTTTCTATGAGTAATTGTTTGTAAAACTCTTCGATTTATTTTCCATAAAAGGAAGAACACATTCAGCATTTCTCATGAACTGCCGACCTTCAGGTTAGCAGCTGTAGCGTTTAACCACTATGCCTCTAGAGTTTCCCAGCAACCAATATTCTTGATCTATTCATTCATTCGGTAATATTTGTTAAGCGACTACTGTGACTACTTTTTCTATGAGTCACCTTTTGAAATCTACCATTAAGCTTGTTTACTTCATCATTTCTTTTAGTTTTAGCTACTTTATGTTGATGAGAAAATTTCGGTCTCTCTGACATCAGTTTTATTTCCCTCCTGCTTTTAATGACCTTTTGCATTCTTCTTGAATACAGGCTTTGATGTGATCACATACCTTGCCTGATCTTTGATTATTGTCTTTCACTTTGTCAAATTTATTAACATCTTAACATCTCTAATTTCAGGTAGGATATGCTCAAGGTCATACTTAAACTCTTAGGGACTTACTCAAATTTTCTTCACCTTCCACCCAGTTGGCACAGGAGCCATAGATGATCTGATCCTCAGTTTTCCCTCAGCTTTGTTCTGATTGATTATATTGAGCATCTCCATTGTCTCTTTCCACAGTTGTAGTCAGTTTGGTTCCTGTGTATTCCGTCCAATGAGGTCCACACATACCGTGAGAGTTTATGTTGTTGAAAACGAGTACTTCTGTTGAATATGCTTGTGGTCTTCAAAACACTTTTGTTGTATCTCCAGCATTGTTTCTATTACCAAGACCATATTTTCCAACTACTAATCCTTCCTACTTGTATACAACTTAATTACTCCAATTACCAGTAAATGTTAATGCATCTTGATTACATATTTGATCAAATTTCACACTGTTGATGTTTGTAAAACTCTTCAATTTGTTTTCCATAAAGGGAAGAATACATTCAGCATTTCTCAAGCTGGATGTACTGAAGAAAATAATTCAAGCCCCAAGTTGTAATATGGAATGATTCTATGGACAAAACATTGAATAACACAGGAAGCATCAAAATAAGATGGAACAAATATGCAGAGTCACTGTACCAAAAATAATTGGTGAAATTTCAATCTTTTCAGCAAGTAACATATGATCAAAAACTAATGGTCATGAAGAAGTGGAAGCTGTAGTGAAGGCGCTGGTGAATTAAAGGCTTCAGGAATTGACAGAATATCAAATGAGTTGTATCACAAACATGTGCAAGGCTGGAAGTGCTCACTTGTCTATGTCAAGAAATTTGGAAGACAGCTACCTGGCCAAGTGGCTTGATGAGACTTGTATTCTGAAATCTGGAAGTTATCAAACAACGTCATTAAAATCCCATGTCAGTAACATTTTGCTAAAGATAATTAAAATAGTTGCAGCAGCATACTGACAGGGAACTGTCATAAATTGAAGCTGGATTCAGAAGAGGACATGCAAGGAGGAATATCATTGTTTCCTGGTTGTTGTCAGATGTTTTGCAGGTGAAAGGAGAGAATACATACTAGAATATGGTTTACCTGTGTTTTGTTGACTGTAAAATATTACATTATGTGGATTATAATAAACTATGTACAACATTGTAAGGGATGGGAATTCCTGAACATTTTGATACTGTAAATAGAAGTTTGATTGTTTTCCAATTCCAATTTTTCATGACTAACTTATACGAAAGAGGTTGACTTCTCTATATAAAATATATTCTCTGATTCTGCTGTAATCTCATTACTGTTGAGTTGATTCTTACACATAGCAACCCTAAGTGACAGAGTACAACTGTTCCACCAGGTTTCCAAGCCTGTAATATTTACAGATTTGCACAATGAGTAAAGAAGACCAAAGAAAATTTGACACACTTGAATCACGCTGTTGGAGAAGAATATGTCTTCAGGAGAGATCAGTCCCTGGGGAAGGACATCACACCTGGTAAAGCAGAGAGTCAGCAAAAAAGAGAAAGACCCTCAGTGAGATGGACTGACACAGTGTCTGCAATAATGGACTCAGATACAGTAACAGATGTGAGGGTAGCCCAGGGCCGTGCAGTGTTTGGTACTGTTGCACACAGTATTGCTCAACCCTGGTAGAGTGGTGGGTGAGTGCTAGAGCTGCTAACTGAAAGGCTGGCAGTTCAACTCCACCAGGTAGTCTTTGGAAACTGCAGGGTAGTTCTGTTCTGTCCCACAGGGTACCTGAGAGTTGAAATTGATTTTCCAGCGCTGATTTGGTTTTAACAGCAACAACAGTCTTAAGGAAGCAGTCTGCCACTTTTTTCCCTGTGGAGTAGCTGGAGGGTGTGGACTGCTGACCTTTGGGTTGGTAGCTAATCGCTTCACTACTTTTGCAACCAGGGTTCCTCTGCTTTCCTATGGTTAATTCTTAGTGCCAGGAGAATTTTTTTCTTTTTTAATTGGTACTATGTGGTTTTCTGTATAGACAAACATGTTATCTACAAAAACAGTTTTAATTCTTCCTTCACCATATGCCAAGCCAAGCCAAGTGCCGTCGAGTCAGATCCAATTCATGGCGACCCTAGGGGCCTGAGTCCTTCACCATAGGGGTAAGTTTTATTTTCATTTCTTTTCTTATTCCATTAGCTAGGACTTCCAGCAAAATCTTGAGTAGAAATGGAAAGACGTCGTATCTTTGTTGTATTTCTGATCTTCAAATAAGACATTCAGTTCTTTCCCATTAAGTGTGATATCAGCTCTAGGGTTTTGTTTCTGTTTTGGTATCCCTTGACAAGTTCAGTAAGCTTATTTCTGTTTCTAGTTTGATCCAGGTTATAGTAAGGAAAGTTTTTTTTTTTTTTTTGAAAAAGATATGTAACTGTTTTGAATATATTGGTCAAAAGATATTAAAGATAGCATTCAGTTTTCTTGCTTGACAAAGTGATTGGTTAGTTACGTTATTGTGAAACAGAGGACAAATTTTGAAAAAAATATTTTCAAACTACAAAGTTAATTTTTTAAACAAGTTTAGATATTTATGATCTAAATTAAGTTTTATTTGTCATAAATATCTCACTCTGAAGTTCAGTGATTTGAAGTTCAGAATCATTGATATATGATGGATGACCCAGGCTAACAGTACAGAATGAAGATACGACAAGCCCTAACCAGTGCCTTAAAACATTCCAATTTCCTGAAACGAAGAAATAGAGAAAAAGTTAACAACAAAAAATGGTTTAAGGGCTCAAATGTCATATGGCTACTAGAAGAGAATGTTAGTAGAGCTTCAGTCACTTTAGGACAATTTAATAAGAGGATAAAGTCTAAAAATTGCCCATACTATTTTCTCTATGGACGTCATTCTTAGTCTCAGCAAACAAGACCCAGGACAGTGGAAGAAGGCCAAATCTATGTTGATGATGGATGGAAATAAATTTATATGTATATATGTATGCATGCACATATATGTATGTATATGTATATATGTGTGTGTGTGTCCTACAGCATGTATCTTCCAAGAACACACACAATATTGTTTTTATTTTTATAAAATTTCTGTGTTGTTCCTGTAGAATAAAAGCTAGGTAAGGACACATACAGCAATACAGCTTATACAACAATAGATTAAAGCATGGTATTCTATATTGTTCATCTGCTATTTTTTCTAAGTTGTAGTAGCAAGTAGTTACTGGGCAAAATATTGTTTTTTAAAAAAGACATCTACACACCTTTTCTCCTCGGTTTACAATAATGCAGCCTGAAATAAATTCTGGCTTGCAGAATAAAGGGATTATATGGGGGTTCTGAATTCTCCCTATCCTTACTAACACTCGGTATAATCTTTCTTTTTCTATTCCACCCATTTTAGCAAGTATGAGGTACTATTTCACCATGGTTTTGATTTGCATTTTCCTGATGGATAATTAGTTTGTGTATGGTTCCACTGCTGATCAAGCAGTTGTGTTCCATCTTTGCAGAAATGTTTATTGAGATAATTTTCCATTTTTTTATTGAGTTATTTTTCTTTTTATCATTTAGCTGGGTATTCTAGATACAAGTCCATTATCAGATACATGAACTACAAAAAAGATTCTTCCTGTTCTGTAGATATTCTTTTCCTTATGGATGTATATTTTGAAGTACAAAGTTTTAAATTTTAATGAAGTTTATTTTAAGTAGAATTTTCTTTTGTCTTCTGTGGTTTTGGTACACATCTACAAAGATTTGCATAACCCAAATTCATAAAGATTTGCTCCTTTTTTTAAGTTTTATAATTTTATCTGTTATATTTAGATACATTATTCATTTTAAGTTTGGTTGTTTTGTTGTTGTTGTTGTTGCTTTATGAGGGAGTTCAACTTCAGTATTTTGCCTGTGGATATTCAGTTGTTCCAGCACTCTTCCGTTGTCTTACTGTACTTGTCAAAGGTCAATAAAAAATAAAGGCGAAGGTAGATTTCTATGCTCCCAATTTTATCCTGTTGCTCTCTATGTCCTTATGCTAGTTGCGCACTGTCTTCATTACTTTGTTTGTATTAAGTTTTAAAACTACAAAGTATGAGTATCTATCCATTAATGTTATTTTTCTTTATAAAAATTGTAGATAGTTTAAAATCCCCCTGCTGTTGAGTCAATTTCAACTCGTCGCACTCCTACAGGACAAGGTAGAACTGCCCCATAGCTTCCAAGGAGCACCTAGTAGATCTGAACTGCGACCTTTTGATTAGGAGCCTGAGCACTTAACCACTAAGCCATCAGGGTTTCCATACTGAAGGTAGTTCTCTTGACTTTCTGTGTGAATTTCTGATGGATTGCCAATCGCTGTATAGAAGCAAGTTAAAATCTGGATAGATATTGCACTGAATCTGCAGAACAATTTGTCACCCTGTTACCAATATTAAATCTCCTTATTCCTGAGCAAGGGATATTTTTCCATTTATTAAGGTTTCTTTGATTCATTTAATGTATTTCTTAGTGTTCAGAACATAAGTTTTATATTTTTCTTTAATCTATTCATGAATAATTATTTTTGAAGCTAGTTTAAATAATATTGTTGTCTTTCATTTTTAGAGTATTCATTGCTGGTGTATAGAAATATGTGATTTTGTTTTATGCTAATCTTGTAAACTGCAGTCTTGTAAAACTCCTTTAATCTCTTAATTTATTTCTATTAGATTCTCTAGAGTCAAAGGATGACAGTGTTGAAGGGATTGAAAGTACCCTGGCTTGTGTCAGACTCATTTTAGTCTTCAAGGTGACATCCTTATTTCTGAATAGTTTGAAGAGATCCTTTGCAGAAGATTTTCCCAATGCAATGCATCTTTTGATTTCTTGACTGCTGCTTCAAAGGGCCTTGATTGTGGACCCAAGTAAAATGAAATCCTTGACAACCTCAATCTTCTGTTGATACAATGAAGTGTATTAATTTACTTTAAGTGTTAAAATAACCTTGCATTACTAGGATAAATCTCACATTGTCGTGGTAAACATTTTTATGTAAAATGTAAAAAATACATATACATAAATCGTTTTATATATATTCTTAAATTCTATTTGTTATTATTTTGTTGAGAATATTTTTTATTTATATTTTTAATAGATACTGGTCTGTAGCCTTCTTCTGTTGGAATGTCATTCTCTAGTTTTGATATTGGGTCAACTGGACCTCAATGAATGAACTGGAAAGTGTTCCGTCCTCTTCTATTACTTGGAAGAATTTGTGAAGAATTAGTATTAATTTTCTTTAATGCCTTGTAGAAGTCACCAGTGAAAGCAGCAGATTTTCTAATTTTTTACTGAGTTAGTTTTAGTTGCTTGTATCTTTACTGGAAACTTTCCATTTCATCTATGTCATCTAATTTTTGGATTTACAGTTTTTATAGTGTTTTCTTATATAAAATATATACATTATTCTCTATGCTCAATAATAACATCTCTTGTTTAGGGTCGCCATGAGTCGGATCCGACTCGACGGCACTTGGCTTGTTTTCTTTCACTATTCCAGTAGTTTAACTTAGTTACCAAAAAAAAAAATTTTTATTTTTTAAGCATTCTAGCTGAAAGTTTGCCAGTTTTTAATAGGTAAAAATAAAGATTTTGTTGCTTCTCAGACCTATTTCATGTCAATATCGTATTGTATGGAATTCCTTTTTGTTTATTTTGATTTTACTTTTACTTTACTAATCTGGACATAGTATCAAACTGATCCCTTCTCATGCTAGTAAGCCTCTCCTCTGTCAATATCTTTCCTTTTCACTTGTGCAAGGAAAACTGCCTGCGCTATTTGGAAGAGTGATTAAGCCTTGTTAAATACATATGTTGTTGTTTTTCTCTGTTTTTCTAGTATCTACTTCATTATTTTACCCTGAAGCTACATTACTTTTATCAAATTTATGATTGACCTCCTCCATCTGTGTGTGTGTGTCTGTGTGTGTATGTGTCTGTGTATCTGTATATAACTGTGTGTAATGCTACTAAGAATTAACAGTAGCAAACCCTGAATGTTAGACTAATTTTCCAATTCATGTTATGATCTTCACTGGACTTCTTCATAAGATATCACACTCAATGTAGACTTTTAATGAAAGTCTCCAGTAAACTCACTGGTTGATCATGTTACAATGAAATTGATCTGCTATACCTGTTTCGGCTTAACACCCATTTCTTGGAGGTATGCAAAACAAATAAAACCCACTGCCTTTGAGTCAGGTCTGACTCATAGCAACACTAGAGACCCCAGAGGTCAGAGTAGAACTGCCCCATAGAGTTCCCAAGGAACACCCAGTGAGTTCGAACTGCTGACATTTTGGTTAGCAGATGTAGCACTTAACCAGCTGTGCCACCAGTGTTTCCAATACATAAATGTGTAAGCATACATAAAGGCAAGTCCCAGATTGATAATATTAGTCTAGACCTAAAGCTGATCCTTCTACATTACACAGGTCTGGCTAATCATAAAATATTTGTTTTCTTTTTTTTATGATTAAATGAAAATGTACATTTCCATATAAATTCTCATATTCACCTATATGCAGTTCCTACTGCACTCCCTACCTGGTAACAGCACACTCTTCCTCTCTGTTCCACATATGTCCTATCCTCCTTACAGTCACTTACCCCCTCTTCTCCACCCACTCCCCATCTTCCAGTAAGATGTCAGCAGGATGATATCCTATAGATGCATAGAACCATAAAGCTCCTATAAGATATGGTCACTCTGCATCTTCAAGTCCAATCCATTGCTGTCTGAAAAGGTGACCTTCATTATGATTTATGGACAGGGGCAGCATCAGGGCCAGGGGCCATGCTCACAGGGAAACCTCGAAGCTCCTGGACCATCAACTGCAGTCTTTTAGTGGAGATCTCACGGTGTACCCCTATTTATTCTTGTGTTCCATTGAGACTCAATTTTGTGAGCTCCACCTTGGCTATCATCGGTGGTGGCCAGGCACCATCCGGTTTTTCTGGTCACGAGCCAATGTGGAGACCCACTCAAGTGAGTATCTCTGTCTTCTGGGGTCTCTTTCTCTGATGTCATTCTTGTCCTTGGTAATCATCTGTTGAGTTGGGACCATTTGTTGAACCCTCAGATGGAAGCTTGGCAGCTTTTAAGGCCCCAGACACCACTCACTGATGTGGGATGTAGAGACTCCTCGTTAGCAAAATGCTAGCTGTGCCAATTGGCCTCTATTTCACCTGAGAGCATGGTCCCCGGCCCCCTGCCCCAGCTACTCTGTCCTTGCAATGTTGTATTAAGATGGGAGGAATACTCAAATTGTGTTGAAGTCCAATTAGTATTGATCTTTCTTTCTAATATGTTCTGTCACCGATTTCACCCAACCAGATTTCTATTAACTATCTAATCTAAACCTTCCCCCCCATCACTCTGACCCAGTAAAATGTTTCTTTTATTAAATATTTATATCTTTGCTTTATTCGATTTCAACTGGTTTATTCAGGATGCTGATTTTGAACCAAAAGAAAACAATGCCATTTATCTTACTGACTGGCAAAGTAGACATTTAGATTTTGAAAACTGGAGGAAAACAACTGAGTTTTAAGTGAGATTTAAAACAAAAAACAGCAACAACAGAAAAGCTTTTCTGTTGAGTTCATTCTGACTCATAGCAACCCTATAGGACAGAGTAGAACCGTTCCAATAAAGTTTCCAAGAAGCAGCTGGTAGATTCCAACTGAGAAACTTTTAGTTAACAGCTGAACACTTAAATAAATAGGATTACTCTCCTTTTAATCATATTGGTTAGAGAAAAGAGGCAAAGATACAAGAAAAAAAAACCTAGATTCTCTCAGAAAACAAGAGGCAATGGAGAAATGAGTAAGAATCCAATGTTGTGCCTGAAGCTTCCTGGGTCTAGCTCTTAGAGTTTAAAGACCATTTTGACTGTAGGAGAGTTGAGAAATGGAGCAAAAGAGGCTTCCCTGTTGCCAGTCTTCTAAGTCATCCAAATCACTGATGTCATCTTAGCAGATGGATTTCTATATTTCCTAGAAAAAATGTTGTTTACTCAGTCTTCAGGAACATGTATTATTGAAATATCTTTCTCTTATTTTTTCTCACGTGTTAAAATGTAGAATAATTAAAATATAAAATCCAATAAGTCTAGGTGTTATTTTCGCTAATAATCACTAACTATAGAATATGTTTGACATTTCACTTAACTGGATTTGCCTAAATTTTTGTGTTTTTAAAGATAATACATTACATGTGGTTGATTGTATTTTAAGAGGTAGTTCGTGGCAGATTATATATCTGGTTGATAAATGCTGTTTATCTAAAAATTATGCAGGCTTTTCAATGAAAGATATTGATAATGATAAACCTGAACCTGCTGCTCTCCAGTCATTTCTGACTGATAGCTACCCTGTGGGATGGAGTAGATGTTCTCCTTAGAGTTTCTAAAGAATGTATGTGGGTTTGAACTACCATCCTTGTGGTTAGCAGTAGTAGGTAGCTCCTTACCACAGTGACACCACAGCTCCTAGCAACAATTAAATCTTGGTTAAGATACTCATGAGATGCTATTGATTTAGGTAGTTGTAAAAATACTTTAAAATATTAAAGTAACATGTCAAAAAATAATACTACTCACAGAAATAATAAACATAATTTTTCATTGTCCTATTTCAGTATTTTATGTGAACTTTCAATATTTTACATTATTGGTTTTATGTAATAATAGATAATTAAAGATAACCTGGAAATTTTAGGTATTTTCATGTTTAATTTCTATATTTATAGATTCATTGAAAACATCACAATTTACTTGACTAATTTATCTTTAGGAAACCCTATGGCATAATGGTGTAGAGCTAGGCTGTTAATGAAAAGGTCAGTAGTTCAAATTCCACAAGGGTTCTTTGGAAACCTTGTGGGATAGTACTACTCTGTCCTATAGGGTTTCTAAGAGTTTTATTTTATTTTATTGTTTAAATATATCTTTATGTTATTTGTCTGCTACCTGCTACAGTACTAATTTTTTTGATTCATATTATAATTTCTCCATTTCAAATTTTTTCCTTAGTATATGTCTTCCAGTTTCTAATAATCAATTCAAAATGTTTTAATAAATAACTTTTTGTTTGCTTTTTAAGAGTAAATATCCTGGAAGAAAATTTTCTTCAAGCATATCCTGCCAGAAATGAAATCTGTGAAGACGACTTATTGTGCTTACTTATTAGCTGTAATGATGTATTCTTTTTAGCTAAACACATATGCAAAGTCTTAATCTTATACTGTTTAATTTGTGTATCTTCAGTGATTATCAAATGTATTTTTTTGTAAATTGTAACTATTTCAAGTGAGATTAATCTGCTTTTTATTTAATTTTGTTTCCAGTCGGTCCCCAAATAAACCTAATATATTTATGTATAGTATGTGTTGGGTGATACAACACATATGTCCATATTGTATCTAAATATTTGGTCAGTATAACCATAGACAGTCAACAAATTTATTATAACTCAAATTCCTTTTTATGCTCACTTTTGATTAGCCATGAAATACCAAACCAAAACCAAATCTGCTGCCGTCAAGTCCGTTGTGATGCATGGGACCCTGCAGGACAAGGTGGAACTGCCTCACAGGGTTCCCAAGGAGCACCTGGTAGATTTGAACTGCCAGGGTTTCGTTTAGCAGATGTAGCTCGTAACTACTATGTCACCAGGGCTCCAGACATCACATGCTGAGAGATAATATGTTGCTAACGTTATGAGATCATTCCAGTCATATAACAATAGTCACGTAACAGTCACTACTTTTAAAACTGAAAATAATGTAAGTGCTACGCACACTTTATTTTATTTAATTCATTTCCTATCAGTTTAATTCACTACAAACATACCATTCACCTGTTGTAATCGAATCAATTCTGATTAACAACAACCGGATGGAAAAATATAAAACTGTCCCAAGGCTGTAATCTCGGAGAAGGCTGACTGCCGTATCTTTCTTCCATGGAGCAGGCTCATGGGTTCCAACCTGAGACCTTTCAGTTAGCAACCGCTTGCTTAAATCCTCATGTATTTTGTTCATCAATTTTTCTGTTGAGAATACGTCTCCAGATTACACAGATTATTTATAAACAGGAGAGTGCATCCATTGGTATGCTTTCTTATTGTTGTTGTTAGATCAGGATTTGCTAGTAGAATCATTCATGGTGTCTGCTGCCCAGAAAACTAACAAAGTGAATTTCTTGTATCTGTCTCACAATAGTTTAGAACACAGAAGTCAGAAAGTAGAAGTACATGATTTATTTATTTTTGAATTTCATATGCTTCCTCTGCATAAATTTTGATTTCCTGAATGCATGTGTCACACTGTCTTTATTGCGTACTGCTGGACCACTTTATACTATGTTTTATGTACCTTTGATTAAAATTATGAACTATTCTATCAGTTATATCATTTTAGTATTTTAATTTGTATGTATTCAATGAAAAGAAATACAACAGCCTTTGTGTATCTCATTCTTTCTCTTGCCCTTTTTTCTTTATTCTATTTCTTTTTGTATTTTGGCCTTTAAAATAGACAAATAAAAAACAGAATAATGGAAAGTCACCCTTCATTATCCATTAGAATTTGAGTCTAAACTCTTTGCCACAGAGTCAGTCTGACTCATGGTGACCTAAGACCATCATAAATACGTAACTAGTAACAATTGTAAAGAAATGTACTGTCAACACAGCAGAGTAGGAATGTGCACAAGTATCTCAAAGCAAGTCTTTAAAAAAATAAAAAAAAGAACAGGAACTGTCCCAACTAAGCTTGTCAAAATTCAAGTAACGTTGGCAGGTTCACCGCAACCGCACACACACTACATAAATTTCCTCAAGAATAAATAGGACAACACAGAGTGACCATATATTGGATGCACTTTATGGTTCTATACATCTATAGGATATCATCCTGCTGACCTCTGGCTGGAGGAAGGAGAGTGGGTGGAGGGGAGCGGAAAGGAGGCTGCTGGGAGGATGAGACATGTGTGGAGCAGAGAGGAATAGTGTGCTGCAAAAAAAGCGTTTGACAAAATCCAGCACCGTTTCATGAAAAAAACCAACATCCTTTTGATGATAGAAACAACATCCTTTCATGACAAAAACACTAAGTAAACCAGAAATGGAAGGAAAATTCCTCAGAATGATAAAAAAAAAGTCTTTTATGTAAACAAACAACACAGTTAACAGCATAGTCAATGGTAAAAGACCAAAAGCGTTCTTTTTATTTTTATTTTTATTTTTTTATTAAGGGATATTAAATATAAACTACTTTATATAATTCACAAATAAATAACTATTATCTTTTTAATGGGATAGTGAAAAAAGAATGCGTTTCTCAGACCAGGTGATTACACTAAAGAATACACAACAAAATAACAATAATAATTCAGTATAAATTACAATGAAGTCATAAGAAAAGTAAAAGGAAACATTCCAAATATACACATTCTAGTAAAAACCAATTATGAGACTTAGAACATCTTATCAGAAAGAAGTGAGGGTCCAAGATTACTCCCAGTCGGTTGGTTTACCCTCCTGATGTTCACATTCCTTTGTAGTTTCCCACTCACATCATATAAGTTCTTTTCTGCAATCATTAGAGTACAGTAGAAGTGATGGTATGCCACTGGTGAAGAAAATGAGACACAGGGTGCTTGCATGATTTGCTGAAGGTAATGCTATTTAGAAAGTGGTAGATTTGAGGAGTCATCTACCTCCAGAAACTGTGCCTTACTCTAAACTAATGTGCTATCTATATTGCCTATCTGAGTCAACTTCAAGACCACATGATTAATGCTTTCTACTATGCTGAGCATTACTATTGTGTACAATGCCTGGCGTAATCAAAAGTCTGACTTCAATAATTTGTTTAATTGTAACATAACGTCACAGTCACTGGAAGCCTTTTACTTTGGTTATTAAATTCATAAATAGGTTAAATTTTACTACTCAAAAATCTGTGAATCATTAGAAAAAATGGAGTCTAGAAATAAATTCACTAATTTTTATTATTGGCTCCTTTAAATATGGTCCACTGGCTAAAATTTGTTAGATGAGTTTTGATGGCACTTGAGGACACAGTTATGAGACTCACTGCTAACATGATTGCATTTGTGAACAATCCTGAGTGAGTATAAGAAAGCAAAATTCTAAAAGATTGGTACTACTCAGAAAAAACTTTATATAGTTTGTCATTAGGCTTGTAATCATGTCAACCATCTTAACTGGGCTTCAAGTTTGCCTTGGTACAGTAATGGCTATATTAGAGATGGTGCTTCAGTCCGCTATAACAGTACAGACAAAATTATTAACTGGAAAATGTCAGCAACAAAAATGTTGGTATAGAACACTGAGGGAAGTGGAATGTAAAAATCATTTTCAGGAAATGGAAGTTGTAATACTAACATGGAAGTAGAGTGTTAATCTTCAGAAAATAATTTACATATAACTCTGATAATATTTGTAAGTTGCTGAAGTATTTAAAATTTGCAGCAAGTCAGTTTTCTGAAAAATATGAACCTAATTCTACATGTAGTGCTATCACAGAATAAGTGAATGGAAATAGCGTGACTTGATGGTTTCGGTTTATGTGAATGTATGCATTAAAGTCAAATATTCATACAGAGTTAATACCAACCTAAATCTGGCTTACAGCAAAAACATAGTCTTTGGCCCAAAGGTCACGTAATAAATTAAAGTTGAAATTAGTCCAGTAGGGTCCCATAATCTTGCTCAGCATGAAGTTTTAATAATGTGACTTAGACTGACCTTGTTTCACTGTTGCTTAAAGATACTTAATATTCTTCTTTTGTATTATCACTTTCTCTGAAACATATACTTTTTTCCCTCTAAAACAATATTTCAGTTCCAGCTGTACTTTATTCAGCTGGCCATCTGTTGAACATTTGGATTCAGCTGTAAATGCTGGCATATCTATTCTACAGGGACATTTTGCCAAATGATCATTCTTTCTCTATATAGTCATATGTGGGTACTTTAGCTTTTAAAAGAGCAAATTCCCTACATTCAAAAAGTGATGCCTTCTGTAAACAACTTGTGACAATAAAATTTATTAAAGCTTTCGGTGCAATGAAGTACGTGTTGAAACAAATGGCACCAAACACGTTGTTTTCCATCTATTCTAACTTTAAGCAGAGCTACAACGTTGAGAAAACACCATTAGCACAATTCCCCAAAATATCAGTTTATCTGCAAAACCGCTGGTTTTGGTGAGTCGTTTTCATGGATAACGTGTTTATCTTCACGTTCTGGCAGCGTGAGACATTTACACAAGTGTTTGAATATATTTTAGTGGAGATTGAAAAATATATACTGTTGTTAGTATTTTAAAAAAAATATCTACAGGGTATGAATATTTGACTACCAGCAAATACTTTTAAAAGACAATGATGGAATTTATTTTCATTTATTTAGAAAAAAACATTGGTGTTTTGCTTACTGTTAAATACCTATTCGTTAACTCGATTCTGACTCATCATGATTCCACGTGGGAAAGTGAACTGTGCTCTAGAGGGTTTCAGTTGACAGATTTTTTTTTTTTTTTTTAAATAAGTAGATCGCCAAGTCTTTCCTTGGAAGCGTATTTGTGTAGATTCCAACCTCCAAATTCCTGGTTAGTGTACAAAGGCATACTTCTGCAGAAGTGAAAGTTATATATATGTAAACTCACTGCTTTCCAGTCGGGACTAACTGGACAATCACGTGACCCTAGAGGTCACAGTAGAACTGCCTCATAGAGTTTCCAAAGAGGGCCGGGTGGATTTGGACTGCTGATCTTTTGGTCAGCAGATGTAGCACTTAACCCACTATGTATATGTAGATACCAGTTATTTGCTTAGCAGCAAAAAAAAAAAAAAAACCACTGAATCCTTTTAAATATTGAATAGTTTTAAAATGTCTTCTATATAAAATGTTTTTGGATAATACTATGCAAGAAATAAGAATAGTCATATAGATATGCAAAATTCATTATTTTAATGGGTTGAATTATCATGGAATAGTTATTTTAAATTTTTTGAGTGAACTCTGTTAGATGCCATTAACAGACAAGTCTTCCTAGAGTCTCACCTTTTAGGCAACTATATCCACCTCCTTCAGGGGTTATTAATGACTCTTGACACACAGAGAAAAGATATCTGCCATGGCAGAGACAGGGACATTATGAAAAAGTGAACAAGGAGACTGACAGAAGAAATGAACAAATCACAGTGCTCTTGGCATAGAGTGTGTTATGTCCCCCTAAAACTGTGTGCGTCAATTTGGCTGGGCCATGAGTCCAAGTGTTGTGTGATTTTCCTACATGCTGCAAATCTTGCCTCTATGAAGCTAATAAGAGAGGATGAGAAATGGTTGTGTTAGTGAGACTGAGGTTTAACTCCACCTGCGAGACTGGATTGTGTCTTGAGGTAATCTTTGAAATGAAAGTGAGAAACCAGAAAAGAGAGAGGGGAACCACTTACAACCACAGAAACAGTGCCTGGAGCAAAACATTTCCTTTAAACCTGAGATTTCTACTCTGAGAAGCTCCCAGACCTAGGGAAGACTAATGACAAGGACCTTCCTCCCCAGCAGAAAGACAAAGCATGCCCCTGGAGCTGTTGCCCTGCGTTTGAACTTTCGGACTACTTTTCTGTGGAGACATAAATTGCTATTTGTCAAAAGCCATCCACTTGTGGTATTTCTGTTAGAGCAGCACTAGATGACTAAGACAGCCACAGCTGTGTCTCTGGATGTGGTCAGGCATGTAACCTGGCATAAACACAAATGCACTGCTGTCGAGTCATGGACTCATAGTGACACAAGAGGTCAGAGTAGAACTGCCCCATAGAGTTTCCAAGGAGCATCTGGAGTATTTGAACTGCCGATCTTTTGGTTAGCAGACATAACACTTAACCCACTAACCACCAGTAACCTGGTATGGACTTCTTATAATTATAAGGGGCAGTAAATTCTACTTCCTGAATAAAACAGCTTGAATTCATTTTCTTTCACTTATAGGACCAAGAATACCTTACTAACTCAAAAGTGGTACACTAACAAGTGCTGTTTTAAATGAGAGATTATAAATATTGTTGTCACTAACATGAGGGAACCATTAAATTATCATACTCTTTGCTAAGAGATTGATTTTTGTATTCAATATCGATGCAATTGGTTAAATCAGTACTCTTACATCTCTCACCTTAGACCCTGTATTTACCCAGTTGACAGCATAAAGACTTCTTGAAATAGGAAGAAAATAGTGGAGAGTTTCAGCAATCTTTCTATCTTCAGCACTTTCTCATGGGAAAGTCCAGGCTTAGGACCAGTTGCCCATTTAAAAGAAGACAGTACAGTGAAGAGACACCCTTCGTGATCAGGATCAGTGACCCAAACCCAGTGACGGTCCACGATCAAGAAGCTTACAGTTCATTGTTGGTTCTGCCCATGGCTACTGAGAGGAAAGATAAATGAAACACATATTTGGGAGTAACACTGAGGTTCTGAGGGAGTCAGACATATAGGAAAAATTATGAATTGGTATGTCAGCTTACTGTTTCTTGCCAGATATCCCTACTCAACAAAAGCAGTATTTCCCTCAATTGTAAATTTCCTTTTATAGGACAAAATCCCTTTTATATAGACAAAATCAAACACCTTGAGGGATCAAATTGCTGGACTGAGGGCTAAGGGGACTGTGGTCTCCAGGAGTATGTAGCTCAATTGACATAGCATAGTGTATAAAGAAAATATTTTATTTTCTACTTTGGTAAGTAGTATCTAAGGTCTTGAAAGACTGTTGTGGGGTTGTGCACCAATGTCATAAAACAGTATGTGTACTAACTGTTTAATGAGAAGCTAATTCAATGAGAAGCTACTTTGTGGTGTAAACCTTCATCTAAACAAGCAGTTCATTATACAATTTAAAACATAAATAAATGAATAAAGATACAAAAAATAAAGATGAAGTCCTAGACTAAGGAAAATTAGTTCTGCTCACTACACTAGCTCGACAGCACTTGGCTGGCACTACACCAGATTATAGATTTCTGTTGTCATGACAAGCAAGTGATGCAGTGTGTGAAGCTGGGAGCTGAAAGATGGGCAAAGAGACAGAACGGCATTGATAATTTTCAACTTCGAAAATATTTAAGATATTTCTGAGATCTGTTATTACCAAAGTAGTTATTTATAAAGCAAATCAAACTGAGGTCTATTTGTATTTAATGGAAAATTATGTAAGAAAAAGCTCTAGACTAACTAACTTACCAAAACTGGACCACTAAATAAGTGATTTAATACCTCATAACCACTAAGAGAGCAATCCTTCTGCACTGACTTCATACAGATGGGCAAGAAGAACGGTGGACATGGAAGATCTGCCTATTGTTCAGGAATTAGAAACAATACATACCTTGATGAAAGAAGTCATTTGTTTACCAGAAAGGTTAATTCCATTTCATTACTTACTGTTTCATAGAACATAGTGCATTCTTTTAACATTGCACATACTTTCTGTTGTTGTTCATCTGAACTTCTCCAAATGTAAATTTTCGTTTTGGCTATACACTGAGACTGATGAGGTTCTAAAAATTTCTCATCAAACCACAGTATTTACCTTTATCTTGACAAATCCCAACTGAATCTGCTCAAAAGGAATGCTTGGCTCCAATCAGACTCTTTGAGCTTCCAGCTAAATAGAGTAAGTGGATAAAGGTTTGGAATATTTATTTAAGAGTGGAAATAATGGGCTTAAGATATAGATTTGGATATATCTGTTTTTTATTCTTATTCATCTCCTAGGCATGCTGTTGCTTTTCTGGGGTGCTGTTGAGTCCATAACTTGTATTGACTACATACAGCAGAATGAAACACTGTCTGGTCTTGTGCCGTATCCACAATCATTGCTACTGTTGCAGCCCCTGTGACAGTTCATCTCATTTAAAGTCTTGTTTGTTGGTCCTAGGTATGTTAGCATATCTAAAACCAAGCCCATTGCTGTCAAGTACATTCTCATTGATTAGCGACCATATAGGATGGGTGGAACTGCTCCATGGGATTTCTAAGCAGTGCTAGTGGATTCAAACTGCCTACCTTTCGATTAGCCACTAAGCTATTAAACACTATGCCACAAGGGCTCTGTGTTAGCACAGTGTCTTGTAATAAAGAAAGAAGGAAGGAAGGAAGGAAACGAAAGAAAGGTAGAAAAGGAAGAAAAATAATAATTTTATAAATTGTTTTAAGGCTTAAAGTTTTGATTTATTATTTTTAAGTAATTAAGTAATGATGCTGATACCTATACACTGAAATTTTATTAATCATTCTTCTGAACTCTTTGGAAATACTCATTTAGTGATATGAAACAGTTACACATCACTGACAGAGTCTTCATTGCTGAATGGACAGCTTTCATTTTTTGTGTGACATGATTTTCTAAATGTGTCCAACTGTGTCTATAATACATTCGCTAAATGTTGTCTGCTAAACCTAACTACACTCAGGAATTGCTTTTGCTACAATGGTAACCTGCTAACTGCTAATGGAAAGGCTGGTAAAAGTCTATCTGAAAGCATGTCAAAAGAAAGGCCTACCAATCTATTTTTGAAAAATCAATCATTAATTATCCTCTGGAGCACAGTTCCACTCTGACCCACATGGGGTCACTATGAATCAGAACTAGTCAGCAACCAGATAGTTACTAGGTATTACTGGTTTTATTATATCCTAGAAAATGTGAACACAGGTAAGAGCTTAAAAAACCAGTTCCTAGCGTTTTTTTGTTGCACTAGGAAGTATTATTGTGATGTTCATAGAGAAACACTGACTTTAAAGCCAATTTTTATCTATTTTAGAGGCCCAAGGGACTGTTTTACGATCAAGGTGTTTATATAAAATTGTGTGGAATAGATTGTGTTATGATAAGAATATGTTTCTTAGTGTTAATATTGTATTGGTCATATATGGATATTAAGGAATAATTTTTCAGTTTCCTAGGCAGGACTGCCAAAAAAATGAAACAGCTCTGTTACGGAAGAAGTAAAACCACAGTTCTCCTTGGAATCAAAGGTAATGGTACAGAATCTTACATGCTTTGGAAATGTCAGGAGGGATCAGTCCCTGGAGAAGGACATAATGCGTGGTAGAGAGGAGGGTCAGCTGAAAAGGGGAAGACCCTCAAAGAGACGGATTGACCCAGTGGCTGCAGCAATAGGCTTAAGCATAAAACAATTGTGGACATGGCACAGGACAAGTCGGTGTTTCGTTCTGTTGTATATACGGTCACAGTGAGTCGGAATCAAAATGATGACAACAACAAACAGGACTAATCCACTAAAAATGATTTTATTATGGCATCATTAATATTGATAATTAATGCTTTACTATGGCATAACCAAAACCAAACCAAACACACTGCCGTTAAGTCAAGTCCTACTCACAGTGACCCTAAAAGTCAGAGTAGAACTGCCTCATAGAATTTCCAAGAAGCTCCCAGAGGATTTGAACTGCTGAACTTTTGGTTAGCAGACGTAGCACTTAACCCACTACACCACCAGGGCTTCCTTATTATGCATAATTAATGTTAATTCTGAATGAATAACACTTCAAAAATATTTTTATGTTTCCCCTGGGACAAAAGCTGTGTAACTCTTGTAAGTGGTATCTATTGTTCTTTAGGAATTCAGTAAAATTAAATAATTGTAGTAAATAGACATTAAGGGTGCTTCACTTTAAAACCATCATTTAAAACCATAAAGTGCCCACACAATGCTAGCAAAATAACTGAAGAAGAGGCATTCTATTAAGAAACCTTTTTAGATAATAACTGTCCTACTCCATACAAACCTCCCCCCCCCTCAAAATTTGCAGCTGTATACGCATCCTCATCAGAAAAGGTTAAATGGGGAGCCAGACTTGAACCTTTGCCTTGTTTTAACAGTCTGTCCCCACTTCGCAGGCAGTTAAGAAGGCTAAATTGGAAGCCTGGAATTTCACTCCATAGAGCATTCAGGAGAAATCCTGATGCTGTAATGGTTAAGAGCTACAGTTTTTAACCAAAAGGTTGCAGTTTGAATCTACCACGGGCTCCTTGAAGGTTTTATGGGGCAGTGTGACTCTTGTCATATAGGGTCACTGTGAGTCAGAATTAACTACATGACAGCTGGTTCTGTTTTGTCTGGTTTTTTGAGCATTAAAAGGAGCACTGACGAAACAGTGCTTAAAAGCTGTCACTACTAACCGAAACGTTGGTGGTCTGAATCTACCAGCTGCTCTCCTAAACCCTTACAGGCAGTTCTACTTTGTACTGCAGGGTTGCTACTAGTCAGAGTTGACTAGATGGCAATGGATTGTAAGAAGCTGGACTCTCACCCTACTCATCAACAATGATGTAACTGACAGTTTGAATCTGTTTTCTGCCCTGGAATGCAACCATGACAGTTAAATTGATCCCCCGCCTCACATCACATCCAGGTTCTGGGTGAGGTCTTGATAAGGCATCTGTGTAAATAATCCTAGGGTGTCTTGCTGCTTCTCTGCTCAAGGTCCCATCTTCAACTCTCCCCAGCCCCCAATTCAGACATTGGCGATAAGCTACAAAGCTGTCTTTAGCTTTGTATTCACACCCCCCCAAGTGCATTATCAGAACCTTGAGAAATGTTGCGGGTACCCTGGATACTGAGACAGAGAGAATGCATTTCTCCAATATTCTTCGCTTTAGGAAATGTAATGTAGAATTTGATCAGTGTTTATCTACTCAATTTACTTTAGTCGTAAACACTATAATTGAAAACCAATTCCACTGTCATTCAATTGATTCAGACTCATAATGACAGTGCAGGAATGACGAGAACTGACCCCACAGAGCTTCCAAGGAGTGTCGGGTGGATTTGAACTGTTGAACATTTCATTAGCTTCCATAGTACTTAATCAATGCACCACCAGGGTTTCCCAGCTCTGCAGGTGTTCAAATTATACTTTATATGTGGGTTATGCTTGGCAAACACACATTTGAATGGGTTTAAGAGAATAGTTACAGAATAAAACATCTTCTACTTTTATGTTCTTCATTTTTCTTTCCTATTTCCTTCTGTGATTTAGCATGTATTCCTACATATTATATGTTGAGGATGAAGAAAAAATTTTGGAGGGGATAAAGAGTGTTTTAATAGCAAATGAAATAAATGATAATTGTGTATTTGCAACTAAAATGTTATGCCTTAAATATCAGCCTCAATGGGAACCATTTAATAATTGCCCAAGTTAGTCTTTTATCATGAACAATAAATGAAATAAATAATTCTTAGTGCTCATGTATTTTACCTCTAACACAAAAATTACCTGACTGTATGCTGTCTTGTGGGCACTCAAATTACTCAAAACTTTGTGCTTTGTATATTTGGGGGCTATATCAATATCTGGAAATCCTGGTGGCATAGTGGTTAAATTTTACAGCCGCTAACCAGAAGGTAGGCTGTTCAAATCTACCAGATATTCCTTGGAAAAGTCTGTGAAACAGTGCTACTCTGTCTATAAGGTTACTATGAATCAGAATTGACTCAGCAATAGTGGGTGTTGGCTTATGTCAATAATTGTATAGACAAGTGAGAGTGTGTGTGCGTATGTTTTTATAACTAATAAATGCGAAGACAATTCTGCTAGTTCTAATTCTTGCAAAATCAGTAAATAAATACTAGTAAGATCCTCATATATACCTTAAAATATTTTTTTATATTTTAAATAAGTTTTTTTTCCTAAATATGTTTTCACAAAGATTTTTAAGTGACAATTTCAGTTCCTCAGATTAGATTTGTACACATTGTGACAACTTTCCTAAATAACATTACCTATTTCTTATCATGAAAAGTTGTCAGAATACAGCAAAGAAAATCAAACAGTAGCTCAGACGACTTATTAGACTTTTCTGGGACATGGAAATGCTAAAGAAATCAGATATGCCAGAGGGACACATCACACTCTTAAATAAGTTCTATTTCAGGAAGGCATCCTATATGGCACTTTCCTACTAATTTCTCACAAAACCCTAACATTTCCTCATACTCTCAGACAAGACACATTAATGCAGGATTTTAGTTAGTTGTCTAAACCTCAGCAATTCTATTTTATAGGATACTAGAGGCCATTCATTAGCATACTGTGAAGTATGCCATAAATAATTTAAACTATAGTTGTCAAAAAAAATGAAAAAAAAGTCCATTAATGCCCCACTTTCCCTAATTTTTTATTATGTAGATATTTGCTTGCTTACTAATCTACAAAATCCGGTAAATCACAGTCACTGCCATTTTAGTGAGCTAAACTACATCTTTCCAACTTGACAGATTATATTGAAAGAACACCATCAAGAATCATAGACTGTCATTTAGAATTTGTTTAAAAAGTACACATAAATACTTTAGGAAATGAAAGTTCAAAAAAATTCAGGAAGCACTGAGAAAAGAAAATCAAACAGAATATTAAAATGGATTTTTTTAAATCTTCCAGGCAGTTCTAGAACAACAAAATCAGGACAAGATGAGGGAAAGAGCCCCTCAAACTGACTCAAAATATACTAGAAAAAATAAAAAAGAAAGAGAAGCTCTTATCTAAATGTACGTTTTAGATGATATTTTAAGGCACTTCATCCAAATTTCTAATCAGTTAAACCAACCAAGTGCTGTCGAGTCAGATCCATTAAGGAAGGAACAAAACTTCACCAAACCAAGCCAAAAGCTACAGGATTGTAATAAGGGAATCCATGATCATATCATAACAATTATAATACCATCACATTAAAAGAGGGATACACTACAATAGTTACAGTTGTTTTTGATGCAGTGAAAGTTTTTGACTTATAAAATAGTTAAACTTGATTTCAATAATTATATGTTAAGGGGTATTAGGTTGTAGCCATAGAACAGATTAACAATATATCATTTGAAATTAAAAATCACAATGCAGAAGTCTCAACAAATATAAAATCAAAACTCAAAGAAGAATGTCCCCTAACAGATTAATAAGAACAACAGAGAAATCATCAACATGAAAATAAACATATTACAATGACACCACTAAACATATACCTGTCAATAATCACACTGAATGCAAATGGACTGAACACTCCAATAAAGAGACAGCGAGTGATATCTTGGATTGAAAGACATGACCCATTTACACATTGCTTACAAGAAATACATCTTAGCCTTAAAGATAAGAACGGGTTGAGAATTAAAGGTTGGAATGATATGTATCAAGCTAATAATACAAGAAAAAGAGCAGGTGTGGCAATATTAATCTCAGATAAAATAGATTTTAATGTAAAATCCACTGTTGTGGACAAGGATGGTCACTATTTATTGCTGAAAGGTTCAATACTCAAGCAAGTCTTCACAATATTAAATATTTACACACCCAATACCAAATCACCTAAATATATTGAACAAATACTGACAACATTTGAAAAATGAGATTGATCATTCCACAATAATAGTTGGGGACTTTAACACTCCCCTTTCACTTAAGGATAGATCATCCAGAAAAGAGTTCAGTAAAGATACAGAAGATCTTATTGCAACAATCAACCAACTTGACCTTATCAACATATACTGATCTTTTCATCCATCAACAGATAAATACACCTTCTTCTCTAAAGCACATGGAACATTCTCTAGAATAGACCATATGTTAGGTCATAAAACAATTTTCCATAAAATCCAAACCACTGATTTATTGCAAAGTACCTCATCAGACCACAGAGCTATAAAAGTTGAAATCAATAATAGAAAATTCATAGGTAAAAATTCAAACTTGTGGAAACTGACAACACTTTACTCATAAAGCCTTGGGTTGTGAAAGAAATTACAGACACATTAAAGAAATTTATGAATTCAAATGAGAATGAAAACACATCCTACCAGAATTTATGAGATACAGCAATAGCAGTGCTCAGAGGTCAGTTTCTCTATAAATGCACACTTCCAGAAAGAAAGAGCACAAATTAAAGAATTAACCTCACAACTTGAACAAGTAGAAAGAGAGCAACAGAGAAATCCCTCAGGCACCAGAAGAAAACAGATAATAAAGATTAGAGCAGAATTAGAGAATAGAAGAACAATTGAAATTAACAAAACCACAATCTGGTTCTTTGATAAGATCAACAAAATTAAACTTACAAAAGAAAAACAACAGAAGATACAAACAACCCAATTAAGAAATGAGTTAGGAGATGTTACAACAGACCCAACTGAAATAAAATATATCATAACAGAACATTATGAAAAGCTATACTCTGACAGGTTTGAAAACCTGGGGGAAATGGACAAATTTCTAGATTCACATGACTCACCAAGACTATCACAAGGAGAAATAGATCAACTTAATAAATCTATCACAAAGGAAGAGATTGAGGAAGTCATCAAAAATCTACCAACCAAAAAAGTTCTGGCCCAGACGGCTTCACGGGAGAATTCTACCAAACTTTTAGAGAAGAATTAACTCCAGTACCAATGAGGCTATTTCACACCATTGAAAGAGATGAAATACTTCCAAATTCATTCTATGAAGTCAGCATAACCCTGATACCAAAACCAGGGAAAGAAAAAAGAAAATTACAGACCAATATCACTCATGAATCTAGATGCAAAAATCTTCAACAAAGTTCTAGCCAATAGAATTCAACAGCTTATAAAAAAAATAATTCATCATGATCAAGTTGGTTTCATTCCAGAGATGCAAAGCTGGTTCAACATCAGAAAAACAATTAATGTAATCAACCATATTAATAACACAAAAGATAAAAATCACTTGATTTTGTCAATTGATACAGGAAAGGCATTTGACAGAGTTCAATATTCATTAATGCTTAAAACTCTCAGAAAAATAAGAATAAATGGGGTCATTCCTCAATATAATCAGTAGCATCTATGCAAAGCCAACTGCTTTCATCATCCTGAACGGTGAAAGACTGAAAGAATTCCCTTTGAGAACAGAAACTAGACAAGGATGCCTGCTCTCACCACTTTTATTCAACACCGTGCTAGAAGTTCTAGCCAGAGCAATTAGACAACTCAAAGAAATAAAGGGCATCCATACTGGCAACGAAGAAGTAAAGATTTTACTCTTTGCAGATGATATGATTGTTTATACAGAGAATCCAAAGAAATTCATGAGTAAACTATTAGGGCTAATAGAATAATTCAGCAAAGTATCGGGATACGAGATAAACATAACTAAATAAATATGATTCCTTTATACCAACAGTGAAATTATTAAAGAAGATATCGCCAAATCAATTCCATTTACTATAGCCCCCAAGAAGATAAAATACCTAGGAATAAATCTAACTAAAGAAATAAGAGATCTTTACAGAGAAAACTACAAGATCTTGCTACAAGAAACCAGGAGAGACTTACATAAGTGTAATAAGGCTGGAAGATTTGAACTGCTGATATTTTTTGGTTAAACTCTTAATCACTGTACAGGTAGGATACCTGCTTCAAGTGGCAGACCACAGGTGAGGTCTGGACTTCATTTTTACTTTTGCAATTTGCTCAGTGTGTTGACCTTGAATTATTTCTTTTCACCTGTCCTTTAAAGAAAAGCTATTTCTTATTTTTTACTTCTTGACATGATCTTGTATCACATGAGACTCCTTGATGTTAAATTTAAGCTGGGCAGCCATTTGAGGCTCAATCTCACTGCTTTCAGTCAATTTGAATCTTATCAGTAAAGCATTTACTGACTTTTTGTTTAAAGATCCTGTGCTATGGAATTTCTTCCTGAAAGCAGTAAATGAGAAATTTTCATGAGAGCCTGGGGCAAGAACTCTATGCTTGAAGACATTTTAGGCTGTTATAAGCTTTGTGAAAGATATTGTAACCTCATGAATAAGACATTGTTTGGACTGCACAACTCTGTGTGAATTTAACATTGCTACTCAGGATTGGAATAGTGCACTTCTTTTTTAAAATTTATACCGATTTGTAAGGTAGAATTTTCAGCTTACAATCCTTCACTGAGACCTAGAAGTTATTCAAACCCTTACCAAAGACAAATACACATAATCCCACTTGGATTACAAGACACATTTTTTTGGTAAATAAATATAATGCAGTAGGCATAATATATAATAAGTATACTAAATATGTACATTATTAAATATGTTCATTTTAGCTGTTAAATCATTGTACTGAGGGAGAAAGTATGGGAAAAAGTTATGTAAATTATCCAACGCATTGATAATATAAAAGTTGAACTCAAATCTTCTAAGCAGATAACTAGATAGCTAACTAACATTTTGGGCCCCTAAATTTTTTCAAATGGTATGCAATCCAAAGTTTGTTTCTTTATTTCACAGCTAGTACAAAAACATAATTCAGAATTTTAAAAAAATAATAATTTTGTGATTATGTCTTAGAATCAATATTACAACTGAATTTGTGACCTGAAATCCAAACTTTTCTGTATTTTGAAACAAGATCTAAAATTGCTGAAGTCATTTTTGCAGGATGTATTATATATCTACATGTGAAGCCATGTTTTCTTTTTTAAACTTGATTTCCTTTGAATCATCCTTAGAAAACAAAATCAAGAATCTATCAATTTTACAAGTATTAGTAGAAATCATGAATATTAATTTGGAAAAATAATATGGGCTTTGAGAATAAATGCTATATTTAATTTTCTAGTCAAGTATAATATAGATGAGTTTAACAAAATTCAACAACATCTGTATCTTCCCTTCCATTTAGTGGCTCAATGTTGTGAAATCAAATTATCAGACTCGACTCGACATAACTAGTTTTTAGCTTTTCCATCTTAACCTTTCCTAGGGAATTTTTTAAAAGAGTAGCAATTACTTAAAATTTTCAGTGATTTACTAGCGTATTGACTTTAAATAGTGAACTCTAGTGGCATAGTGTTATGCCTGATGAGCAAAGAGTTGCCACATGCCACTTGCCATGTGCCACGTGCTCTTCAAGAACTCCATGGGGCAGTTAGTTGTACTCTGTTCTATAGGATAGCTATGAGTTGGAACAACTCAGTGGCAGTAGATTTGGTTTTGGCCTTGTGGCTTTAAATTAACCAAAACAGAAACAAAAGCCTCAATACTGAAACCTAAGTAATCTAACCCAGCAAAACTTTGTACCCTCCACCCCCAAGTGGCACAGGTGCTCAAGGATTCAACTAGCAGTTGAAAGGCTGACAATTTCAACACACTCCGAGGTGCCTCTAAAAACAGGCCTGGCAATCTGCTTCCAAAAGGTCACAAGCCTGAAAACTCCATGAAGCAGTTCTACCGTGTACTCATGTGGTTGACTTGAGTGAAAATAGAATGCATGGCAACTAACTACGAGCACAACAGCACAGATTCGTCTTGGACACATTTCTCTCCGGCTCAGATGACATTATATTACACATACCTATATTAAAATAAATAAATAAATAATGTTAATTTTTTAACTTTTTTTTTTTAAACATGAGACAGCTATGTTCCCACATACGTCTACAAGTGTGTCATACTATGGGGGCTTCCATGTTGCTGTGGTGCTGGAAGCTATGCCACTGGAATTCAGATCCTGGCAGAGTCACCCATGGTGGACAGGTTTCAGATGATCTTCTAGACAAAGACAGGTTAAGAAGGACCTACAGTCTATTTCTGAAAAAGAATTATCCAGTGGACATTTTCTGATATAGTGCTGGAAGACCAGAGCCCCAGAGGGCGTTCAAAATGCCACTGGAGAATACTCCCTCCACAAAGTAGAGTTGATTTTAATCATGTGGACAGGGTTAAGCTTCTGGGATCTTCATTTACTGAGGTGGCATGACTCGAAATGAGAAGAAATAGCTGCAAACCCATTAATAATCAGAATGTGGAACATACAAAGTATGGATATGGGAAAATTGGAAACCACTGAAAATGAGTTGGAATGCATCAACATCAGGATGCTAGGTATTAGTGACTGTTGTATTACCCATTTTTAACTGGACAATCATATGCTGGGAGTCATGGCATGAATTGTGTCCCCTAAAAAATGTGTGTATCTGTTTGTATGTGCCTTGATTCCAGACATTGTGTGTGAAGCCAAGTGCCGTCGAGTTGGATCCGACTCATGGCGATCCTAGAGGCCAGGGTAGAACTGACCACCAGAGTACTCAAGGAGTGCCTGGTGGATTTGAACTGTCAACCTTGTTGTGTGGTTGTCCCCTATTGTGTGATTGTGACTCTTCTATATGTTGCAAGCACTAATCTTTACCTGTGGTTAATGGGGCAAAATCAGATTATACAAAAGAGGAATAGTGTAGGCCCATAGCATCCCTGATCCAGTGTAAAAGGAGTTTGTTTCTCTTGGAGTTTGGTCTGTACCACCTTTTATCTAACAAGACATAAAAAAGAAAGGAAAGTAAGCAGAACTTTGTGGACGTTAAACTACCAAAAAAGCAGCTCTAGAAGCTGAATACCTTCATTGCATCTGAGGTTGCTACACTGAGATGCTCCCAGATCAAGAAAAGATTGAAGACCAGGACCTTTATTCAGAGCCCAGATGGAGAGAACCTACTCCTGAAGATGGTGTCCTAAATTTGGAATTGACGCCTATTAAACTGTGAAAGAATACACTTCTCTTTCTTAAGGCTATCCACTTGGGGTATTTTTGTTTTAGGAGCCCTGGATGACCAAGACATCAGGTGACCTAGTCATCTAGTGTTACTGTAACAGAAATATCACAAGTGGATTACTTTAACAAAGAGAAATTTATTTTCTCATGAAAAAGGAAGTTAAAAGTCCAAAGTCAGAACATCAGCTCCAGGGCAAATCTTTCTCCATTGGTTCTGGAGGAAGGTCCTTGTTGTCAGTCTTCCCATGGAAAAGAAGCTTCTAAGGTGCAGAGACCCTGAGTTCAAAGACTGTGTTCTGCCCCTGACACTGCTTCTTTCTTGATGGCATGAGGTCCCCAACATTCTACTTTCTTCTCTTGCCTTTATATCCCAAGAGATTTTCTCAAGGCACAATATAATCTTACAGATCGAATCTTACCTCACTAACACAACCACTTGGCCATTCTCCTTCCTTAACATCATGCAAGCAGATTTACAACATACAGAAACATTACACAATACCAGGAACCACTGCCTAACCAAATTACTATACATATTTTTGGGAGAACACAATTCAATCCATGACACTGGGAATGACAACTTGAAAAGGAATGGTGTTGCATTCATCTCCAAAAAAGAATATTTCAAGATCTGTCCTAAAGTACAACACTGTCAGTGATTGTATAATACCCATATGCCTACAAAGAAGACCAGTTACTATGACTATTATTTATATTTACACACCAACCACTATGGCTGAAGAAGAAGAAGATATTTACCAACTTCTGCAGTCTGAAATTGAGGGATCATGCAGCTGGGATCCACTAATATTGGTGATGGTAGTGCAGATGTTGGAGACAAAGATGAAGGATTCATAGCTAAAAATATTGTCAGGTTGATAGAAATGATGGTGGAGACTGCATGACAGAGTCTTGTAAGACCAAAGATGTCTTCATTGCAAATGCCTTTTTTCACCAGCATAATTGGTGATTGTAAACTTAGACCTCACTACATGGAATACAGAGGAATCAAACTGACTACATCTTTGGAAAGAGATGATGGAAAAGCACAGCATCATCAGTGAGAATAAAGCCAGGACATGACTGTGGGACAGACCATAAATTGCTCATATGCAAATTCAAGATGAACCTGAAAAAAATTAACAAGTCCATCAGAGCCAAAGGAAAACCTTGAGTATATACCACCTGAGGTCAGAGACCAGCTCAAGAACAGATTTGATGCACCAAACACTAACGGCTAGAGTTAAACTGAGTTGTGGGATGACATCAAGGACATCATACATGAATAAAACAAGATGTCATTGAAAAGATGAGAAAGGAAAAAAAAAGACCAAACTGAATGCACTTGTTATTGAATATCAAGTATCTATATAAAGCATAAGGAATAAATGATAAAGTAAAAGAATTGAAGATTTCAAAGGACGGCTCAAGAAGACAAAGTACTATAATACCATAGAAAAAGTGTTGGAGATAGAAAACTGGAAGAGACAGAATATGTTTGGCATTTCTCAAGCTGAAAGAACTTGAGAAAAAATATCAAGTCTCTAGTCACAGTTCGTCACGTGTCAGTCTTTTTGCTGTTTTATAGGAACTTGCATGGTGGTATTTCAATTGCACTTTCATGCATGTGAAAGTTGGACAATGAATAAGAAAGACAGAAAAACTGACACTTTTGGATTGTGTGTTGGAGAAGAATATAAAATATACCATTGATTGCCATAAGAATAAACAGATCTGTTAGAAGAAGTAAAATCAGAGGGCTCCTTAGAAGCAATAATGGCAAGACTACATCTTACAGACTTCAGACATGTTGTCAGGAGAGTTCAATCCCCGGAGAAGGACATCATACTTGGTAATCTAGAGCATCAGAGAAAAAGAGGAAGACACTCAGCAAGATGGACTGACATCGTACATACAACAATGGGCTCAAGAATACCCATGATTTTGGCATAGGGCAGTAGCCAGCAGTTTTGTGCTGTTATGCATTAGGTTGCTATGAGTCAGAACCAACTCAAAAGCACCTAACAACAACAGTAACAACAGTGAAAGTTTCCATAGAGAAAATATTAAATGATGCAGGAAGCATCAAGAGAAGTTGGAAGGAATATGCAGAGTTATTACAGCAAGAAGAATTGGTTGACATTCTACCATTTCAGAAGGTAGCACACTGTCAGTAACTAGTGGTAAGGAAGGAAAAAGTACAAGCCAAATGGCAAAACACGACGCTCCAGGAATGGATGGAATACCAATTGAAATATTTCAAGAGGTGGGTGCAGGGCTGTAAATATTCACTGTCTGTGATAAGAAGTTTGGAAGCTACCTGGCCAACCAACTGGAAGAGATCCATATTTATGCCTATTCCCCAAAAGAGTAACCCGCATGAACGCAGAAGTATTAGAACAATATCATTAATATCACAAACAGGGAGAATTTTACTGACGATCAGCCAAAAGTGCTTGTGTCAGTACATTCATAGGGAACTGCCAGAAATTTAGGCCAGATTCAGAAGAGCAGCGGAACCAGAAATATCATTATGGATGTCAGATGAATCTTGAGTAAAAGCCAAAAATATCAGAAAGCTGTTTACCTGTATTTTACTATGTAAATGAATTTGACTGTATGAATCACATCAAAAAATGGTAACATTGTGGATAATGGGAATTTCAGAAGATTTAATTTTGCTCTTGAAGTATTTGTACACAGATCAAGAGGCAGTTGTTTGGACAGAACAAGGGGATACTGCATGGTTTAACGTAAGGAAAGTTATGTGTCAGGGTTGTATTTTTTCACCATACTTATTCGATTTGTATGATGAGCAGATAACAAGAAAGAGTATACCATATGAAGAAGGATAGGGAATCAGAATTGGAGGAAGACTCATTAACAACCCATTTTATGCAGATTACACCATCTTGCTTGCTAAAAGCAAAGCGATCTTGAGGCACTTACTGATAAAGATTGAAGACTACAGCTTTTAGTATGGATTATATTTCAACACAAAAGATAACAGAATTCTTCACAAATGGGCCAACAAGCAACATCATCACAAACAGAGAAAAGATTGAGGTTGTCAAAAATTTCATTTTCATTGGATCCACCGTCAACATCCACGGTAAAAGCAGGCAGGAAATTTAAAATAAATAAATAAATAAAATAAACACTGCTTTGGTAAATCTGCTGCAAAAGCTGTCTTTAAGGTGTTGAAAATCAAAGCTATCATTTTGAAGACTAAGGTGTCTCTGACTGAAGCCTTTTTCATTTGCTTCATATGCATGTGAAAGCTGGACAATGAATAAGGGGGACAGAAGAACCGAGACCTTCAAAATGTGTTGTCGGTGAAGAGTATTAACTATATCATCGATGAACAATCAAATCTGTCTTGGAAGAAGTACCACCACTACGCTTCTTAGAAGCAAAGACAGCTATATTACATGTCACACACTTTGGACACACTGGATCGCACCCTGTAGAAGGACATCATGCATTGCAAAGTAGAGGGTCAATGAAAAAAGAAGACCTCCCTGAGACGGGTTGACACACTGATTGCAGTAACGGGCTAAAGCATGATAAAAACTGAGCAGGGCACAGGACAGGGCAGTGGTTCATTCTGTGCCTCATAGAGTTGGTATGAATCCAAACTGACTCATTGGCCCCTAGCAACAACATCTTAATATTATCAATTTTGCAAAACACCAAATTCTATAAATGAACATTAAATAGCTTATCTTCCACTTGTATGCTAAAGTTTATTTGACTTAAATAGAACCAATAAATGAGGTAATTGATGAATATACAGCATTTTTAAACCACTATTTCCTTTCTATGTCAAATGATTTTAAACTGCCTTGGAATTTAAATATTATCCTCGCTCAACTAAACCTGTAAAGCAATAGCAAACAACATCTTGAATGATTATAATTATTAAAAATGTGCTTTTAAAATAAGGTTTTATTATTAAACCTCCAACTCTAGACCCAATAGAAAACAGGAAAATGATCTCTGTGAACTCATGTAGAATTAAAAAATACAGAAAGAAGGTGTTGTATAAAGTGTGGGCATTTTCTTCTAACATGGCCTAGGTCTAAATTTGGAAAATAATAAGGAGTCTAAAAGAAAGGAAGAAAATAAGAGAAAGAGAGAGAGAGAAATCTTTTAATGTGGCTTCAAAATACTATATTTTATTTAGAGATGATTTGTCTGTATATTTCTACAGTAAGATTTCTGTTTCAACCCTTAAAATGTCTCAGGCTCCCTAGTACATGACATCTATATGTTAAGCTTGAGACTTGTACTTATCAGTCTGAACTATCTTCTTCAGCTCTACTGCAGATGAATCCTCTTACCACCATGCAACACTACCACCCTTTTCTACTCATAAAATACCTTTGATCAAGTGTCAGAGCAGTTAGTTCCCTAAAATACCAATTCTGGTTATCAACTTTATAATGGCAGAAAAAAAAAAGCCTCAAAATGTTTTAATAAAGTCTGTACTAAAAATTTGTAAATGGAAATGCTTGATTTTCTTGCTAAATATCTCTATAGACATTTCATTAATGAATGATGTACAGTCAGTCTTAAATATTTCTTTTCAAAAGTCTTCTTTATATCTATACATTTTAGCCTGAAGTTTTCTTCACAAAATATTTGGATGAACATTAAAGGACATGAAATGTCAATTTAACATGAAGAATCTCAAGGAGGCCGACATACATGGAAGAAAATTCAAACTCAGTGAAAGGAAAAAAAATGGTGATACTAGCTTCACCTGAAACTTGGAAATGATTTGGAAGGTACTAGACTGTTTGTGATGGTAGACAATGGGACATTCTAAAACGATACACACAACAGTAGGTAGTGAAATATTTTGCAGCAGGGCAATCAAATATTAATGTATAATGAATTTATTATGCATATATAGATTTGTGTGAAGAAATTTGAATTCATAACATTACACAAAAGAAGTTTTCAAGGACATGCCCCAATAATAACAAAACACATGGTCAACATTGTACTGAATATATAACCATAACTGTACTACAGGCAGCATATAATTTTATTATGATAAATTATATAATAAATAGTACTGACAAATAGTTGGTCATGTAAATTTATATGGGAATGTACATTTTCACTCAGTCATATTAAATAAAAAAAATTTAAAAATCTATACTATCAAAGATCTATATAATAAAGAAATAAATACATTACATTATTTTAAAAATATATAAACATATGAACTGTTATGAATGTACTTATGTACCTAACAGTTGTTTCCTTGTTCTCCACACATGAACATGCGTGTTTATTATGAAAGAAAAATAAAATAGCTGTTACCTAAAATGAAATGTTGATCACATGAAATGGCTGCTTTAAAATAATGATGACATAAGTAATAGAAAATCTAGCCTAGACACAGAAAATTAAATATTACAAACATCTATAACAAAACCAAACTAGCTGTTGTGAAGTCAGTTTCAACTTTGGATGATCTCATGTGTGTCAAGATAGCACTCCGTAGAGTTTCATACTTCAGAAAGGAGATTGCCTGTCCTGTCTTTCAATGCACTTCTTGGTGAACTTGAACTGTCAACATTTTGGTGAGCTGTCAAGCATTTAACCATTTGTGCACCTTATATAATAAAAGACTCAGTATTAGCATATATATCAAGGCATTATTCTGCTAGTATATATTATACCTTGTATATTTATTCTTCTACCAGAAATATACTCAGAAGAAAATATACTATGTAAGTCATTGCATCTATAATTCCATAGTAGTTCAAAAATATTTATTAACCATTATAATCAGAAGCCCTATGGTGAATTAGTCCTAGGAAATAATAAAGTACATATAATTCAGTCTTATTTTATACTGAGAAATTGGTCTAACTTATTCATATGGAAAACATGCAGATTTTATTGTTTGTTCATTTATTTTGTCACTCCTAATTATGTCTATAGTGGTAGGAAGGGGATCTGAGTTTCTGTCTTCAAGAAGCCTAATTTTTAGAGGGAGATTAAAACAGTGAAATTTTAAATACACTTAACACAATTTCATGTTTTAAAAGATGCTAGAAAAATAATAAATCAATGTGATGAAATAAAAAGTGACTTGCATAAGTGAGGTAGTTTGAGAAAATGATATTAGATAGTGTTGTCATGAATGACTCCTTTGGTAATTTGTTAAGATGCAAATATTTGTCTTAATTTTATAATTAGAAAAATAATAGATCATCGAGACAGGAGGACAAGGAAAGGTTGCTCTGGCAGAGTTTTTCAACAGACTAATAAATAATTCATAATTATTAAGAGAATGCAGCACCCAGAGTAATAAGCACAGCTAAATAAATAAAACCAGATCAACAAAATTTTCCTTAAAAAATATTTTACAGTTATTAGATCAGAGTAACTTGTAGATGCCACATGTCATTGTTTTACTATGGCATATTATTCCATAATACAGTTTGAAATGAGACTATAAACTGACTGGAAAGTAATGTTTTCCCTGATTTAACAGCAAATTTAAAATTCCTACCCAAAGAGTGTCTGATCTGACCGATATCTGGAGGCAGATATGCTGAGTGGACCAAGGCAGACCTTTTCTTTAGCCTTAAATCTGTGTACCACTTTTATCAGTGATTGTCATGAGGCTTTAGAGGGTATATTTATCATGTTTTCAAATAAAATATCACTACAGAAAACAGACACTATTACGAACATTTTAACTGAAGAAATATAAAAATTAGTTAAAATAAAATGGAAATAAGCAAAAATAGTTTAAAGAGTTGTAAAATAGATCCAGAAATTTTACAGTTAACAACAAATACTTCACTTGAAAATATCCTATGTGGTATATGTGTAGTTTGTTAACCCATACGCCAGCTAGCTTTTGTGCAATATTGTCAGCTTAGTTACTAATAAGACAAATAAATATAGTGAGTATGCACTGTTAAAAATTATTGCTTTATAAAATTCTTGAACTGTGAGTGGTTAAAAATAACTACATTAAACTATACGTAACTGTATATATGTAAGTACATAGCTATATATAAGTATACATAACTATATGTAACAAAGAAATAGATATCTAGTTTGTTTTTTTCTAGCTTAATGTTCACATATTAACCCAAAGCCAGTGCCATCGAGTCAGGTCCAACTCATGGCAACCCTAGAGGCCAGAGTAGAACTACCCCATAGAGTATCCAGCATACATAGACATGTAGAGTTCAAAAGGGATAATTTTCATCACACTGAATGTCCTCCCCCCTACCAATGTCTCAGGGGTCCTGGTTCTTCTAACTTTGTGCTCTATTTTCATGAAGACACAATTCAGTGCCATCAGTCAATCCAACTGGATGAGGAAATAGAGAATGTTTGCATCTAGTTAACTTGTGCAAATGGATGTGATTTCCAGTACATTTCCTTTAACAGAACTCAATAACCTAGTCACTATATTATAATCTCATGTAGTTTCACTGAATATCTACTCTAGCCCCCCTTTTTTTTTGCATTTATTTTCTATTTAACATTACTGAGTGAAAATATACATTCCCGTTTAAATTTACATACCCACCTATATGCAGCTTCCACTGCTCTCCCTGTCCGGTGAGTGCACACTATTCCTCTCTGCTCCATACCTGTCTCATCCTCCCAACAGCCTCCTTTCCCCTCCTCTCCGTCCACTCCCCTTCCTCCAGCCAGAGGTCAGCAAGATGATATCCTATAGATGTATAGAACCATAAAGTGCATCCAATATGGTCACTCTGCATTGCCAAGTCCAATCCATTCCTGTCCGAAGAGTGGACCTTTGTTAT
Source organism: Heterohyrax brucei (assembly GCA_028571685.1). Lineage (NCBI taxonomy): Eukaryota > Metazoa > Chordata > Mammalia > Hyracoidea > Procaviidae > Heterohyrax > Heterohyrax brucei. The sequence goes on along the minus strand of CM053159.1, from coordinate 51,578,646 downwards.
AATTTATAGGTAAGGGTAGCATCAGGGCCGGGGGCCATGCTCTCAGGGGAACCCCGAAACCGCTGGACCATCAACTGAGGTCTTTTAGTGGAGATCTCAGGATGCACCCCTTTTTATTCTTGTGTTGCCAGTGAGACTCCTCTCTGTGAGCTCCATCGTGGCTATCGCTGGTGGTGGCCAGGCACCATCTGGATCTTCCGGTCCCAAGGCAATGTAGACACCCACTCTTGTGGGTCTCTCTGTCTTCGACTCTAGCCCTTTTAATTACACAGAAGAGCTTTCCTCACAGAAGCATAATTACTAGGAATTTTATTGAATATCCTATTTGTTCTTCGGAATTTGAATACAATTGTTAGGGCTATTCAGCAGATTGCATATGGCTATTGCGGCTGGGTGTCTTCAGTACCAAAGTCAGCTGGGCAGTTGGTTGAGAAGGAATGATGAAGTGGTGGAAAAAAGGGACACATAAGAACCCACACTGATTTTTCACCAAGAAAGCCTCCAAATTTGAAAATGTCAGTGACTTGTCGGGATAGCTGGTATCCCGATGGTGCAGACCCAGAGTCAGAGAAGTTGGAAGTGTAAATTTAGAAAGATATGGAAGAATTATGAGCTCAGTTGGGGTCCTACATCATCGTCAACAACAACAAAAGCGCACAAATTAGCTGGATTTTTAAAGACGAATACAGTTTGCCAGGCAGGTAAATGAAGTAGCTGATCTCCAGATCTTTCAGACTTATCATTCTATGACTCTCCAGACGACACAGTCCTTTCTATTTAGTCTCTTGTTCAAGACATCTATAAATAAACATGTACAACATCAAGCCACAGCAACCTCCTCCCAAGACCAGTAACATAATGGTAAACATATCAAAACAGGAAAGGGTAAGTACAATAAACACTTTTATTTGGAAAGGAAAAGAAGCATCAAACTACATTCTCTGATCCAAATAAATTCTCAAATAAATGAAGGGTAGTTGTTGAGGAAGTTGGGGAAAGTTTCTTGAATCTTGTCTCTGAATCTCTTCTTTTTTTTCTGATTTACATGCATACAATCTACCCTCAGGTCCTTGATTTAATTGTACATTATTTTCAGTGGCACCACTGGATGCAGGTATTGAGGAGTATGCTGTCCTTGGAGACTGGTCATGTTTTATAGCCCCCTTGATGTTAAGGCTTATGGATATCAAGCTTTAATTAATTCTACAGCTTTGGAGCAGGCAGCCTGAATTTTGTTCCTTTCACAATATATTTCCTTAAAAAAAATTGTTGACTTCTAACATGCTTTTTTACAGTCAATTCTCTGCACCAGAAACACACATAAGTTATGTTAAAATCAAGTGTCATGCCTCTTACATTCTTGCTTTCCTTCTCTTTCATGGCACTGTCCTCAATTCCATGGCAGTTGCTGAAAGCCACCAGAAAGAGCTCTCTTCTTAATCTGAAGTTTGTCCCAGGTTACTTTACATTTTCTAAATAATGTCTCTTGTGAAGCATTTCATTTTTTTATCACTACTTTCTGACACTGTTGTTAATTCCTCTTTGGAAACTGGAATTAGAGTCCCCAAACTGGGAAAAAAAAAAATCTCTGCTCTATGCTTGAAAACAGAATATTCTTTCTTGAGCTAATTTACTGCAGTGACTTGCCTGAGTAGCCAGTAACAGCCCCAAACACTATCAGACTAACTCCTTCCCACCATTTGTCCTAGAACTATTGAATCAATAAATACATTATTTTTCTTGAATGTCAGCACAAAAGGCAGTTTTGCCATTTGCCAAGGAACTAGAGACATTCTCCAGCCTTCCATCCAGAGTGTGTTTTCCATTTCTCCTCAGGAGGCCATACCAGTAACACAGATTTGCCAAGGAACACATCAGTTTTAGAGTCAATTTCTGGGTTATTTAGGGTCAACATAGTTTTTGACAAAGAAATGTAAAAAAAAATCAGTAACTTAGCTCCTCAGTTGTCATATCTGACTCGCAATGTAGTACAGTGAAAGAATTGTCAGTGGATTTATTTAGGGACACAGTGATTAACTGCTTAGCGGTTAATCAAAAAGTTTGTCATTCAAAGCCACCTAGCAGATCCTCAGAGAAAGACCTCATGATCTGCTTTGTTAAAGGCTACAGTCTGGAAAATTCAGTGGGGCAGTTCTACTCTGCCACCTGGGATTATTGTGAGTTAGAATCAATGTTACTCCATGCAACAACCATTTTATCTAAGCATTAACTGAGTGATAAGTGCAACTATCTAACAAAAAGTATAAATGTTTATGTAGAATTCATGTTTACTGTTTGGTTCAAATTTCTTTGGTATCCATTTAATCACTTTGCATAACATTCAGTAAAATATGATAATATTATGTGATTTAAATTACTTTAAAATACCTTTAATCTTTAAAAATAACCTGTTCTTTAGAAGATAATTGCTTTTTTATCTCATAGGATATGCATAACAATTATGATTCACAAAGCCTTGAGAGTACATATTTAGTGATAACACCTTTAAAAACTACTGTTATTTTTAGATCTGATTATAATTAATTCATAAAAACACATTTAAAGTTAATATTCCCTGTTATATAAGGGATAATTAAACAAGGTAATAACACTTCTAAATAAACAACAAAAAGGCTATATTGGAGTATGCAAATTGAAATGTGAGAGATGTATAACATTTCAGTTTATTAAACTTCAGTTGAAAAGTAAACATATCTCTTTGTTACCTTTGAACTAGGATATAGTTTATACTTCTAAACAACACATTTAAACATCTTTAAATTTGTTATCTACTTAAACTGAAAGGAAAACAAATAGACAATGCACAAAATAGGAAATAAAGAGAAAAATAACATATTAGTTACAATGGCCATACTGAAGTACTGTTAGTTAATTAGTACCTTAGTATTCATTCAGTAAAATCAGTATAATACTTTACATATTAGTGACACTGTTGAAAAGGATCAAAGATGTAAATAAGGGGTACAGAAAGCAGTGAACCCAGGAAAACATGGCCAAGCTAGGTAAGAAATGATAGGATAGTGATACTTTGGGGGGGAAGGATCTAAGAGTTTTCAAAACATAAAAGTCTATAGTAAGGCAAATGCTTTAGATTGCTACTACTTCTTCATCCAAATACTCTCCATACTTGAATGTCATTTCCAATTTTATGCCTTGGCACCTATCTCACCCATCTCCTTGTTGCCTTCAAGTTGATTCCAACTCATAACAAACCTATAGTGACCCTGTACAGTAGAAGAGAACTACCCTAAAGAGTTTCCAAATAGCACCTGGTAGACTCAAACTTCAATTTTTGAGCTATCATCTGAACTCTTAACCACTATATAACCAGGTTTCCCACAGGCATAGAGATTAAGATTCACAACATATATTTTTGGGAGACATAATTCACTCCACATCAAGGTTTTTATTTTTCTTTATGCTTATGTCTTTCTGGTACCATAGCTAAAAGTGAAGTTAATAATAATTACACATATATGTAAATATGTATATATATCAGTATTACAAACATCTATCAAGAAGTAAAATTTGTCTTAAAAATATTTTGATCTACTAAATCTTCTTCTTGGCTTGGCTTTGGCTAACTCTTCTTTTTATTTCTCTGGTGGTCATGCACCTCTTATAATTTTGAGGCCAGTTTTATTCCCAGATCTCACTAAGGCATTATTCAGGTAACTAGGACAGAATTTTACTTTTAATTTGGATGTTGATTTATTAATGAATATAGTATTACGTGAAGATATACAGAAAATCTGCCTACAGCTCACATCGTTCTCAAAAGCACTTTTTTGATGCTAAAGTACTCATATTTTTTGTTCCTTAGCATTACACGTCCTCATTTACATGGAAATTGGTTTTACAAATTTAAAAATTCATCCCATAAATTAATTCATTTTCATATACTTAATAATTTATCCAATCATTTGCTGTATAATTAAAGTAAAATAGTATGCTTACAATATTAAAACAGACAACAGAAAATTCAAAACAATAAGGAAGAAAAAAGTAGTTTTGAGTAAGATGCTTTAGCTCATTTTGCTCATTTTGCAGTCACAAAGGCCAAACACAAAGAAGAAAAAGAAGTTGTCTTTTGTTTTATCCATGCTTCTGAAGTAGGAAAATTTCCCTTTTTTTCTCTGGTTTCTACTCATTTTTACTCAACTGAAAAGCATTTTTCTCTAAAACATAAGTCATGGATGTAGGAGTCCAAAGGTTTGGTAATCTGTTGACTGTAAAAGGTGATATGGAGAGGAGGGGAAAGGAGATCGTCGGGAGGCTGTGACATATATAGAGCAGAGAGGAATAGTGTGCTGTCACCAGGCAGGCAGAGTGGAAGCTGCATATAGGTGGGCATGCAAATTTATACGAGAATGTATATTCTCACTCAGTCATAATAACAAAAAAGTGATTAGAAATAAAAAATTCACAAATAATCATCCTGAGCCTAAAAAAAAAAAAAAAAGTATGGAATATATTAACGCAAAAACAAATTCATACTTTTAAAATACTATGAAATAAATAATTTGTCTTAGATTTCCTTGAGCATATTAAAATCTGTTTCTTCATTTAACTTTTATAATTTAACCCTTTAATTTGACATGAATATATAAACTCATAAAATTGTGATGTACACACTTGCAATCACAAGCACAGCACAGAACTACAGTTTTTCAGTTGTTTGAATGAAGAGTGAAACAGGTAGAGTAATAAAATATAAAGATAGAGCTCTGCATAGACTATGTAGATTGTCGAGGAAATTTAAGTAAAATGAAACATTGGCTCTTTTGCTAATAAAAAAAATTATATAAATTTCATTGATTGAATGAAAACCACTTTGTTTTCTCTGTCAAGTTATATTTTACTGTATAATTTTGAAGCTTTTTGAATGTGTTATTGTTGCCATAATAAACTATAACACATTTAGTGGCCTAAGGCAACAGAAATATATTTTCTCATGATTCTGTTAAGTCAGAAGTTTCACTGAAACATAGTGGTCTCTTTGATCCAAATGTGAAAGATCAAGATTGTGTCTGACCTGGTGATTTTGTGGGAGAATCTGTTTCCAAGCTCATTCATTTTTAACAGTATTCAGTCCTTTGAATTACAGTACCTCTATAATACATAGGATCAACTCGACAGCACTTGGCTATAATACCCCTGAGTATCTCTACTTCTTACTTGCTGATTGTTAGCTTGGAAATTTCCTACCATTCCCTAAGGCAACTTTCATTACTCATCATTTTGCCTCTTACATCTTCAAACCAACAACAATGAATTTGAGTCCTTCTGAAGCCTTGAGTGTCTACAACTTTGCTTGTACTTCCAGATGGAGAAATTTTCCGTTAAGGGCCCACATAATTAAATTGAATCCACCTGGTATTCATACTGTAATATTCATAACATCTGCAAAAGTCCATTTTGTCTGTAATATGCATATCCAAAAATATGTAAAGCAAAATCTGTTGCAAGTGGGAGAAAAACTAAAGTCACAAGTGTAGGTGGAGATTTCAAGACACCTTTATGAAACTGATAAAACAAGTGTATCGACCTCAGAGAGACTATAGAAGATGACAGAAAAACTATCAATCCATTTATCAAAATCTCTAACTAAAACATTATTTCAAGACACCCAGAATGATTTCAGAATATAGAAAAGTTTGACCAAAACGTAGTGGTCTCTCTGATTCAAACATGAAAGATCAAGATTGTGTCTGACCTAGGATGGTCACTATTTATTGCTGAAAGTTTCAATACTCAATCAGGACTTACCAATACCAAATATTTATGCACCCAATACCAGAGCATCTAAATAAATTGAACAAATACTGACAACACTCAAAAATGAGACAGATCATTCCACAGTAATAGGCAGAGACTTCAACACTCCCTTTCAGTTATGGATAGATCATCAAAAAAAAAAAAAAAAAAACTCAGCAAAGATACAGAAGATCTTACTGCAACAATCAACCAGCTTGACTTTATCAACATATACAGAACTTTTCATTCATCAACGGATTCTCCAATGCACATGGAACATTCTCCAGAACAGACCATGTGTTAGGTCATAAAGCAACTCTCAATAAAATCCAAACCATTGATTTACTGTAAAGTATCTTCTCGGACCCTAGAGCTATAAAAGTTGAAACCAATAGGAGAAAAATCATAGGTAGAAATTCAGACTTATGGCAACTGAACAACACTGTGCTCAAAAAGCCTTTGGTTATAGAAGAAATCAAGGACAAAATAAAGAAATTTATGGAATCAAATGAGAATGAAAACACATTCTACCAGAATCTATGGAATGCAGCAAAAGGGGTACTCAGTTTGTCGCTATAATTGCATACATCCAGAAAGAAGAAAGGGAAAAATTAAAAAATTAACCTTACAGCTTGAACAAGTAGAAAGAGAGCAACATATGAACCCCTCAGGCACCAGGAGAAAGCAGATTATAAGGATTAGAGCAGAACAAATGAATTAGATAATAGAAAAACAATTGAAAAAAATTAACAAAACCAAAAGCCGATTCTTTGAAAAAATCAACAAAATTGATAAACCATTGGCTAAACTTACAAAAGAAAAACAGCAGAAGATACAAATAACCCAATTAAGGAATGAGATGGGAGATGTTACAACAGATCCAGCTGAAATAAAAAATATTGTAACAGAACACTATGAAAGGCTGTACTCTAACAGGCTTGAGAACCTAGAGGAAATGGACAGATTTCTAGATTCATATCACCTGCCAAGATTATCACAGGGAGAAGTAGATCAATTTAATAAATCTATCACAAAGGAAGAGATTGAAAAAGTCATCAAAAACCTACCAACCAAAAAAAGTCTTGGCCCAGATGGCTTCACCAGAGAGTTCTACCAAACTTCTAGAGAAATGTTAATTCTGATACTACTAAGGTTATTTCACACCATAGAAAGGGATGGAATACTCCCAAATTCATTCTATTAAGCCAGCATAATCCTGATAGCAAGGCCAGGGAAAAATCCCACAAAAAAATAAAATTACAGCCCAATATCACTCATGAGCCTAGATACTAAAATCTTCAACAAAATTCTAGCCAATAGAATTCCACAGCATACAAAATAATAATAATAATAATAATATGATCAAGTTGGTTTCATTCCAAGGATGCAAGGCTGGTCCAAAATCAGAAAACCAATTAATGTAACCAACCACATTAATAACACAAAAGATAAGAATCACCTGATTTTGTCAATTGATGCAGAAAAGGCATTTGACAAAGTTTAATACCCATTTACACTAAAAACTCTCTGAAATATAGGAATAGAGGGAAAATTCCTCAACACAATCAGTAGCATCTACGCAAAGCCAACTGCCTTCATTGTGCTGAATGGTGAAAGACTGAAAGAATTCCTTTTGAGAACGGGAAGTACACGAGGATGCCCACTCTCACCACTTCTACTGAACATTGTGCTAGAATTTCTAGCCAGAGCAATTAGACAAGACAAAGAAATAAAGGGTATCCGTATCAACAATGAAGAAGTAAAAATCACCCTATTTTCAGGTGATCTGATTGTATACACAGAGAAAATCCAAAGGAATCCATAGTAAACTATTGGAACTAACAGAGGAGTTTAGCAAAGTATTGGGCTACCAGACAAACATAAGTAAATCAGTAGGATTCCTTTATATCAACAATGAGATTATTAAGGAAGAAATCACCAAATCAATTCCATTTACTCTAGCCCCCAAGAAGATGAAATATCTAGGAATAAATTTAACTAGAAAAATAAGAGATCTTTCCAAACAAAACTACAAGACCCTACTACAAGAAACTAAGAGAGGCTTACATAAATGGAGTAATCTACCCTGCTCAAGGATAGAAAGACTCAACACTGTGAACATGTCTATTTTATCCAAAGCAATCTACATATATAATGCAATCTCAATACAAATTCCAGGGAGATTTTTCAATGAGATGGAGAAACAAATCACTAACTTTGTCTGGAAAGGGAAGAAACCTCGAATAAGTAAAGCACTACTGAAGAAGAACAACACACTGGGAGGCCTCTCACTACCCAACTTTAGAATCATTTACACTGCCACAGTTGTCATAACAGCCTAGTACTGGTAAAAAAAAAAAAAAAAAAAAGAGACATATAGACCAATGGAACAGAGTTGAGATCCCAGAGATGCCACCATCCTCCTATAAACGGTTGATATTAGACAAAGGCCCTAAGATTTTAAACTGGGGTAAAAGCATTCTCTTTAACAAATGGTGCTGACAAAATTGGATATCCATCTGCAATAAATTGAAACAAGACCCATATCTCATGCTTCATACAAAAAACAACTCAAATTGGATAAAAGGCCTAAATATAACATCTAAAATGATAAAGCTCATCCAAGAAAAAATAGGATCAATAATGGAAGTTTTAATACACAATGCAAACAGACTTCAAAATCTGTCAAACAAACCAAGAACAACAGAAGAGAAAATAGACAAATGGGAACTACTAAGAATCAAACACTTTTGTTCATCTAAAGACTTCATCAAAAGAATTAAAAGACCACCTACAGAACGGGAAAAAAAAAATATTTGGCAACTATACGTCAAATCCATGTCTGATATCCATAATCTACAAGGTATTACAAAACATAAACAAGAAAAGGATAAATAATCCACTTAAGCAATGGATAAAGAAGATAGACTTTCTCTAAAGAGATTATTCAGGCAGCCAAAAGACACATGCAGAATTACTCACGATCATTAGCTATTAAAGAAATTCAAATCAAACCTACAATGAGATACCATTTCACTCCAAGATTGGCCATGGTCTAAAAACACAACACAACAAATGCTGGAGAGGCTATAGAGAAACTGGAACTCTCCTAACACTGCTGGTGGGATTGCAAAATGGTACAATCTCTTTTGTAAACAATCTAGTGCTTCCATAAAAAGCTGGAAATAGATATACCATTTGATCTTGTAATTCCAGTGCTTGGAATTTATCCTTCAGAAACAAAGGTTGTCCCACAAACAGACACATGTATGCAACTGTTTGTTGCAGCACTGTCCACAATAGCAAAAAGACGGAATCAAACCTGAAGCCAATGGACAGATGAATGGAAAAACATACTGTGGTATGTATAGTCAATGGAACACCATGCTATGATTAAAAATAAATAAATAAATAATTATGATTTTAGAAAACATCTCATAACATAGTTTCATTTGGAAGACATCATGCTTAGTGAAATTAATCAGTGTCAAAAGCGCAAATTTTGTATAAGACACCTGTTAAAAGAACTTAACAAGAGAATTATCCACAGAACAAAATGATCATGTTGGCTACATGAGTGTGGGGTGGTTGAGGGTTTATCATAGATGAAATAATTGACAGATGTTAGAAATTTTATTTTTACTGTAATTAATAGAAAATAAAACAAAAAAATAAAAAATAATGTAACATGACGAAGTATGATTCAGATAAGGAATTCAAAATTGGTTCAACATAAAAAAAAGAATCAACCAACATAATAAAACACATAAATAAAAGAATCACATGATCATCTCAGTGCAGAAATGGCATTCAAAAATATCTATCACCAGTTGCTGATGGAAATTCTCAATAAATTATATACAGAAGGGAAATTTTGCCCCACAGTAAAGAGCATCTATGCAAAACCAAGAAGCAACCCTATTCTTAACACAGAGGCTGAAAACTTCCAGGTGAGAACAGGAACAAGACAAGGATGGCCTTTATCACCACTCCTATTTAACATTATACTGAAAGTCTTGGCTACAACCATAAGGGAACAAAAAGGGGGGGGTGCGGAAAAAAGCATTGCAAATTGGTAAAGAAGTTAAAATGCCCCTAATTTCAGATGATGTGATACACAGAGAAAATCCAAAAGACTCCATGAGAAAACCACTAGAATGAACAGAAGGATTCTACAGAGCTGCAGGATATGAGGTTAAACAAACAAAAATCAGTTGGATTCCTATATAGCAATAAAGAGAACATTAAAAAGGAAATGAGGAAAACAATTCCATTTACAATAGCTCCTTAAAACGTATAATACTCAGGAATAAATCCAACCAGGAGTGTAAAAGACCTATACAAAGAAAACTATAAAATGCTACTGCAATAAACCAAAACAAATCTACATAAATGGAAAAACATACCATACTCATGGAGAGGCAGACTCAACATTGTGAAAATGGCAGTTTTACTCAAAGTGATTTATAAATGCAATGTAATCCCAATCCAAATACTAACAGCATTCTTTAAAGAGATGGAAAATATTTATCACTTGGCTTAACTTCATACAGATAGGGAAGAAGCCCCAGATAAATGAAGCACTACTGAAGAAGAATAGAGTAGAACTCACGCTACCTGATCTCAGAATCTACCAAACAGCTATGGTATTCAAAACAGCCTAGTACTGCTACAGTGACAGTTATCAAGAACCTATGAGTAAATCCATCTACATCTGGTCACCTGATCTTTGACAAGACCCAAAGTCCATCAAATATGGACTGTTTACCTACTTTTAGTGTCCTAGTTTTGATTCATTTTTGTGATTTTTCTGTCTGTGCTGCTATCTTGTTGTGTCTTGCATTCTCATGTTGGGTTGTTATCTGATGTTATTGATTTTCTAATCAAAGAGCACTCTTTAGTATTTCTTGTAGTTTTTATTTGATTTTTTGCAAATCCTCTAAATTTCTGACTGTCTGAAAATGTCCTAATTTTGTGATGATATTTGAGACTTATGCTGAATATATATTTCTGCACTACTTTTTCTTCTTCTTCTTCTTCTTCAAGGCTTCGTATATGTTATCACATTGCCTTCTTGCCTGCATGGTTTCCACTGAGTAGTGCCAGATTAGTCGTACTGGCTTCTGTGGATCGTTTTTCATTTATCCCTAGGCATTTTAAAAATTCTCTCCTTATCTTCAATTTTTGGAAGTTTGATTATAATACATCTTGGTGTCTTTCTTTTGGCATCTGCTTTGTGTGAAGTTTAATGACTATCTTCAGTAGATACGATCTCATCTTTCATGGTATTGGAGATGTTTTCTGTCAACAAATCTTCAACAATTTTCCCTGTATTTTCAGTTACTTATCCCTGTTCTGGTACTCTAATCACTTAGAGATTATTCCACTTGATAGAGCCTCACCAATTCTTAGCGTTTCTTCATTTTTCAAAATTCCTATATGGATATTTCCCCCTTTCTTCTTATTGTGTTTTAGTGCTTTATTTACCTGCATCATTTTCTTGTGTTTCTTTAGCTTTCAAAACCGTGTTTTCTTGTTTTTAGATAATATGTTTGATAACATCAACATAATGTGTAAACCATGACTCGTGATCTCTTCCTTTTTAGTTTTAAATTTCCTTCATCTGTGTGTAATGCTAGAGTGATGAACAAAATTACTGCTCTTTTATTGAGAATTTGAGTTTTAAAATACCAGCTGCACAGGATTTTGCAAAGTATCTGAGAATACATTAGAGTTAATTTTACACTTTAAAATGTTTATTTGTGATACACAACAAGCAATAATCTAGGATATGAAGACCCATGAGAAGCTGATTTAAAGTTATGAATTCTAAAGGGAAGCTTTTTTCTCTCTCTCTCTCTAGTACAAAATTTGAGATAAGACAGTTTGCTTTTTGTCCTTTCAGTATGTTGAATGCATTCTGTTTTACCATTATACTAGCCATTATGTAGAGGTTTTCCATTACAATCTTTAAGCCAGACAGTTGCTAGGCTTCACTGAAAAGTCAAAGTTTGGGAGAAATATTCAGGGCAAAATACAAATTAGAAACTCAATTATCATGAAGGTTACTGTTGTCACTTTCCTTGCAACCTCTGAAAATATTTTCTCTTTTACATTTAGTACGATTTTTAAATTACCTATTTAATTGTTGCTTAATTAATCAGGAGAGCCAGTTATAGTATCAAGTCGGCCAGAAGCAGAATCAAATAAATTGTTTTTTATTTCCCCTTAGTTAACAAGAAATATTTTTCTGCTTTATAAGCTTATTTTTTTTAATTGAATTTAATGCATGAAAACTGATTTTCTTACAACTTTACAGGTCCTCATGGAATCCATTTACACTTTGTCTCTAAAAGAGATGGTTATTGAATACAAACTTCCATGACATCATATTTTACTAGTGTCCACAGAATTTTATTTAAATGAATTAAATGTTCTACCTGCAATGTAAAGAATAGCAATTTAAAATGTGTAATCACTGTGTCGTTGAAGAATGAAAACTAAAGTAAGAATTATATATTAACAGTTTTAACAAAAGGTCCTGTTGAAAACGTATGCGTTCTATCTATGAGACATTTATAGTCAAATTTTAGGTAGAAAACCAATTTGTAATGACAGGCTTCTTTACCACTACTACAGATGTGTTAGGTTCATAAATAGTTTTCCATAAAACTTATAAATATTATAAAAATAAACACTTCACTGAATTTTACCACAAAACCTTGCTTTTTTCCATTTTCTAATTTTATTTCTCAGTTCCATCTCATATTTCTTTGTACATTAGAGCTATGTTTAAAAGTCAGATCTCTGAAAGAAATATGTACTTCTATACATGTGTATGCTGTTTATCATAAATTTTATGTAGAGGATATATGACGTGCAATTTACAAATAACAATAAAATACACAGTTGTGTTTTCTGTAAATTCCTTATGAACCAATCAATTTTAACAAAAACCTTTCAATGTATTTTCCTCAACTCTTGTATCCACGGCTTCAGTTTATAGACAACTGTATTCCCAACATGATTTTGATTGGTATTGTTGCTTAAATTAATGATTAAGAGAAAGTAATAAAAACTTCTGATGGAAACTCACTAGTTTACCAAAGATTTAAGCAACTTCTGCGATGAAACAGATTTGACTATTCTACAGTGCTAGATGAATGCTACCTTTTTTTTTTGGTCCTAATCATAATGTAAGAGCTACAGACATGACACATTATCAACATTTTTCTATCACCTGCTTCAGCTAGATAATCAACAAAACAATAAATCAAGTTCTGATTTGTAACAGGAGCCTATTTCAAGCTATCAATGTAATGTCATTGAAAGTAAAGCTGAGAAGAGACGTGCAGGATCATATAATTAAATAGTATTTTCACCATACAGACATAAATAACCTCAAGGTTAGTGATAGTAGTAAAATAATTAACAAAGTTCAGGATTTTAAGTACTTATTGGTTTGTTGGTAACATAATTTGAGCAATATAAGTGAGTGTGTTTACAAATTGTCACTAGCCAGCTTGTATGAGCTGGCTTCTCAGCACTGTTTCAAATCTAATACCTTTGGCTTGGCTGGCAATATTACTACCAAATTTTATTAACACAATAAGCACTTGTATAACCTAAATTTGAAGATCCGTCTTATCTTGCAAGTCTTGCTTTTGTTGTTGTGAGCTTGCTTGTTTGTTTATCTTTTGAATACCAGAATTCTGCAAGATATTATAAACAAATAAGGTCTTTTTCATTTTACTGTGTCCCTGGTCAGAGAAGAAGTACAACGGAAACACAATATTGTTTCTAGAACCATTTATTTTGAGAAAAAATATTGACTTATTTAATGTGCTGTTAGAGATTTTGTGTAAGTTAGATATCCACATATTAATAAAACATGTTCTCTCGAGGAAACAAGCAAACAAAAAAATGTGAACAATATCAGTACCCAGCATAAGAGTTGGATGTAATATTTCATAAATATTCTTGAAAGAATTGGTTACAATAGTTATCTCTGTATACTTATTCTGGATTTCCAATGAATTAAAAAAAAAAAACTAATGTAGATTGTCAGTAACACCCTTACATTTAAAAATAATGAGAACAAAACAAAACAAAAACATCAGGCATCTGGTAAGTTAAAGAAAAAAAAGTATATTATGCATGTCATTTTCAGTCACATTGCATTCTGTTTTACTTCTTTACACAGTTGAAAATTTTTCTTTAGAAGCTTTCACATCACCTTTGTGGTTATGTTGTTTTATTCCTGGGAGATTTGTGTATATAAAAAAACATAGATTTATTTTTGTCATAAGAATCACCATAATAGCAAAGATGGTACACTATATTTTATAATAATGTGTCATCTCAGTGCTGCAGGGAGTCCTTGAACACATGCTACCCATATGCCCAAGGAATTTACCCTGTACAAATTCCTCTAAATGACTAACTGACTAAATAAATTCTCTCGAGACTTATCCCATCATCATGCTGATCAGCTATGGTTCATTTATTGTTATATAATTAGAAAGGATGTTTATTCTTTTTTGCCCTTTTATGCCACACAAGCTGTTGTGATGTTCTGGATCACAGATAGGATGAAATTGTGACTAAGCTCTTTTGTGAGTTTAATTTCATACTCTACAGAAACAAAGGCAGATAAAACAATGTGCCTTCTAAGCAGTACATATTAATGTTGAAATATAAGTAGTATACAGTGTAATTTAAATCTGTAGAAGTGTCTTGTAAATCATACATGCCCATCTCCTCATCATGTAATTACACATACAATTCCAATGAATTAGAGAAATGAAAATACTTTAGTGATTTCCAATACATTGCCCTTGCTTAAAAACAAAACTGAGGATTACAGAATATGAGTAAATCATATAAGGATACACAGATTATCAGTGCATATTACAACTGAGTATCAAATCTTTAATTAAAAATCTGGAGATGATTCATTTGGAAAAAATAGCGTATTGTGTAAAATTTTGAGTGAAAAATGTATTTCTGCTATGTATAAAATTTTAGAGAATAAGACTTTATAAATCATGCTTGACAAATGTGGAATCAGTTGTTTCCCACACTTGCTGACACAACTGTACTTAATACTGAAGACAAATCAGTATTTACATGAGGAAATTGTGACCAATTATCTAGATATACTGAGCATATTGGAGGGAAGTTGACATCTGTCATTCCAACATACGTGTTCTCTCACGAGCAAAAAAAAAAAAGAGTTGCCAGCCTGATACTTTAGATTCCAGCATATTTGCTGGTTTGTGTTTAGCAGATAGAACTCAGCTACATAAGGTTTTCAATGATTTATTTTTCAAAATTTAGATTGCCAGGACTTTCTTCTGTGATGCCTTTAGGGGGACTTGAACTTCTAAACTTTTGGTGTACAGTTCAGCTCATTAAATATTTATATCACTCAGGGATTCCACTTTTAGCAGCAGACAATTTCAGTGCCTAAATACAGACTCAGCTTAAACCCAAACAAATGAAACCTGCTTTCAGCCAGTTGATTCCCACTCATAGTGACCCCACAGGGCAGAGTAGAATTGCTCCATAGGGTTTCTAAGGAGTTCATGGTAGATTCAAACTGCCAGCCTTGGGGTTAGCAGATGTAGCACTTAACCATTATACCACTAGGGTTCCAGACTCAGCTTAAATAAGTAAAATCAAGATGAGACCTTCCCCCCACCCCAAATTAGTGTTACTTTTGTGTTCCAAATATTTCCTTAGCTCCTTAAAAAAATGAGGCAAAGTTTATAATTTTGTTTGATTTATTTTACTTAAAGGCCATCTTTTAAACTTTATGTTTGCTTTATTTCTCTTCATTCCCAATGCAATAGAAAGGTATTATTTCTCAGAATTTGAAGTGAGGTGAGTGTATGGCTTCCATTTTTACTTCTACTCTTATTTATTCTAGAGTTACGGAGTGGAGACAAATTATATCTTTTAATTCAGAACTCACTCTTTTCTTCTTTTCAAGATCTTTGCAATTTGCTCTGGAGAAAGTTAAGAAGAAAAATGGGGCAACTTACTAAATTTCCCATGGTTCTAGACACTTATGGTTACTCCTGATTTTCTGGCTGACTTCTACTTGTCATTTGCTCACTCATTCTGGCTATCACAGGTCTACATTCCAACACTCTTGCAGGCTACATGTACTCTTTATGAATCAGTGAAGCTTTTAACTACACAATTTTGTTTAGATGGACTTCTATCACCCACTATAGCTCTTCCTCTACCTCGGTTTCTTTTACAAGAATTTTTTTCCAAGAGTCTCTTGTTGTTACTGCCCTCTCTCTCAGTGAGTCAGTCTCTTGAATTACCACAATGGCTCAAGATCAGAAAGCCATGGAAAGCCACATCTTTGCCATAACAACTGGTAAGAATGCAGGGTCCTACATTTCTAGGAAGCAACCCGTACTGCCGTCCTTCAATGTTACTCTCCCATTTTGATTTCTCTGCTCGTATAGAACAGGATCGTACCATGCAACTCAGTTAGTGTACTGCTAAACAAACAAAATATCTAGTAAGTGAATGAAAAGTAATTATCTTCTTTTCATATATTGCTAGTATTATCTTGAAGATCATTGTGTCATACGGTATTGACAGCAGGGAGCACAGGATTCTTTACCACAACACTTGGCTTCCCAAATATCCCAATGAATCTCTACTTTTTCTTTTATCCATTCTCTTGCATAATAAATACGATCAAGAACCCTTTATATATTGGTGCTTTGAAATTGTATATTTAAATTTTTTTGCCATTTAGGTAGCCAGTAAGTTTCAGTTTTCATGATATTAGACATCAAAAAGCAAAAACAACAACAACAAAACTAAGTGTGAATCATTCAAATTAGTAATGTTTTCTTTGGGTTTTTAATATAGATGTCAGTTTAAGAAACATTTATTGCGTTACATCTATAGACCACTTGGGGAGAGTATTAACACTTTCACTGTGCGAAGTCTTCTGATCCATGAAGATGAAATATTTTTCCACTTATGTAGGATACCTTCAGTGAAGATCAACCAGATAGCCACACCACACATGTCTTGCAATATGTTTCATAATTTTCATTCTGTAAGTCTTTTACAGCCACATTAAGATTTATTCCTAGATATTTTATACTTTGGGGTGGTATTGCAAATCCTGTTGTTTTCTTGATTTACTTTTCTGAGTTGTATTGTTTTAGTATAGAGGAACACAACTGATTTTCGTCCATCAGTCTTACACCCTGTCACTTTGCTGAACCCTTGTAATAGTTTCAATAACTTTCTTGTGAAATCTCTGGAATTTTCTATGCACAGGATCATGCCATCTGTCAATAGGGATAGGTCTACTTCCTTTCAAATTTGAATGACCTTTATTTTTTTCTCTTATCTCATTGCTATGGCCAGGTCTTCCACTATATTATTGAACAAGAGTGTTAATAAATGCCATCCTCGTTTCATTCACATTCTCAAGGGGAATGCTTTCAATCTCTCTTCATTGAGAATATTGTTGCCTTAATTATATCCTTAATTATTACACCCTTATTTATGTTGAAGGAGTTCCCTTTTATTTCTACTCTCCTGAGAGTTTTTATCAGGAAGGGGTATTGGATTTTATCAAAAACATTTCTTCATTGATTGAGATGATCACATGACTTTTCCTTTGTTTTATCTATGTGGTAACTTATGTTGACTGATTTTATTTTTTAATGTTGAACCATCTCACATTCCTAGTATGAATCTCATCTAATCATGATAGATTATTATTATTTTGATACGTGATTAAATTCTATTGTCTAGAATTTTGTTGCAAATATGCTAAAATGAGAGATAAAAAAATACAAAATAAACCAAAAAAAACTCAATCCTGACTCATAGTGATTCCATAGGACAGTATAAAAATGCTCCATAGGATTTCCAAGCTTCCTTGAAAACTCTTGGAAGGAGGAACTCCAGGAAACTTTCTGGAGGATTAGAATTGCTGACTTTTTGGTTACAGCTGTTGCAGTTCATCACCTACCCCACCAGGGCTTTCTGATGAGAGATACTGGTCTGCAGTTGTCTTTCTTAGTGATATCATTGTCTGATTTTTGTACCAGGGTTATGCTGGCTTCATAGAATAAACTAGGGAGCATTCTTTCGTGTTTCATATTCTGGAATAGTTGGAGTAAAATTAGTGTCAACTCTTCTCTGAAAGTATGATAGAATTCTCCAGTGAAGCTATCTGGGCCAGGGCTTTATTGCTGTTGGGAGTGTTTTCTAAAAACATCTTCACTTTTTCTTTTTGTTAAGGGTCCATACAAATTTTCTACTTTTATTTGTGTTTGTTTCGGTAAGCAGTATGTTTACAGAAATTTGTCCGCTTCTCCTACATTTCATATTTGTTGATGTACAATTCTTTCATAATATTTTGTCATGATTCTCTTCTTTAGTTCTGTTTTAATGACATTGATCTCATTCCTATTTTTGTTATTTGTATCTTCTTATTGTTTTTCCTTTATCAATTTGGCACTTGGCTTGGCTTGGCTTTATCAGTATGACCAGTGCTTTACCAAGTTTATTGGTCTTCTCAAAGAAAGTTTTAGTCTTGATTTATTTCTATTTTTTTCCATTTTTCATTTTATTTATATCTGCTTTGATCTTTATTATTTCCTTTCTGCTGGTACTTGTGGCCTTCTTTTGCTGTTCCTGTTGTGTTTACTCAAGTTGTCAATCTTTTATTCAATGTTTGCATTTATTGCTATGAATCTGCCTCTGAACACAGTTTTTGCTGCATCCAAAGATTTCAAGGTGCCATGTTTTCTTCTCATTTGATGGTAAGAATTTTATTTTACTAATTTTAAATTTCTTCAGTGACCTAATATCTCTTAAGTAATACTATTCAGTTTTTATGCATGTATTTCCATGTTCTTAATTATTGATTTTTAGTTTTATATCATTACAGTGAGCAAACATGCTTTGTATTATTTCTGTGTGTTTGAATTTATTGAACCTTTATTTGTGGGCTAAAATATGATCTGTTCTTCAGAATGATCCACGTGTGTTGGAGAAAAATGTGTACTGTGTTGCTACTGGGTGGTACGTTCTGTATATATCTGTAAGGTTGACCTTGATGATACTGTTATTTAGATATTGTGTATCTTTACTGATTTTTTTCCCCAGTTTTTCTGCCCATCATCAAATAGGATATCTTAAGTCTCCTACTACTATTTTAGAACTATCTCTCTTTTTAGTTCTGTTAGGATTCGTTTTATGTATTTTTGTATTATTATTTAATATTGAGCACATAGATACTTATTATTGTTATTTTTTCTTAATTAATTGATCTTTTAATCATTGTATAATGCCATTTTTTATCTCTTGGATTTTGACTTAAAATCTATTTTATCATGCATTATTATTGCCTGTTCTGTTCTCTTTTGTTTACTATTAGCTTGATATATATGCCAGCCAAGTGCAGTATATTCTATCCTTTGATTTAAAAAATATTTATATGTTTGTGCCTAGGTTTTATCTCTTTTAGGCAACATATTGATTGCTCACAGTTTTGTATACATTCTTCCACTCTCTGCCTTTTGACTGGTAAATATAACCCATTCACATTCATTCACATTGCATAGGGATGTGTGTGTTGGGGGACAGTTATATGGCACATTGATTTGAATTGTACACTTTAAATGAAAGCACAGTAAAATATCAAAAATAATAATTCAGTGATGATCCCATTTGGGTGAGTTACCTCTGGGGTCTTGAAAGTTAGCAAGCATCCATCTAAGAAGTATTAACTGCTCTCAATCCACCTGGAACAAAAGAGAATGAAGAACACCAAAGACGTAAGGAAAATATGAGACCAAGATTCAGAAAAAGGCACACAAACCAGAGACACTATCAGCATGAGACTGGATGAGCTGTATGGTGCTTTGGCTATCAACAATGACTTCCCTGACAGATAACAAGAGAACAAGCAGTCCTTAATGAAATAGGAGAAATGTGGAGTACAGAACTGAACTCTGGTTAGGTGACCAAACTTGATGGTTGGACAGACTGGAAGGTCCCTAGAAGACATTGTCACTAGACATTCTGTTAGCCCAGAACTGAAACTAACTCTTCAGGCAAAAATGAACTGGCCTATGAAACATAAAATCATGTTGCCACAGAGTATTCTTGGCTTAAATAGATACACGAGATGAAATGAGCAACTCCTGTCTGGAGGAGAGATGAGAAGGCAGAAGGAGACAGGAGGTAGCTAAATGAACACTGAAAACACAAGATGCAGGATGTGCTGTCACAGTGTGGGAAGTGCAACTAGGGTCACATAAAAATGTGTATGTTACTGTATGATCTGAATTGTCATCTTTCACTTAAAGCACAATAAAAAAGATAAAAGGAAAATAACTAGTGATGAATGAAAGGAAAAATAAATATGTAAGATTGGCCAAAAAAGCAAAATACCAGCAATAATTTCTTCTTTATCAGTAGTAAACTTAAATATATATAAAAAAAAATAAAAAGATTAAACTTTCCAATTAAAAGGTAGAGATAAACAGAACAGCTAGAAAACACAGTCCAACTATACTAGGTCTGACAATCACGTTTGCAAACTTGTCTAGAAAAAGTGCTACATGCCTCTCTGCTGAATATCACTACAGTCTTCTTCAAAGTACTCCCTTTGGGAAGCTATGCACAGATGCCAGTGTCTAGCTTATCCTTCAAACCAATTTTGGGACTCTTTATCTGGAATGGCCATTAGAGCTGTCATTGTATTACACTTTAATGTCCTGAAGGTCACGAAAATGTCTTCCTTTCAATATTTTCTTCATTTTTTGGTAAAGGAAAGAAGTCATTGGCTGCCTGGCAGCCAGATAAGGTGGATAGGGAAGGAGTTCCAATACAGTCGTTTACTGGTTAAAATTTCCCTCACAACTATACAATTCATTTTGCAAACATGCTACCCTATCACCATGCACAAGAGCCTTTCCAGATGGAGTTGCAAAATTGCCCTGAAGGTTGGACTAGGCACTGCCAACAATGCATAGCTTCTCAAGGGAAGTACTGTGAAGGTGACCGTACTATAATCCAGCAGTGAGGTAATAGAACTTACAACAATTAAGTTTGTGTACTTTTCAGACCTGTACATTGTTTACCATAGACTCACTTTAGATCAAAAGACATAAATAAATTGAAAGTAAGAACTAGGAAAAACTAGTATATTCATAGCATAACCATAAAAAACTGGACCTACTGAGCTACTATATTAATAACAGAGAAAAATTGACCATAAATCCAAAAATGTTTCAGAGAGAAAAACAAGGACATTACGTGTTGATAAAAGCATTAACTCATCAGGAAAAGGTAACAATTAAAAACATAGATGGATCTGAAAACACAACTATATGTGAAGCAAACATTGACAGACTTGAAGAGAAAAACAGTTTTACAATAACAGTTGGAATTTTTTTTTTTTTAATTATAATGGAATGAAAATGTACGTTCCCATATAAATTTGTATGCCCACCTACAAGCAACTCCCACTGCTCTCCTTGTCCGGTGACAGCACACATTTCTTCTCTGCTCCATACATGTCTGATCCTCCCAGCAATCTCCTATTACCTCCTCCCCACCCACTCATCTGCCTCCAAAAAGAGGTCAGCAGGACAACATCATATAGATGCATAGAACCATAAAGTACACACATGATTTAGTCACTCTGTGTCACCAGTCCAATTCATTCCTGTCTGAAGAGTTGCCCACCATTATGATTTATGGACAGGGGCAGCATCAGGGGCAGCATCAGGGGGGCAGCATCAGGGCCAGCAGCCATGCTCCCAGGGGAATTCCAAGGCCCCCAGATCATTAATTGTGATCTTTTAGTGGAGATCTCAGGGTGTACAACTTTTATTCTTGTCTTGCCAGTGAGACTCAACTTGGTGAGCTCCATCACGGCTATCACTGGTGGTGGCTGGGCACCATCTGATTCTCTGGTCACAAGTCGACATAGTCACCCATTCACATGGGTCTCTCATCTTCTGGGTTCTCGTTCCCCCATGTCTTTTTGATCCTTGGTGATCATCCGTTCCTGCTAAGTTGTGACCATTTGCTGAACCCTCAGATGGCAGTTTGGCAGCTTTTAAGACACCAGATGCCACTCAGCAATGTGGGGTGCAGAAGGCTCTCTTAGCGTAAAGCTAGTTGTGCCAATTGACTTCCATTTCCCTGACAGCAGGGTCTCCAGACCCCTGACCCAGCTACTCTGTCCTTGCAATACTGGGTTATGATAGGAGGAGTACTCACATTATGTTGAAGTCCAGTTAATACTGATCCTCTTTCTAATGTGTGCTGTCACAGACTTCACCCAAACAAATTTCTATCAACTATCTAATCTAAACCCCACTCGTCCTCCCTCCCTCCCCCACTTGGAGCCATCAAAGAATCTTTTCTTCTATGCATGAGTGTGCTTTTAAGTTCTTCTCGTAGGGGTCTCACACAGTATTTGTCCTCTTGTCACTGTCTACTTTCACTCGGCATAATGTCCTCCAATTGAAACCAGGTTACGAGATGTTTCCTAAAATCATCGTTGTTCTTTATCATTGTATAGTGTTCCATTGAGTGTATGTACCACAGTTTACCTATCCATTCTTCTGTTGTTGGGCATCTGAATTGATTCCATCTTTTTGCTATCATGGACTGTGTCATAATAAGCATTCATGTGCATGTATTAATTGGTGCGTATGGCCTTGATTCTGTAGGATATATTCCAAGGAGTAGAATTACTTGGTCAGATGGTATATCTATTTCCATCTTTTTAAGGAAGTGCCAGATGGATTTCCAAAGAGGTTGGACCATTTTTAAATCCCACCAACAGTGAAGAAGAGTTCAAATTCCTCCACAGCCTCTCCAGCACTTCTTGTTTTTGCATTTTTTGGATTGTGGCCAACTTTGTTGGGGTGAGATCGTATCTCATTGTAGTTTTGATTTGAATTTCTTTAATAGCTAATGATCGTGAGAATATCCGCATATGTTTTTTGGCTGCCTAGATCTCCTCCTTAGAGAAGCATCTGTCCGTCTCCTTTGTCCATTGCTTCATTGGATGATTTATCTTTTTCTTATTGACAGTTTGTAGTACCTTATAGATTATGGAGATAGGCATCAATCTGACATATAGTTGCCAAATATTTTTTCTCATTCTGTCGGTGGCTTTTTAATTCTATTAATAAAGTCTTTGGGTGAACCAAGTTGTTTGATTCTTAGTAGTTCCTGTTTATCTATTTTCTCTTCTGTTGTTTGTGGTTTGTTTGACAGATTTTGAAGTCTGTCTATGTTGTGTATTAAAACATTCATTGTTGTTCCTACTCTTTCTTGGATGAACTTTATCATTGTATATTCAAGATTTAGGTCTTTTATCCAGGTGGAGTTGGTTTTCGTATGAGGTGTAAGATACGGGTCTTGTTTCAATTGATTGCAGATGGATATCCATCTCTATATCTAGCCCCAGATGCTATAAACTAGTTCAAAATACAGGAAGGCTATTGCCCTGCTATCATCTGCTGCTAGACCCTACCTGTAGGCAGCATTGTGTAAAATACTGCCTTTCTGCTGGAAAAATGCTCTCCTCCCATCATGCACTGCCTCCCAGCCTAGAAATTAGGTCCAGCTGAGGCCTCTGTATGGGTAATCTACCTCTCAGCCAAACAACATGGCATCTTGGGCAAGCTCCCCCACTTGCCTCTGAACAGACTACCTAATGGTGGAGGCTTGCAGAGAGAGGCCACAGGTGCTGAGGTGCACAGAGTCCAAAACCAGGCTCACAAAATGTGGCAATTCCACCCATCGATCCCACCAGCAGTGTGTCTGAGCTTAGGTGCCAGTCAAACCCCAGCTCTGCTCACCAGCTAAGACAGAGGAAAACAAGTTAAAATGGCGAGTTACCTTTGGTCTGTGCGTGCTGGCACTCAACAAGGCTGGCAATTAGAGAAACAGAAGAAGTTTCGTGATCAGTGGTGTGTATTCCAAATTGTCAGCCCCTATACTGTGTCCTAGGGCTCACTTGGTGCCCGGAAGCTTCTGTTTAATTGTCAGTTCAGGTCTTGGTTTCCAGAGGGATTTGGGGAGACATGTGTTTAGTCTGCCACTTGGCTCCACCTCATTAACACATCATTTTTGAACATGGAAATATTTACAATATATTTCATACTATGGTTTTGAGCACCCTCAGCTAAAATTAAGACAAAAATAAATTTGTTTTGTAATCCTTAAATGAAGAAAATAAACATTAGGAAACAAATATTTTTATTGAAACCATCCCTGAAATTGTATTTATGTGTTTTCTCTTTGGTTTCATAGTATATAGTTAACATGCAAATTCCTTAGGTGATGCAAACAGCTAACTGAATGGTCAGTGAATAGTTCTAGTCCACCCAGAGGCAGAAGAAATCCTTGTTAGCCTACTTCTGAAAATTAGCTGCTGAAAACCCTGAGGACCATGCTTCTACTCTGACATAAATACAGTCTTAGTGAAACAGAGTCAGTTCCACTGCAAAGGGTTGAATTAACATAAAATAAAATGCACAGACCTTAATACTCATATTGTTGATATTGACAGTATTTCATAGTGTATGTGTGGATTGATATACCTATATCTATACCTGTACCTGTACCTTTGCACCTATACATATATCTATACCCACTGGTGTTGAGTCAATTGCAATTCATAGAAATCCTGTAGGACAGAGTAAAACTGCCCCTTAGGGTTTCCAAGGACCACCTAATGAATTCAAACCACTGAACTTTAGGTTAGCAGACATAGCACTTAACTACTAGACTACCAGGGTTTCTGAAATGTAGATAACTGCATACATGAGAACCCTGGTGGTGTAGTGGTTAAGTGTGATGACTGCTAACCCCAAATCAGCATTTCAAATCCAGCAGGCACTCCTTGGAAATGCCATGGGGAAGTTCTACACTGACTAAGGGCAGTGGATTTGGGTATCTATATTGCACATATACGTGAGAAATCTCAAAATAAGACAAATAAGACAGAGGATATTTAGACTGCATCTATATCAATTAAAAAATACATTTGAAATGGCACAAAAATGAGAATTTTGGTCACTTTTCATGTCTAAGACTTTTACATTTAGAAATGTAATATCCACACCACTCACCAGAATGTCATGATCACGTGACATGCTGCCACACTGTATGTCTCATTTAAAGCAGAAAGGAGGGGGAGAAAAAGCTTTGCAAGTAATGACATTGATATGTGTAAGTTTATTTATTTTTCTGTGTGAAACATCAATGTCAATTCTTATTCATGGAACTGTTTTCTAACACTGATAAGAATCTTAAGTGCTTATCTGAAGAATGTTTTATGTATTCAGTTGTCCAACAGTGCTTCTTCCATCAAATAACTCTTTTCTTAATTTTAAATGAATTTTATTTTCATGTTATTAGTTTTGTTCCTCACAATCTTAGCAGTTCTTCAAATTACATTAACATTTAAAATATTCAACATGATTATGTTTATTTTTGCCTTTGTCTACCTTGCATCCAAATCCAGATTTTGTAATAAGTGTCCAGCAATTTCAATAAAGTGTACTAACAGCATGAGACTCCAAGCATTTTGGAGTTAAAGGAAAAGAAGAACAAGATACAGTCATTGAAGTGTCAATTTTATTATAACACCACATTCAACTTTCTCTCAACTTCCAGAGACCACACTGACAATTAAATTGAAAGAACTACTAATCTGTCTAACATATTTTCAGGACATTTTATATATTACTGAATTAAATTATTTTTTAAAACATTACTTCTATTTGTGATATGGAAAGCCCCAAGAGAAAGACATTTCCATCCTAACAACAAGAAAAATCCACATTGCCTACAAAAACATAAATTGGGGAGATATTAGAAAGCTAATGTCACATGGTAACCAAGTAAATTTAATTTTATATATTCACAAGCCCTTTCAAAGGGATATAGATGTATCAATTCTTTTATCTTCAACAGAGAATGAGAGGAAGAGGAGAAGCCTTAAAGCAGGTAACAAAAAATCATTTACAGTTTCCATAAATTCTTAGACTGTGAACTGGTGTGGCAATTTAAAAATGTGTGTTTTTTTTTTTTATATGAAAAGTGTCCACATCCACTTTATAACCCTTTTCTATGGTGCTCAGCTATATACTCACACAAAAAATTGGGAGCATAATCAGAGACCTGGAGTAATACTCTCTCAGTGAGAAAGGTATGCAAGATACACAAAAGTTTTTGGAAGAAGCCACAGTATGTGGCAAAGCACAATTATATTTCATAACTATGATGTTAAGGTTACATATCAACTTGGCTGGGCCATAATTCTCAGTGGTTTCATAATTATAATATATTTTGACAGTTGTATGATGTTGTGCTCATTTGTATAATGGGATCTTCTGTGAATGGCCAGTCATTTGAAAGAGAGTTTCCTTGGTTATATGGCCTCCATCAAATATAAGTGGACACTGGGCAAGATTCATGGGCTTTTGTTTTCTTTAGATTCTCTTAGTCTGACTTTCAGTTCTTGGGATTTGAGCTAGCAGCTAACCTATAGTCTTTCTTGATGTTTTGCCTGTCCATCTTGAGATCTGTGTATTTTCCTATCCCGTGAGCAAGAGTCCTGCTCTCCGATCTGCCAGTCTTGGGTTCATCAGCTTCTATCCTGACCCATAAACTTAGGATGTTTTAGCCATTGTAACTGCATGAACTATTTCCTTGATATAAATCTCTCTATGTACATATTCATGCGCTTGACTGGCTTTGCTTCTCTGGAAATTCCAGCCTAAGACAACATCCTGTATATATAATCAGTGGTCGTTGGATGCTGCTGGGAAAGAGACAAAATTATCTTATGTCATCCTGTATCTCCTATGTAACTAGCCCAAAACTCTCTACCAAATGTGCCTTTTGATCAACGTTTAACATGTCAACGTAAGAAATTTTGTTGAGCCACTGCCAAGTGAAACTGATGGGAACTATAGAACAAACAAACATAAACAGCCCTTAAAACTTCTGGAAATAATCCAAAAGGTGGACAACAAATGAAGAGAGAATTATTCAGTGCAAAAACAGAAGAGTCTGTGATACTTGAGCCAAGACCATTCCCTCTGTACCCTCAGCAAGACAGACGTTCTATCCCAGACTATGAAGCTAAGGCTTTTCCCTTAGCAGCCATTAGCAGCGCATTGTCTTGCCATTATTGAGTGACACAGTTTGATGCAGGTCAACAGCGTAACTAGTCTTTCTAAGACAGTGTTCTCAGCCCATAGTGGTGAGTGGCACCTGGGGTCTTAAAAGCCCACAAGCTGCCATCTGAAGAACATCCATTGGTCCCAGCTGACTGGGAACAGATGACAACCGAGAACATCAAAGACACAAGGGAAAATAAGCCCAAGAGAAAGGAGGACCCACGTGACTGGGAGACTACATCAGCAGGAGAACAGAGGATGATGCCTGGTCACCACCAAAAACAGCCCTGACAGGGAAGACAAGGTAGAGTCCCTGACGTAGCTTGAGAGAAAACGATATGCAGATCCAGAGTTCTATTGAAAGACCAGACTTGATGTTCTGACAACCTCGAGAGTCCCCTGAGAATATAGCCCCTAGATTTGCTGCTAGCCCAGAACTGAAACTAGTACTGAAGTCAACACTTCAGACAATGAGTGGACTGGACTTACGGACACAAAGAGTGGCACAGGTGGTATGTGAACTTTAGGGTATCGTGTATTTATGAGGCTTTCCTACTGGTTTCTTTTTAGAGGGGAGAGGAGAGGTTAGAAAGGAGGGGACAAGCACTGGCTGAGTGGATTCTAGAAGTAAAGAGTGGAAAAGAAGAGTGTGCTGTCAGAAGGTGAGGAGTGCAGATAGTGTTGCAGAGAGGCAGGTGCTCGAGGTCGTGAGGTCATATATTGCAAATTGACTTGGGTTGTAAACTTGCACTGAATCACAATAAATGGATGAATAGATAGATGATAGATACATAAATAGATAGATGAATAAACTTTTGTTTAAAAAAGTGACACAGGCACATCTTTTGCTTCCCTGCTGTTCTTGCCTCTCTTTTTAGTTATTTCTGAGTTTTTCTGAGCCCCTCAGAGTCAATGCTGTTTTTCCTTTTTTGCTCTGCTATTAGGGTGAATCTAACTGGCAAATTCTTAATTTGCTATACACGTGGTAATATCTCTTTTATTCACAGCTTCTAAGAAAAAAAAAAACCTAAATTCTACAGTAAGAGAGTTTTCTCTTTCTTATATTTTACACAATATTTTAATTGCTTGTATCTCTATGAAAGCAATTATTTTAATTTCATACCCAAATCCTCTTCCTGCACATATATGGGGGAATATTTCAACAAAATTTCACATCACGTATAGAACTCCTTGTCTTTTTTACTCTCTTCATATGTCTGTATTTGTGAATCAAATAGTCTATCATTTGGAAACTAATAAAATTGACTCAAATTCCGTATCTCAACTTGTTATGTGTTAGTGTCTCACTTTTCTCTTCAGGAAATAATCAACATGCTGCTTATGGGCTACCAGGTGTTAACATTAAAAATTAGACATTTTTGGATTTTAAGAAGTAAGTCAAAGCAATTCAGTGTATGTTACAGTAATTTTAAATTTAGGTAGTGACACAAAAGATGATGGATAAGGTTACCAACATATCAATGGTATAAGATTTCCAAGACACTGAAAAACAAGTGACAGCCAAGATTCAATAACAGCACCTCCCTCCCACACACATAAAAGGAATACATTCAGAGCTTTGCTTCAGAGATGACAGCAGGTGATCTTCTGTCTTGTGATTTTTAAGACTATAATCTGAAGGGTTCTTATTTGTGTGTTTGTTTGTTTATTTATTTATTTAAATATAAATGCCAGTCGTATGTGAAGTAATTCCAAATAAATCAAAAAGACAAAGAGTAAAAGATTCAGTTCCTTTCCTCCTCCCAACTCTATTCCAAGTCCTCATAGATGGAAG
This sequence comes from Heterohyrax brucei, assembly GCA_028571685.1. Lineage (NCBI taxonomy): Eukaryota > Metazoa > Chordata > Mammalia > Hyracoidea > Procaviidae > Heterohyrax > Heterohyrax brucei. The sequence continues at coordinate 51,549,852 of CM053159.1, read as the reverse complement.
GTAAACAGATGTTCTTAATTATTTTTATGGTTGGCACTCATGTTACACTATCATTATAACAACTCTTGATTTATCAACTTTAGATTATAGCTGTTTTCTTTTGTATGAAGGATTTATCTTACACTAATTACTAACTTCACTTCTCACATTACAGTAATATTTATCAGTCATTTTATATCTCAATGTATATTAGCTGCCTTTATAAATTTAAATAGCTTTATTGCTAACTTTAAAAAATTTAGTACGTATTTTCCCAGCCATGGAAGATGAGAAATTTGGCCCAAATAAGTCTTCTTTCCCTTTCATTTTTTATTATTTCACTGGTAACTGCTTCTACTTTGCTAAATTATATATATTAATTTGTGCTTTAGAATTATAATTAAAAATTAGAGTATAATTACTTTTCAAAATTGAAAACTACTTAGCGTAATTTACGAAATAATATTCAAAAGAAAATAATTTCAAATTTTTCTTGGTTTTAGAAAATAAATGCCTCAGTGTAATAGTTTATTTTTTAGTTTTTATTCTAGTGACTTTTACTTTGTCTGAATTTAACTTCTCCTGCTTCTCCTTTCCATTCATACGTATTGACTCTGACCTTTCAAAAATATATTACATATATCAAAATTGGGCTTTCAAAAGCCTCAGTCTCTGAGTAACTGTAAGAAATTGAACTTTTCCATAAATATATTGGGGAATGTAATATAAGAAGTTTTATTCTTTTTTTCTTTGCTTTCATTGTTTATCTTGCTTTTCTTACATGAGATATTGTTTTTGAAAATGTCTTTTTTCTGGTTTGAATATAGATTCTTTTTAAACAAATATGAGAGTCAAGAAGCAAATTTTCAGAAAATAATATTTGGAGGAAAAGCAAACAGATAAGCTAGATACATTCTTTAAGATTTAAATTCATAGTCACCGTCCTCTTCAGCATTAGTCCTGACATCTTATTTGATGATTTTAATGCCCATCTATGGTGTCTTTCCTACAATCTGTAATCAAATTCCTTTGAACTTCAGTGACATTGCCTTCTATTCTTCCTCAGCTATGCACAACCAGTATCCCAAACTGCTTCAATCTCGTTTCAAGTGTTTTCTCAGACCATCATCTTCTGTCTTTTGTGTCTTCTTGAATTATGATTCTGACTTCAACAATTTAAGCAGGATATCACATTTATTGATGTTACTTTATTTTCACTGTCCATCACCAGTCTCCTGCCCTCACTGTCCTACATATCTAAATCCATGGTTAACCTTTCTAGTCATTCTCTTGCATGCATATCAGTTACCTTGATATTCCTCCTCTTTATCTTAACGAGTTGAGGTACCTCCTCAAATCTTCCTCATTATTTATCCTAAGACTATTTTTGTTGTTTTTAAATTAAAAATACACACACACCAAGAATGGAAACTGTAGCATCTCCTACCATATCTTCTTCCATTAACATCTCAGCCTAAATACTTTACCTCTCCTCACTTTACTGTAGGCAAACTTTTGTGACTGTTATCTAAAAGTTCATCACTTAGGAACTGTATTAAACTCATTTTCCCTATGTTCCGTATATTCACTTATTTTCCATCTTTCAGGTTAATGTTATCAATATATATACACACTGTCGTTAGACAGCAAAACCGAAGCAACTAGTCAAGATCAAAACCAAATAGTTAGAAATCAAAACCAAAACAAACATACGAGCTATCAAGCACACAAACATTCTAAACTTTCTGTAATTTCACCTCCTCTGAAATTGTTGTCTATTTTTCTGCTCTACTTTGTAAAAGTGCTGTATAAATGACTTAATCTGTCTACCTGTCTTTACTTCTCTTCTTCCTTGTATCAAATTCATCATATCCTTACCCTAACCCTCTGCTGTACTCCCCTTCAAGCTCTTCTAAAAATTATCAATGATCTTCACCTTGACAGACCCAGTAATTAATGCAGTTCTTCCTACTTGACCCACAAGCAGCATTTGATGACCATTTATTTCTGTTTTCTCTATTATTTTCTGTCCTACCTCACTGACCATGACCACTCAACCTTTCATTCTGGAATTCTCATTTTCCTACTGTTACCCGGTTCACCCAAGTTTCAGGCATCGAATCTACTTTCTACTCTTTTGATATCCACTCCTCTAGTATTATCATTCAATCTGATGGCTTTAAACACCACCGTAAGCTAAGATTCTTAAACTTATAACTCAAACTCACATCTTTCTTGATTCCTTTTATATTTTTTTAGGATGTTTTCTCTCATTGATAATTTCTTGATTTTTCTGTAGGAATTACCTGTCATCCTTTCCTTCCTTGTTGTTTTTATAACAGTAATAACCCACATAACATGTTCAATATTTATTTTTTATTGTTTCCTTTGTTGGTCTCTGTGCCTTGAGGATTTTCTGTAATGCTTGACTAATAGTAGTTGCTTAATAATTATTTGATATTAAATCACTGAATGATCATTATTTCAGTAAATAGAAGGGATAATCCTTTTAGTCGGTGTGCTGACAGAGAGCTTTTATTTATTTTTGATTTTTACATTAATTCCTTATCTTATTATTTATGTGAAAATATACAGTCTGTCACTCTCTGTGTGTCTCTCTATGTTATCTATTATGCAGCATAGTTACATATTTTACAAAGTAGATGAGGTTCCAAGAGAAGTACTCTGAGACAGGAAATATAAGCTACCAGATCTCAGGCTCATGGTTCTATCATATGCTATTGGTAAAACCAGTCACACAGTCACACATGTGCACTGGGAAGAGACATAGACTCCGTCTTTCAGTGCATGAAATGTCAGTTGTGTTTAGATTTCTGGTTTTGTTTGTGTGTTAGGTGATGTCAAGTTGGTTGTAATGCACAGTGACTCTGTGTACCACTGTCTGGTCCTGCACCACACTCACAATCACTGCTGTGCTTGAAACCTTTGTTGCAGCCACTGTGTCCACCCATTTCCTTGAAGGTCTTCCTCTTTTCCATTGATCCTGTACCAGTAACTCTGTACAGGGTCAGTGGAATTCAACTGTGGTCATCGTTAATTTTCCAAATCCAGATACAAGCTGTTTGGAAACAGTTTTCCCTCCCGATGGGAAAAGCAGCAACGCCACACTGCAAAACAGCATGTATATAAAAAATTGGGGGTCTTGCTATTACAATCAACTTCAGTATCCCTTTTTCCCCACTGATTCATGCCATTTGTATATCCAAAATATACATATCTCCACCTTTCTAGAATCCAAATGTCTCATCTAATGACAGCAACAGGCTTAAGTCTATGACATCATCTAAAGCATTTCAGCTGTTAGTGAGGTTCCTCGGTGTGTAATAGGTTTCTTGCATTTCTGAGTTGCAGTCTGTTGTAGTTGGCTAGGGCTGTTCTAACAGAAATATCAGGAGTAGACAGCTTTAACAAAGCAACAGTTACTCTGACACAGTCTGGTAGGCCACAAGTCCAAATTCAGGATATCAGCTCCAGGGAAAGGCTTTCCCCTGCTTGGCTCAGGAGGAAAGTCAGGTATTGTATCAGTCTTTGTCCAGGGAGCACCGTGGCACAGGAAACTCAAGTCTGAAGGATACGCTCTTCTCCTGGTGCTGTTTTCTTGATGATGTGAGGTTCCCAATTCTCAACCTGCTTCCTTTTCCTTTTATCTCTTGCAGGCTGAAAGGATTAAGGGTGGGGCAAGCCACAATCCAAGGAAACTCTCTTTACGGTGGAGCAGGGAGATGATTCTTTGAAGGGATTTACAGGCCCACAGTAATCCTTTAACATACAGCATAGGAAAATCACAAAATAGAGGGCAATCTCAAAATATTGGAAATCATGGCTCAGCCATAACGCTACACACATTTTGGGGGGGAAACAATTCAATCCATGACACAGTCTATTCTAAACTGAAATAAAATGAAAAAGATATGGTCTTTGCCTATCTTGAACATAACAAGAAAAGGTGACAGAAAGGTACGAAAACTGTAATAGACTTTACCATTTTTCTTAGGCTGGGTTTTCTAGGGAAGCAAAACCAGTAACACGTGTAGGTACAAGGAAAGATTTATAATATATATATAGACAGATAGATAGATACAAATATAGGAAACAGCTCACATAATCACAGAAGCTGAATGTCCCAAGCTCTGGCACAAGCCTCACGTGTCCACAGAAGCTGAGGAACCCAAGGTCAACAAGTCAGAGACCAGAGTTGCAGATCACTGGTTGTGTAGGTCAGTGGATCCCAAGCTGGTGGCGAGATGAAGTGACAGAGGCTGGCGAACCCAGGATCGGCAGGTCAGGGAGCAGCACTGGGCAGAGGCTGGCGAGCGCAGGATCGGCAGGTCGGGGAGCAGGACTCTCAAGTGCCGACTGTAAGGACAGATGAGCCCAACAGCTGCTAGCTCAAGTCCCGGAACCAGATGCTGGAACAAGACAGCAGGAGCTCCTGGCCACGTGAGCGAGCAGCAGCCATAGTTCAGGGTCACAAGATGAGAGCCGAGGGGCAGGGAGCCACCCCAAACCCTGCCCTGCCACTTAATACAGAAGCCAAATAGGTAGTAGCCAAGTTGACATAATCCTGACCACCACACCATTCAAAGAGGAGAGATGATGGTATGTCGAAGAAATACATGATGGGAAGACACACTTCCCATCACAATCAGGAAATTATGTTGGCAGAATGCTAACAGTTACCATCTTTGTGTGACAGAGTGTTCTTTACTAAAAATCAGTTCAACTTGATGTTTTATGAAGCATTCGTATCTGTCCTCTGGGTATCTTTTTGTTTCCCTATGAGACAGATGATATTTGCAGAGGTTTCTTTATATTTTGAAATGTGCATATCCCTTTCAGCTCAATTTGGTAGACTTATTTCCCAGTGTGGAAACCACGGTGGTATAGTGGTTAAGTACTACAGCTGCTAACAGAAACATCAGCAGTCTGAGTCTGACCAAATGCTCCTTGAAGACCTTATGGGATGATTCTACTCTATCCTATAAGATCACTATGAATAAGAATTGGCTCAATGGCAGTTATTTTCCTTCCTCCATGTCTGTTAAGTTATTACATGTTTCTGTTAATCTGATTCAGGCTTACTCCCTGCTCCAAAATCTACTTGCAAATTCTTTTGAAGATGGATCCCTTTCTAGTTCGTTCCTCAGATAAGCATACGGTAGGACACAACTCATACACTCCTACCCCCTTTTTATCTAGTTGGGAAGATCTACTAGAAAAACCCCTAACTCTTGCAGAGATCTTAGAAAGAGATCTTATGGCTGCTTTCTTATTTTAACTACCCAAACCCAACCCAAGTGCCTACAGGTCACATTTTACTTGAGGATTTGTTATAGCTGGGAGATGGAACAACAGCAACAAAACTGCAACCTACAAAATCTTCTAATTTTCATTTCCTATAAATTCTACTGGAAAGCTCATTAGTTTATTATCTAACTCATGTCTCTTCTTCTATACCCTGTTATATAGTAAAGATTACTAAAACACATTTTCAGCTTTCCATCTAGAAATATCTTTAGTCACATCCTCACTGCCATTAGATATATATTGCTCTTTCAGGTTGCTGTAAGTAACAGTATTATCAACTGTGTTGTTTTTAAACTTTGGCGTTTACCTTTCCAGCCTTCAGTAGTAGACTCATCACCGATCTCCCATCCTCCACCAACAGTTACCTCACTGCACTTCCAGCTATTGCTCATCCCAGTCTCATAGACAGTGCCACATGCTTCAAGGTTTTGTTAAAGCGACACCCCAATTTCTATTTCAGACGTTTATCGCTAGGTAAAGTATCACTGCAAATCATGCCTTACATATTAATGATTTGTCTCATATATACATGCAGAAACATACGTATATGCATTATGGATAATATACCTACATATGTAATAAAGATATATACACATAAATAAGTAAATGATATATATAGTTGTATAACAACAAAATTCAAATCACTTGCTGTTGAACTGATTCTAAGTTATGGTAACCCTCTGTGTTTCAGAGTGGAGCTAGTCTCCATAGTGTTTTCATGGCCACGACCTTTCAGAAACAGACTTCCAGGCTTTTCTCGTGAGGTACATCTGTGTGGATTTGACTGTCAACTTCTCAGTTATCAGCCAAGTGCTTAACCTTTTTTGCCAGGCAGAGGTTGTCTGTCTCTACAGACACATGGATATATATGAATATATTTTTAGAGAACTCTAGTGGGACAGTTGTTAAAAATTCAGCTGCTAACAAACAGGAGAAAGAATTGAGATTTCAAGGATTTAATTTTATGGATCCACAATCAAGGGCCGTGGAAGCAGCAGTCAAGAGATCAAAAGATGCATTGTATTGGGAAAATCTGCTGCAAAGTGTCTCTTTAAAGTATTGAACAGTAAAGCTGTCACCTTGAAGACTAAAGTGATCCTGACCCAAGTCATGGTGTTCTCAATCACATCATATGCATGTGAAAGCTGTATGAAGAACAAAAATGACAGAAAAAGAATTGATGTCTTTGAATTGTGTTGTTTGAAAGGAATGTCGAGTGTACCATGAACCACCAAAAGAACAAACAAGTCTGTTCTGGAAGCAGTATAACCAGAGTGCTCCTTGGAAGCAAAAATGGCATGACTGCATCTTACATACCTTGGATATGTTGTCAGGAAAGATCAATCCCTGAAGAAGGACACCATGTTTGCCAGAGTGTAGGGTCAGCGAAAAAGAGGAAGAACCCCAAGATGGGTTGGCATAGTGGCCACAACAATGGACTTCAGCATAAAAACAATAGTGGACACGGTGCAAGACCAGACAGTGTTTTCTTCTGTTGTTCATAGGGTCATCGAGTCACAACTCACTCAGTGGAACTTAACAACAACAAACAGGTCAGCAGTTCATCTCCACTAGCTGCTCCTTAGAAGCCCTATGGGGCAGTTCTACTCTATCCTGCAGGATACTCATGAGTCTGAGTTGACTCCACATCAATAGTTTTTGTTTGTTTGGTTTTGTCTATGTGCACATCTATACTCACATAGGTGCATATGTAGATACACGTATATATATATATATATATATATTTCAGTGAGCTCTATGAATTATTTAACATTTTCTCAAATTCTTGTATGGTAATAGAAATTCAAATTAGATGATTTTTTCTTTCCTTAGATTATTTAGCTTTTATTCCTCAATTGTCTGTGAATTATCTTGTGTTCACAATTTTAAAAGTGCATTGAAGAAAATTACCAAAATATAAAATCAAAAGCTATGAAACATGATTAAGGTTTATCCCACTCTCCAGGGCAATGATAGTACAGATTGATAGTGAATCTAGAAGTTCATATGACTGAATGAAAAATTAGCTGAAATAAATCTTTCTTTAAATAATAAGGTGAAGGTTAGCTCGCTAGTAGATTAAACAATGTAATAATGAGAAGAGGTTCACATAATACTGAGAAAGGTCAACTAAGGGAGTGCAGCAAGGGAAACCAGACTGAAAAATATATATAGACTCTCAATCCCTACCAGGTCTGAAAAGATTTTCGAAGGTAGCCCAGCAGAATCCAAAGCAAACAATCAAGGAGAAATAGACAGATAAGAACTCAAAGCAAATAAAAAAATGGAAAAGAAAACAAAAGCCTACCTAACACCTGGGGACTAAGGATAAGAAGACTAAAAAACACCTAAAAGCTTTTTATCAACAAAGCCAACCCTGGAAAATCAATGGACCCAAAAGAACTATACATGTATTTTCTTTTTCTGAATGCCGTATAGGGTACTACAGATAATACGTAATGCAATTGGGAAATTTGAAATATAAATGCCATATTTTTAAGGTAATCATAATCAGCTATTTGGTATCAACAAAATGCTGCCTACATATTACTATACATGCAGTCACAACTGAGTTTACTTGAGTATCTCTAAAATAAGATAAATGTGGAAGAAGTGATTTTTTTTAAAAAAAGTTAATCAGCCAGAAGAATAATGAAGACAAAAAGCCTCCTTATTAGGAAGTGTTCTATTATCACCAACAGCTCTGAAGGTTATTATTCTAATCACAGAACATACTACTACAGAAATTCAAGTGATAGAGACAGATAGTTTCTATCACAGCATCCAAAACTTCTTTATTCCTTTAAAATGTTTGTAGCCCTATTAGGAAAACAAATATCTTGTGAAATTCTCTTTTTGTGAAGAACAGGAGTGCTCCTTGGAGGTAAGAATGTTGAGACTGTATCTTACATACTTTGGACATGTTGCCAGGAAGGATCAATCGCTGGAGAAGGACTCATGGTTGGTGAAGTGAAGGGTCTGTGACAAGAAGGGAGACCCACAACAAGATGGACTGACACAGTGTCTGTAACTATGGGCTTAAGAATAAAAATAACTACGGGCATCACGCAGGACTGGGCAGTGTTCTGTTGTGCATTGGTCACTGTGAATCAGAACTGACTCGACGGCACCTAACAACAACAATGCTAGGTATAGCTATTGACTGTTACCAAATATAACCAAACAAATAAGAAATTGTTTCTAATGAGCCCTTCCAAGATAGTTTTCACAAAATACATCATGTATAGGGCATCTTTTAAAAATAGTATGTGTGTTCATGTCTCCTCTCTAGAATGCATTCAAATAGAGTGTGCTAAATAGTTTTTGGGAATTCTAAGTCCTAACATTTGTCATTCATAGATCCAAGTTTAAGTGCCCTGTATGTTGTAATAATTATGGTTTCTTAAAATAGTTTGTAGCTGCTCCTTCCAGGCACATAGTAAGACTGCACTTTCCTACTCACCTGACTTACTGATACACTACTTACTTTGGACATTGGGGGCTGCATGGGGGTGCCTTTGATTAGAAGCTATTCAGACCATTGTATGAATACTACATCCACCACCCCTGATATGGTGTTTGTGAAACATTGCCATGGATTTGATCCCAGTTGATAGTGACTTTGCAGGACAAAATAGAACTGCTCCACAGAATTTTCAGTGTGCACCCTTGGAACTCAACTGCTGATCTTTTAATTAGCAGACATAGCACTTGACCACTAAGTCACTAGAGTTTGTATGAGTCAATTCCAACTCATCATGACATTAATTTTCTTTATATCTGGATGCTTGATTTAGGAAATTAAGTGTCCCCTGAGACATATATGTAGTGAGAGCAAAGTAAAAATGTGTTCTGTTTCATCAGTGAGGTTGAGCGTGGGGCTATAACTGCAACATACATAACTCACCCTGACTGCTATACTAACCTGGGCCAAATTCGTGGGATGATACCATGAATTTTTGGTTTTGTCACTGTAAGAGAAATGTTGTCCAATTATTGTTAAGTATATAAGGATTAAGATCAGCTAGGAAGCTATTTCATAAAAGTGGGGTTTAAGGTAAAAACTACTGAAGACTTGAACCACAAAAGATAAAGAGGAGGAAATAATATTTTTACAACCAAGAATAGATGGTAGAGAACTAAATATGTTTATCTACCTTCTGGCACAAAAACAAAATTAATATCAATGAAGGAAATATAAACTTTAGAATGATAGATCTAATACACATACACAATACAAAAGTAATTTTAAGTATTATATGTTTTGTATAGCAGTGTTAGCAAATATAAACATTATTTGTTATGAAATATATGTACAAAGGTGGACATGTGAGACAATTCCTTGATTTTTTGTATAATTTAGTCACAGATTGAAATATTATTATTAAACATTATTACATAGTTTTACCTTTTCCCCATCACATTGTACTCCTACTAATATTCATTCTTTTGTCTCTGGTTTCTTTAATACATGACTGTTTATTAAATTCACTAATATTCTTATATAGCTGGAGTTTGATCATGGACTATTTCCATACAATATATGTATGTATGTCATCTATGTGTTTACATACACTTGTGTACTCCTATGTACACATTACATTTGCATACTTCTTTTTTTATGATTTTTTAATTGCTTTGCTAGGAAGCCATTATTAAAAATACTACTATGAACATTGCTGTACATTTAACATGATGCACATCTGCATGGATAGAATTTACACACAACCAGAAGTTTTGAGGTATTGGTCACCTTCGTAGAGTTAAGTATAAAACATCCTCACATTGGTTTGTAATAAATGTACACTATTATCTGCAATCCATGGGAGTTCCCATCGTGCTGCATTTTTTTCAAGCTTAGTATTAACAGTCTTTTTTTTTTTTTTTTTTTTTTACCTATTTTTAAATTGGCCTGTCTGGTATATTAGTTTCCTAGAATTTCGTTTGCAAAATACCAAAATTTAGATTCTGAAACAACAGAAACGCATTCAATCACAATCCTGAAGGCTTGAAATCTGAAATCAGGATAGTAGCAGGGCCATACTCCTTCAGAACAATCTAAGGAAGAATCAACTCTTCCTTCTTCCTAGTTTCCGCTGACTGCTGTGAATTTACAGAATTCCATGGCTTGTAGTAGCGTCACTCAAATTTCTTTATATGCTGTGTTTATCTTTGTATGTTTTCATGTGGTCTTCTCATAAGGAACTCAATCATTAGATTTAGGGCCCATCAGGATATGCTCAACCTCATCTAAATTAATTATTCTACGCAAATACTTTATTTACAAAGAAGTTCACATTCACTGTTAGCAGTTGTTAAGACTTCAATAGACCTTTTTGAGGGACACAATTTAGCCACAGCACCATGGCTGAAGGTTCTGCAATAATATATCACAATAGTTTTAATTTTTTACTTCCTAGTTTATTAAGCAAGATGGTCACATTTTCACATTTAGTGGTCATGTGAATAACTTACTCTATGAAGTACATTTTTAAATTTCTTGCCCTATTTTCGATGTGATTTCTATAATTTGCACTGGTTTGAAGTTTTGTCTTCTGCCCAAAGTCTTGCTTTTTCACTACTTAACTGGGTCCTTTTTAAAAAACAGAATTTCTGAATCTAATTGGTAACATAATGACCATTTCCTTAAAATTTTTTATATCTTATAAAGAAATAAGTTCTACTTCAAATTCCATTGCATATTATTTTATTTGAAATTTTGGTGTATTCATTGTTTTGCATTTTCCATGGAATTTAGTTTTGTGCACTGTATCAAATAGGAGATTCATCTTCTTCCATATGGATACAAAATTAATTCAGCATAATTCATTGGAAAGACTACTTTTCCAGCTGCTCTATAGCACAAACTCTATCATAAATCAAGTGGCCAATTATGCATGCATCTGATTCTGGCTTTTTGGTTGTGTTCCATTTCAATCATATTCTATTCTCATAGTTATTATAAATACATAAGTCTTGAAATCTGATAGTCTTCCATATCTGTAATTCTAACGATTATATTAAGTTTTTCGGTCTTTTGTTTTTGTATTTTTATAGCAACTACAAAATCTGATGGACTTTACTAGGATTACACAGACTCAAAGACAATTTTGATATGAGGTGGCATATTTATAATATGAAGTTCTCAAATATAAAAGCATGAAACATCTAGCTGTTGTGTAGGTTTTAATTTTCTCTCAAAAATATTTCATTTTTAAAAAAGATGAATTGAGCATCTTTAATAAATTTATCTTTTAAATTTATTCCATCGAATTTGTATGTGTCTTTGAAGTGGTCACTTAGTTTTGTTTTCTATAGACTTGTTACTTCTATTTCTACACAGTATAAGAAGTTTATAGAAAATAAAATTATTACCACTTTATAATATAAATGAATTTTATCACCCTGGTAGCATGGAGGCTGAGAGTTTGACTACTAATCAAAAGGTTGGCAATCTGAATCTATCAGGGGTTCCTTGGAATAGCTATGAAGCAGTTGTGCTCTGTATTATAGGTTGCTTCTAGTCAGGATTGACTCTACAGCAACAGATTTGGTTTGGGTAAGTTTTGTAGAAATGCAATTAATTATGTTTAATAAACACGTTGTATTCAATGACCTTAATAAATTTATTTATTAGTTGTAATTGTTTTTCTAAATTTTTTAAAATTTTCCTATGCATGTAGACAGATGTAGGAAAATGAATGATTACATTTTTACTTTTTCTTTTTGATTCCCAACATTACATTTTGCACTAGTTGGACTTCAGTTATGATGTTGGATAGTAATGGTGGTCATGAGTATTTTTGTTTGTTCTCAGCCTCAGATAAAAGCTGTCAATAAATCACCATTATATATTGTGTCACTTTAGAAAATTAAGCTGTATTATATGAAAATAATTTTCTTCTTTTCATATGTTGTGATTTTTATTAAGAATTGGTGATTTGGCACCAATTTGGTTTGGAAAGGGAAGAAGCCTCAGATAGGCAAAATACTTCTGAAGAAGAACACACTGGGAGGCCTTTCACTACCTAACTTTGACCCTACTATGAGACTGAAAAAAGAAAAACTGGAGATACATATACCATTTGACCTCTTAATTCCACTGCTCAGAATTTATCCTTCAGAAACAAAGGTTTTCACACAAACAGAAACACGTACATGAATGTTTGTTGCAGCACAGTCCACAATAGAAAAAGTTGGAATCAACCCTGATACCCATCAACAGATGAATGGGTAAGAAAACTGTGGTACATATACTCAATGGAACACTATGCTATGATAAAAAGCAACAGCAATTTTAGAACATATCTCATAACGTGGTCTCATTTGGAAGAGATAATGGTGAGTGAAATCAGTCAGTGTCAAAGGAGAAATTTTGTATGAGACCCCTGTTATAAGGACTTAACAAGAGAATTATCCATAGAAGAAAATGACTGTGTTGGCTACCTGGGTGGGTGATAGCTGAGGGTTTATCACAGATGAGATAATTGATAGATATTAGAAATTGTATTCTTTTATTGTAATTAATAAAAAATAAAAAAGTTAAAAAATCATGTTGGTTATGAAAACTTTAATAAAGAAAAAGCTTGCAGAGAAGACAAACAAGTAAAACAACTAGACCTATATATCAGGCAGCATACTTTGCTCTTTTAAGCCACCCACCTCATCTCACACCAGCAATTAAGGGGACTTATTTTATTTAATTTTGTTTCTATCAAACACATTTTAAAACCTGTTGGACTACAGAAAAATCAAGGAATCATGCTCTAAACTTTTACACACATGCAACTGTTGGTTACCCAGAGATATAAATGGCTTGAAATAACATTCTGAACAATAAATTTACACAAATTTAAAGCAAAAGAAAAAACAAAAAAGAACTTATTACGCTGTCACAGCAGTCAAAACAGATTGTTGCTGGTACAAAAAGAGACAGATAGGTCAATGGAACAGAACTCAGACCTCAGAGATAACACCATCCTACTATGAACAGCTGATATTTGACAAAGGCTCTAAGACTTTAAACCGGGGTAAAAGCAACCTTCTCAAAAAATGGTGCTTTCAAAATTGGATAATGATCTGCAATAAATTAAAACAAGACCCACATCTCAGACCTTATGCAAAAGCAACTCAAACTGGATAAAAGACCTAAATATCAAATCTAAAATGATAAAGCTCATTCAAGAAAAATTAGAATCAACAATGGAAATTTTAATAAACAATATAAACAGACTTCAAAATCTGACAAACAAACCACAAGCAACAAAAGAGAAAATAGATAAATGTGAACTACCAAGAATCGAACACTTTGGCTCATCCAAAGACTTTATAAGTAGAATTAAAAGGCCATCTACAAAATGGGAAAAAATATTTGGCAACTATATGTCAGACTGATGCCTGATCTCCATAATCTATAGCCAAGTGCCGTCGAGTCGGATCCGACTCATGGCGACCCATAATCTATAAGGTACTACAAAATATAAATAAGAAAAGGATAAATCATCCAATTAAGCAATGGGCAAAGAGATGGTCAGACACTTCTCTAAACAGGAGATTCAGGCAGGCACACACACTAATGATCATTAGCGATTAAAGAAATTCAAATCAAAACTACAATGAGATACCGTCTCACCCCAACAATGTTGGCCATGAACCAAAAAAAGCAAAACAACAAATGCTGGAGAAGCTGTGGAGAAATTAGAACTCTCCTACACTATTGGTGGGATTGCAAAATGGTGCAACTCTTTGGAAAGCAATCGGACACACCATTTGACCCATTAATTCCACTGCTTGAAATATATCCTACAGAATCAAGGCGATTCACACCAACTGATATAGGCACATGAATGTTTATTGCAGCACAGTCCACAATAGCAAAAAAATGAGATCAACCCAGATGCCCAACAACAGAGGAATGTGTAGGTAAACTGTGATATATATACTCAGTGGGATGCTACACAGTGATAAAGAATGACAATGATTTCAGGAAACATCTCATAACCTGGTTTCAATTGGAGGACATTATGCTGAGTGAAAGTAGTCAGTGACAAAAGGACAAATATTGTATGAGACACCTACGATAAGAACTTAAAAACAGACTCATGCATAGAAGAAAACACTCTATGATGGATGCAAGGGTGGGGAGGGAAGAAAGGGGTGACGGGAGGGGTTAGATTAGATAGCTGATAGAAATTTGATTGGATGAAATCTGTGACAACATACATTAGAAAGAAGATCAATAGTAACGACTTCAACATAACATGATTACTCCTCCCATCTTAACCCAATAATGCAAGGACAGAGTAGCTGGGGAAGGGGGCTGGGAGCCATGAACTCAGGGGAAATCGAGGCCAATTGGCAACTAGCATTTTGCTAAGAGAGCCCTCTGTACCCCACATTGATGAATGATGTCCGGGGTGTTAAAAGCTGCCAAGCCATCATCTAGGGTACAGCAAATGGTCCCAACTCAGCAGGAATGGATGTTCACCAAGGATCAAAATGACATGGGGGACGATAACCCAGATTTCAGAGAGACCCATGTGATTGGGTGACTACATCGACTTGCAACCAAAAGAACTGGATTGTGCCTGGCTGCCACCAGTGATAGCCATGACGGAGCTCACAAAACTGAGCCTTACTAGCAACACAAGAATAAAAAGGGGTGCACCATGAGATCTCCACTAAAAGACCACAGTTGATGGTCCGGGGGCTTCAGAGTTCCCCTGGGAGCATGACCCCTGGCCCTGATGCTGCCACTGTCCATAAATCATAATGGAGGCCCACTCTTCGGACAGGAACAGATTGGACTGGTGACATAGAGTGACCATATCATGTGTGCACTTTATAGTTCTATGCGTCTATAGGATGTCGTCCTGCTGAGCTCTTACCGGAGGTGGGGGAGAGGGTGGAGAGGTGATAGCAGATTTTTGGAGGGAAAAGACATGTATGAAGTGGATAGGAAGAGTGTGCTGTCACCGGGCAAGGAGAGCAGTGGGAGCTGCATATAGGTGGGCATGCAAATTTGTATGTGAATATACATTTTCATTCGATCATAAAAGAAGTATATATATATGTATATGTATATATATATATATATATATATACATATGAAAGCAAAGGAGAGAAACCATTACCACCAAAGAAGGACATACCCACAACAGAGAAATGGGAGAAATGTCACAGTAGACTTCCTAGTCCACAGAGTAAGAAAGGTAAGTAAGTACCTTTGGGCAGGAGGCTTGCTGTTGGGGCAACATGAAGCTGAATAAAATTTAATCAAGTCCACAGGAACCAAGGTCCACACTTGAGTATCTTCCACCTGTATTTAGAGACCAGCTTAAGTATAGATTTGACATATCAGACACCAGTGATGGACGACTATGTGAGTTGTAGTAAAGACATCAAGGACATCATACACAAAGAAATCAAAGATCACTACAAGACAGGCAGGAAAGCAAAGACCAAAGTGGATGTCTGAAGATACTCTGAAACTTGCAATAAAGCTAAGACACACGACAGTGAAGTAGAAGGGCTGAACAGAAGTTTTCACAGGACAGTTCAAGATGGCAGTAAAATATTATAATGAAACATGCAAAGATCTGGAGTCAAAAAACCAAAGGCAAGGGCACACTCAGGGTTGCTTAAACTGATGAACAAATTCAAGCCTAGAATTGAAATTTTGAAGCACTACATTGGAAAAATATTGAATGATGCGGTAAGCATCCAAAGAAAAAAAAAGCGTTACACAGAGTCACTATTCCAAAAGAACTGGCTGTTGGTGCTAAGGGCTAAAGAAGCCCAAGCTACGCTGAAAGCACTGGTGAAAAACAGGACCCAGGAATTGATAGAATGCCATTTGAGATGCTGAAACAAAGGAAGGCAGTTCTGGTGTCATGCTGCCCTCACATAATGCATTAAGAATTATTTCCTTGCAAGAGTTTGAGTAAAGTTGTTATTACTCTTCTTTAGACATTTGCCTGGCTTTCCTATGTTGAGAGGCTTTTAATTACTGATCAGTCTCCTGTTAGAGTTTCCCTGACATTTTCTGTTTTCATCAAGAAAATGTGATAATTTCTCCAGAAGGTTCCCCGCCACCCTCTTAATCTGTATTACCTGACTTGTTGGCATGCAAGCGTGCACAGTATTCTAATTATTGTATTTTATGTAAGTCAACAGTGATACACCCACATTAATTCCTTATTTTTATTATCTTTTTGTTCTTCTAAGTTTTATTCTTGTCAGTCTAGCTAAAGGTTTGTCAATTTTGTTAATGTTTTCAAATTTTATTTTGGTTTTGTTGATTCTTATTTTTTTAATCTATATTTCATCTATCTCAACTTTAGTCTTTGTTACTGGCTTTCTTCTTATCGCTTTGATGTCAGAGAGCTCTAGTGGCAGAGTGGTTAAGGGTTGAGCTGCTAGCCAGAGGTTGGCGGTTCAAATCTACCAGCTGTTACTTGAAAATCCTGCGGAGAAGCTTTACTCTGGCCTGTGTGTCTCTCATAGGAAATACTGGAGGCATGGTGGTTAAACACTGCATCTGCTAACCAAGAGGTCTGCAGTTAGAATTTGCCAGGCACTCCTTGGTTTGCTTATTGTTACAATGTCTCTGTGAGTTGGAATCAACTTGGTGGCAATAGGTTTCTTTTGTTTGTTTGATCACTCTGTCGTCAATTAGTTTCGCTTTTCTAGTTCCTTAAAGAACAAAGTTGCCGCTGCTGTGTGCTGCTGAGTGGATTCCTATTCTTAGTAACCTTCTATGGGAGAATACAACCGCTCTATATGGTCTCCTGGGCCACAATTTTTATGACAGTAGACAACCAGAACTTTTCTCTCACATAGCTTCTAGTGGATTTGAACCGCCAACCTTTTGGACCACCAAGGCTCCCTAAGGCATAAAGTAATTTTTTTTTTGTTTGTTTTAATTTAATCAGATGTCATTGTGATTTAGGAGACAGTTTACAGAGGAAATTAAGTTATTGAATCATCAACATACATACTGTTTTGTGACGCTGCTTGCCAATCCTGTGATGCGTCAACACTTTACCCATCTGAGCACTGGGTTTCTCGTTTCTATTTTCTCATTTCTATTTCCTGTCTCTTCCTAGCTTCTTGTCCTTGCCCCTGGGCTGATAGGCTCATTTAGCCTTATATTCGTGGTGGAGCTATATGTATTATTGTTTGTTTTATGGGCCTGTGTAATCTCTGGCTGAAGGGTGAGCTTCAGAAGTGGCTTCAGTACTGATTTAAAACGGTTTCCAGGGACCATACTCAGGGTTTCTCCAGTCTCAGATAGGTAAAAGAGGTCTTATTTTTGTGACTTATGGTTTTGTTCCACATCTCTATCTCTTCTCAGGACCCTTGACTGTGATCCCTGTTATAGTAGCTGATGGTGACTGTTCTTCTTTTTTGATGTAGGCATTTACAACAATAAACTTCTGAAAACTGATTTTGTTAAATCCCATCACATAACTTGGAGTTTTTATGTTTTTGGTTTCAGTTATTTCAAAGCATTTTCTAGTTTCTCCAATGATTTCTTCTTTAATTTGTTACTTGTTTGAGTGTATTTCATTTAATTTCAAAGTATTTGCTAATAACTCAGTTTTTTTTTGAATTGTGCTTTTTTTCCCCAATTTTCTTTCTATTGTTCCTTTCTGATTTTATTCCCTTTTGATTAGGGAAGACACACAGCATGATTTTAATCTTTCTAATTTTAATAATCTATTGATGACCTAGCATATGGAATATCCTGGAGAATGTTCAGTATATGTTTAGGAAGAATGTGTATTCCGCTCTGGTTTAGAGGAGGATTGTACATACGTCTGTTATGATAAGTTGGCTTTTAATGTTGTTCAAATGTGCTATCTCATTGTTTAACTTTTGTCTAGATGTTATATCTATTATTTAAGTGGAGTGTTAAAATCTCCACGTATTACTATAGAGCCATCTATTTCTACCATTAATTATTTCAGTGTTTATTTCAAATATTTTGGGGTTCTGTAGTCTGCTGTATAACTGCTTATTATTGTTCCAGTTTCTTCATTAATTTTTCCTGTCATTTATCTCTCTTGCAACAATATTTTGCCTAAAATCTAACTTGATAGCCACCTCAACTCTCTTTTGGTTATAATTTTCATACAGTATGTTTTCCTTTAACTTACAGTACTCATAAATTGAATCACAACTCCCAAATAAATGTGTTAAAGTCCTAACCTCCAGTATTTGTGAATGCAACATTTTTGGATATAGGATCTTTGAAAATATTATCTGTTAACATGAGATTATACTGAAGTAGGGTATATTCTAATCCTGTTTGAATGGTGTAATTATAAAATAGAAGAGACACAGAGAGATAGAATGAAGAAAAAATATCATATAAAGATGCATCTATACACCAAGGAACACACCTGGGGATATGAGAAGCCAGAGTAAATAAGAAAGGATTGTTCACCACACCATTTGAAAGAACATGATCCTGCAGACACTCTGAGAATGAACTCTGATCTTGTAGTATTGTATCTTTAAAAAAAAATATATGTATTCTTATAAGGCAATCAAATGGTGGTATCTTCTTTTAGCATCCCTGGGAAATCAATACAACTGTACTTATGACTTTGGATCCAAAGTGAATCTGTTGTAAATAGCATACGGTTGGATCACGTTTTTGTTTGGTTGCTTGTTTTTTGTTTTGTTTCATTTTGTTTAATACATTCTGTCAATCTCTGTCTTTTAACTATTGTATATAATCCATTTAAAGTGATGTCTGATGATGTACTCTACCGCTTTACCACTTTTTTCCTATAGCCCTGATATAATTTTTTCTCCCTCTATTTTATAACTTTTTATGTTGTTAGTTACAGTAGATTCAATTATGACTTATAAAGACACTATGCATAATATAACATAATATAATATATAACATAACATAATATATTATATATAACAATATATATAATATAATATGACAAAACTTTTCCCAGTCCTGTGCCATTCTCATGATATTTGAGTCCATTATTGCAGTTATAACAATCCATCTTGTTGAAGGTCTTTGTTTTTGTTTTTTTTTTTTTCCTGTCTTTTTTTTCCTGTTCTCTCTCTCTTTTAACTTTCTACCTTGGTAGAAAGTTAAATCAATCCCCTCCAGGGATTGATCATTCCTGAGAACATTTCAAAGCAAGAGAATTAAAGTTTGGCCATCCTTATTTGTAAGAGCATTGTGGCTCTATTTCCTCCAAACACATTAGTTTGTTCTGTCAGTCCATAGTATATTCAATATTCTTCATCAAAACCTAATTCAAGTGTCTCTACCCTTCCTTGGTCTTCCTTGTTAATTTTCCAGCCTTAGCATGCATTTGAGTTGATTGAAAGTACCATGACTTGTTTTGGTGAGTTTAATAATTTACTATGACTTTGCTTATTGATAAAATGTTACAATTATTGTTTTGCTTACATCAAATGATAACCCATATCGAAGGATGTAATTTTTTATCGTTATCAATAAGTGATTCAATTGACTACACTTTCAGCAAACAAAGTTGTGTCATCTGCCATCCTGATGCTGTGTTCTTCCTTGTAGAGTCTAGCTGCCAGGATTATCTGCACTGTTTACAGCTTGAGTGTATGTGGTTATGCACACCTTTTCCAAATTTAAACTTATTTTTAGTGAACCATTTCTTACTGGTTATCATAAGGATTAGAGGTGACATCTTAAATTTATTAATCTGGCTTGTATTGGCATCAATTAATTTCAGTGTCATATATTAACTTTATTCCTATCCAGCTCCACCCCCATTTTTGTAATATCGCAAATTATATCTTTAAACATTGCATTCGTATTAAAATAGGATTATAATTATTGTTTATTCACTTGTCTTTTTAATTACAGTAAAAAGAGATGTTACAAATTCAACAAAACTAATTTTATATTCACCCATGTAGTCATGTTTACCATGGATCTATATTTCACTTTATGGTTTCAAATTACCATCCAATATTGTTGGGTTTTTTTTGTTTGTTAGTTTTGTCTCAAACTAATGCGTACTGTTTAGGATTTTCAAAAGGCACTTTTACTACAGTGTAACTTGTATTTTGCTTTCCGGCTAATGCCTTGATATTTTTTTTTCTTTTGAAGGGTAATTATGCCAGATATATAATTATTGTTTGACATTTTTCTTTCAGTACATTAAAGACTCGACGGCACTTGGCTGGCACATTAAAGATAGAAAGATATTTTACCACTGCTTTCTGTCCTTCATGATTAGTGATGAGAAATTGGATTTTAATTGCATTGGTCATCTCCCATAAATTAAAAGTTACCTATCTCTTACTCCATTTAAGATTGTCTTTTTGATTTTGACTTCCATAGTTTAACGATAAGGTGTTTCCTTTTGGAGTGTATGTTGGTTATTAAATCTTGCTACAGATCAAATAACAGCAATATTTTCTTTCCCTTGGTAATTTCAAGGTAAGTATGTTTAAAAATATGGATCATGCTCTGTTTTGATAGATAACTCTTTAACACAATGAAAAATGTCTTTGTGAGTTTAATCATTTAACCTTTCTACCCACTTATGAATCACTTTAAAGTTTATTTTATTCTACTTGTATCTGACTTTATTTCCTCTTTTGAACTTAATTTTGTGTTTTTAAATAATATTCCCTTTTGACTCGACAGCACTTGGCTTTTTTTTGGCTTGACTTTTTATGCAATTCTAATTAGTCATATATTTCATTGTTTATCACACTTTTTATTACGTGTTATACTATTTTCTAAATAATTATTTCTTGGTTTTCATTAAATTCTTGTTTTTGCCAAAATCTATCTAATAATAGTAATTATTACTTAGAGACATTTTGGCATAAAACAAATAATTCAATATCATTTAAAGCCTAAGCAAAAATATATTACTTGTCCTAAAAAATTAGGGGATTAATGACCTTCAAGTTAATTTACTGAGTGATGGTATGATTTACCCAGTAAGTCATATGTATTATATTCTGCCATTATAAGTGTTCCTAAGGGCCCAGCAACACAGTGCCACCATTCCAATCACTGCAACCACAATCAATAATATTCTAACAACAAAAAAAATGTACACTATCCCTTCTTGTGTTTTTTTCTTGGCATTTTATTGTCCATATTTATCAATAAATAAGTGATTGGAGGAATGTAAATGCCTCATGTTAATTTTACACACCCCTGGAACGGACAGTGTAGCTAACACTTCTGAAGTACAGCTTTGCTTTAAGAAGAGACAACTGAAAAACTTTGTATAACTTTGAAAGATGGGTTCTCTGTTTGCAATCAATGCTATACAAAATGTTTTTGTAGTATTATTCCGATATTCTCAGTATCAGCCAATCTGTTCAGTGATTAATTCTCTTACTATCATCACTGTTGTTGTCATTGTTATGTATTTTTAGTAAATAAAAAAGTAATAGTTCTTTTTTAGTTAAATTGTTGTTTTCTAAGTGTGAATTTCAGTACACGTTGTTATCATTATTTTATAAGCAACATGTAATGACAACTATAACGACTTTTTTGGAAAGCATTAGTTTGGGCTTTGGGCCTTGTTCTCTGTGCTATCTCTTTGTGGTGGTGATTGAATCTTGACATAGTTTTAGGGATTGTTGGATAATAGAACTACAAAATCAGAGTATCCTAGTATATGTCAGTATTGCAGGAGAACTATATTTTTCTAGATATTTAAGGTCAACCAATCTGTTATGTCACTTAAAGTGAGTATCCTTACAAGTATAAGGAGTAGGATCTTGACACCATGGAGTTTAAACTTTTGGGCAGATACAGGAAAAGAATAATTTAGAACTACCAAGTCCATCTGAAACTCTGCCATGGCAAAAGACGTCCCTAAGGACACTAGTCTTTTCTATATAATAATCATACAATAATTTTATCTGGGGTATATGGTGACTCAGCTCATTGATTCTCTTTGTGATTATAAATCCACTGGACTCCTCAACATTGTTTCATATACTATAAAGAAAATTATATATTATCATGGGTACACAGAAAGAAAGCAGTTTGATCTTGGAGAATACTCCTTGGATGTTGTATTTTCAAGTAGACATGGATTTGGGTAACATGAATGGGGATGCATTTTGAGACTATTAGGTGAGGAAAGAGATAATATAAGGACAAAGTTGCTGATAATCATTAACTCTTTAGGGATATATCCCTTAATGTTTGGTCTCCAGCATGTAAGACTGATGTTAAATTTTGCTATTTTGGGTGATAAAATCTCGAATTTCAAGAGACACATGTGAATATGATTTAAATTCAAACATATCTTACTACCCTAAAAGACAACCAAACCCACTGCCATGGAGTCAATTTCAACTCATAGTGAGTCTATGGAACAGAGCAGAACTGTTTCATAAAGTTTCCAAGGAGCACCTGTGAGAGTCAAATTTGGTTAGCAGATTTAGCACTTAGCCACTATACCACTGGAGTTTCCATACCTAAAGGTAGACCTTTAACAATGACTGACAGGAGTGAAAGTAAGAGAGCTATCGGTATGTTACATTGGACTTGGATATTTCTGAGCCCTGACTTACCTTTCAGTGTTCTCTTGCAGGATAAAGCTGAAATTGTCTTTTGTTTACTTACAGTTATTATTTTAATCTTGCCTGGTTTGCTTACTTTCCATGACTTGCATCTCCCACTTCTTTGCTAGTTTCTCTTAGAAGCATGTCTCTATTAAATCACTTGTATATAAAAATCTCACCTTGGTGATTATTTCTAGAGAATCCATCCCAATGTAGTGTGCATTTCAATTTGTCTTAGAAAGCAGGTTTTTAGGATGCCATTCTATATTTGGACATTTGATGGCTGAACAGAGTTTGGGTAATGTTTGTGATATGCGGAAAGATGATATTTTATAACAATCCTTTAAGTGTTGTCTGGTGAATGGACATGGGATAAATGGGAGTTAGAGATACATTACCCCATGTAATCTTTGCACCTTTTAAATGATATCATAGAAATTACAGTTATGAAGACAAATTGTTATTGGCTATTACCTTAAACAAAGAAAATGAAAATACATAGTCAGTAAATTACCAGTTAAGATATGGTGTAAAAAAACAGAAAGAATCTATGAGTTGTTCAAACTGTGATGATGGGGACTAGGACCAAAATCTAACTATAAGGGTAACAGACTTTAAAGAAGATAAAAGAGAGGAATAGCATAGAAAAAGTAAGAGTTTTTCTCTGGCAGAATGGGAAGATGATATTTGTGAATGTTCTCAAAAATATTAAGACCCTCCAACCCACTGAAACTTTTGATCTCAAAGAAGTAGTTCTACCTACCTTACTGTAAGGTAGAATCTCCATCTCTTTGCCTGAAGAATTCAGCAAAATAGCAACTGAATTTATGTTTTAAACTAATGTACGACAGCTACAAGACTGGTCTCACACCTAATCATGGCCACTAAGTTAGTAAGTAAAGCCAAGTTTTAGCATAGCCTGATTGCAGAGTGAGCTGTAGTAACTAAGTTCATAAATTTGTATCTTTGAACACTCTCCAAAATTCCCTTCTAGGAACTCAATGAAGCAGTAACAAATGTATTTTTTTTCCTGGAAAATGTTACCTTCTTTAGGAAATAGATTATATCACACATTATTTTCTTATGGCTGCTGTAACAAAGTACAATAAATTCAGTGACCTATGAATATAAAAACTTGTTGAGTCATATGTCTGGGGTCTAGAAGTCCAAGTTCAAGTTGTTGGTAGGATCATACTCTTCTGAAATTTCTAGGGGAATGTTCTTGTCTTGTCTTTCCTGATTTCTGGTAAACGAGGCATTCCTTAACTGCTAACTGCGATATAATTCTGCCACCACGTAGCTGTCTTCCCTTCCTCTGTCTCTGTGTCTCTTTCATAAGGAAACTGCTCATACTGGACTATACCCACCCTACTCTAACATGAATTTGTGTTAACTTAATAACATCTTCAAAGATTCTACTTGCAATAAAAGGTTACATTCAACAGTCCCAGTGGCTAAGATCTTATTATATTTTTACAGAAGCAAGGGGACAAACTTCAATCTGTAACACTGTACTTAAAAAGAAAACTGGATCATAGCACAGTGTCAGAGCTTCACCCTTAAATCATTTCATCTTTTCCCAGGACCCAACATACAATGGATGGGTCAATAATTCCCAAATCAACTTTGTTCTGAGGTCAGTTACTTATAACCATAAAAATTTCTCAAAGTACTGGCATTTCCTCCCTGGAATGGTCGTTGTCCATAAGCCCATATGATGTCAGACAGGTCTGCAAACATATGTGTTACATATTTCATTGATGAATATCACTACAGTCACCTTCAAGGTACTCGTCATAGGAAGCTATGTACTGTCGCTAGCACTTAGTCCACCCTTCAAAGCAATTTTGGGTCTCTTTCTGGAATGGCCGTTGAGCACGGTGGCACAGTGGCAAGTTCGCAAACTTGGTTGTGTAGGTATCTGTTATGGAGTTTTTAGCCAGTAGAAAAATTATTGGTACACTCTCTCTACTCACTTGATCTCTCCCCCAGTGACGTTTTTCTTTACCTGAAAATAAAGGAAATATTGAAAACAAGGCATTTTAATGGCATTCAGGACACTAAGATTAATACGAGGACAGCTCTGATGATCATTCTAGGAAAAGAGTTCCAACATTGCTTTGTAGAGTGGACTAGGCACTGGCTTCTGTGCATAGCTTTCTACGGTTCATATTTTAAAGGTGATATTAGTGATACTCATCAGTGATATATATCGCACTTTTTCTAAGATGAGTTCATGAACTTAATTGGCAGACTTCATAGTTTGCCACTGAAGTGCTTGCTCAAATATCACCTGCTCACAGACAATTCTGACTTACCTTCTCTAAAATAGTAATTATTGTCATCTTCTATTCCATCAATTCTTATATTTATTTTATTATTCCTTATGGCATTTATTATACCTCTACACTCTGTTATTTATTATTTGTTACTCTCAATATATAAATGCCATGAGGATTATTTGTGTGTATTTGTATGTGTGCTTTACATATCCTAATATCTCTAACATTCCATAGCTAATCAATAAATCTATGCTTGAGTATCTCACGTGCTTCTCAGAATATGTGTTCAAAAGATAATGAAAAAATTATTCATACTCATAACAAATATTTTCTTCCTCTTTTATGGTCTTGAACTGAGTAAAGAATAGTAGTTCCTCCAAGTTGCTAATGCAAGAAGTTATCTCTCTCTCATTTCAATCAGTTGATTCTGACTCATACCAAACTAATATGACAGGGTAGAACTGCCCCAAAGCATTTCAAAAAAGTGCCTGATACATTCGGACTCCCAGTCTTTCTGTTAGCTGCCTGAGATCTTAAACGCTGTGCCCTCAGGACTTCTGGCAGAAACTAAGGGGATGTATTTCAATGTCTCGCTCTTCCTTAAACTTATTCATTCATAACTTAGAGAAATTCTTTCTCCTAAGTTTCATTTGTTCAAGCCAACCAATGATTCATAATTTTCACAGCAGCTAAAGTGATGCTGAGATAACACGTAATGGGTCATGTTAAAACTTATCCTGAAAATGTTTGAGGTGGGACCCGTAACTCCTAGCATACCATGGCCCTGACCATCTTATTGAAACTTTGACTCATCCATTCTGAATTTCTTCCAGATCCTTAAAAATGATATCCCCAACCAGTCTGAAACTTTCTCATAAATCTTCCTCTGTGTCTAGGCAACTTATACCAGTTACCACCTTCACAGCTGGGTTTACGCAATCCTGGTTATGCTTCTGGCCACATATAAATGTCATTCACTCCCTCTTTGCATGAAAGGAAACATTTGAGTAATTTTATGTAATATCATGCTTAATGTCTATTTTCCATAGTTCAAGAAGATAGTAAAGGTGTTTTGTTCACTTAAGCATTAAATATAAACATTGCTGTATTGTTGATTCCACTAACTTTTCAGTTTGCAGCTGGAGCATTTAATTTCTATGACACCAAGGTTTCCAAGTATTAAACATAGTGAGTGAAAAATGTGTCATATATATTAAGTACATATTTTCTATGTACATGTTATATATAAGGTCACCATAAGATGGGATCTAATCAATGGCCGTAGATTTTAACTTGCTATGGAGAATATATTACCTTGGCAACATTCTTTATTTCAAAAACACAAGTATCCTCCCTGCATCATCCCTCACTCTGAAGAACTTTTATTTTTTTCTTTTTAATTGAACTTGGCATTTTTCTTCATATTCTTATATTCAAGATTAGCAGTTGACCTACTTTCAGCCAAAATAGAATTACTATTTCTTACTCCATTTTCTTTAGTTGGATTCAAAGAAAAGTAGGCAATACTGTCTTTAATCCAGTATTTTAAAAACAGATAAGTTTATAATATTTAATCATTTAATGAAATCTCATTAAATTGTGCACTATTATTGTCACATTTAAATATTCAAAAAGTATTGACCTATTTCACTTGCAAAGCATTCTGTGACATGAGAAATGAGTAAGATAGAGTTCAATTCCTCAAGTTACTCAAAATTTATTTACTCAGAGATTCCAGCATGTATACTTCAATCCACAATACGTGTCAGAGAGTGCTAATGTCTAAAATCTTAACTGATTGAGACACAATGTGATTTGATAAAGAAAAGATCATTGAAGACATCATATTTCTTTTCTGAGTTATGAAATTATGACAGCTCACAATAAATATTCTTCTCAAGTTATGCTCATTAGGTCTTAAAAAATCTTTCATCTAGATTTACTACAATCTGGTGGGACCTGATGTTGTATCACTCTGAGTACTGTAAATTATTCACGAATCAGCATTTATTCATGTTAAACCAGAGTGATGAAATTGTCTGAAATATGGCAATAATTAATCCCTTACCAGTCATAGATCTTTCTTGCTAATTCTTTCAGTGTCATTTATTTTGTTTTAGTCACACATGAATATACTGTCACATGTTTATACTTTGGCAGGCAAAGAGCCAGCACTATTACTTTTAATAGATTTTGCTTCCCACCCAAAGGATAAATGATTAACTTTATTACTTTTAATAATTACAATTCAAGCCTCTTTTGTTGTGTTAAATTGGGAAATAGTCTCCAATTTTATGTTCTTTCTCTGGGTCCTGATGAGGAAATACATAAGTTTTGTTTATAATTCTGTTTTTTTCATGTATTTTTCTCACTGTCAAAAAATATATCAAACTTCTTTGTCTGAAGGCATATTCTATTACATAAAAAAATTGATATTTACTCTGTTCAACTAGTAGACATTTTTATTTCTCACATAACTTGACATTTCTTCTAAAAACTGTAACTTTTTGTGAGCAGCATAGCAGATAAAATTTGTTCTTTTAATTTGCCACCAACCACACACAAAATTTACATATTTAATTTCCATGACACTTTACAGTATGTATATTTTTACAGGAATGCGTATAACTTTTTGGAAACATATTATTCTAGAAGACAAAGACTAATATATTTGTAAAATCTTAGTGCCAGAAATGATTTGACTATAGAGAACATGTATTCTGTTGTACATGAGGTTACTATGAATCAGAACCAACTTGATGGCACCTAACAGAAGATTGAACTGCTGATATTTTGGTTAGCAGGCAAGTCCTAAACCACTGTGTCACAAGAGCTGTTAGAAAAAAAACAGTTGCTTTTGAGTTGATTCTGACTCATAGTGGCCACATAGGACACAGTAGAAATGTTTCCAAGGAGCAAATGGGAGATTTGAACAACCACTTATGCCACCACTAACCTACATAGTAGATTAAACCAAAAAACCAAACTGTTGTCATTGAGTTGATTCCAGCTGATTCTCAAGAATCCTACTGGAAAGAGTAGAACTGTCACTTAGAATTTCCAGGGAATGCCTGGTGGATTCAACTGCTAATTTTTTGGTTAGCAGATATAGTTCTTAACTACTATATCATGAGAGTGGTGACACACTTTAAAATTTGAACAGATAAACTACAGTGAATAGATATGAGACACAGAAGAGGTGGGGAGAGAGGATAAAAGAAAAACAATGATCATGCCATTACTTTTAAGAAGACATTTATTTGACATGGAAGAATGATTGCGGGTAGTAAGCGCTCTTGCTCATGTCTGTTATTGGTAGAAAGTAAAGGCAAAATTAACAAACAACGTACAAACATATATACGTATTCTTGCAAAAATAAATTGATACACTAGCAATTTGTCTAAATTCTTAAAGCAATTCTTAATTTTTTATTGTAATTAAGTGAAAGTTTATAATCCAAGATAACTTTCCATATCAAGTCCCAAGTACCTGTCTCTCTGCTCTCCTTACCTGGTGACAGCACACTCTTCTTTTTTACTCTTTACTTTCAGTATGCACTGTGCCAACACTTGTCCTCTCCTCTCCATCCTCTCCTGTCACTTCTAGAAGAGAAACCAGTGGGACTGCCTCATATATATTTATATTAAACTATAATGTAGACATGCCACATGCATCATTTTGTGTCCCCTAGTCCAGTCCATTGAACGTTGAACAATAAGCAAAGAAAACAGAAGAAGAATTGATGCTTTTGAATTGTGGTGTTGGAGCACAATGTTGAATGGACCATGGACCACCCAAGGAACAAACAGAGCTGCTTTGGAAGAAGTACAATCAGAGTGCTCCTTGGAAGCAAAGATGGCAAGTCTGCATCTTACATATTTTGGACATGTTGTCAGGAGGGATCAGTCCCTGGAAAAGGACATCATGTTTGGCAGAGTGATAGATTAGCAAAAAAGAGGAAGACCCTAGAGATGGGTTAATCCAGTGGCCACAACAATGAGCTTAAGCATACAAATGATTGTTTTGTTATGCATAGAGTCACTATGAGTCAGAACTGACTCGATGGCACCTAACAACAACAACAACAGTCAATTCCATTCTTTGTCTGAAATGTTGACTTCAGTACTGGTTTCAGCTCCAGGTTAGCAGCACGTCTAGGGGCCATGTTCTCAGGGGACCTCCAGTGGGAAGGACTATCAATTCTGTTTTTTCAATAGACTTCTTCATCTGCTTACCTTTTTTCTCATGCTATGTCAGGTACTCTACATTGTGTCCTCTATTAGGGCTGTCTTTGGTGATGGCTGGGTGCCCTCTGGTTCTTCTGGTCTCATGTTGAAGTAGTCTCTCAGTCACATGAGTCCTTCCGTCTCCTGGGCTCATTTGTCCTTGTATCTTTGATGTTCTCAGTTGTCATCTGTTCCAGATGGGTTAGGGCAAATTCATGTTCCTCAGATGTCAGCTTTCTGCCTTTTAACACCCTAGACACCACTTAATAGTATGGGGTGCCCAAGGCTCTCTCAGAGAAGACTAGCTTACATATATATATATGTACTTTTTTTAATTAGACTATTTTGTTCTTATAATTTCCTTATACATGTGCAAGATACATTTTGATATGCTTTTCTTTCAGTATGAAGATATTTTTTAAATGATTTCTTGTTGAATACATTTGTTGAAAATGCTATTTTACTGTTTACATATTTGAAAAAAATGCAGTGTTTAAAATATATAAACTCTGTCTTTATTTCACACCAGGATTCTCCCAACCAAACTATTTTTAACTTTTCTTTTTTTTGTTTTGGTTTTTTTTGTGTGTGTCTGTGCTGTGTGCAAACTAAGATGGTGAGTATATCCCACCTGAATTTAGAGACCTCTGAGTAATAAACTTGACCCATTGAACACTAATGACTGAAGACTAGAAAGACTGTAGAATGACATCAGGACATCTCACAAGAGGAAAGCAAGAGATCATTAAAAAGACTGGAAAGAAGGAAAAGGCCAAGTGGATGTTAGAAGAGAATCTGGAACTTGCTCTTGAATATAGATTAGTTAAAACAAAAGGAAGAAATAAGAGATCTCAACAGAAGATTTTAAGAGGAAAAAGTAAAACCTTATAGTGAAATGTGAAAACCAAAAGGAAAGAACACACTCAGCAATTCTCAAGCTGAAAGAACTGGAAAAAAAAAAAAAAAAAAATCAAGCCTTGAGTTGCAACTTTGGAGGATTCTACAAGGAAAACATTAAGCAATGCAGGAAGCATCAAACGAAGATACAGGAAATACACAGAGTCACTGCACCAAAAAGGACTGGTAGACATATAACCATTTCAGGAAGGAACGTGTGATCATGAATTAATGGCACTGAAGAAAGAGGTCCAAGCTGCACTGAAGGCTTTGGTGGAAAGTTGAGCTCCCAGAATTGACAGAATATCAACTGAAAGGTTTTGACAAACAGATGCAGCACTGGAAACTGGGAATTTTAAAACACTAAGTTGTGCTCTTGAGGAACTTGTATTTCAACAAAGAGGCTGCCCATTCTAACAAAACAAGTGGATGCTTTAAAGTCAGGAAAGGTGTACGTTAGGGCTTATTCTTTTACCATACTTATTCAATCAGTACGCCAAACAACTAATCTGAGAAACTAACTATACGAAGAAAAATGGGGAATCAGGATTGGGAGAATACTCATAACAGCCTGCAACATGCAGATGACACAATCTACCTTGCTTGCTGAAAGTAATGAGGACTTGAAGCACTTATTGATGAAGTTCAAAGACTACAGCCTTCATTATACCTAAACATAAAGAAAACAGAATTTCTCACAACTTGATCAATAAGCAACATCATGATAAATGAAGAAAACATTTAAGTTGTAAGGATTTTGTTTTACTCGGATCCACAATCAAAGCCCACAGAAGCAACCAACTAAAAAAATCAAAGGATGAATTTTATTGAGAAAATCTGCGAAGATCTCTTTAAAGTGTTAAAAAGCAAAACTCAAAACCAAACCCACCGCCATTAAGTCAGTTCCAGAGTAGAATTGCCTCTGAGGGTTTCCAACGAGCATCTGACAGATTTGAACTGCTGATCTTTTCGATTAGCAATTACAATATTTAACTACCAGAGTTTCCTTAGAAAGCAAAGATGTCACTTTAAGGTCTAATGTAGACGTGACCCAAGTTCTGGTGCTTTCAATCACTCACACACATGAGAAAGAATGTGTGTGAAAAGAAATGAGAACTTTGAATTATTGTATCGGTGAAGAACACTGATTTTACCATGGAGTGTCGGAAGAAAGATTAAATCTATCTTGGAAGAACTACAGACAGCATACTCATTAGAAGCAAAGATAGCCAGACTTTGTCTCACATACATTGGACATATTAGAGGGGGGCAAGTCCTTGCAGAAGGACATCGTGTTTAGTGTATTAGAGGATCAACCAAAAAAAAAGGAAGACCTTCAGCGAGTAGATTGCACAGTGACTGCCATAATTGGCTCAACCATAGCAAAGACGGTGAGCATGGCGCAGGACCAGAAGTGTTTCCTCCTGTTGTACCGAGTGTTGCTATGAGTTGGAATCCAGTCGATGACACTTAACAAAGACAACTAACAACAACAACAATCAGGTGATGTATCTGTAGCCTTCTTTCAGGTGTTTTTTTTTTTTTAATTTCTACCCTTTTATTTTGACCTTTTTAAAATTTTCAGTCTTTCAGCTAAAATCATACCCTCTCTTCATTCACACTGTTCTTTTTCTACCAGATCCTTATATTGATTTTACTATGATCATGTCATATTAATGTGTTGTGTGATAATATTAATAATAGTGTCATTTGTGGATTTATTCTACTGTCTAATATATTCTACTGATTCAGTATATAAGAGAAGTCAAATATTAAAAATAATTCAAGATTTTCTCTTATGGAGCAGAAAGGAATAGTGTGTTTTTACCGGACAGAGGGAGCAGTGGAAGCTGCATATAGGTGGGCATGTAAATTTATACGGGAATGTACATTTTCACTCAGTCATATTAAATAAAAAAATAAAGAAACTGAGATCTGAATCCTGTAAAGAGTTCAAAAATTTCTGTTCTCTGTAGACAAGATACCACATTTGGGAACCATAGGTAACTGTAAGATGCTTTAGGGTTTGGCTGGAAACTTTTTAAATCAATGGGAAGTATCCTAGCTTTACAATTCTGTCCCTGGCTTTTCAAATGTCAGGATATTTTTTCTCAACCTGATGGCCCTGCCTTCGTATTTCTGTAAGGTAGAACATTAGTTGGTGAAGATACATGGGGAGAATTTGGTGCATGTGTATCAGTTTGCTTGTTGCTGGTTATCATCATAAGTCTAATCTTTCATTTCATAGTAAAATTTTATCCTGTTTCTTCTTATGCCAATCTATACTTTGTTCCTCTTCTGCCTCTTTCATTACAGGGCATGAGGTCAGCTCTGCATTTTTGTTTGTTTCTTCTCGTGTAAATTGCTTTCACTTTCTTTAATTTCATTTACTTACAATTCCTTGAATTCTAAAATCCCTTACGGTTTAAAAATTAAATAATACATAAAAATTGCAGTTTTTAATCCAGTATTTTTTTGTTGTTGTTATTTTGAGGTAAGATTTGTGATTTCCCAAATTTTACATATCCTAAGTATAAAATTCCTTAATATATTATATTAAAAAATATTTTTATACACATGCAGACACACACACCTTTTTCAGTTTGAAATATATTTCTTCCTACTTTTAGAATTATTCTAAAAAATTTCAGAGGAGGTTTTAGAATGATAAACTTTCAAGGAATTCGTGTACCTTGAACATGATTTATTAAGCTTTTATATTTTGAGTGATGTAAAATACTTGAAAGTTGTAATAAGGTACTTTCAACCTGCAGTCTCCTTGAGCATAGTGGTTAAGTGCTATGGTTACTAACCAAAAGGCTGGCGGTTTGCTTCCACCAGGCCCTACTTGGAAACTCTGTGGGGAAGTTCTACCACGTCCTATAGGGTCACTGTCAGTTGGATTTAAGTCAATGTCAGTGAGTTACTATTTTTGTTTTATGGGTTTCATGCTGGCTGGATATAGATATATGATAAACCCAAACCAAACCCCCTGCAGTCAAGTCGATTCTTATTCACAGCAACCCTATAGACAGAAGAGAACTGCCACATAGAGTTTCCAAGAAGCATCCTGGGGAGTTGAACTGCCTACTTTCTGGTTAGCAGACCTAGCACTGAACCACTACACCACCAGGGTTTCCGCAGATATATCATAGACAGATTTATAAAAAGAAATTTCTTAGCTTTCTTAGAATTTAGTTATTTCCCCTCTCCCAGTTATGTGTATATTTAAATTTCATTATCTTTGTGGAGAAATGCAATGTGTCCCTCCTTGACTATACATTTTTTTAAACATTCTTTGTGATCTTTAAAAAATATATATAACTAAATTTTTATCTTTTCTAAATCAATTATAGATATCTTTAGTTTTACACCTTACATCCACTTTTCCTTTTATATTTGGGTTGTCCTCTGGGACTTCTATGATCTATGAGATACTGGTATTTTTACTACTATTCTTCAGATCGCTAAAGTTTGAAACTCCTCAGTTGTACTATTGCCTTTAATATTGTCTCTTTACATTACATTATTGTATAGTGTATTTATGAACAAAGGTGATTTGTTGTTTCTTTGAATTTGTGAATCTACTCAGCTAGTATTACACAAATTATTACCTGCTACATTTATATATATATTTTTTCTTTTGAGACTCCCATAACATAAATACAGACACATTTGTTTCCTTATTTTGTATCTAAATGTTTTTGTAAAAACTCATATATTTAATATATTTCTAAGGACCTCTGGAAGAAACCTAATTCTATGATTTGTAGAATTGCCTTTTAGTGGAATCCAGTTTGTTATTAATCTCATCCATGATTCATTCCCTCTGTGTATTTTACCTTACCAAGGTTTCATGGAAACTTTGGTGGCATAGTGGGTGAAGTGCTACATCCCCTAACCAAAAGATTGGCAGTTCAAATCCACCAGACTCTCCTTGGAAACTCTACAGGGCAGTTCTACTCTGACCCCAAGAGTTGCTATGAGTCAGAACCAACTCAACAGCAGTGGGTTGTTTTAGTTAGTCTTTTCATTTCTTACCCAAGACAGTTTTCAAATAACTTCTTTTTTACTTC
This sequence comes from Heterohyrax brucei, assembly GCA_028571685.1. NCBI lineage: Eukaryota > Metazoa > Chordata > Mammalia > Hyracoidea > Procaviidae > Heterohyrax > Heterohyrax brucei. The sequence goes on along the minus strand of CM053159.1, from coordinate 51,515,498 downwards.
TTATCTATGTATTCCTTTTATAACTATGAAGAAATTTTTATGTTTATATGTAAATATATACATCCAGTACATACGTGTGGCAGAGAAACGTGGTTTGGGTTCATACACGCTAGCTTACTTACTTTTGACCTAATTGATGAGAGATCTTGGAAAATTCCACTTTAACTCATACCTGCCGTTTCTGTTTTGCAAAAAAAAAAAATCATCTACAATCCCGTGTTACATGACTGTAAAATGGATGTGAGGAAGAAGAAAAACACAAGGACTCCAAAGTCTACTTTAATTTATAGTTATTGACTTCTTACTCAAACAGCATTGTGAAGCTGTCACATTGTTGCATCACTGATCCTGGCTGATGCTACCTTGGCACTACTGCTTTTTCTATTGGAATGGTGACCAGGCAAGAACTAATGAATGCAAGCTGTGCGATTTAGTCATGATAAAGAATAAACCTAGAGGAGTAAATAACCTCCATTTTCCTTTCCCCTGGGAGGCATCAAAAAGCAATTACAAGGGGTGGAGGGGGGGAAGTCATGAAAATGCCCTTAAAAAAAAAATAAAATTCTATAAAAGAGTAAATAATGTCAGAAGTAGAAAAATGAATTGTTGCAAACAATAGCCATCCACAAAGTGTTCATGGGAGAACAAACCAAGTGAATGCTTCACAAAAATCAGTAGAGCCAGAGAATGGCAACATTCCAAAGAGAAAGGAATATGATAAAGTAGGAAAAAATATAATTCCTTTGTTTCCTATAACAGGACTGCAGCATAAAGGCTAGAAACTGAAATTGGTAGACCTACTTATATGAAAAATAAGTGAATAAATAGCAATTGGGTCAAATTATGAACAGCACAGATTCACCACTTTCTTTTTATCAATAGGTTCTCATTGTTACAGGAAAGGCAAAGAAACATTGAAGAATGCTGAGCCTTATTATCACCTATTTTGATGATTAGCAATGGTAGATATAATAATGTAATAATACCAGACTTAACATCTTGACATAAACAATAAGAAAACAAGAAAAGTATGTATAATAACTCTGATCAAATACTGGATAACAGTCAACAAAGGATTATGATACTTTGGTTAAGGAAAAAAATGTTTGAGTTGAATGAATTTCTTGGCTTTTTATCTGGTTTTCATTTCCAAAGCAAGTGGACAGAATGAGAAACCTAAAGAGAGGCAAGTAAAACATGTGAAGCTGAGGAAATGAGGGGTATAGTTCAGGAAGACAAAGGAAGTTGGAAGTTGTGAGAAACAATTCTCAAAATAAAAACACTACCAACATTATGAGTTCCATAAACCTGTGTAGGGATAATGTGGATGTTTGTTCAGAAACAGATAGTGCTGCATAATAAGGACTTGCACAAAATGATGCAACAACAACAAAAATTGGAATGTGGTAAATTAGCAATATTCAAATCTCAATGTGTAAGAAATTAAAAATTCTGATGATACAGAGTTGGAAAAGTCATTCTGGGGATTCATTTATTAACCTAGAAGAGACAAACCTTACTAGGAGGTGGGATACACTACTCTTGGAACAAGAGCTAATCTGGAAGACCCTAGTCAGCTTACCTATATACCTCAAAAGTTTTAAATTTATTCAGAAGTAAATCAACTACCTGTAAAATGAAGTGCAGCATGATTTTACATAAATTAGAAAAAGCTGGGACATATTAACATAACATTTTAAAAATTCAGGCTACAATAAAAAATAAATACTGAATATGACTGCGTGAAAACTTGAAAGTTATCAGGGGGATATTGGTAAATAGAAATAGAAAAAAGGATTATAAAATTAGGATACAATATTTTAAAATATATCTTACGTTCTATAAAAAACAAATATTTTCAAGGACTTAAAGGAAAATATGAACACAGTAAAAGAAGCACAAGATATAAAATGGAACCCCCAAAGCTTCTAGAAATAGGAAATAAATATTGAAAATGAACCTTTAACTGGATGTGGAAAATGGTGGGTTAGATATTGTAGTAAACATGACATATAAATAGGAAATGTAAATAATGAAGAACTAACAGAAGGAAGTTTTACAAATAAGCAATGAAGTCTCAGTTAAAACATGAAGTAGTTTAAATACTGTAAACAGAGTTCAGAAGAGAAAATAAGAGAGAATAGGAAAAAAGAACTGAAAATACACCAAGTTCAAATTTTGAAAATAAAAATAAATAAATGACTTCATAAAACAATAATAATAAAAACATTGACAGTTAGAAAGAACTGAAACACCTAAACAATTGCCTAATATACAGAGATGAAAAAGATAAAGAATGCTGGCAGACTTCTGTTTGGAATCAAAACTGAGCATAGTGTGACAATATATATTAAAAACACAAACATTTCAACATGGATTTCCTATTTATATTCTTCAGAAATGAAGTTGGAATGACGAGGGCTTTATTAAAAAAAATTGTGTAGATTGGAACTGGCTAAATTGCGCTAACGTCAGTTAAATTCAGTTCTTTTAGTAGGGAAGTAATACAAAGTGAAGCTACATTACTTCTAAATGATGAGTACTGGAAATGTCAAACAAACAGTTAAATATATAATGTGTATATTCTAAATTGAGTGTATAATCATTAACATGCTGTAGAAGAAAATAAAGTTTTTAGGTACCTTGCTAAAAGTTAAGCATTTTATTGAACTTAAAAATGCCAACTTTTTTTCTTTTTTAATATTTTTTATTATGATTGAGTGAGAATATACAATCCCATATAAATCTGCATACCTGCCAATGAGCGACTCCCACTGCTCTCCCTGCCCGGTGACAGCACACTCCTCCTCTCTGTTCTGTATATGTCGTACCGTCCTAACAATCTCCTATCTCATTCTCTCCACCCTCTCTCTGGGGTCCAGTAAGTGGACAGCTGGATGACATCCTATAGATGCAAAGAATCATAAAGTGCATACATGATGTGGTTGCTCTGTGTTACCAAGTCTAGTCCATTTCTACCTGAAGAGTTGACCTCCATTATGATTTATGGACAGGGGCAGCATCAGAGCCAGAGGCCGTGTTTCCAGGGGAACCCCAAAGCCCCTGGACCATCAATAGCAGTCTTTTAGTGGAGATCTCAGGGTGCACTCCTTTTTATTTTCATGTTGCTTGTGAGACTCAGCGTTCGTGAGCCCCATCACAGCTATCCCTGGTGGTACCCGGGCACCATTTGGTTTTTTCGGTTACATGTTGATACAGTCACACGCTCACGTGGGTCTTTATTTTCTGAGTTCTCTTTGCCCCATGTCATTTTGGTCCTTGGAGATCATCCATTCCTGCTGAGTTGGGGCCATCTGCTGTTCCTGAGACGTCACCTTAGCAGCTTTTAAGACCCTAGACTCCACTTACCAATGCAGGGTGCAGAAGACTCTCTTAACTAAATGCTAGTTGTACCAGTTGGCCTGGATTTCCCCTGAAAGCATGGTCCCCAGCCCCCCGCCCCAGCTACTCCATCCTTGCAATACTGGGTTAAGATGGGAAGAGTACTCATGTTATGTTGAAGTCCAGTTAATAATGATCTTCTTTCTAATGTGTGCTGTCATTGATTTAACCCAATCAAATTTCTACCAACTATCTAATCTATACCCCACCCTCTCTCTCTTTCCCTCCTCACCCATGCAGCCTTCAAAGAGTCTTTTCTTCTATGCATGAGTCTGTTTTGAAGATTTTATTGTAAGGGTCTCGTACAATATTTGCCCTTTTGTCGCTGACTACTTTCACTCAACATAATGTCCTCCAAGTGAAACCAGGTTATAAGACATTTCCTAAAATCATGATTGTTCTTTATCATTGCATAGTGTTCCATTGAGTATATATACCATAGTCTACCTATCCATTCCTCTGTTGTTGAGCATCTGGGTTGGTTCCATTTTTTAGTATGTGGATTGTGCTTCAATAAACATTCATGTGCATGTATCAGTTGGTGTGAACCGCTGTGATTCTGCAAGATATATTCCGAGCAGTGGAATTACTGGGTCAAATGATATATCTATTTCCACTTTTTTAAGGAAGCATCAGGTTGCTTTCCAAAGAGTTTGGACCATTTTGCAATCCCACCAAAAGTGTAGGAGAGTTCCAATTTCTCCATAATCTCTCCAGCATTTGTTGTTTTGTACTTTTTGGATCATGGCTAAACTTGATGGGGTAAGATGGTATCTCATTGTAGTTTTGATTTGAATTTCTTTAATAGCTAATGATCGTGAGCATGTCCACATGTGTTTTTTGGCTGCCTGGAACTCCTCTTTAGAGAAGTGTCTGTCCATCTCCTTTGTCCATCACTTAATTGGATGATTTATCTTTTTCTTATAGATATTTTGTAACACCTTACAGATTACAGAGATCAGGCAATGGTCTGACATATAGTTGCCAAATACTTTTTCCCTTTCTGTAGGTGGTCTTTTAATTCTATTGGCAGTCTTTGGATGAGCAAAAACTGATTCTTAGTAGTTCCCATTTATTTTCTCTCCTGTTGATTGTGGTTAGCTTGTCAGATTTTGAAGTCTGTCAACATTGTGTACTAAAATTTCTGTTGTTGATCCTAATTTTTCTTGGATGAGCTTTATTGTTTTAGATTTGATATTTAGATCTTTTATCCATTGTGACTTGGTTTTTGTATAAGGTGTGAGATATGGGTACTGTTTCAATTTATTGCAGATGGATATCCAGTTTTGCCAGCACCATTTGTTGAAGAGGTTGCTTTTACCCCAGTTTAATGTCTTAGGGCCTTTGTCAAATATCAACAGTTTTTAGGAGGATGATATCATCACTTGGGACTCATTCTGTTCCATTGATCTATCATTCTCTTTTTGTAACAGCACCAAGCTGTTTTGACCACTGTGGCAGTGTAGTATGTTCTAAAGTTGGGTAGCAAAAGGCCTCCCAGTGTGTTCTTCTTATTCACAAGTGTTTTGCTTATCCGGGGCTTCTTCCCTTTCCAAACAAAGTTGGTAATTTGTTTCTACATCTCATTAAAAAATGTCTCTGGAGTTTGTATTGGGATTGCATTGTATATGTAAATCACATTACATAAGATAGATACTTGCACACCGTCAAGTCTTCCTATGCATGAGCAGGGTAGGTTCTCCAATTATATAAGTCTCTCTTAGTTTCTTGCAGTAAAGCCTTGTAGTTGTCTGTGTAGGTCTCTTATTTCTCTAGTTAGATTTTTTCCTAGGTATTTTATCTTCTTGGGGACTATAGTAAGTGATAACTGATTTGGTGATTTCTTTTTGAATGATGCCTTTGTTGGTATAAAAGAATCATACTTATTTACTTATGTTTATTTTATATCCTGATATTTTGCTGAACTCTTCCATTAGAAATATTATTTTTAAAAAGATCCTTCAAATGCTGAGAACAAATAAAGCATGCTGTCAACAATTTCCACACATATTTTCAGCGACATTGGTTTCATCTTTCACATGTTGTCAACATTTTTGTTAATCCTGCTCTAATGATTTCACTCCCACGAACTTAGGCTCACAGTCTCTTCAGCTTATTGTCTATACTTAAGAGTTTATGCTGTCATGTTGGTCTCATATAAACAATTGTTTTTTTAATAACCCTTCTTAAGGATAACATTATTTACTTTCTCAGCTAAACTGTTTCTGTTGTTAGTTTTTTGTTTGCTTCAAGATGATTTCAGGGGTAGTTTCATTTCAAGCACTGAAGAGTACAGGGTAGTAATCTCAAGTGTTTCTCTGGCCTCAAAGGGCCTAGTAAATCTGAGTGCATTAGAAATTTGCAGTCTCGTTTCATATGTTTGCCTCTTATCAGGATCTGTCTAGTGTGCTCCTGATAGAAATATCTGGTAATGGTACCCAAGCATCATCTAATCCTTCTGGCCTCATTTTCTTAAAAGCAGTGGTTCATGGGCACCATTAATCCAGTTGCTTCTCTGATTCTTGAGCTTCCTTCTTCCTCTATTATATATTTATAGAAACCGATTGTTGTATCTTGGATAACTGTTCGCAAGCTTTTAAGACCCCACATACTGTTCACTGAACTGGGATGTAGAACTGAACCATAAAGCAGTACTATGCTAACACGGAATCCCTGATGGTGTAGTGGTTAAGCACTTTGTCTACTAACCAAAAAGTCAACAACAGTTCAAATCTGCCAGAAACTCCTTGAAAACATCTGGAACAGTTCTACTGTGTCCTATATGGTCAATATGAGTTTGAATCGACTTGATGGCAGTGGGCTTTTATGGCAATTGACTGGATTATCTCATGTGAACATAAGCCTTATCTTTCACATCAGGAAAGCTAATTTCAGGAGGTATATATAGATTTGGCTAAGTAGTATGAAAAGCTATAGCCCTGTTTTTGTTGTTCTTATTGCTGTTTTTGGTTCTGGTAGTTCTAGCAGAACTACTAGCAACTAGCAGTTGCTAATTCATTCTTTTTCTTATGTGCAGTTTAGGCTTCAAGTACACAAAGATGAAAACAACAAACCCACTGGTGTCAAGTCAATTCTGACACATAGTGAAACGAGAGACGGCGTAGAACTTCTCCATAGGGTTTCCAAGGAGCACCTGGTGGATCTGAACTGCTAACCTTCTGGTTGGCAGCCCTAGCCTTTAACCACTATGACACCAGAATTTGCAAGTACATTATTCAAATCATGTATTTCTCACCATCTTTCCCATCACCATAAACAAAAATTCACTGTTACCTAAAGAATATTTTCCCCTCTTTCCTATTCCTCAGTCTTGATAAACATCTTTTATCATTGGATTCCTCACCAGTCATTTCTTATTTTCTGTTTTAATCATTGCCATTTTAGCAGAGATAAGGTAACTCATAGTAGTTTTAACTTGTGTCTCTCTGATGACTAATGATGATGAGAATCTTTTTTCATGTATGTATTTGTTGACTGCTTGGATATCCTCTTTAGTGAAGTGTCTGTTCATATCTTTCTCCATGTTTTTTTTTTTTTGTTGTTGTTGTTGTTCCTGTTGTTCTTGTTAAGCATCATCCAGTTGTTTCTAACCTATAGAGACCCTATGTACAAGAGAAGGAAGCTTTGCTGGTGTGCCATTCCCACAATTGTTGCTATGTTTGAGCCCATTGTTGCAGCCTCTGCATCAATCCATCTCATTAAGAGTTTTTGGTGACCTCTGCTTTCCCAAGCAGGGCAACCTTCTCTGGGTTCTGGAACCTCCTGATAACACTACTCTAGTTTGTGAGACGAACTCTCAGCGCATTCTCTTCTAAGGAACATTCTGGCTATATTTGTTCCCACATAGATTTTGTTCATTCTTCTGTAAGTCCAAGGTATTTCAATAGTTTTTTTTATTCCCAACACCAAATGTTTCAACTCTTCACTAGTATTCCTTATTCATTGTCCAGCATGCATACGAGGTTTCTGAAAATGCCATGGCTTGAGTCAAGTGCACTGTAGTCCTCAATACGACACTTTACTTTTCAACACATTAAAGAAGTCATTTGCACCAAGAGATTTGTATAGCTCAATGTCATTTGCTTTTTTTTGACTGACTCTTCCACGTGCATTGATTGTGGATACAAGTAAAATGAAAACTGTGACAACTTAATACTTTCTCCATTTATCATGATGTTGCTTACTGGTTCACTTGTGAGGATTTTTTTATTTCTGTATCTTGGAGTGTAAGCCATACTGAAGGCTGTGGTCTTTGATCATCACCAGTAAGTGTTTCAAGTCCTCTTCATTTTCAGCAAGCAAGGTTTTATCATCTGTGTGACTCAGGTTGTGAATGAGTTCTCCTCCAAACTTAATACCTCCTTCATCTTCATGTAGTTTATCTTCTCAGATTGTTAGCTCAGCATGCAGATTGAAAAAGGGTGGTGAATGGATATAACCCTGATGCGTGCCTTTCTTGACTGTTGCTGTTCCTACAACTGCTTCATAAGCACAATTTAATGTTCTGGAATTTTCATTGTTTGCAATATTATTCATGAGTTTTTTTATGATTTACACAGTTGAAAGCTTTTGCATTGTCATTAAAACACAAGTAAACATCTTTCTGGTGATTCTCTGCTTTGGGCCAAGATTCATCTGACATTTGTATTGGTATCTCTCATCCCTAGTCCTTTTCTGAGTTCCGCTTGCATTTCTGGCTGTTCCCTGTCCATATACTTCTGTAAACATTTTTTTTTAGATATCTTTGGTATAATTTTACTTACATGCTATGCTAATGATATTGTTTGGTAATTTCCACATTCGGCTGGATCACATTTCTAGGGAATGGACAAATATGGATCTCGTCCTGTCATTTGGCCAGGTAGCTGTCCTCCAAATTTCCTGAGCACTTCCAGTGCTGCATGTGTTAGCTGAAGTATCTCAATTGACGTTCCATCAATTCCTGGAACGTTGTTTTTTGCCAATGCCTTCAATGCAGCTTTTTTTTTTCTAGATTAATGTAAACAAAACAAAACATACCAAAATTTATGGAACTCCAACAACAATAGCAAAAACACCACTCTTCTGTAAGTTGGTGTGTACTGCAATACTGAAAGTTGTTGCCACTGGTATTAAATACTAGCAAATTCACCCCTGTGGACTCATTTCAGAGGAGTTTCCACACTAAGACAGACTGGGAAAAGGATCTGGTAATGTATTTCTGAAAAAAGAAAAGAAAAATGGCCAGTAAATACCTCATTGATAATAGTGTAACATTGTCTGATATAGCACTTGACAATGAGCCCCTCATTGTCCTGTTGGAAATCAATCAAAATTTTGCTGAGGAAGAGTCGCTTCCTTAAAGTAGAGTAGACCTTGATGCTGTGGATGAAGTCAAAGATATGGGACATTCATCTGCTGATGTGACATGATTCAAAATGAGCTGATAACATCCACAAGCATCCATTAATAATGGAAAAATGGAAGGTAAAATGTACGAATCTTGTAAATTTGAAGTTGGTAAAAATAACTTATTTCAACAAACAACTGAAACACATGCATCAATAACAAGAAAGTTAGAAGACAGCTATGTGACCAACTGACAAAAAGAGACCTATATGTGTACCCTTTTGAAAGAAACATGACCCAACAAAATGCAGAAATTATTGAATTCCATAAACATAGCCCATTGTGTAAATGAGTGTTAGTCGAATTAACATTCCTGAATTTTCAGAAAATGGGTTCTGATCTATGTTTTGGGGGGGTAGGAGTGGGGGTTGAGGTTGGTGGTCTAGTATTGCTGTCTTCAACTTAGAAGATCATACATAAAGTTATAACTGTATGTTACATGTTGATATATTTGCATATCGTGAAAAGGAACAGAAATCCCACCCCTGAGCACCTATATTTTAAAGTAAGCCTTTGCATTCCAGTTGAAGTTACTGAGACAAGTTTCTCTGCCTTCTTGCTGTCCTTAATCTTTACCTGAAAGATAAACATGTGTGTGATGCTTCATTTACCCTTGAACACTTTCATGTCACTGGAATGAAAATATTCTTTTATATTTACCATTGATATTTTCTATTGGACCACTGAGAGACAGACTTCTCCCAGTGCCTACCACTTCCTCAGTATCATCCCAGTACTGTGATTCTATCTTATTGCCACTTGCTAATCTCAAGTGGAGGAAGCCTTCACCAGTTCTCTATACAGAGAAATACAGAAAAAGTGAAACTTTCATTTATGTTATACCACTCATCTGACTTGGGAGCTCTAAATTCAGATGAATTAAGTACCTGGAAGTGGTAGTGGAGGAAAAGGAAGCTGAATTCAATTACCTTGATTCCATGATCTGTTTTAATACTTGCTTTTCTAAAAATAACTAACAATTACTTCTGTTAAGTTGGTACTGATTTCATTTTTTGATTTTAAAAATAATAGAAGATCATCTCAAACTACCAAAAGTAAAAAGAAAATATTTGTTGGGTTATAATAGTGTCTCACCTAATAACAAAATACAGAAGCTAGTCATCTGGAAAACAGGAACCAGAGATCAACTGTCCTTCAGAATTAGCTGCAACTTTGTTTTTCAGGACATCTTGGATTCATTTTCTGTAAGTGACCTCGTGGTTAAGAGCTCAGGCACTAACCAAAAGATCTGCAGTTCGTATCTACCAGATGCTCCATCAAAACACTATGGAGTAGTTCCACTCTGCTGTGAGTTGGCACAGACTCCACAGCAACATTTAATGAAATTAAACAGTGTGTATTGATTGGTAATGCTCACATCACATTAGTTGTTCTAATAGAGCAACAGTTTATATATTGCAACATTTTCACAGGCTTAAGTGAAATACCTGTTTGTCATTGTCAATATTAAAACCAAATATTGGACAGAAATTCTGATGTAGCTGGCATAGGTCGTTGAGCCACAGTTTGAAGATAAATTTATACCAAATAAACCTCAAGAGCACATTCTTTTTATTACACTAAATCCAAGACATCACTGTGAGACTATCACATTTCTTATTTTTGTTTTCTATAGAATTGCACCTCAACATAAAGAGGACAAAAAGTCACAACTAGACCAATAAGTAGCATCATAGTAAATGGAGGAAAGATGGAGGTTGTCAATGATTTCATTTTATCTGAATCCACAATCAATACCCATGGAAGCACCAATCCAGAGATCGAAAGATGCACTACACTGGGAAAATCTGCTGCAACAACCTCTTTAAAGTATTGAAAAGCAAAGATGTCATTTTAAGGGTTAGGGTGCACCTCACCCAAGCCATGTTATTTTCAATCACACTTTATGCGTTTGAAAACTGGATGGTGAATGAGAAAGGCCAAAGGATTGGAGTCTTTGAATTGTGATGTTGGTGAAGAATATTCAATATCCCATGGCCTGACAGAGGAATGAACAAATCACTCTTGGAAGAGGTACAGCCAGAATGCTCTGTAGAAGCAAAGATGGAGAGACTACTTCTTATATACTTTGGACATGTTGTCAGGAAGGATAAGTGATTGGAGAAGGACATCATCCTTGGTAAAATACAGGTTCACTGGGAGAGAAGAAGAGCGTCAAGGAGATGGATTGACACAGTGCCTATAGCAACGATAACTGTGAGCATGGGACAGTGTTTGATTCTGTGGCACATACGGTCGCTGAGTGGGAACCCACTAGACCATATCTAACAAAAATGACAGAATTCATTAAAGGAATTCAAGTAACACACTTAATTAGTTATGATTAATTACATTTATGAAATCTTTTTAGATTTATTAATCAAATCTATGAAAATATACTTTTAGACTCATTATCAAATCTATGAAAATACAGGCTCTGCTACACAGTGGAATGAGCATTGGATTCTGAGGTAAATTTATTTAAACTTTAAATCCTGAATCATTCACAATTTTTGAAAACTATAAATAATTTTAACCTTTATATCTCTATTTTCTTTACTGGTTGTCATAATGAAAAGAGCTAATGCATAGAAATACTTCACTGTATCCTTATGTTCAGATTTGAAAATGTAGTGCCCCCTCCCCTTACCATGGTCTTCTATTTTAAAACTGTGTTGTATTGTGTCTCAATAGTTCCAGAATAAAAAATGTCACCATTCTTAACCAACCAGTATGGTCAGTTAATCTATTTAAGAGCTAGAGTAAAATTGTAATTTCACTTTTGTCCCAAAAGATATTCTGGATACAACCTGTAATTAAATGGGCCCACTGACAAGTTCTCACCTCTGATGACAGGAGGGCAGAGCAATGTTCTCTGGAGATCTCAGAGGTAAACTTTGTTTGTTCTTCTAGACGGTATTAGCAGTCCTGCAAGAAAGGTGAAGATCTGTCGTCCTTTATGAATGAGTTCACACAAGAGCATTGGTGAGAAAATGAGTTTACCACTGCAAAGTGACTATTCTTTTAGAAACTGGAAGGTATCTTTCACCACTATTTTTCAGTGATACTGAATTTATGCAAAAATTTCACATCACTAAGATAAACACATGGTCATAAAGTTTTTGTTTATGACAAATTGAATTATTTTTCAATCAAAGAGTAAGTTGACGGAATTAGAAAAATCTTAAGGACAATCTCCTGGTAATAATCTACATTTTAATCCACAATTCCCTTAAACAATTTTCAATGTGAATGTACATACCCTGTAGAAAAGAAAATTATAGTTCACTATTTTCTGAGACTGTATTTTTATTTAAAGACTGTCAGTCTTACTTGAATGTTCCTTATTTCATCGTAGTTTCATATGCTACAAACAATGTAAAAACTAATGTACAAGGACTGCCAATGAAGTTTGTGAACTCATCCTAGAAAAAGTGCTACATAAATTATTGAGGAATATCACTACAGTCACCTTCAAAGTACTCCCTTTGGGAAACCACGCACTGATGCCAACACCTAGTCCACTCTTCGAAGCAGTTTTGGAACTCTTGTTTGGGAATGGCCACTAGAGCTGTATTCATATTACCCTTGACGTCCTGAAAGTCATCAACATGTCTTCCTTTCAATATTTGCTTCATCTTTGGGGAAAGAAAAAAGACATCGGGCCTGGATCCAGTGAGTATGGAAGGTGTTCTAATACAGTTATTTGTTCACTGGCTAATAAATCCCTCACAATTATACCATTAAGTTTATGAACTTGGCCCCTGGTGACACTGTACACAATGGCCATTTCAGAAAGAGTTCCAAAATTTCTTTGAAGGGTGGACTAGGCTCTGGTGTTGATGTATAGCTTCCAAAGGGGAGGACTTAGAAGGTAACCATAGTGATATTCAGCAACGAGGTGTGTAGCAATTTTTTCTAGGGTAAGTTCAGGAACCTAATTGTCAGACCTCGTATATCACCTCTTTCCTAGTTTCTACAGCATAATGTCTGCTTTATATCCTCCTCTCACATGCATGTATGTTTAATTTCATATTTACTGTCTTATAATAATATATTTCTGAAAAATATAATTACTCGATATCTCTTTTAACATTAATTAAGGAAATAGAAAATTTTTACTGAGCAACAACAAAAAACTGCACAGTGAATAATCCTGTACTTATTACAAGATAAGCGATTTCAGTTTGCACTATTTTTCTTGATGTTATCTGCTTTACATCTTGGTACTGTCCTTCATGACTCCATCTAGTCTTTACACTTTCTTGGATTTCATAGTATAACTCCTTTTTACAATTGGCTGAGTTGAGTGTAAAACCCAAACCAAACTTACTGCTGTGGAGTTTATTCCTAGTCATAGAACATAAAATCCAAACCCACTGCCTTCGAGTTGATTCTGAGTCATAGTACCCTTATACATAGAGAAATAAAAACTGTGGTTTCCTACATTTCAGAATTCTGAGGACTGCCTGTGATTTAGAAGAGTCAAAAGTATCTTCTCTAAGTGACAGCTGTCTTGTGTGGCTTGTTGCTCATGACTTTCTTTTTTATAAAGCAGGACAAAATTGTAGTAAATCACAGGTTCCAAAATGTCAGTCAAGTAGACCATAGAGGTACTAGGTTGATGAGAAGTCTATCTTGCTTTCATTGCTGTAAGTCACATTGTTCTACTGACCTTCTGAACATAACCACTACAAAGAACTCCCTTCTTGATTTAAATCTTCATGTAAGTCTAGACACCCAGACTCGTTAATCAAATGAATATATAATAAAGCATTCATCTGCCTGCTTGTCCTACTGTGGTCACCAGCATATGACTAAGATTCTGGAAGTTACACAACTGGCATTTCAAATACCAACAAGATCACTCATGGCTAATAGATTTCAACAGAGCTAAGACAGCCTAGAATGAAGGACATGGCAATCTATATCTAAAAAAGAAAAAAAAACAGTCATTGAAAATCTTATGATTTGCAGGGAACACTGTTGATACAGTGCTAGAAGATAAGCCTTTAAGTTGGAAGGCACTCAAAATACAACTAGGGGAGAATTACAGCCTCAGAACAGAGCTAATCTCAATGAGGTAGATGGAGTAAAGCTTTTGGGACCTTCATTTGCTGAAGTGACACAAATCAAAAAGAGAAGAAACAACTGAATATCCATTGATAACTGGAACATATATGTATGAAGTAAGAATCTAGGAAAACTGATAGCTATTAAAAATGAAATGCAACTCTTGAACACAGATAACACAGACATTAGTGAGCAGAAATGGATTAGTATTGCCCATTTTGAACTGGGAAATCATGTGATCTAAAAAGCTGTAAATGACAAATTGAAGAGAACATTTTAAGATCTACCCTGAAGAACAATGCTGTTACTGATAGGATGATACTCAGAGTCCTACAAGGAAGATCAGTTAAGGGGGCCACTAATCAAATTTATACACAAACCACTAGTGATAAGCACGAAGACTAGGTTTTGATGAACTTCTACAGTCTGAAATTGATCAAACATGCAAACAACATGCATGGATAATTACTGGTGATTGGAATACAAACTTGGAAACAAAAAAGATGGGCCTGTAGTTGAAAAATACAGCATTGATGGTAGAAATAATGCCAGACATCACATAATAGAATTTTGCAAGACCGATGACACATTTATTGCAAGGAACTCTTTCAATCACACGAATGAAAACTGTATGTGGACCTCATCAGGAGGAATATACAAGTCACCTACATCTGTGGAAAGAGACAATAGAGAAGGTTGATATCATCAATCAAACAAGACCAAGGACCAACTGTAGGACATACCATCAATTGTTCATATGCAAGTTCAAGTTGAAGTGGAATAAATTAAAAGATGTCTATGGGAGCCAAAATACCACTGTTAGTATATTCCACCTAAACTGAGAGCACATCTTCAAGAATAGATTTGATGCATTGAACACAAATGACTGAAGACCAATTAAGTTGCTGGATAACATCAGGAATATAAAATATGAAGAAAGCAAAAAGCTATTAAAAAGACAGGACAGAAATAAGACACCAACACAAACATCAAAAGAGACTCTAAAACTTGCTCTTGAATGTAGAATAAGTGAACTGAATGTAAGAAATGATAAAGTAAAAGAACTGAACAGGAGATATCAAATGTTAACTCAAAATGACAAAGTATTATAATGAAATGTAAAAGACCTGGGGTTAGAAAGCTAAAAAGAAAGAACACATCTGGCATTTTTCAGGCTGAAAGAATTGAAGCAAAAATGAAGCCTAAAGTTGCAATATTGAAGTATTCTATGGGCAAAATACTGAACAACACAACAAACATCAAAAAAAAAGAAAAAAAATCAAAGGAAAACCACAAAGTCACAGTACAAAAAGATTGGTGGATGTTCAGTCATTTCATGAAGCAGTATATGATCACAGCTGGTGGTACTGAAGGGAGTAAGTCCAAGCTGAACAAAAGAGATAGCTAAACACAAGACTTCAAGAATTAGTGGAATAACAATTGAGGTGTTCCAACAAATGGATGCCATGCTGGAAGCTGTCACTCATTTATGCCAAAAACTCTGAAAGACAGATAACTGGCTAGCCAATTGGAATAGAACTATAATTGTGCCCATTCCAAAGAAAAGTTAGCCAACAGAAGGCAGAAATTTTCAAACAATATCACTAGTATAACACAAGTAAAATTTTGCTGAAGACTTTTCAAAAACTTTTGCAGTTTGAGACCAGGAGAAGATGACGGTGTCCAGCCACCACCAATGACTCCCCTGACAGGGAACATGACAAAGAGAGAATCCCCGATGAAGTAGGAGAAAACAATGGGGTGCAGAATTGAATCCTTGAACTCTATTCAAAAAAACAGACTAGATGTTCTGACAGACTGGACAATTCCCAGAAGCTGTGGCTCCTGGAATCTGTTAGTCCAGAACTGAAACCATTCTCAAGCCAACTCTTCAGCCAAAGACCAAACTAGTCTATATGATATAAAACAATACCAAAAACTGTGTACCTCTTGGATCAAGTAGGTACATGAGATTAAGGTAAGAAACCACACATCACTAAGCTCTTCTCATCAGAGTTATATACAAAGTCTGACAATTAAGTCCGGGAACTTAATTCTCTGTGCTACATGCCTTATTGCTAATTCTCACTATGGTCACCTTGGAAGTACTCCTCTTAGGAAGCTATGCACCAGTGCCACCGTGTAGTCCACCCTTCAAAGCAATTTTGTAACTATCTATGAATCTCAAGGTGGTAAAGTGGCAAGCTCACTAACTTAATTGTATGGTTGTCTGTGAGGCAGCAGGCCAGTGGATTACATTTACCCTCTTCCCTAACAACTCCCGGGAGACAACCTCTTCTTGCATAAAACCAACCGACTGCAACTGAATCATTTCCATCTTTGAAGTAGCTGTTAAATGGAAGGAGCGCCCATCCTACACTAAGAATAGCACATTGTAAAGCAGAAGGAATCTTGGAAATTATTAGTGATTAACCCAAGTAAAATCTCTGTCTGTTTGACATCTCCCTGGATATATATTTTTTAATAAAGTTCTTAATGGGCAAAGAAAAATGTTACAGGGGTATACCACATTCATAGCACTCTTAGCGAAATGATCTCATTTATCACTAAAATGAATAATGTAAACACTTCCAATCAAAACAACAGGTAATAAATATTTCAGTGGTTTCAATTCAACAGTTTAACTGATTAAGGCCTCTAGATGAATGTGAGAGTGAAGGAAGACAGGGGTTTCACTGGAAAGATTTTGAAAACTACTGAAATTAAGTGCTGGAAAAGATAAACGTACTTAACTATACAACTTCATATACTTTCCACGACCAATCTTTTTTTTTCCCTTATTACAGTGGACACAGGAACAGATTTATACTTACAAAATACTAGAGCAAAAAGATATTAATAGCTAAAATAAACTGTCAGTATTATTATACTTGACAATGTGTATTCCTGAAAGAAACTCAGCTGGCAAAATGGTTAAGCTCAGCTGCTTACTGAAATATCAGTGGTTCCAGCCCATCAGCTGCTCCTAGGGACAAGATACGTTACAATCTGCCCCCATAAAGTTTACCTATGAAACCCTATGGGACAGTTCTACTCTGTTCTCTCTGAAGGAATATTGTGAGTCAGAATCAACAGTACACAATAAGAACAACTCCTCGAGGACAAATCTGAGACCCCTATGATAAGGACTTGAAAACAGACTCTTGTAAGGAAGAAAAGACTCTGGTTGTTGCAAGGGAGGGGAAGGAGGGAGGGACAGAGCTGGTTATAGTGTAGATAGTTGATAGATATTTGGTTGGGTGCAATTGGTGACAGCACATGTTAGAAAGAAGATCAACTTAACTGGACTTCAACATAGCCTGAAAACTCTTCCAATCTTAACCCAACGTGTCAAGGACAGACTAGCAGGGGCCAGGGTCTGGGGACCATACTCTCAGGGGACATCGAAGCCAGTTGACATAATTAGCCTATTGCTAAAGGAGTCGTCTTCACCCCGTATTGGCGAGTAGCATCTGGGATCATAAAAGCTAGCAAGCTGCCATCTGAGGTACACCAAATGGTTCCAACTCAACAGGAGCAGATGATCACCAAGGACCAAAATGACACGGGCGAAAGAGAATTCAGAAGACAGAAAGACCCACATGAATGGATGACTATATCAACATGAGACCAGAAGAACCAGATGGTGCCCAGCCACCTCCAGTGACAGCAGTGATGGGGCTCATAAAGATGAATCACAGTGGCAATACAAGAATAAGAAGGGGTGCACCCTGGGAACTCAACTGAAAGACTGCTGTTGATGGTCGGAAGGCCTGAGGGTTCCCCTGGGAGCATGGCTCCTAGACCTGATGCTGCCCTTGATCATAAATCATTACCGAGGTCATCTCCTTAGACAGGAATGGATTGGACTTGGCAACACAGAGTGACTGTGTCATGTGTACACTTTATAGCTTTGTGCATCTATAGGATGCCATCTTACTGGACTCTTACTACAGTGGAGCAGAGAGAGTGGAGAAGAGGGGACAGGAGACTGTTAAGTGAATGTGGCTTCTACAGAACAGAGAGGAAGAGTCTGCTGTCACCAGGCAAGGAGAGCAGCAGGAGCTACACACAGGCTGGCATGAGAATTTAAAGCGGATTGTACACTTTCATTCAATCACAATAAATAAATAAATAAATAAATAAATTGAAAAACCTCCTTGAAGATACTTTATGGTAGACCTGAACCACTGGATTCAAAGGATCACAATTAGAAGTAATTGCGATGTGGTCCCATTACTAAGGAGCATTACAGTCAAGACTAGTTAGTTACCTGTCAGACAGTAAAGGATTGCCTTGCAAGAGGTGCCAAGAAGTCTGCTGTTAATGTCTCTTAAACTTGGATAATTCAAACAACGATAAATGGAATGACAGAAAGCATTTGTCTTCTGAGATTAGCTCTTCATATACTGTTGTGAGATTTTTATTTTCTTTGCACAGCATTGTAAAATTGAGACTAGCATGTAGAGAGGTTATTTCTTATTCTTATTAGGTAATAGAATTTAGAATCTCAGTTTTATGTGATAATCTTCTATCACATTCATCAGACCATAAGCTTTATCGCAATTCATGAACGCAAGTTCAGCTGTCAAAACAAGCTCAAGGTCTCAAGCATTAAACAGAAACCCTCAGGGAAAGTTGGTTTGGGCACTCTCTTACTGTCAAAGTTACATAGTTTAAATTTATTTTCAATATTTCTGTATCCTTTAATTTTATGCCATCACATCATTTGATTTTGAAAGGTGTTTTAAAATATTATGTCACTTTGTAATCTGTGGAAATTACAAAGGTCTTTCACTGTATGTAACTATCACGTGGCCAGAAGCAGAAGATAGAAACTCTTGTTTTAATCTACATTTCACTTAAACATACTTCATCACTTCCATTAATTCATGTATGAAATTGTATTCAGTACCATGCACGAGCTCCACTTCATTAATTGTTTTTGGTTTAGTGTGAGTGTGTACTATTTTTCTCCCCAGCTGCTGGATCAGAATAATGCATGAAAAGGAATAGTCTTAGAGAAATGTCTGAAATATTTTGGTATAGGACTGCTACCTATTAAAAAAGAGGACCTCTTTTTTTTTAACGTATTTATTTGAGATCTTTTAGGTAAATACTATAACTTGAAAATATAAGGAATACCCAGTATTTTCAGACTTAATTTTTATACAACATTATTTTAGCAGTGAAATAGCTTTGTAAGGACCCGTTACAGTGCTGTGCTAGAAGAAATTAGTAATAGAAACATCACCAAATATTTCAGTTGTTCTTAAGACAATTTAATCCACTAGGAGATGTTCGTAGTTTATGGAGACAATTTTGTTTCACAGCTGGCTTAGAGGTGATACTGGCATCTAGCGAACAGAGAGAGGTGATACTGCTAAATATTCTACAAAGCGCAGCAATCTCACACTCTGCCACAGGGAGCAAGGTGGCAGGGAGAAAAAAAAGTAAAGATCTGGTCCCAAATTTTTATAGTGCCAGTATTCAGCATCCTGGCATAGAACCATATGCTGCTACAAACACAGTTAATGGTACTAGGAAAAGCAGAGAGGATGTGGCTAGACACAAAGCTTAAAGAATATGAGACAGACATAAGCTAGGGGAGATGGGTTTAAAAATTTGTACTGTGAGAAAGAGATAATATTAACAACTTCAAAGAGGAAAGTTAAGGCACAGGCTAAAACAGAGACATTAAACAATGCAGGAAATCATCTAATCAGTTCTAAAAATATAGACAGTGGAATCAGATAGAGAATAGTTGGAACAAATAGTTGGAAATAAGATCCAGAGGGATAAAAGTTGTGAACTTTCTAGAAAGAAATTTTGTTTTGATTCTCTAATGCATTATCCTCCAAATGCCAAGTGTTTAGATCAGACGGTATTAAATAATTTGTCCAAAAACCTGCACCAAGTATAAAAAGAAAATCCAGTTGAGAAGCAACAAGCAACGATTAAATGTTATTTTCCTCTACCAACTCTAAGCAGTAAATGATAATCTTCCTTTCAAATAATATATATATATGTATCTTTTCTTTTTTTCCCCCTCCAAGAAAACTATATCATCCAACAGTTATTTTATCACCAAGGTATTTTACTGAGTCTTAAAAAATAATTTATGGCTTCATGGGGAATCATATCATCAGTTTAATAGAATAGTTTTAAACATTGCTTTTCTGTTTCCTTTATTTCTTAAGTAGCAAGTGTTCACTAGAATTTATAAGAGAAAGAATAAACTACCCCAAAACCCATCCGCAACTCTAGCCTCTTTTCATCTGAGATTAAAATGCATTTTTTCTAATGCTGTATTTTGTAAATTGAAGGTTAAATTTCTGTTCTCAAAGATATGTGCTTTGAAAGAGTTCATGTATCAGTCCATGACTTTAATTCGGTATCAATTCAGTCTCTCTTATTAGAGGCAATGCAATTGCATTCTATTTTAAACTGCTTACTCCTTACATTTGGCATAAATGTCAAATCGTGAAAATATCCTCCTGCTATGCATGTAAGTATTATAAAGGGTCATCCTGGTCCAGGGCCAGGAGGTGAACTAAATTATCCTCGCCATTAATGTAGATGTTACCGTGGTAATTGCCACATAATATCTAGTGAAATTATAATGTGAGAGCAATTTCATACAGAGTTGATTACCACCTGGATTCTCAGCTTCCTAACTGGTTAAGTAGTAGCAAGCAACATTTGAAGAAAATAGAAAATAGTTTGCATTCATCTAAGGGTACATAAATGACTCAACCTTTGAACATCAAAAACAGAAATATGCTTCCATCCTGAAATTTTAAAATCGTGAATATGAACACTATTGTTTCTAAGTGTATATTTATTAAATGCACAAAATTATCATTTTAATAAATAGAATCCTTTTTTAGGAAGTTTGTGTAAAGTATATTTTTGAAGGTTATATTTGGCCTGATTTATGCATTATCATGTATTATTGTTGGGAAACTGTCTATGTTTTTAATTTTAGTTAAGGTTTAATGAGTCTTTATTTTCTTCAGGGACTGTAAATGCTTCAAATTACTAAACAAAACAGTATAATATTCAAAACTAATTTTTTCTTACCTTTACGATTATTCATAATTTAAAATACTAAAACAAATGTCAATTATTAGTCATCAGAGTCCCTACAGAAATACCAGTGTCACATAAAGAATGTAGCTTGAAATGCCAGTGGCTGATTTAAAGTTATACCTTCATAACTCTTTGTAGGTTCTGTGCTAACAAGCTAACAAATGGAATCCCTGGTTGTATAGTGGGTGAGTGCTATGGCTGCTAATCAATAGGTTGACAGGACAAATCCACCAGCCAATCCTTGGAAACTCTATGGGACAATTTTAATCTGTCCTATAGGGTTGTTGTAGGTTAGGATCAACTCAGTTGTGGTGGATGTCTTTGGTTATTCTAATAAAATCTGCATCCATGTTGATATAACTTTGACATGTCATTTAAGCAAATGTATTTTTATTCGCCAAAGCCAAGTGCCGTCGAGTCGGTGGGAGACTAGTTATTAAAAAAAAAACTGAAATTGTTTCTGACTCATATCAACCAGATAGAACAGAGTAGAAATGTTTCACAGCATTCCCATATTTATGGAAGCAGACTCTAGCCACATCTAGTCTAGTGGGTATTAACCTCTGACCTTTCAGTAAGCTACTGACTTTAATGACTGCGTTACCAAGGCTTCAGCAGTTATGAATCCCACATTACACCACACTATAAAAAACAATCGTACCTCTTTCAGGCAGTTGTTTCAAGATACAAGATAAAAATGTTATTTTGGAAGTATTAGTGTAAAACAATGGGTCGGAGAAAAGGGAAATTGGCATTCTTTGAGCATCTATTAATTATCGATAATTGAGTTAGAAAGTTACATGCACTGCCTCCTTTATTCATCACCTAGGTATTAAGTCTTTGAGGAAAATAATGTATTTTATAGGTAACTTTAATATGTCAGTTATCTTCAGTGATACTTCACATCCCTATCTTTCTACCTGGAAAATTGATAATGGCTTGATATAAAGTAAAAGTTCTCATACATTAGGTACCCATGTGAGACGTTAACATGTTTTCTGTATAGTTCACTATACCTTCTTTAACATATATTTATTAAAATATGCAAAATTTATTGTAGTTATTTCACATATTTAAAATCTAAAAACCGTGGTAAAGAATGAAAATACATTTAATTTGTTAAATAATTAATATTGATAAATACTGATAAACATATAAAATAATCATAAAATTATCTATTTGTACTTTTAGATTGATCTTTTTTGTATTACATAAATTTTACACCTAGAACTCTTCTTCAAGGCTAAACTTGGAGACATTGTTAAGACCACACAGACTTGAAGATAGACAGACATAGATATAGGCTTAAATTTGGGTTTGTCATTTTCCAGCAGTGTGTTCTTAAACATAGAACTTAACTGCTCTAGACATTAATTTTGCCATCTATAAAATGGGCTTTAGCTCATGTTGTCTTTTTAGAATAAGCCAAAATAAATGAAAATAATACAAACATAAATGATAGTAAAAAAGTAATATTAACAATATAAATGACAGTAAAAACACAACAAACAAAATTAAAAATGGCATCTATCTTTTTATTAAATATTTTTTGGTTATGAGATCATTGTTGAAATACCTTTGTTTTATTCAGGTGTACCAGTTGACTTAGCCAAGTCTGTATGTATGTTTGGGCCTGTGTCAATTTACATGTTAACACAGAATTCACCCATTATGGGTTCTTTCATTTTATGCTAAGAAGTGATACTAAAATTTTATTTCATTGTTACTTTAATTTTAGAGGGTGTGTTCTAATGCAATGAAAAAGACAACATAAAATTTAGAGTACATAATTTCAAATGGAATACATATTTCTACAGTAGATTGTACATACCCTTAGAAACAGTCTTTGATAATTGTATGACTATTTTTCCCAGTTGAAACTGAATATACCTCACAATAAATGAAGGGGGGAAAGACTTTACAGTCCCCAGGGAAAGGTGTATCCTGAAATAGAGATGTCATTCATTATGCAAGAAAGTATTCAACCACGCATGGAAAGATCACCTGCTGCTTATTTTGTTTTAGATTTTTTAATATAGCATACAAGTGAATCATAATTTAATTTGAATGCTAAGTGTTTCTTGGTAGTTTTAAAAAGTGATTATAGTTGATTTTTCCTAGAATAGTAGCTTGGTACATACATTAGGAGATTGATTGTCATACATATGATGATTTAATTTAGAATAGAACAGAGTGTAAAATACTTGAAAGGTTTTCGTGAATCATTTAATATTACAAGGGAATGTCATTCAAGGATCAAGAAAACTTCAGTTCATCAGAAATTCTGAACTTTGTTAAATGCCTTTATTTATATACAGTTTATTAAGTAATTATTTAGACGATAGTAATCACATTTTAAAAATATTGAAAATGGAAAAAATCTAAGATCTATAAATCTTGCTGCTGTGGAGTCAATTCTGAGTCATGGACACTCTATAGTACAGAACGGAAGTGTCCCACAGGGTTTCCAAAGAGCATGTGGTAGATTCAAGCTGCTGACCTTTTGATCAGCAGTCATAGCTCTTAACCTCTATGCTACTAGGGTTTCCTAAGATCTACAGACCTTAATATTTTGTTGACAATTTTAAAGGCCTCAAGAAACTAAAATTACGAACTGAGCTTATAAAATACACAAAAAAATGTTATAATTCTATGCCTAGCCGACACTGAATGTGAAGTAACACATAAAAAATCTTGAAACCTAATTCTATTTCTGAAAAAGTAACTGCTATAGGGTCACTATGGTTCAGATTCAACTCTATGTCAGTGTTTTTTGTTTTTTTTTAAAAAAGAGAGTATGTAATTTTATACATATGTTTGACACCATTCATCAATAGCAATAAAATGTGTAGCAAATACTTTATTTCCTATCATTAAATGGATGGTGAGTTTTTCTAGCTTATTATTTTTAAATCAAAGAACCATAATATATTAATAGATATATTTATTTTAATATTTAACCATACAGAGTTAGTGAACATATGTGTTGATAATTACTACTGGTACATAGCAAAATATCTGATGTAAACATTGATAATTAACAAGGAGTACAGACTTATTTTCCTACTGGAAAAAGGATCAGCATAAACTGAAAAGGCCATTATGGTGTTTTCATAATGGCAATGTCATTTTAAGAAGATCACTTTGGATTTTCTGTAGGAATGGTTTAACAGTAAGGCAAAGGGAAAGCAGTTATATCAAGAAAGACATTCCTCTAAAACTTTATTAAAATAAAATAAAATGATTGCCAAAAGTAAGGGAAGAGATGTAGAAAAGTTAAACACTGTTGAATTAGAAATATAAAATATTAGGAATTAGAAATAAATATCTAGAAAAAGCAAAAGCATAGTGACAGGAATTTATTGGTGATTGCAAGAAGCTGGAAGAAAGGATGGTAAATTTTGCTGCTGAGTTGTAGGAACTGTTTATTTACTCTAGATATTAAACTCTTGTTACTAAATATGACAAATAGACTCTTCATTTTCTCAATAATGCATGGATGCACAAAAATTTTAAAATATGAAGTCCAATTAACTTATTGTGTTGCTGTTGTTATTTTGTTTTGTTGCTGGGTCATATGGTGCCTTATCTAAAACCACTGTGTAAATCATGGTGCTTAAGCTTTATCCTTATATTTGCTTTTAAGTATTTTTAGGATTATATTTATTATTTTTATGTCTGATTAATTTTCAAATATTTTTTTGTGTGTCATATTAGATGTGGCAGCTACCATTTCCTTCATGAATAGACATGGTACCATTGTTGAAAAGCAATGGGTCACAGACATATATGTTCATTTATGGACATCAAATTCTATTGCTTCTTTCTCAATGTCTATCCTAATACCAATACCACATTGCTTTGATTATTATAGTTTTGTAGTACATTTTGATTTCCAGAAATGTAAGTCTTCATACATTAAGCATGCTCAAGTTTGTTTTGACTATCCAGAGCCACTTGCAATTTGACATAAATAATTAGCTTCTCAATTTATGTGAAAAATATATTGAAATATTGATAGAAACTGTGTGAAATCTGTATGCCATTTTTGGTAATATTGATATCTTAGTAAATCAATTTTCACATTCATTAACACAAGGTTTTTCTATTTATTTAGGTCCTCTTTAATTGCTTCAACAATGTTTTATACTTTTAATGTACAAGTCTTTTCCTGCTTAAATTTAATGCTAGAGTCTAAAATGAAGCAGTTTCTGAAAATAAGAATTTTATTCATTCAAAGATTCACAAATTGGGAAACAGCAAAAGGAAAGCTCAAAATGGCATGCTGAGGAGGGAGACATACACGCATGTTTTGATTAGAACTTACACAGGATAGGGGAGGAGTACAATGATACATTTGATTGGCTGGTATTTAGTATGCATTGTTAAGAATCATTTTTGTCAATTATTTCTTTCGACTGGGGTAAAAATCCTTAGCCACAGTTTCCTGCATTCCAGTCTCGTTTAAGAATAAGGCAGAACGCAGCCTGAAAGGTCCCTTACAGATCCCTCAATAGGCAGGTTTTGATTAAGCCATTGTTGGGTTCAGCACCCTATTTTTCAATTTATTCCAGTGCTTTTCCCAGTGTTCAAGACTTTACAATAATATCACACTCCAAAAGACCATGGCCTAGGATTGTTGCATCTAAAGAGTTCATGGCTGTTGGATCTGCAGAACCATAATGCAGCTTTGTTTCTTTGATTTATGTATTTGGATAGCGTAGGCAATCTTTTCAGCTACATTAGTAAGTTCATTACTTACTAATGCAGATTAGTAAGTAATGTACATTTAGTGAGATTACTTACTAAAAGAGTCTCCCAGTCTGGTCTGTGATACATTACTAAATGTGCAGTTTCTGGTTTAAGAACATTGACAAACATAGATTTGAAAGTTAGTTTGATGTTTGCAAGCTCTAGACTGGAGTACTCAGAAAAAGCCTTGGTTAGTCTTTCTTCAAGCTTACACAGATTCATCAAGTTCTTGTTTGCATCCTTCCTCAGTTTTACAGGGGAAATGCTTTAGATATGTGTCTAGCATTTTGTTGTTATTATTGCTGTTGTTGTTAGCAATGTCCCTTGAGTCATCATAACAGGCTACTGAATTGATATGGTTTGGAGGATCAACTGATGTAATAGTTTTGCTCATTGATGAGACTAATCCAATTTTGTACTTCTCTTGATCCAGTTAGCATATGAATTAAGCGATAGAAGTCATACAGGCCTGACTGCTAAGCCTGTATAAACTACAGAATACCTCTTTAAAATCTGAAGGCCCGCAACGGGTTTTGAAAATTTCTCACATTTTGCTCTTAGTTCAACATTAGACCAGGGAAAGAAAATAATTACAGTCAATTTGTTCTCTTGTCCTTCAACTCATTTTTCCTTCAAGGTTATTAGAGACACTGGAGCAAGTTTAAGGTCAACAGGCAGACCATCTATTGTAAACAGCATTTCAGGCAGACCAGGATTCTTTCCAGGGTACAAAGTGAAAGTAGGGTACAAAAATAGAGGAGCAGAGCTGTCAGATCAGGTGAACTCATTCACTGTCTTCTGTATTTCCTCCTTAAGACAATAATCATGGTAAATTTGGGCATCATCTCTTCTAAAGAAACTAATTCAGAAGCATTGGCACATTGTTATAAGCTTCTGATTACTGACCAAAACGAGCATCCTAAATCTTCAGTTACACGGTTCTCTAACCTAGATCTCAGGTCAATCTATCCAGCTGAAACAAACCTGAAAGTGATCGCTGGTCAGATAAACTGACTTCAGTCAGGACATTCCAGGGTTGTAAATACAAGCATGAAACGAACAAGAGATTCAGCAGAGAAATCTGTAAGCTTAGATTTGGTAGATTCCAAAGAAAGACAAATGTCTATAGACACAACTGCTTTATAGAGCTGGTCTAGGATTAAACCCATAATATCTTCAAAGTATGCCTGTATATGAAAAAAACTGTATAAATAAGGAAGCCTGGTGGTGCAGCAGTTAAGCTCTCAGCTGCTGACTGCAAAGTTGCCAATTCCAATTAAACCAACATCTCCGCTGGAGAAAAACTTGGCAGTCTGCTCCTTTAAAGATTACAGCCTTTAAAATCCTATGAGGCAGTTCTTTAGATTACATGAAATTGTAATAAGTTGAAAAGCAACTCCCTAACACCTAACAAGCAACAATTTACCCATAAGTAAAATTTTAATTCATTTTGGAGTTCATGTTCAAAATTTTACATAAATAATACCAATAAAATTACTGTAAGATCATTGAAATATATTCTATTCTCACTTGGAATTCTTCTAAATAACGTCAAAAGAAAATGAATGATGTCAAATGACATCATAAGATTTTTTTGTGAGCTTGTTTTCGCACATAATGACAAGAAAATTATTGTAGTAAATACATAATCCGTGTAGGTAGAAGCACATATAGGAGTCCCTGGATGGTGTAAATTGTGAATCACTCTACTAACCAGCGAAAAGGGTGGCCAATCACATCCACCAAAAAGCACCTCATATATAGAACTGACCATCAGCCTATCAGCTTCCCAGAGATCACAGCCTTGAAGACCCTGTGGAGCAATTCTACACTGTACACTCAGCACTGTCACAAGTTAGAATCGAGACAGCAACTATCAACAATAGGTACATATGTTATGCTATGCCAATTAGAAGGTGATTTTGACATAGAAATTTGTATAAAGATGGAAAAACTGTGCTCCTTTAAAATAATCTTGTCAGTAATTATACATATGGATTAATTTAGTTTAAGTTATGTGGATAAGTTAAAGGAAATTTATAAACTAATGATAATAATGAAGCTTTTGATAATTCTCTGTGTGTAATTATAAAATCACAACTAGCATAGATATTAGAAAGTTATGATTTTAAAAAATACTCTTTAATATTGCCATTTTCACTTATAATGAAGCTATAGTTGGATAGTGCTCTTGAAGAAAAAGATGATTGAATGGAAATTGTACAATCTGAAAACAGTTGTGTCATTTATATTTCTCCAGTTTTCTGCTTAGTATAAAATGAGAGGACATAGAGTGCCAGTCATTTTAGGTCCATAGCTCATAACCTTGTTTCAGAAGTGAATAAACTGAAGCTGTAGAAATTTAAATGGCTTGTCCTAGGCTGTATCTAAAAGTATTTGGAGAAGAATTTATAATTTCTAGTTTATTTATTGACTCTTATCTTGAAAAATCTTTTATATTAAAGTCCTGGATATAATTATGGAGGAAAAAATCTGAACTACAGTTTTTTATTAAATTGTAAGAAAAAGAGTATAATTTCTCCATAATAAATTAACAATACTGACCAAATCATTTCATGTATCTAGATTGTATTTTAATTATACATCTACAATTTTAATCTTTAAACTATATCAATCCAAAATTGTACATTTATTTTAAAATGCCTAGGATATACCATTGCTTCACAGTTTTCCATCCTAACCTATCCTTGTGAATGAAATGCTACATATGAAAATCACCATTGCACTTTGATGTTAAGCTTTCTTAACCATAACATAGACAAACGAGTTGACAGCAAGAAGATATATTTATTTTTCATTCAAAAGAGACACATGTTCACGTTTTTAACTTGGAACTTGAGTATTTTTATGTTACAGATGTAGTATTTTGTTCCTTTCTTTTAAAACACAACCTCCAAATTGTCACCCATCTACCTCTTTGTCTAAACTTCAATGTGTATCATATTGAATCTGAATGGTACAGACAGATAATAAATACTGTCTTAGTTTTGAGAATTTAAGTGTTTATACCTGAGAAGCAAACACATCTAACTCCTGGACATTCAGAGCTAGCTAACTTTTTTATTATATTTGGTTTGTTTTTCTTCTTTATTTCTAATTATGGAGTCCTTATGGATGACACATTGTTCAGATCCAACCTGAAGCTAATGCTTTCTTTCAATTTATTTGTGTTATAATGGAGTCATTGTAATTACATAAATCATTATGAGTCCAAGGGGTTGTTTCACCTTTATTATAAATACTTTCATTTTGGTTTCTGTGTTATTAGGCATTCTCATATAATAACATGATAAAAATTGGAGAATATATTATTTCAACATCTAATGAAATTGAAGAAAATACCAAAACTGTGCTATCAATAAGCATACTAAAAAGACTCCATTATACTACTTTTTAACAGTGAAAATTTGAACAAATAGTGGATACTTAGTGATTTTCAGTGATTATTAATTTAACATATATTCACAAGAGTATGATTACATTTTTAAAAGACTTTATTTTCAATTACTAAAATAGTTATACAGTAAACACTGTTTTGTTTGTGATTTGCTTCACAATGGCACAGGAGAAGGAAAAATGCAAGCAGAATAAAGACTGGAGAATTTGGTTACTGGGCCATGAAGATCTAAGAAGACTCTAAGAAATATTTTAATCTATTACATAGTTAAAATAGTCTAATGATTAACATCCATTAAGCCTTCACCATGAACTATTGATGACTCAAGTGTTTGAAATGCATAAAAGATTAAAATTTTTGTTTTGTTTTTAATTCATTGAAACTGTGAATGGAGAAAAGACTCAGAAGGAGTTGAGGAGAACTGTAAACACAAGAAAAGGCACAGATGGTGAGGAGCAGCAGTAAAATGGCAACACAGAAACAGGAGCTGCAGCACAGAACACGAGAGCTGAGTGTCTGTGTGAAACAGGCTTCCTAGTGGAGTAGGATGCCTCTGGACAATTAAATTGGTGGAGCCTCAGAGCTTTGGGACATTTACCTCAGCAGGGCAGAAGGAGGTGCAAGACCTGGGCCATGAGGCCACAGGAAACAGAAGCTGAAGAGATAAGGAGACAAGGATCCTGAGAAGCTGATCTAGCTCAGTTTCAAAATGTGTGGCATTGACCTCAGAAGTTTCTAAGGATGGAGCTGCTATTCAGCTGGACTAGGAAAATGGTGTGCCTAAAGCCAAGGAAGCAGAGCTGCTATCCCAGTGGGCCTGGAAGGCAGAGCTGTAACCCAGGGCCAAAGGTCCTTTACTGGAGAGTATGGCCAATAACAGTCTGAATGGAAGGGCCAATGTGTAAAATATCTCAGAGAATGGAAGATTATTTTGAAAGCCTTGAAGGTTGATGTAATATGATCTGCTAATTCACTTGGTGCCTATTATGCCTTTGCCTGCAATTTTTCCCATTTGTAATGGAAATGTCTATCTTGTGTACCTATTCAGCCACTGTATTTTGGAAGCAGATAACCTGTGTTCTAAATTTTACAGTTGAAAAGGAATTTCTGGATTTTGGACTTGAACCTTAAGATTTTTGCTACGATGGGGTAGATATGTATTGTCTGCTGCAAGGATGTGATTTATGGGGTACTAAAGAGTAGAATGTGATAGATTGAACTGTGTTCCTCAAAAATGTGTGCAGCCATATGGCTAAGTCATGATTCCCAGCACTGTGCTATGTTCTTACATGCTGTAAATCCTGCCTCTATGATGTTAATGAGGGAGGATGGGCAGCAGGTGTGTTGTTGGGAAAGGAATCAGTGTGTAAGGCTGTATTATGCCTTGAGACAATCTCTTGGGATAAAAAAGAAAGAAGCTAGCAGAGAGATTTGGGGACCTCATACCACCAAGAAGCAGGGCTGAGAGTAAAGTGAATCCTTTGGAAAGGACTCTGGGGTCCCTGTGCCTCAGAAGCTCCTAGTCCAATGGGAGATTAACCTTCCTCCAAAGCCAACATAGAAAGCCTTCCACTGGAGCTGACACCCTGACTTTGGACTTCTAGCCTACTGGAGTATGACAGAATAAGTTTTGTCTTTTTTAAATCCGTCCACTTGTTATATTTCTGTTATAGCAGCACTCGATGACTAGGACATTCTCTAATAAGTAATATCTAGCTTTTTCACAGAAAATATATAGCATTAACTATTAGTCTGGAACAGATATGCTAAATTTAAATGTTACCTGAAAAAATAACTTTACCCTTTTGATAAGTCTTTTATTTTATAATAATGTTATGCTAAAACTTACTTGTCAAAAGTTCCTGTTCATATGCACTAATGTGAACATGTTATGTCGCTTACTTACAAAAATCTAAGTCAGACTGCTGCTCCATTCACAGCAAAAGATTGGCCCATTGTGCTTTTAGTGACTGATTAGCTAATGGAAGGAAAACAAAACTTTTGTCTTCCAGTACCCAGATTGAATGAGAATTTCCTTTTTAGATTTCTGACGGTTTTTACATGGAAAACTCCTGCCTTCTTCAAACAGTGTTTTTATAATCTAATAAGACATTTTATAGAAAATAAAATTGAATTGCAAATATTTGGCCCCATTACTAAACTCAGTTACTTATTGACTGGTGATTTCAGTGAGAACTATCTAACTATAGACTTGTTCAAAGTGGAGAGTCCTTGAAAGAGTGCTAAACCTGTGCTTGCACTGTACAAATTTCTGTTATATTTTAAATTGTGTCTTTGTAAATGAAATAATTCTTTGTAGTTGTCATTCCCACTAATCTTGTTACATATGATACATCTGTTTATATGTTTTTAAAGATGTATATATAGTATAGTTATGCATTCATTTAATGAAAAACATTATTTTGAAAGTATTCAAAATTCATTTTCAATAGAGCATAAGATTTCCCAGGAAATTTTCCAGTGATATTTCCTTAATTAAAGCAACGCTGACTTTTACAGATAGCAGTCTCCAAAAGCAAAACTATAGATGAGAATTCATATAATGTGATATTAGGAACTGTGCCAGAAAACTACTAGAGGTATGGAGAATTGGTACACAGTAGAGAAGGAGATTAGCAAATGTGTATCAAGCAAAGCCTAATAATGTATAATTTTGGCTCAGTCACGCAGAGCTGTTCTAGGGTCAGTGTAGGCCACATCTCAAGTTAGCTTTTATGATCAGGAAAGGAGAAAGAATATTGTAACTGATATCTGATGGGAGTATGTGAATTCTTATTGAATTATTACAGTATTCTGAAGCTTATCTCTAAAGAAATAAACACATCTGTTGTTGCTGTTATTAGGTGCCTTTGAGTTGGTTCAAACTCATAGTGAAACTATGTACAACTAAACAAAGCACAGCCTGGTCCTTTGCCACAAGTGTCTTTATCCTTGGACACTTCGTTGTAAGCCACCATGTCATTTCAGTTTATTGAGAGTCTTCCTCTTTTCTGCTGCCTCTCTACCAAGCAGAGTGTATTTCTCCAGAGATTGCTCCCTCCTGACAATATGTTCAAAGTATGTAAGACATAGTTTTGCCATCCTTGCTTCCAGGGAGCTCTCTGATTATACTTCTTCCAAGACAGACCTATTTGTTCTTGTGACAGTTCATGCCATATTCAACATTCTTCTCCAACACCACAATTTAGAGGCATAAATTCTTCTGAATTTCTTACTCACTACACAGCTTTCACATGGATGCAATGTGACTGAAAGTATCTTGACATGGGTTATATTCAAGGTCGCATCTTTGCTTTTCAGCACTTTAAAGAGATCTTCTGCAAAAGATTTGCCCAGTTGATTGCTGCTTCCATGGACATTAATTATGCATCCAAGTAAAATGAAGTCCATGACAATTTCAGTTTTTCTCCATTTATCGTGACGTTGCTTACTGGTATAATTATGAGGATATTGTTGTCTTTATATTGAGGTATAATCCATACTGAAAACTATGGTCTTTGATCTTCAGTGGGGTTTCAGATATTCGTCATCTTCAGCAAGCAAAGTTGTGACATCTGCATAATGTGGGTTCTTAGTGAATCTTCCTCCAATCCTGATACCCCGTTCTTTTTCATGTAGTCCAGATTCTCACATATTTGCTGGACATACAGACTGAATAGATGGTTAAAGGATGCAATCCTGACACATACCTTTCTTGACTTTAAACCATGAAGTTTCCTCGTTGTTCTGTTTCAATTACTGGCTCTTGATCCATTGCAGATTCCTTGTGAAAACAGTTAAGTGTTCTGGAATTCCCGTTCTCCTCATTATTACCCATAATTTGTTATGATCCACACTGTTGAGCACCTTTACATAGTCAATGAAATACAGATAAGCATCTTTCTAAGATTCTCTGCTTTCAGTCAAGATACATCTGACATGACAGATGTCTGGTTCCATGCCTCCTTTTGAATCTGGCCCAAATTTCTGACCCTTCCCTGCTGTAGCAGGGATGGATGATTGCTAGCCAAACTGTACATCTATGTGACATTAATCATATTATTTGATAATGTCCACATTCAGTTGGATCACCCTTCTTGGAAATAAGTATATGGATCTCCCGCAGTCAGTTGACCAGGTAGCTGTCTTCTAAATTTCTTAGCATATGTGAGTGAGCACTTCCAGTGCTGCATCCATTAGTTGAAATATTTCAACTGATATTTTGTGAATTGTTGGAGCTTTTTTTTTCACCAACATCTTCATTGCAGCCTTGACTTCTTCTTTCAGCACCGTTTATTCCGGGTCATATGCTACCTCTTAAAACGGTTGAATGTTGACCAATTCCTTGAGGTACAGTGACTATATATATTCCTTCCAACATCTTTTGATGCTTCCTGCATCGTTTAATGTTTTCCCTGTAGAATCCCTTACTAGTGCAATTTGAGGCTTGAATTTCCTGTTTCAGGCTGAGAAACGCAGAGTGTGCTCTTCCCTTTTGGTTTTCTATTTCCAGCTCTTTTCGTATGTCATTATAGTACTTTACTTTGTCTTCTCAAGCTGCTCTTTGAAATCCTGTGTTCAGTTCTTTTACTTCATCGTATCCTCCTTTTGATTTAGGTACCAGAAATTGAAGAGCAAGCTTCGGAGTCTCTTTGACATACAGTTTGGCCTTTTCTATCTTTTTTGTCTTTTTAATGACCTCTCGCTTTCTTCATGTATGATGTCTTTGATGTCATTGCACAATTCATCTTGTCTGTGGTCATTAGTTTGCAAGCCATCAAATCTATCCTTGACAAGGTCTTTAAATTCAGACAGGATATATTCAAGTTTGTATTTTGGCTATCATAGACTTATATGCACTTATATCTGTTATGTCTACTAAATTATTGTAACAAAAATGCATCTATTATTAAATTGAACTCCTTCTATGATATAAATAGTTAGTATGTGTAACCGATAACTGAAAGGTTGGAAGTTCAAATCCATCAGAGATTCCTCAGGGGAAATACACGGCAATCTAAAAAAAAAAAGTCCCTTGAAAATCCTATGTAGCACAGTTTTGCTGTAATACACACACTGTTGCCATGAATTAGGATAAATTCTAAATCAATTTTTTAAAATTCAATTATTCGTATATATAAGCAACACATGCAATGATGTATAATGTGTTGTACAATTACAAATGATCACACAAGCAAATTTTTTAATGAAAAACTAAGGCATCCTTTTGTGTATACATATGAAAAATAGTGACAGTTACCTATGCATATCTATTCATATATATAGCTATCTTTCTAAGTATCTGTCCACTTGAATCATATCTATTTTTAAACTTTGAACATCTCCCAGTTAGGCTATGTCATATATTTTACATTACTTTCATTCATCCAGTGAAAGAAAATAATTTCTCCAAAATCTCTCATTTACTTTCCAGTTTCCATGACTTGACGGCACTTGGCTTGGCTGGCTATCCTATATGGTTTTTAAAGTTTATGTAATCCAGGCATGCCTACTTTCTTCATTCTCCATTTTCATTTTATTTTTCTCCTCATATTTCTAAAATATTTTAAAAGATAATCAGGTAGCATTACCTACAACTTATTAAATTCATTTAATTTAATTTATTCCTCGCTATTCTTTCAACACTGCTTCCTAGGATGAAATAGATTAAATTATATCCACCGAAAAAGCATGTTGTCTTAGCTAGGACATGATTTGTCATTGGATCTGATTTTCCTATGTGTTGTGAATCATATCTTTGTGATCTCAATGAGGCAGGATTAGAGGCAGTTATGTTAACAAGGTAAGACTCAATCTACAAGATTAGGCTGTGCCTTAAAACTCTCTCTTTTGGGATACGAAAGAGAGAATTAAGCAGAAAACTAGGGGACCTCATACCACCAGCACCAGGCGTAGGTGAGATCCTGTGAACTCAAGGTTCCTTTGCTGAGAAGCTCATAGATTGGGGAACATTGATGAGAGTGAAATTCCCCCAGAATCTACACAGAAAGAAAGCCTTCCGCTACAACTGGAACCCCAAATTTGGATTACTAGTCTCCTAAACCGTGAGAAAAAAACATTTCTTTTTAAAAGCCACTGATCTGTTTTTGCACTTCCATTAACTTAATGGCTATTTGTTTTGGGGTGCACCCTGAGATCCCCACTAAAAGACCACAATTGATGGTCCAAGGGCTTCAAGTTTCCTCTGGGACCATGGCCTCTGGCTCTGATGCTGCCTCTGCCTATAAATCATAAGGAAGGTCCACTCTTTGAACGGGAATGGATTGGACTTGGTAATGCACAGTGACCATATCTTGGGTGCAAGTTATGGTTCTATGCATCTATAGGATACCATCCTGCTGACCTCTTATTGGAGGAAGGGGAGTGGGTGGAGAGGAGGGGAATGGACACTGTTGGAAGGATGGGACATGTATGGAACAGAGAGGAAGAGTGTGCTGTCACCGGGCAGGGAGAGCAGTGGGAGCTGCGTAAAGATGGACATGCAAATTTATATGGGAATGTACATTTTCATTCAATCACAATAAAAAATAAAATAAAATAAAAATAAAAAAAATCATACTGAACCAGTATTTTTCTGTGGTGACTCTGAGCATGGGGAGGGAAGGGATGGAATCAGGGAGGTGAGGACAGGTAACTCCATAAAACAAAATAAAATCAGTTGCCCCTCTTTAATTCACTCATGGTGATCTTATATGTGTCACATTACAGCTGTGCTCCATAGATTTTAAATTACTGATTTTTAGTAAGAAATTTGCCAGATCTTTCTTCTAAGGTATTATAGCTGAATTCAAACCAGAAACTTTCAGTTAGCAGTGAGCACATGAACTATTTTAACTACCCAGCAACTCTGGATAACTCCATATCTATCATCAAGATTAAGTTTTACTCAAACTTCTATAGTTCTCTAATATTTGCAAATGTTAGAGAGATTTAAAGTTAATAAATGATCTAAAATTTATTTTAAAAGCAAGTTGTTAAAAGCTGATGAAAAACAACAGTTGATAACAGCCAGCATCATACCATTTCTCCAGCATTACAAACTTTTGGGATATTCCTCCATCTCCACCCAACCAGTATTCTTAGGGCTGTTAGATTAATATGAGCATTTCATCCATTTTGAAATCATCTTCTGGGTGGAAATGTAGTGAAGAAATTACTATAAAATGTTCTTAGCTATGCAATATTCCTCTCCCAGTAAATTGGTATTTTACATACTTAGAATCTTGTAAATTAGCTTAAATACTGAAAATTCATCAGTCTGTAAAAGGTCTCCAAACCCCTATTCCAAGCTCTATTGTTTCTTCCTTTTCTGTAGTAACTTGATAGTGCAAAGATCTCTGTATTACCGAGCTTATCTGTGTGCCTATTTTAAAATTTCCAAGTTTCCTCATTATTTATTTATTATCAAAAACCGTCTTTCTGTTTCTTTTTCTTTTTTTTTTTATTTTTGCAACTATTTCTTTAAAAACAAGAATACATTGTCTGAAATTTTATTTTGTGTGTCACTGAAGTAAGGTAAGGTTGCTATGAGTCAGAACCAACTAGAGGGCAGTAGGTTAAGGTAATGTAAGGACATCAAGTATTTGATTGGAGTCAAAAGAGAAACTAATTCAACTGATTAATTTCTTTTGTATTCAGGGAAAGTTTTTCTAAAATGCACCTTTAAGAATTCGGCTAATGGAATAAGCAACTCACTGGTTTTTAAGAGTATAGGAAACTAACAAGTACTGAAGCGCTGTTCTGTTGTTACCATCTAGCACAAGAGTAGTCAAGCACAAAGCCCACAGCTTGAAAAGCTCTTCTCCTTTGGCTTTGTATCAGTGTGTTTTCTTCTCTCCCCTCTTAAGCTCTCACTATCTAACTCTCTTCCCTACTTCTTAGTGCAAATGAAGATGCTTCTTTGAGTTGTTTCCTGCAGTCCTATTCCCCTCCATGAATGCATGTTTGGGTTCCTTATTCACTAGACTGCAATCAGACTAATCTATTCATTCTTCTTAAAGACCTTTCATTGATCTATTTACAAACATGACACTTCTAGAGTACTTCCTATAGGGAGGCTATCTTCTTAAGTGCCTTACATTTTGCTCTGTAGCCCTGGGGCTAACAATATTCAATATATGCCCTGGAGCCCTGGTGACACAGTGCTTAAAAGAGTTTTGCCAATAACCATAAAGATAGTGGTTCAGTTCCACCTAGGTGTTCCTTAGAAATTCTAAGCACAGTTCTACTATGTCTTATAAGGTTGTTATGAAGCAGAATTGACTTGGCTCCAGAGACTTTTTTTTTTTTAATGTGTGTGTGTGTGTGTGTGTGTGTGTGTGTGTGTGTGTGTGTGTGTGTGTGTGTGTGTGGCATGCCTATTTAAAAATTCAAACATTCAGGGGAAGAGTTAAGATGGCAGACTAGACACATATCTCCTCAATTCCCTCTGAAAACTAAGATCTCATTGGTAATTAGATGGACCCTTCTGGACACCTAGTGAGACCTAGGCCATGGCATAGGGCATAGGACTACATGCCACTGAATGGGAAACTTTTCTTTCACTTACCCCTAGCCTTGCTGAATCCCTGCTTTTGTGGACCAAAGGTATTTTTTTAACTTTTTTTCCTCTGTCTTAGCCAGCAGTTGGAGCTTTGGCTCTTTCCGAACCTTCACCATAGAACTGGCTATTCCACAGTGAGTGGGAGAGCTTGTGTGGGATGCCATCATGTTCAACTGGGAGGCAGAGTTACCCAAATGCAGCCCTCAGCAGGATCTGATTTCCAGGCTGGAAGGCTGTGCCTGCCATTTGTTTCTCTGTGTTATCTGGCAGGCAGGGTTTGGGCTTAACTGACAGGAAAGCTCAGCCACACTGTTGATGAGACTAGCAGGCAGAATAGTCACATTTTGAGAGTCCAGCTCTGGTCTCTAGGCACCTCGGCTCCTCAAGCCTCTGCCACTGAATTGGCTATTCCACAGCAGGTGAAAAGCTTCTGCGGGATACCATCTTGTTTGGGAGGCAGAGTTACCCAAATGGAGGTCTCAACAGGGATTAATTCTCGTTCTGGGAGGCAGTAAAAGCCCTGAAAGAACTTTTCCAACAAAAAAGCTGTGTTTAGCACAGTGTGGCATTATGGGTGGGGCCCAGCAGCAGATGACAGCAGGGCAGTAAACTTTCTGTACTTTGAACTAGTTTACAGAATCTGGGGTTCAATATAGAGGCTATTACCTTGTGAGCCGGGGAGAGGGGCTTGCACACCTGACAACCAGACTAATTTTGGAAGCTGTCAAATAGCTTTTACCTTGTAATAGAAGACTACTTAGAGAAATAACTACAGCACATTCAGACGGCATCTCTTTCAGCCTTTACTGATCCACATCACAGGGTCAGCTGACAGCCCCTAGTAATTCCATAAGTAGGGCTTTGTCTTTGTCAATCAGGAGATGGAGCCTGCTACTCAAGAGGTTCCACTAGGCCCAGTCACTGGAGTACATAGAGGTGATTGGTGATCTCCTTCCTTCTCACACTGCGCTTTAGATCAACACCAGAGAAACTAAACAACCTCTACATGTCCCTAAAACAACAAACTTTGAACATAAACTTAAATAAAAATTCACTTATTACTCCAGAAAGCCCCAAAAGAAAAAGCAAAGAGCTTCCCAGATGAAGAAGCCTTTCTGAAACTATCAGAGGTTGAGGATAAGAGGACTATATAAATAGCCCTCCCAGACATTATACAAAATGCAGCACAGCAAAATGAAAAATTAGACAAGCTGTTCAAACTGAAATTGGAACACCAGTGTTCTGAAATCCAACAGACCAATAGCAAAATCAAAGAAATAGAAAATGCAATTCCAAGCCGAGAAAACAGAATGGAACAAATGGAAAACAGACTTTCTGACTTGGAAGACAGAGCTACTGACTCTAGCATCTATGAGTAGAAATCAGAGAAAAGAAGCAAGAAAAATGAAGAAGCATTAAGAAGCATGTGGGATTCTATCAAGAGGAGTGATCTATGATTAATTGAAGCTTTTGAACAGGGAGGGAAACCTGAAAACACGAAGTACTGTTGCTAAGCTGCTGACAGAAAACTTCCCTGAAATTATGAAAGAAGAGAATATAGATATCCAAGATGCATATTGAAAACCACTCAATATAGATCCCTAAAGAAAGACTCCAAGACCTACTATAATCAGCCAAGCCAAGTACAGTCGAGTCAGATCTGACTCATGGTGATCAAGTTTAACAAAATGAAGCATAAGCAGAAACTCTTAGACAGTAAGACTCAAAGCAAAGCTAACATTCAGAGGAAAAACCTGTAGGCTTTCATCTCACTTCTCAGCAGAAATGACACTGGCACAGACACAATGAGATGACGCATTCAAGGCCTTGAAGGAGAAAATCTTCCAACCAAGAATTATATATCCTGCAAAACTATCTCTCAAATATGAAAATGAATTAAGACATTCACAGATAAACAGAAAGTCAGACACTTTGTAAAAACAAAACCAAGGCTACAAGAAATGCTGAAAGAAGCTTTTGGCTTAGAATAATAAAACTGTTAACTGTATATTCTAGGAGACAATACAGGATACACCATCCAGAAATCTACTCAGTTAGGGAAGGCTCAAAACTCAATCAAAGCTATAATATCAAAAGAAGTGATCCAGTGATTGTATCGTGAAAACTATGATACCATCATATTAAAATGAGGGATGTAATACAGTAGTTATAAGATATGTAGAAGTTAAAATTGGGTTTAAACATAGATCATTAAGGAGGATCACAGGGATAGATGTAAAGCACAACAAAGATGCAATATATCAAATCAAGAAATGTAATACAGGAGTCTCAATAAACACAAAACTAACACTGAAAAGGGAGAAAAATCAACCCATAAATAAGAATGTCACAGAACAGAACAGTAAGAGCAACAGAGAAGCCATTCACATAAAAATAAACACATCACAATGACAACACTGAACACATGCCAAGAGTCGGATCCGACTCGACGGCACTTGGCCATTGATAATTATGTTGAATTTAAATGGACTGAACACTCCAGTAAAGGGACAATGAGTGACATCTTGGGTCAAAAGACATGACCCATTTATTCATATAAAGATATGAATAAACCGAAGATTAAAGGATAAAAGAATATATACCAAGCTAACAACATACAAAGAAGAGCAGATGTGGCAATATTAATCTCAGATAAAATAAATTTTAATGTAAAATCCGCCATCATTGACAAGGATGGACACTATCACTGAAAGCTTCAGTGCACAAGGAGGACTCAACAATATTAAATATTTATGCACCCAAATACATCGATGAAACACTGACTACATTCAAAAAAGATATAAATCACTCATGTCAGTATTGGACAGATCTTCTAGAAAAAAGATCAGTAAAGACAGATCTCATTGTGACGATTAACCAACTAGACCCCAATGACATGTACAAAACTTTCTATTCATCAGCAGATAATGACATCTTCTTCTCCAGTGCCCATGGAACATTCTCCAGATAGGACCATGTGTTAGGACATAAAGCAATTCTCAACAAAATCCATACCAGTGAATTATTGCAGAGCATCTTCTCAGACCATAACACCATAAAGTTAAAATCAATAGCAGAAAAAACATAGATAGAAAGTGGAAATCATGGAAACTGAACAACATCTTGCTCAAAAAGCCATCAATTAAAGAAGAAATCAAGGATGAAATAAAGAAATTGATAGATTCCAGCGACGATGAAAAATATTTCCTACCAGAATTATGGGATACAACCAAAGTAGTACTCAGAGGTCAGCTTATCTCTATGAGTGCAAAAATCTTGCCAAGGCCCGTTACTCACAAAGGCCTCTGTGAGCAAAGCTACATGTCTATGTGATGGCTGGCAGACGCATCTCACCCTTGACATATTTTTGGCTGTACTCTCCCTGATGATATTTTGCATCCTAATTAAGTCTTCCTCAAAAATACCCTCTCATCTCCCAGCACAAAGATTAAGGAAGATGCCTTCTGAGAACGCCCAGCCTGGGGATGCCCAGCCCGGGAATGCCAAGGCCAGCCCAGCCCCGCTGGCTTCCCCCAACTGCACATCCCCCTCCACATGTGAAATACAAGATTGCAGGAAGGCCCTGGGAAGCTCCCCAGGGACAACCCCACATACAGCCTTTCCACTCCCTGTACCTCTTGACCTTGAAGCATAGATAGAGCTGATTAAGCTCAAGGCATAACTTTTGTTTTCACTGTTGATTATAATTACAATATACTTGTCTCGGGCCATTACCTAGAAGGCCCTAATGATTAACATGTAAAGAGACCACTTGTCTCAGGCCATTATCCGGTAAGCCCCAATAATCAACATGAAAAAAGGCCACAAGGTATCAGTTCTTTGTTAGCCAACAGCTTGTGTGGTCAAGGGGGCAGGGTGAAATTGTGTCACTGATTGTATAAAAAAATAAAGAAAGACAGGCCCTAGCAGGCTTCTGATCTCCAGATTTCTGGTTGTCTCAGTCTCATTTCTTTCTTTGCCAATGCCACCCATCTGTTCGTGATCCCAGACGCTGCCGAGGCTGGCTCCTAGCAAAATCTGAAAGGAAGAAAGAAACCAAACCAAAGAACTGACCCTAGAGCTTGAATAAGTAGAAAGAGAACAACAGAGAAACACCCTCAGGCACCAGAAGAAAGCAGATCGTAAAGACTGGAACAAAACTAAATGAATTAGAGAATAGAACAATTGAAAAAATTGAAAAGATCAAAAGCTGTTTTTTTTTTTTTTAAAGATCAATAAAATTGATAAGCCATTGTCTAAACTTACTAAAGAAAAACAGGAAAGGAAACAACCCAAATAAGAAATGAAAAGGGTGATGTCACAACAGATCCAAAAGAAATCAAAACTACCATAACAGAATACTACGAAGGCCTGTACCCTAACAAATTTGAAAACCTAGAGGAAACAGACAAATTCCTAGATTCATATTACCTACTAAAATTATCACAGTGTGAAGCAAAATAACTTAATAGACCCATCACAAAGGAAGAGATTGAAAAAGTCATCAAAAAACTACCAACCAAAAAAAAGCTCTGGCCCAGATGGCTTCATCACAGAATTCTGAGAAGTAAAATCTCCCTATTTGCATACGATATGATTGCATAGCCAGAGAATCCTAAAGAACCCATTAATAAACTACTCAAACTTATAGAAGAGTTCAGCAAGGTATCACGATACAAGATAAACATAAGTAAATCAGTAGGATTCCTTTATACCAACAAAGAGATTATTAAAGAAGAAATCAGCAAATCAATACCAATTATTATAGCCCCCATGAAGATAAAATACCTAGGAATAAATCTAACTAGAAAAATAACAAACCTTTACAAGCAGAACTACAAGGCCTTACTACAGCAAACTAAGGGAGAATTACATAAATGCAGAAACCTACCCTGCTCATAGATAGGAAAACTTAACATTGAGAAAATTTCTATTTTGCCCAAAGCAATCTACTTATATAATGAAATCCCAATATAAATTACTGTGACATTTTTTAATGTGATAGAGAAACACATCACCAACTTTGTTTGGAAAGGGAAGAAACCCCAGATAAGTAAAGCACTTTGGAAGAAGAATACACCAGGAGGCCTCTCACTACCCAACTTCAGAAACTATTATACTGCCACAGTTGTGAAAACAGCCTGGTATTGGTGCAAAAAGAGATCGATAGATCAATGGAACAGAGTTGAGACCCCAGAGACGACACCATCCTCCTAGGAACAGTTGATATTTGGCAAAGGACCCAAGATGTTAAACTGGGGTAAAGATAATCTCTTCAACAAATGGTGCTGGCAAAATTAGATATTCATCTGCAAAAAACTGAAACAAGACCCATATCTTACACTGTATACAAAAAACAACTCAAACTGGATAAAAGACCGACATATCAAACCTAAAACAATAAAGTTCATCCAGGAAAAAAATAGGATCAACAATGGAAGTTTTAAT
Source organism: Heterohyrax brucei (assembly GCA_028571685.1). Taxonomy (NCBI): domain Eukaryota; kingdom Metazoa; phylum Chordata; class Mammalia; order Hyracoidea; family Procaviidae; genus Heterohyrax; species Heterohyrax brucei. The sequence continues at coordinate 51,472,341 of CM053159.1, read as the reverse complement.
ACACAATGCAAACAGACTTCAAAATCTGACAAACAAAGGATAATCAACAGAAGAGAAAATGAACAAATGGGAACTACCAAGAATCAAATACTTTTGCTCATCCAAAGACTTTATCCAAAGAATTAAAAGACCACCTACAGAATGGGAAAAAATATTTGGCAACTATGTGTCAGACCGAAGTCTGATCTCCATAAAATAAGATACTACTAAATATCAATAAGAAAAAGATAAATAATCCAATTAAGCTATGGGGAAAGGAAATGGACAAACACTTCTCTAAAGAGAATATCTAGGCAGCCAAAAAACACTGCAGAAATGCTCACGATCACTAGCTATTAGAGAAATTCAAATCAAAATTACAGTGACATGCCACCAACCCCAACAAGGTTGACCATGATCCAAAAAACACAAAACAATAAATGCTGGAGAGGTTGTGGAGAAATTGGAACTCTTCTACATTGCTGGTGGTTTTGCAAAATGGTACAACCTCTTTGGAAAGCAATCTAGTGGTTCCTTAAAAAGCTGGAAATAGATGTGCCATTTGACCCGCTAATCTCGCTGCTTGGAATATGTCCTACAGATGCAAGGGCATTCATGCACACAGATATATGCACACGAATGTTTATTGCAACACAGTCCACAATAGCAAAAAGATGGAGTCAACCCAGATGCCCAACAACAGATGAATGAATAAACTAACTGTGATATATTTACTCAGTGTAACACTATACAATGATAAAGAACAGTGATGATTTCAGGAAGCATCTCATAACCTGGTTTTAACTGGAAGACATTCTGCTGAGTGAAATCAGTCAGTGGCAAAAGGACAAATATTGTATGAGACTTCTACTGTACTATAAAAGTAGACTTACATACAGAAGAAAAGACTCTGACAGCTACAAGGGTCAGGGAGAGCGAGAGGGTTGGTCATAGATTAATTAGATGGTAGAAATTTGGTTAGGTGAAAGCAGTGACAACACACAGCAGAAAGTAGATCATTTTAATTGGACTAATACTCTTCTAATCTCAATCCAGTACTGCAAGCATAGAGTAGCAGAGGCGGGCTCTGGGCACCATTCTCTCAGGGTACATCAAGGCCAATTGGCATAACCAGTCTATTGCTATGAAAGTCTTCTACAGCTCATATTGGTGAGTGACTTCTGGGGTCTTAAAAGCTAGCAAGCTGCCATCTAAGGTACATGACATTGTTCCAACTCATCCGGAACAGATGATCACTGAGAACAATAAAACGTGAGCTCAAAAGAGCCCGGGAGACAGAAGGACCCATGTGAATGGGAGACTGTATTAACATGTCACCAGAAGAACCAGATGGTTCCTGGTCACCACCAAAGGCAACCATGATGGGCACACAATGTTGAGTCACTGCGGCAGCATGCAAAAAAGAAAGGTGCGGCTCAAGAATTCTTGTAAAAGACCACAGTTGACAGTCCGATGACCTGAGGACTCCCCTGGGAGCATCATCCTTAGATCTGCTGCTGCCAATGCCCAGGAAACTGTACTAAAGTCAACACTTCAAACAGAAGTGTACTGGACTTGAGGACACAGTGCGACCACGTGGTGTGTGTACTTCATGAGTCTATGCATTTATAGGATGCTGTCTTACTGGTTTCTTTTTAGATGGAAGAGGAGTGAGTAGAGAAGAGAGGAAAGGAAATTGTTGAGTGGATACATCATGTATAGAATGAAAAAGACGAGTGTGCAGTCACTGATAAGAAGAGCAGAAGGAACTGTAGGTAGGTGGGCATGCAAATTTAATTTGGATTGTATACTTTCACTTAATCACAATAAAAAGTTTAAAAAAAGAAAGAGAAATTCTCTGCAACACGTTTATGTCCTGCTTTTTTGGACAACAGTGACAACAAAATCTTAAAAATAAAAGGAACCTAAGGCTTAAAATAATCACAATATTTAAAAATAAAAACATGCGTACAACAGTGTTTATTTTACCAGTATTTAAGCAGTTTGTGAGGTTCTAATTTTTGTGACCTTTGTAAAATATTACTAAAATGATTAGCAATAAAGTAACTGTATACCCTGAACAAGTCTGTAGTGCTCCTTCTTCAACAGCTGCAACTAAAGCTAAATATATACAATTACATGTATGACAGTATAATGTGTGTAGGTTACCCTTGTTTTTTATGTTTCTCCCACACATTGTTTTCATATCTTAGGTTTACAGGATTATTCAAACTTTATATTTTACAAAGCAATTGAGATTAATTGTTCTAATTTGCAAAATTGGAAAAAAAATTCTTCACCGTGTCGCACATTTCAGTTGAATATTTTATGTGCACATGTGTATATCTGAAACATATTTTTCATGATGTCTTCTAATGCCTGGATATCAAAAAATAACTATTTTCTCTCACATGTACTATTAATTCTAAAAACTACTTTGCTGAATTGTATTTGAGATGTGTTTATATCAAAAAGTGATTGACTTACAATCATGCTCTTCAAAATGACTTTATAATCCCAAGCATGAAATTTACCTAGACAAATATTTTAATTTTTAATTGAGCATTTTATGTTATATAATCATACCTTAAAAATAGTGTGAGTTGGTGTATGTATTTATCATTAATGTAAAAACACATGGTTATTGCCAGTCATGGTTACATAACTTGATGTTAAACTTGGTGAAACAAGTGAAATGTGAAATATGTAATCATTTAACAAATACAAGTAACTACCTCATACACTAGTTTTGTTTTAAACATCTGAATGAAAATATTTTCTATTTGTTCCCACTGTAGGGTTGCTATGAATTGGAGTCAACTCAACAGCGTGGGTTGGGTTTTTATAATTTATAATTTCCATCAAACCAGATAAAAATTGTAGGAATTTTTAAGATTTTTATTATGATGTATTTAATGATATATTTAATACATCATAGTTAAAACTAAATGAGTACATCCTTACGACTATTAACTTACTCTGAAAACTGTGTAATACTAATTAGCTCAATGATAAACTCAAAAGAGGTTATTTCATAGTCTTATAAAAATTTATATTATTATCTGTGATCTTCTACCACTAGGTACTCACTCGCCTCCCCCCCAAACACAGACACACATAGGGACTCACACAGAGAAATTAGAGACAGTATGTATAAAATATTAAAGAGTATTTTTGTGAGATTATTTCTGAAGATTTAATTCATCCTTCAGCCTACTCTACAAATCTAGAAGAATCTTATTGGAAGCCATTACAGCAGACGGCAATGACCTTTCCTAATGGCAGCTTACAAAATTACAGGGCTTTCAAGACAAACTAAAGTAGTTCCAAAGAAACTAATGGGCTCCCTGGTCTTGCTTCAAAATTTTTTATCTAAATACCCAGTAAAGTACAGGATGGTATCTGCCCTCTCTATGACATTTCCAGTTTGATATGTAGGTTATATTCTAAGACAAGATCTTGTAGTCGACAGTGGAAATTAAAAGCCCAAGTTCATTTTGAAGATATTTAAAATAGATAGTGAAAATAGATTGCTTTCCTGTATAGCAGACTACTTATGAATTCACTGTTAAAAATCACTAATAATTTGTGTGGAATGGGCACATACATCAATAGAACATAATGTGTTAGTATCCGGTTATAGTTTCTACAAGTGGTCTGGTGCCACTGGTGGTTAAGCTCTAAGCTGTTAACTGAGAGGCTGGTGGTTCTAACCTAGTGCTCCACAGAATAAAGATGTGGCAGTCTGCTTCCAAAAGATTTTCAGCCACTGAATTACTACAAGCTGGTTCTACTCTATCTTACAGCATTATTATAGGTCAAAATCGACCCGAAAGTAAATCGACAGCAAGGTGTTTGGTTTGGGCGTAACCCAACCGAGGGTCGTTGAGTAGATCCTGACTCATAAAGACCCTACAGACCAGAGCTGAGCCACCTCATAGAGTTTTCGAAGAGCACCTGGTGGATTTGAACTGCACCCATTTTGGTTAGCAGACGTAGCACTTAACTACCACGCTGTAAGCATTTGATTTGGGTGTTGATTTGGGTGTAGTTTGTAGTATATGCTAGAGCTTAGACTATGTTACAGATAGTTTAGTTCAGATGAAAAGTAAGCAAGAATGTACTAAATTTTACTTACATGATAAACACATAGATGGAACTAGTACCTTCCTATCATGTCATAAATAATATGAAACTCCATCTATATTAGAAAAATAAATGTAAAAAGAAGGTAAAGCCATGTAAACATAGGAGCAACTACTTAGTTACCAAAAAACAATACATTGTTGTTGTTGTGTACCAGCCATTTACAAAGACTTGTTAAACAGATGAATAAATGTTTGAGTTTTTCTATATGGCTTTCTGAATATGATCTTATTACTGCTACTGAAGTCTATGATTAACAACTTCACTATAATTGTTTCGTTTGATCAAGCTCTTTTTCCTGCAAGTTTATTTAAATGTGGGACTTCCTTCTGTACCCCATTTTAGTTAGAAAAAGTCTGAAAGTAAATGTTTGCTTTGTATTTGGATACATATATTGCTTGTGCTAAAATTTTCCTCACTTTTTACTGTATTTTAAAATATATACTAAGTCATCTTACTATCACCCCCTTTAATTTCTTCTTGGTTCCCAGTTCCCAACTATTTTATCTAGTACCAGGATATTTTTTTAACAACTGCTGTGACATTTTCAAACGCTAGTCTCTAAAAAGGAGGCATGATATGTGTTTTCTCCTCTTGATCATCATGGATCACTCTATCTACAGGAAAGTCAACAAAATTTCAAAACTTAAGTATGTACTATGTGATGGTATATTTTACCATCTTATGAGGTTTGCAGATTCAGAACACTGACCATAGAAAATACACTTCAGAAACCATTTTACATTCTTTAACTTTCCAGGATACATGCTATAATGATATCTAAGTATATAGAGTACTTTCACTTTTGTACTTTATGTAAACAGAATCATGCATGATGTGCTTTGTGTTTAGCTTTGGGCTCTCATATTATGTTCATGAGTTTCAGCTGTATTGTTGTATGTAATTATGATCACTCATACTCCTTGTTGGATAGCTTTCCATTACATGAATACATCATAATTTATGTACACCTTGGCTTGAGTAAATACCCAAGAAAACATTTTCATACATATACAAAAATATTATTTAAAGGTTCAACTATAAAATACATAGGCAAGGTAATGGAAGATTTCAAAAAGTTGAAAGAAATGTAGTAAACACTAGAGAATACATTCGAAACAATGGGGAAAGCCAGACCATTAACTTATTTCAAGGTATTCATCTGGTATTCTTTTTTTTTTTCTTTTGAAAGTGAGACTAGTTATCCTTGAGTAATCCACGTTACAAAAGCTAGGCATGAATTATCCTTTGATTTTCTATATATCACTGGATTCTCATTTCAAAATTGTTTAGAAGTTTAAATAAACTGTTGTACATTGAAGTATTAAAGAACTATCATAGCCAAGACAAATTCAAATCTAGCTGCATGAAAAGCTTTTTAAGGAAACTTAACTGAACATCTTTTAATAAATAACTCTGAAATGTAAAACTGGAGAAGTTAAACAATTTACAGCAAAAAATAAATGAATAAACCTAACATGTTGGTGAAGGATTATATTTAAAATGTTGGTAGCTTTCAAGTTACATCTCTAATGTTTCATACTTTGCCAACTAAGATATTACTCTAAAAAAATTAACACTAATTAAAACTATTCTTATATGTTTACTTTATCATTTTTAAAATTCAGTGAAAACTAAAAATGCTGTTGTTTTTAGGTGCCATCAAGTCAGTTCCAACTCATGGTGAGCCTATAGGACAGAGCAGAAGTGCCCTATAGAGTTTGTAAGGAACAGCCAGTAGATTTGAACTAGTGACCTTTCCATTAGCAGCTGAACTCTTAACCACTATGCCATCAAGAATTCAAACTAAAACTAAGAAAGTGCTATCAATAGGAACTAAAAACTATGCAATTATGTTTCAAGGAATAGAGTCAAGGAAATGTGGTGAACTGGAAATCACATGCTCTAAGGTGGGATAGGGGGCTGGAGCCTCTGAGATCCAGCTAATTGTTGTCATCATGTAATAAAAACCAAAGGCTTTTTCCCCCCTCAACATATATTTCATAATTTATTTTAGTATAGAATCTTCCAATATGTAAACATTGTTTTAAAAGTAAAAAATCACAGCAAAGAATGTTATTGAGGCCATGAATCATCAACTTTTGCCAATGGGTTTATATAGGAATTCCCTCTTGGAATGGACATGTAAAGATATTTGAAGTTGTCACTCCTGTCATTTCAACATCAACAACATAAAGGTGAACAAACTGAAAACCAGTGACTTGTCTTGGACCCATTAGTGACGTGAAGTCACAGAGAGACAAACTATTACAGTCATGTCCAATATCTGCTTACATTTAGGAAATGCCACTGGAACCATAAACTCACAGGAACACTTACAAGGTGATTTTGACAACTGGTGGAGGTCAAATGTTGGTAGAGTGGAAGTAAAAAATTCCTTTGGGTATCCATCTTGGAGGGACATCCATGCAGCTTTGTGCACCCCATTATGTTAATGTGATGAAGAACCAAACAATTTCGTCTCAGAGCTCTGTCACTTGAAAGAAGAAGTAATCATTTTCTGACACATTCAGAGTGTTTCCCATACCACGGTCCTCCTCTCACTGACTCCAGTGCCCTCTGGCTTTCTTGTCAGAGGGAAACAGAAAAATATTGCAAAGAATCTCTTGTGAAGGTCGTCACCCTGGAACAACAGCACGCTAAAGACTAACATTCAATAACAAGATTATAAGACACTTCTCTTTCCCTACGTTGTCCTTGAAGGCAAACAAGACCAGTATAATAACTTTATTACAGATGAGAGAGTTTCAAGGTGCAGAAGCTATAGACAGAAGAGTTCTTATGGAAGCTGAAGAATAATTAGGGAGACAAGGCCAAAAGTCTTAAAGGAATTTACAGCTTGTGGAACCTAGAGCTTGCCTGTTGCCATGGAATGAATTCCAACTCATAGTGTTGAGCATGGAGCAGATCTTCCCCATAGAGTTTTCAAAGAGCGGCTGATAGATCTGAACTGCTGATCTTTGGGTTAGTAGCCAAACTCTTAACCACCAGGGTTCTACCTACAATTAAAGCAAACATTAAATATAGTCCATCTCAGAAAAAGATTAACATAAAAGCTCTCAATAGAAATCTGTTTAGACTAACCAGAGTTCTATATCCAGTGAAATCATTCTTCAAAATGGATGAGAAATAAAGATTTTCTCAAACAAAGGTAATTAATCTACTATAGATCTGTTCTTCAAAAATATCAAAAAAAAAAAAAGCTTTAGAGAGAAGAGAAAGATGATATAGGGTAGAAATTTATATCTACATGAAGAAAAAAAAAGAGCATCACAGAAAGTATAAAACAAAGCATGCCAGCCACGCCAAGCCAAGTGCCATCGAGTTTTATTTCTGGTTCGTAATTGATCTAAAAGATATTTTAAACAGTAATCATTCTAAAAATATACTGAGTGAACATAAATGTTGACAAGTGAACTGAGCAGTAGTTCAGGGAAGGGAGAAAGCAAGTGCAAACGCTGTTAGATATTACAACTCAGGTGAAGCTCTAGCAAACCATACCCAATTTTGTTGAGTCGATTCCAACTCACAGCAACTGGCAAGGCAGAGTAGAGCTGCTCCATGTGGTTTCCAGAGTTGCAGCCTTTACAGAAACAGACTGCCACATCTTTCTCCAATGGATCCTGGTTAATTTGAACCAGTAGCTTTTCTGGTAGCAGCCAAATATGTAACCACTGGACCACTTCCAAGTGAAACTGCTTAGTGTTATTTGAACACGAATGTAGGTTAGTTAACAGCTCTGGTAGTGCAAAGCTTACCACCTGGATGCCAAATGGAAGTTACCGGTTCAAACACACCCAGGAGCCTTGAGGGAGAAAGGCCTGGCAATCTATTCCCATAAAGACTACAATCTACAGAGGACCAGATTAAGACATGTGAAGATCCTCATCCCTGATGGTCTGCAGTCCTCTCTCCTTTGCTTCCTCAGGCATTTGAAAAGGATATGTGAGTTATATATATCTGCATGTATGTAAGTTTATGTGTTTACCTTAGTTACCCATGCTGTCACTTCTTTTTAAATGTGACGATAAAACTGACAACTGAACACAAAAGTAACATATGCCATTTTAGTAGAATGGAATGAACTGAATTACAAAATTTTTAGTCTAGATGGAGTAGTAAGAGATTTTATTATATACCATGTTTTCTACAAAAGAATATTGAGCATATTCTGCAAAAAAATGAGTCAATGAACTTAGTTATTTCAGCAATAAATGTTGATCTTTCATAACAAAACGTTGGCTCCCACCAATTTTGTTTTAATTGGTTCATACTTTATTTTTATGTTTGGTTCATAATAAATTCTATAATTATAAATTAACAGATGAAAAGATGTTGTAAAGGAAATGTAATGTCCAGAAAACAAATGAAATAAATCACTGCACTTTATTCTAGATAGCTCTGTAAAGCGTAATTTAAAACTTTCTTTATATTCTTTGTTCTTACAAATTTCTCACTAATTTCAACACAGTTAAGCTGCCAAATAGTATTTACTTCCATGCATAATAAGAATGATGAATTGGGTCATCCCAGGAAAGGACTATTTTCTAAGACAGATTCTGGCCAAGAATTGAGTCTTTCTTGAATCATCATTGTACACTGTGAGTTTCTACACGTTTATAGGAGAATTCTTAAACTGAAATGAAAGTTCTTGATGCTAGAAAGGTTGGGAAAAGTTTTGAATTTTTTCTGTACATTAAACACACTGTCAAAAACAGGCATGTCTAAGTTGATATAGGCTTCCATTCATGGAGCGACAGTAAAAGCACCTCAGGAACAGTCTACTTTTCTCCCAGTATGGAAAGGAAAACGAACAAAGTAGAAAGTAGGACCAAAAAGGGGAGATAAATATTATGACAGAATCCTTGGGATTAAAAAATAATAATAATAAGCTGCCAAGCTGCCATCTGAGGGTACAGCAAATGGTCCCAACTCAGCAGGAATGGATCACCAAGGACCGAAATGACACTGAGGAAAGAGAACCCAGAAGACAGAGAGAAGCACCTGAGTGGGTGACAACACTGACTTGTAACCAGAAGAACTGGATGGTGCCTGGCCACCACCAGTGGTCACTGTGAAGAAGCTCACAAAGTTGAGTCTCACTGGAAACACAAGAATAAAAAGGGGTGCACCCTGAAGTTTCCATAATTGATGGTCCAGAGGCCTCAGAGTTCCCCTGGGAGCACGGCCCCTGTCCCTGATGCTGCCCCTGTCCGTAAATCATAATGGTAGTCAACTCTTTGGACAAGAATGGGTGGGACTTGGTGACAAAAAGTGACCATATCATGTGTACACTTTATGGTTCTATGCATCTATAAGATGTCATCCTACCAACCTCTTACCGGAGGTGGGGGTGTGGGTGGAGAGGAGTTAATAAAAGATTGTTTGGAGGATAAGACACGTACAGAGTGGAGAAGAAGGGCGTGCTGTCATAGGGCAGTGAGAACAGTGGGAGCTGCATATAGGTGGGCATGCAAATTTATATGGAAATGTACATTTTCATTCAATCGTAGTAATTATAATTAAAAAAAAAGGAAATTGATCAGCTGCCAAATTCAGTTATAGAAGACATAAAGGGAAGACATGGGACCGTGTGAAATCTAAAGGAAACTAAAGAATTTTCAGTAAAAGAAAAAACTCACAAAATAATGTGTTTAAGGGGAAAGTATAGTTTCCAATGAAGACAAAAACTTGGATTAAAAACAAAAAAAACTACCCTGTGGAAATGTTGCCTGCAGGTATTAAAATCATTCTTTCTGAATTCTCTATCTTTCCTGGAAGACACTAAGCCCACTGTGTCCTCGGAAAAGGGGTCAATAAATGACACTGATATTTTTAACAAAACTGTCTAATATTTTTCACAACAAACTATTAACAAAAGTTCTCACAGGCCTTAATTTGTGCTCTAAAACATACCTATATTCAAAACAATTTCCTAGTCTCATCCCATCCTCTCTCTTACAGCTCAAATGTGTCACTACCATGTGCTCTGACTCATGCTAAGTAGAGAGAAAGAATCTCGGACTTTCCTGAGACTTCCAGACATAAGAGTTCACGGCTTTTCCACTCTTCTGAAAAGAGCCTGGCATAATTCATTATTCTTTTTGACTTTTGGTGCCAATGTCATCTACATCTCAATTAAAGTCACAATCATGATGGATTATTTTTGTATTTTAATAGACCGTTAATACCATCTTCATTGTCAGAGAGCATAAATGGTAGGAACACTTTGGGTCTCTTGAGCCCAATGCCAGTGCTCCATAGATGAACTGAATTCTCTCACAGGTTTGTGTTTAAGTGGGCATCCAAAACAGTGGGTTGAATTGCACTGATGGACTCATTCTACATTACCAATTCTTTCCAAGGTCATACAATGACCTTGAGATGATACTGTATACCATGAGGATAGAAATAAGTAATTGTTTTCACTGAGGATTTTATTAAGATGGAGATGAGATGTAATAAAATCTTTCACTTTACTAATCTTGTCCAACAAATTAAAAATGTCCAGTGATATATATCATGATTTTTTTTCTTTTTTTTGAGAAAGTACCCCCATCATGATTCCTGCTATACTCAGTGTACTAACTGGCTTAGTTTGTATTCAAGCATAACAAAGTACCATGATTTATTGAGCCAAAACCAAGTGCCATCGAGTCTCTAGTGAAATAAAACAAAAATACTTTCTTACAGTTCTGTAGTTCAACACAGGTCTCACTAGGCTAAAATCCAGGATTTAGAGGACTGCTTTTTTTTCTCCCCGCCCCCCCCCCAGAGGCTCTGGGCTAGTGTGTTTAGTTTGACCCCAAAAGGTCTTACTAAAGGCTATGCTTTCCTCTTTAACACATTACTTTGTTAATCCTTTCTTTTATTGGAAATTCTTCAGTTTCCTTTAGATTCCACTTGATTGTGTGTCCTCTTCTAATATCTTCTGTAACTGAATTTGGCAGCTGATGAATTTTCTTTTATCTTATTATTATTATTTAATCCTAATGGTTCTGTCGTAGTGTTTACCCCCGTTTTTTATCCTCGTTTCCTCCTTATTCATTGCCCTTTACATACTGGAATAAAACTAGATTGCTTCCTGAGGTGCTTTTATCTCAGAACACAAAATTCTCCTTCTCTTTCCATCTCTGTATTTTGTTGTACCACAGACTTTGAGATGGTGTTCCCCCTAAAACCACAGTGCTCTAAAGCCTGATACAGCAATCAAATCCAACTCATGTCAACAGTGCATCATAGTCGATTGTGCTCCAAAGAATTTATTATTGCTGTTGTTGTAAAAATGTAGAAAACTTATTCTTTAACTCTTTTCTTCTCTCTACTCTCAGTCTTTTTCAATTTCATCTGTTCTCATTGTTTCAATATAATTAGTGTGTTAATAAATCACAAACAACTTATTAGTACATCGATTCTATTAAAAGTGATTGTGGGCATGGTGCAGCAACAAGCATTGTTTCCTTCTTTGTGCACAGGGTCATTATGAGTTGGTACTAACTCAACAGCACCTAACAGCAACAATAAATCCAAAATATATACCTCCAACCCAGTTATAATTCACACCTTATTTTCGTGGTTTTTTTTTTTTTTTTCATTAATATCTTCAGTGTAGTTTGGTCTTCCTTCAGTAACACCAGTTCTTGACCACATGTTAACTGCTGAAAGGATTGAATGTAGAACAGTTATTTCTGTTACAGAGACTCTGTTTATTCTTTCCATCTTCTTTGAATGCTTCCAGGATCATTTAATATTTTGCTCAGAGAAACGTTAAGTATTTTAACTCTATGCTTGATTTTTTTTTTTTAGTTATTTCAGACTGAGAAATGTTGAATGTATTCTTCCCTTTTGGTTTTCTACCTCCAGGTCTTTGCACATCTCATTATAAAATTTTACTCTATCTTCTTGAACTACCTTTTGAAACCTTCTGTTCAACTCTTTTACTTCATCATTTCTTCTATTTTCTTTAGCTACTCTACTTTCAAGAGAAAATTTCAATGTCTTCTGGCCATTCTTTCCTAAGTAATGCAATGGTTGTACTTCTTCAAAGACGTATATATTTATTCTTTTGCCAGTCCGTGATATATTGAATAAATACTCTCCTCCAACACCATAATTTTCAGGTGTCAATTCTTCTTCTGTTTTCCTTACTCATTGTCCAGCTTTTGTATGCATATGATCCCATTGAAAATAGCATGGCTTGGGTCATGCACACCTTAATCTTCAAGGTGACATCTTTGCTTTTCATTCCATTAAAGAGGTCTTTTGTAGCAGTAATGAGTTTTTGATTTCTTGACTGCGATTCAAAATGGCCAATACCAATCCATTTCAATTCACTAAAGCCTGGGATATTGATGTCTTATACATTCTACTTCACTGTTGATGATTTCTCATTTTCCTAGAGTCATACTTCATACATTTCACATTCAAATTATTAATGGATGTTTGCAGATGTTTGAGTCACGTCACATTAGCAGATGTAGGTCCTGAAAGCTTAGTCCATCTAAGTCATTAACCTTGACTCTTCTTTGAGGACACAGCTCTTCTTTAGGGTTCTTTTGAGCATCTTCTAACCTGAGGGATTCATCTACTGGCGTTGTATCAGACAATGTTCTGCTACTTTTCATAATTATGTTTCCACTGGATAATTCTTTTCAGAAATAAACTACTTAGACCTTATTCTTAGTGTGTCGTAGCCTGGGAGCTCAGCTGAAAGTTGTCCACCTTGGGGGACCCCAATGGTATCTAAACACCTGTGGCGTAGATTCCAGCATCACAGCGACATGCAAGACCTGCAGTATGACAAACTGACAGGTGTAAGGGATAAGCTATGTTGCACGGGGCAAATCTGCTGCAAAAGACCTCTTGAAAGTGCTCAAAAAACAAAAAAAAACCAAAGCTACCACTTTCAGGACTAAGGTGCTCCAGAATTAACTCCAAGTGTTTCCAATCACCTCATATGTGTGTAAAAGCTAGACAATGAATAAGGAAGACTTAAGAATTGAAGTCTTTGAATTAAGATGTTGGTAAAAGATATTGAATCTACCATGAACTGACAGGAAAATGAATAAGTTTGTCTTGGAAAAAATAAAGCCAGAATATTCTTTAGAAACAAGGACAGTGACACTTCCTTTCACATGTTTTGAACATGTCATCTGGAGGGATCAGTCCCTGGAGAAAGATGGCATGCTTGGTAGAGGGTCAGTGAAAAAGTGAAAGACCCTTATTGAGTTGAAATGATAGAGTGATTGCAACAATGGATTCAAGCACAGCAATGGTTCTGGGTATGGTACAAGAATGAGTAGTGTTTCCTTCCTTTGCAGATAAGGTCCCTTTGATTCAGAACCAATTCAAGGGCACCTAACAAGAAAAGCAACTTTTGAAATGCGAAAATCTCAAATTCTAAAATAAATAGCCAAATATCAGAGAGTAGACAATAACGTCTTAAACGTTGAATATTTTTTCCTGAAACATCCAATTATAAGTAAAATGAAGAAAATAAATATCATTTTGAATTTTGTTGTGAGGATTGTACAGCACGCATAAAAAGTACTTGCTAAGGGGCTTCAATTATGTCATCATCCGAAAGGTCAGCAGTTCTAATTTAACAGGCCCTCCTTGGAATTGCCGTGGGGCAGATCCATTCTGATCTATAGGGTGGCCATAAGTTAGAACTGACACAGTAGCAGTGGCTTGTAGTGACAAAGGGCTTCAAAGTCACGTGTGTGATACTTTGGTGGTAGACATGATTGAGGCAAAGTTTCAATAAAATGAATCTGGAGAAGATGATGCAAGACTGACTAATGTTTGAAAAACTAATTTCAAGATTTTCCCTTACTATAACACATTTTTAGCAAAATTGTGAAATGAGAGAAAATAAATAGAAACGAAAGTTTGGGTTCTTAGCAAAAACTACCCTCTTTTCATGCAAATCACCAAAAATACAGAGCAGCAATAGAGGCAATAGAGAACCAGTACGTTATCTCAGCAGATTGCCCATAAGTTACTCTTTTTCCTGGTGTTTAATGTGGAACATCAGCAGATTTTTAAGTATCTTGAAAGAACTGCCAGAAATGAGAAATACCAAAGATAAAACAAAGCAACAACCAAAAAGCACCAGTTTAAAACTAAGATTGGCTATTTAATGTATTATAATGGACAATGCCAAAAGAAAACACTAATTTATATTTATTATAACATCATGGCTTCTAAGGATGACTTGTGGAGTACAAATGCCAACTACTGTTTCTGTATTGCAGCTCCCACTGTATGATCAATCAGTTGATCATAAATTGGTGATGCTGCCGCTTTATAGAGGCGCAAAAAATGCTAATTTGGCTATTACTCTACTGCAAAGCAGCTGTGATTGCAACCTCCTGAGCACTGAAAATACTTCCTCCCAGACTCATGTAAAACTTTCATATGGGAAACTTCAAAAAAGCTAGATATGCATATTTCATAGTTTGCTGGGATATATTTTGCATCATGCTGTTATGTTCTGCAAATCAGCAAGAATAAATATCATATCCTGGGATTTTTCCCCTCATAAACTGTGTTCCAATGCTCAAATACAACATATACCTTTTTATAATCAATATACTTCGAGCTTAAGCAGCAACCCTGTGAAAAGAAAAAAAAAAAAAAAGCATAGCTAACCAAAGACCTCTATAAATGTAGTTGCCCCATCCCTCACATATTTGATACATTTGGTGTTAATTTGCATATTCTCATTGAAGTTACCAAAATATATCTTAGCTGTATTTTTCACCTAGAATGTTAAATATTATTTATATTTGAAATACAGCTCAAGGATGTTAAGAATACAGATGCAGTATTATGGTTCAGGAACATAATTTTGGAGATAATCACTGTTTATATAAATCATTATGTGATTAAAAATCAACCTTTATTTTAAACCAGTGGTTTGTAGCCTAATCTTAAAACTGTGTTAACAAAATCATTATTAAAAAAAGAAAAAAATTAAAAAGAATTCTGATAACTCAGAATTATTCATAGGAAGATTAAAGGTATCTTCAATTTTCTTCATCATACTTCTGTGAAAATGATAAAGCTGTATTTATATGTGCTAAATATTTGTGCCAACACTGAGGCAGAAATGTCAAGAATTTAGCATTAAAGTATCTGAGACTGCCATTTCTTTTCCTTTTAGAAGGCTATTCTTTCAGCAATGTCTGCAAACATACCATACAACTTAAGATATTAACAATTTTAAGGACCATTATGATTAAAATATTTCAAGGTGTCCCAAATGTGCAAATTATCACTGTGGGGGCAGAAATGATGACCATTTTGTGAATACTCAGTATAAGATCCAAATAGATATTTCATGCTACTCTTCATTCTTACTACTTATCATGCTTACAGATGATAAAAAATAAAAATAAAAGCACAGAAATTACTGAGTCATACAACGCAGTTTTAGAATAGCACATATGAAGAGCAACAAGAAATGTACCCAAAATATAATAGGCAATCAACTGATTCCTTGTGCTTGAATGTACTGTGAGGTCACTCACTATCTCCAGTAAACCAAAAAACAAAATACACAAAAAATTCATTGCTGTCCAGTGGATGCCAACTCTTAGCGCCCTTACAGGTCACAGGAGAACTGTGTCTTATGGTTTCAAAGTAGCAGCTGGTGAACTCAAACTGCCATTCTTTTAATTAGAAGCCAAGTCCTTAATCAGCGTACCACTACAACAATTATATTGTCTCTGTCTTTACACTGGCTGTACAAAGAAGGTGATTTTATAAAGACAGGGATTATCCTTTGGAGCTTTAAACAAAACAAACTGATCAACAAAAATGATGGCTAGTCCTAAATGGCTTTTATTATTTCTTTACATATGTAAAGTGTAGCACTTAAGGAAATAGAACTGTTTCTATTTTTCCCAGGATGTACCAACAGTTAAGCACTGGGCTACTTATCCAAAGGCTGTTGATTTGAATCCTTGCATCCATCCAAAGGAAACCGTGGTTGTGTATTGTTTAAGTTCCACAGCTGCTAACCTGAATGCCATCAGATGCTTCTTGGAAACCCTACTGGGCAGCTCTACTCTGTCCTATAAGTTTGATATGAGTGAGAATTAACTCGATGGCAGAAGAATCGCTCAGAGGTGCCTTGAAAGAAAGTCTTGGCAATTTGCTTCCACAAGATCACAGTTATGAACACATGATAGAATACAAGCCTACTCTAAAAAAAAAAAAAAAAACGTGGCCATGAGTCTGATTCAAAAGTAACTGAGAACGCCATAAAGCAATTTATACAGTCTATATACTAATGCATATTCTAGTTACTTCTGTATCTCTTACTACAACATACGGACTTTCTATTATACTCCCAGGGCTATCTGCCTTATATCTCAAGATATATCGAATACAGCACATTTAAAACCTAAGCACCTCCTCTGGTCCTTCATCAACCGTGATAACTCTCAGTTGCTAACCAAAAAGTCTGCAGTTTGAACCCATCAGCTGCTCCATGACAGAAACATGTAGAACTCTGTTTCCTTAAAGATTTACAGCTTCGGAAACACCATAGGGTAAGTTCTACTCCATCCTACAAGGTCACTGTGAGTTGGAATCTAGTCAACAGCCATAGGTTTGGCTTTTGCCAGAACCAAGATATACACATCAGGAAATGGAACATTTCCCTATCCTCACAGACACTGAAGTGCTTATTCTACTTCTTAGTTATGGAAGAAACACATCCTTCCAATGTTATCTACATTATCTATGTCAATTTTGGACTTTTATTTATGATACATATAATTAAAACAGGCATGTGATCATTCATTCCACCTTCAGTTTTGACTCAATTTATTCTATTTATTCTCTACCAAGCCCAGAGAAACCAAAAACCAAACCTGCCGTTATTGAGTCAATTCTGACTCACAGAGTCTCATAGAACAGAGTACAACTGCCCTCTAAGAATTCTGAGAAGCATCTGGTGGATTTGAACTGCCGATCTTTTGAGTAGCAGATGTGGCATGAAACCACTATATTACCAGCCTACATAGCCTTCTTAATCGATCGTCTGAGCATAGTTCCATTATTACCCATCACATTAAGATAAATCTAGGGTGGCAGGGTCAAGATGGCAGACTAAATACACATCTCTCTAAATCCCTCTGGAAACCAAGACCTGAATAGACAATTAAACAGAGTCTTCTGGACACCTAGGGAGCCCTAGGACACAGCATAAAGCTGTTAATTTGGACTTCATACCACTGAACGGAAAACTTCCCCTCTTTCACTAACCCCACTCTCGGTGAGTGCTGGCTTTCATGGACAAAAAGTAACTCACTATTTTACTTCTTTTTCTCTATCTTAGCTCAGACACAATGCTGGTGGGATCGGCAGGTGAAATTGCCATATTCTGAGAGCCTGAATTTAGACTCTGTGTATCTCAGCACCTTTGGCCTCTCTTTCTGCCTCCACTGTTGAGTAGCCTGTGTGGTGGCAGGCAGGGAGCTTCTGTGGGATCCATCTTGTTCCACTGGGAGGCAGATATACCCATAATGAGGCTTGAGCTGGACTTAATTCCTAGGCTGGGAGGCAGTGCCTGCGGGGAGGAAAGCACTTTTCTGGCAGAAAAGCAGTATTCTACAAAGTGTTACCTATGACCAGGGCACAGCAGGCAAGTAGCCCTTCTGCATTTTGAACTAGTTTATAACAGCTGTGGTTGGATATAGAAGTGCATACTTTGCCAGCTGGGAAGAGGAACATGTGCACCTGAAAACCGGTCTGACTTTGGAAATTGTCGATACATTTTACTATTCATTTTAAGATAGCCTAGGGAAATAACTGCAGTCTATCCTCACAGCATCTCTCCCAGCCTCTATTGACTCACATGATGCCACAAAAGCAACAAATGAAGTAAAGCACAATGAAGAAATCACCCATGGCTTCAGAAGGTCCCCAAAGAAACAATGAAAGAAATCCCAGAAGAAACCATTTTGAAACTATCAGAAGTTGAATATGAAAGGATTATATGTAGAGCCCTCCTAGACCTTACACGAAATGCATCAGAGCAAAATGAAAAATTAAGCAAGCTGTTCAATCTGATGGAATACCAGTACTCAGAAATCCAACAGTTCAAGAACAAAATCAAAGAGACAGAAACTTCAATTAAAAGCCAAGAAAACAGAATGGAGCAAATAGAAAATAGACTTTCTGACTTGGAAGATAGAGCTACCGACTCTAGCATCTAAGAAGAAAATTCAAAAAAAGAAACAAGAAAAATGAAGAAGTATTAAGAAACATGTGGGACTTTGTTGAGACAAACAATCTATGATTAACTGCAGTCCCTGAACAGGGCAAGACACCTGAGAACACAGAGTATTGTTGTTGAGCTACACACAGAAAACTTTCCAGAAATTATGAAGGAATAGAGTATAGATATCCAAGATGCACACTGAATGCCACTCATTATAGATCTCAAAAGAAACACTCCAAAGCACAGTGTAATCAAGCTTAATAAAATGAAACAGAAGCAGAAATTTTTAAAGGCAGCAAGACTCAAAGAAAAGCTAACATTCAAACAGAAACCCTGTAGGATTTCATCAGATTTCTCAGCAGAAACAACGGTGGCATGGAGACATGCCATGACACATTTAAAGACTTGAAGGAGAAGAACTTCCAACCAAGAATTATATATCCTGCAAAACTATCTTTCAAATATGAAAAAGAAATTAAGACATTCGCAGATAAACAGAAACTCAGAGACTTTATAAAAACCAAACCAAATCTACAAGAAATACTGAAAGAATCTCTTAGCTTAGAAGAGCAAAACCACTACCTTTATACTTCAGAAGCAAATTAAGGACAGATCACCCAGAAACACACTCAGGGAAGGCTCCAAACTCACTCAAAGCAAAAACAGTGAATGAAATGATCCAGTGATCAGATCATGAAAACTATGATGTCATCATATTAAAAAGAGGAGTGTACTACAGTCATTATAGTCCTTCCAGATGGAGAGGAAGTTGATGAGAATGGTAGTAATTGAAACTGAGTTTACACATAGTTTATTAAGGGGGATCTTAAGGGCAGCCGTAAAGCACAATAAACATGCAGTATATCAAGGAGAACTACAGACAGATATTACTCATGAATCTAGATGCAAAATCTTCAACAAAATTCTAGCCAATGGAATACAATAAGATATCCAAAAAATAATCCATCATGACCAAGTTGGATTCATACCAGGGATACAAGGCTGGTTCAACGTCAGAAAAACAATTAATGTGATCAACCACATAAATAACACAAAAGACAAGAATCACCTGATTTTGTCTATTGATACAGAAAAGGTACTTGATAAAGTCCAAAACTCATTCATGCTGAAAACTCTCAGCAAAACAGGAATAGATGGCAAATTCTTCAATGTAATAAGGGCCATTTATAGAAAGCCAGCTGCTTATGTCATCCTGAATGGAGAAAGACTGAAACAGTTTCCCCTGAAAACAGGACCTAAACAATGATGCCCACTCTCACCTCTCCTATTCAACATTGTACTAGAAGCTCTAGCCAGAGAAATTAGACAAGACCAAGAAATAAATGGCATCTGTGTTGGCAAAGAAGAAGTAAAAATCTCCCTGTTTGCAAATGATATGATTATATACACAGAGAATCCTAAAGAATACATAAGTAAACTACTCCAACTTATAGAAGAGTTCAGTAAAGTCTCAGGATACAAGATAAACATAAGTAAATCAGTAGGATTCCTTTATACCAATGACGAGATTCTTAAGAAACAAATCACCAAATCAATACTATATACTATAGCCCCTAAGAAAATAAAGTACCTAGGAATAAGTCTAACCAGAGAAATAACCAACCTTTACAAAGAGAACTACAAGTCCTTACTACAAGAAACTAAGAGAGATTTACATAAATAGAGAAACATACCCTGCTCGTGGATAGGAAGACTTAATATAGTGAAACTGTCTATTTTGCCTAAAGCAGTCTACTTCTACAATGCAATCCCAATACAAATTTCAATGACATTTTTTTAATGAGACGGAGAAGCAAATCACCAACTTTGTTTGGAAAGGGAAGAAGCCCCAGACAAGTAAAGCACTACTGAAGAAGAACACACTGGGAGGCCTCTCATTACCCAACTTTAGAACCTATTACACTGCCACAGTACTGAAAACACCCTGGTACTGATACAAAAAGAGACTGATAGGTCAGTGGAACAGTATTGAGACCTCACAGATGACACCATCTACCTACAAATAGTTGATATTCAACAATGGCCCTAAGATATTAAGCAAGGGTAAAAAAAAAAAATAATCTCTTCAACAAATGGTGCTGGTAAAATTGGATATCCATCTGCAATACATTGAAACAAGACCCATATCTTACACCTTATACAAAAACCAACTGAGGGGGTGGAGTCAAGTTGGCCGACTAAGCCCACGTCTCCTTCTATCCCTCTCGAAACCAAGACCTGAATTGACAATCAAACAGCCTTCTAAGCACCTAATCAGCCTCAGGACACAGCACAGAGCTGTTAACTGGGACTTTATACCAATCAGCGAGAAACCTCCTCTCTTTCGCTGACTCCTGCTCCTGGCTAGCCCCGGCTCTCACGGACGGAAGGTAAACGCACCGTTTTGACTTATTTTTCCTCGGTCTCGGCTGGCGGGCAGAGCTGGGCCTTGCCCGGCGGCTGGACTGAGACGCGCTGCTGGGGGGATAGGCAGGCGAAATTCCCATATTCTGAGAGCCAGGCTCGGGACTCTGTTAATCTAGACACTTTGAGCCTTTCATTTTGTAGCTGCCTCAGCGGGGTTTGTGCGGAACTCCGTGGTCAGGGTGCGGGACGCCATGTTGGTACTGAGATTTTAGAGGGACCTCGTTCTTAGCCTGGGAGCCAGCGCCTGCAAACGGGACAGTGCTTCTCCGTCAGAAAAGTAGTGATTTTGCACAGTGCTGCCTACGTTGGGGGCCCTGCAACAGAAGCAGAGGAATCATTGCCTCTGGGAACCTTTAGCCCCCCTGTCTGCTGCCTGTGTGGAGGACGCCATCTTGGGTACGGTGGCCGCAGCTGGACCTAATTCTTAGCTTGGGAGCTAGAGCCTGCCCACAGGAGAGCGATTTTCTATCACAAAACCAGTACTCGACACAGTGTTGCATAAGGCTAGGCCCTGTCAGCAGAGGCCACCAGAGCACTAGCAGTGCTGTATTCTGAACTAGTTTGTTATCATCTGGGGTTGGATACAGTGGCACTTACTTTGTCAGATGGGAAGAGGGACCTCTACACCTGAAAACCTAACTGACTTGTGAACTGGTCAGATACCTTCTGCTTTACATTTGAAGACAGCCTAGAGAAACATTTGCAATCCATCCTCACAGTACCTCTTCCAGCCTCTATATACTCACATGGGACCCAAAAAGCAACAGACAATTGTGGCATACAAGCAATCACTCATGGCTTCAGAAGGCTCCCAAACAAAGCAACCAAGGAGTTTTCCAGATGAAGAAACTTTTATGAAAGCATCAGGAAGTGAATACAAATTGATCATATACAGGGCCCTTCTAGACCTTATACAAAATGCAGCAGAACAAAATGAAAAATTAAGCAAGTTGTTCGATCTGATGGAACACCAGTACTCTGAAATCCAACAGATCAAGAAGAAAATCAAAGACATAGAAACTTCCATGCAAACCCAAGAAAACAAAATGAAACAAATGGAAAAAAGAATTTCTGACTTGGAAGACAGAGCTACTGATGCCAGTGTCTGTGAGCAGAAACCAGAAAAAAGAAACAAGAAAAATGAAGAAACATTAAGAAGCATGTGGGACTCTATTAAGAGGAACAACCTTCGATTAATTGGAGTCCCTGAACAGGGTGAGACATCTGAGAACACAGAGAGTATTGTTGCTGAGCTGCTGAAAGAAAACTTCCCAGAAATCATGAAGGGAGAGAATATAGACATCTCAGATGCATATCGTACACCACCCAATATAGATCTCAAAAGAAAGACTCCAAGACATATTATAATCAAGCTTAACAGAATGAAACATAAGCAGCAACTCTTAAAGGCAGCAAGACTCAAGGCAAAGCTAACATTCAGAGGGAAACCCTGTAGGCTCTCGTCAGATTTCTCAGGAGAAACCATGCTGGCATGGAGACAGTGGCATGACACATTCAAAGTCTTGAAGGAGAAGAACTTCCAACCAAGTATTATATATCCTGCAAAACTGTCTTTCAAACACAAAAATGAAATTAAGACATTTCCAGATAAACAGAAACTCAGAGACTTTGTAAAAACCAAACCCAAACTACAGGAAATACTGAAACAAGTTCTTGGCATTGGCTTAGAAGAAGGAAACCACTAACTTTATATTTTAGAACGACACACTACTCAATACTCATTTAGGGAAGGCTCCAAAGTAAATCACAGCTTTGATTTGGAAAGAAGAAATCCAGTGATCATCATGAAAACTATGGTGTCATCATAATAAAAGAGGGATGTACTACAGTCGTTATAGTCCTTCCAGATGGAGAGAAGGATGACCAGACTGGTAGTAATTAAAATTGGGTTTATAAGTAGTTTATTAACGGGGTTCATAGGGGCAGCTGTAAAGCACAACAAAGATGTATCATACCATTTCAAGAAATCTAACACACGAGTCTCAACAACTATAAAACCAGCTCTGAAAAAGGTGAAAAATCAACTCACAAAAAAGAGTGTCTCAGAACAGACTAAAAAGAACAACAGAGAAAACATCAACATAAAAATAAACATATCACAATGGCAGCAATGAACACATACCTATCAATAATTACATTGAATTTGAATGGACTGAATGCTCCAGTAAAGAGACACCAAGTGTCATCTTGGATCAAAAGACATGATCCATCCATATGTTGTCTACAAGAAACTCACTTGAGACCTAAAGACAGGAACAAACTGAAAATTAAAGGATGGAAGAATATATATCAAGCTAACAATGAACAAGGAAGAGCAGGGGTGGCAATTCTAATCTCAGACAAAATCAACTTTAATGTCAAATCCACCATCGTGGACAAAGATGGACACTATTTATTGCTGAAAGGTTCAGTACACAAGCAAGACTTAACTATATTAAACATTTATGCACCTAATGTCAGAGCACCTAAATGTGTTGAAGAAACACTGACTATGCTCAAAAGAGAGTTAGATGACTCCACAGTAATAGTGGGAGACTTTAATACTCCACTCTCATTACTAGTCAGATCATCTAGAAAAAAGCTCAGTAAAGATACAGAAGACCTCATTGACACAATTAACCAACTAAACCTCATTGATATATACAGAACTTTCCACCCCTCAGCAGACAACTACACCTTCTTCTCCAGTGCACATGGAACATTCTCCAGAATTGACCATGTGATAGGCCATAATGCAATGCTCAACAAAATCCATACCATTGAATTACTGCAAAGCATCTTCTCAGATCATAAAGCCATCAAAGTTGAAATCAATAGCAGAAAAAACAGAGATAGAAAGTGGAACTCTTGGAAACTGAACAACATCTTGCTCAAAAAAACATAGGTTATAGAGGAAATCAGGGATCAATTAAAGAAATTCATAGATTCCAATGAGAACGAAAACACTTCCTACCAGAACCTATAGGATACAGCCAAAGCAGCGCTCAGTGGTCTGTTTATCTCCATAAATGCACAAATCGGGAAAGAAGAAAGAAACCAAATCAAGGAACTAACTCTACAGCTTGAACAAATAGAAAGAGAACAACAGAGGAACCCCTCGGGCACCGGAAGAAAGGAGATCATAAAGATTAGAGCAGAGCTAAATGAATTAGAGAATAGAAAAACAATTGAAAAAATTGAAAAGACCAAAAGCTGGTTTTTTGAAAAGATCAACAAAATTGATAAACCACTGGCTAAACTTACTAAAGAAAAGCAGGAAAGGAAACAAATAACCCAAATTAGAAATGAGAAGGGAGTTGTCACCACAGATGCAACAGAAATCAAAAACATCGTAACAGAATACTATGAAAGACTGTACTCTAACAAATTTGAAAACCTAGGGGAAATGGACAAATTCCTTGACTCATACCACCTACCCAAATTATCACAATGTGAAGCAGAACAACTTATAAACCCATCACAAAGGAAGAGATTGAAAAGGTCATCAAAACACTGCCAACCCAAAAAAGTCCGGGCCCAGATGGCTTCACCGCAGAATTCTATCAAGCACTTAGAGAAGAGTTATCCCCAATACTATTGAAACTATTTCACAGTATAGAAAGGGATGAAGTACTCCCTAACTCATTCTATGAAGCCAGCATAACCCTGATACCTAAGCCCGGGAAAGATCCAACAAAGACAGAGAACTACAGACCGATATCACTCATGAACTTAGATGCAAAAATCTTCAACAAAATTCTTGCCAACAGAATACAACAACATATCGAGAAAATAATCCATCATGACCAAGTGGGATTCATACCAGGGATGCAAGGCTGGTTCAACATCAGGAAAACAATTAATGTGATTAACCACATAAATAACACAAAAGACAAAGATCACCTGATTTTGTCCATTGATGCCGAAAAGGCATTTGATAAAGTTCAACACCCATTCATGCTAAAAACTCTTAGCAAAATGGGCATAGACGGCAAATTTCTCAACACAGTAAGGGCCATTTATACAAAGCCAATTGCCCACATCATCCTGAATGGAGAGAGACTGAAAGACTTTCCCTTGAGATCAGGAACTAGACAAGGATGCCCACTGTCACCTCTCCTATTCAACATTGTGCTAGAAGTTCTAGCCAGAGCAATTAGACAAGACGAAGAAATAAAGGGCATCTGCATCAGCAAAGAGAAAGTTAAAATCTCCCTGTTCGCAGATGATATTATTGTATATGCAGAGAACCCCAAGGAATCTATAAGTAAGTTACTCAAACTGATAGAAGAGTTCAGCAAAGTTTCAGGATACAAGATAAACATAAGTAAATCAGTAGGATTCCTTTATACCAACAACGAGACTGTTAAGGAGGAAATTATCAAATCTATACCATTTGTGATAGCCCCTTAGAAGATAAAGTACCTAGGAATTAATCTAACCAGAGAAATAACAGACCTTTACAAAGAGAACTACAAGCCCTTACTACAAGAAACTAAAAGAGACTTAGATAAATGGAAAAACCTACCCTGCTCATGGATAGGAAGACTTAACGTTGTGAAGATGTCTATTTTACCCAAAGCAATTTATTTATATAATGCAATCCCAATACAAGTTCCAGCATCATTTTTTAAAGAGATGGAGAAACAAATCACCAATTTTGTTTGGAAAGGGAAGAAGTCCCGGATAAGTAAGGTACTCCTAAAGAAGAAGAACACACTGGGAGGCCTCCCATTACCCGACCTTAGAACATACTACACTGCCACAGTGGTCAAAACAGCCTGGTACTGGTACAAGAACAGATTGATCAATAGAACAGAATTGAGACCCCAGAGATGACACCATCTGCCTATGAACAGTTGATATTTGACAAAGGCCCTAAGACATTAAACTGGGGTAAAAACAGTATCTTCAACAAATGGTGCTGGCAAAATTGGTTATCAATCTGCAATAAACTGAATCAAGATCCATATCTTGCACCTTATACAAAAACCAACTCCAACTGGATAAAAGACCTAAATATCAAACCTAAAACGATAAAGCTCTTCCAAGAAAAGGTAGGAACAATGGAAGTTTTAATACACAATGAGGACAGACTCCAAAATCTGTCAAAGAAACCTCAATCAACAGAAGAGAAAGTAGATAAATGGGAACTATTAAGAATCAAACACTTTTGCTCATCCAAAGACTTTATTAATAGAATTAAAAGAACACCCACAGAATGGGAAAAAATATTTGGCAACTCTATGTCAGATCGACGCCTGATCTCCATAATCTATAAGATACTACAAAATATCAATAAGAAGAAAATAAACCATCCAATTAAGCGATGGGCAAAGGAGATGGACAGATACTTCTCTAAAGAGGAGATCCAGGCAGCCAAAAAACACATGCGGACATGTTCACGATCTTTAGCTATTAAAGAAATTCAAATCAAGACAACAATGAGATACCATCTCACCCCAACAAGATTGGCCATGATCCAGAAAACACAAAACAACAAATGCTGGAGAGGCTGTGGAGAAAGTGGAACCCTCCTACACTGTTGGTGGGGTTGCAAAATGGTCCAGCCTCTTTGGAAGGCAATCTGGCGCTTCCTTAAAAAAATGGATATTGATATACCATTTGACCCAGTAATTCCACGACTTGGAATATATCCTACAGATTCAAGGCCTTTCACACCAACAGACACATGAACCAGAATGTTTATCGCGGCACAGTCCACAATAGCAAAAAGGTGGAATCAACCCAGATGCCCAACAATAGAAGAATAGATAGGTAAACTGTGGTACATATACTCAATGGAGCACTACGCAATGATAAAGAATAACGATGATTCCAGGAAACATCTCGTAACCTGGTTTCAACTGGAAGACATTATGTTGAGTGAGTGTAGTCAGCGACAAAAGGACAAATACTGTATGAGACCTCTACGATAAGATCTCAAAAACAGACTTGTGTATAGAAGAAAAGACTCTTTGACAGCTGCAAGGGAGGAGAGGGAGGGATGGAGGGCGGGGGGGAGGGTTTAGTTTAGGTAGTTACTAGAAATCTAGTTGGGAGGAAGCGGTGACAGCACACATTAGGAACAAGAACAACATTAAGTGGACTTAGCATAACTTGAGTACTCCTTCCATCTTAACTCAATACTGCAAGGATAGAGTAGCTGGGGCGGGGGACGGGGGACCATGCTCTTAGGCGAATTCCAGGCCAATTGGCACAACTAGCGTTTCTCTAAGAGAGCTCTCTGCACCCCACATTGGTGAGTGGCGTCTGGGGTCTTAAAAGCTGCCAAGCTGCCATCCAAGGACACAGCAAATGGTCCCAACTCAGCAGGAACGGATGCTCACTGAGGGCCAAAATGGCATGCGGTAAAGACAACCGAGAAGACAGAGAGACCCACAAGAGTGGGTGCCTACATCGACCTGGGACTGAAAGAACCGGATGGTGCCTGGCCACCACCAGTGATAGCCATGACGGAGCTCACAGAGAGGAGCCTCACTGGCAACACAAGAATAAAAAGAGGTGCATCATGAGATCTCCACTAAAAGACCTCAATTGATGGTCCACTGGTTTTGGGGTTCCTCTGAGAGCATGGCCCCCGGCCCTGATGCTGCCCGTTCCCATAAATTATAACAAAGGTCCACTCTTTGGACAGGAATGGAATGGACTTGGCAATGCAGAGTAACCATATATTGGAAGCACTTTATGGTTCTATACATCTATAGGATATCATTTTGCCGACCTCTGGCTGGAGGAAGGGGAGTGGACGGAGAGGAGGGGAAAGGAGACTGTTGGGAGGACAAGACATGTATGGAGCAGAGAGGAATAATGTGCAGTCACTGGAGAGGGAGAGCAGTGGAAGCTGCATTTAGGGGGGCATGTAAATTTACATGTGAATGTACATTTTCACTCAGTTATGTTAAATAAAAAAAAAACAACTGAAACTGGATAAAAACATAAATATCAAATCTAAAATGGTAAAGCTCATCCAAGAAAAGAAAAGAAAAACTCATCCATTGAAAACAATGGAAGTTTTCATACACAATGTAGACAGACTTAAAAATCTGTCGAGGAAACCACAAGCAACAGAAGAGCAAATAGATAAATGGGAACTACTAACAATCAAACACTTTAGCTCATCCAAAGACTTTATCCAAAGAATTAAAAGACCACCTACATGTTTTAGTCAGCCAGGGCTGCTCTAACAGAAATACCAGAGTGGATGGCCTTAACAAAGGAAGGTTTATTCTTACACAGTCCGGTAGGTTGCAAGTCCATATTCAGGGTGTCCACTCCAGGGGAAGGCTTTCCCCCTTGTCGGCTCTGGAAGAAAGTCCAGTATTGCATCAGTCTTCATCCAGGGAGCATCTTGGCGCATGAACCTCTCTGAAGGACGTGCTCTTCTCTTGCTGCTGCTTTCTTGATGGTACAAGGTTCCCAATTCTCTACCTGCTTCCCTGTCCTTTTATCTCTTGTAGGATGAAAGGATTAAGGGTGGGGCAAGCCATACTCCAGGGAAATTCCCTTTACAGCAGAGCAGGGAGATGATCCTATGAAGGGATTTACAGCCCCACCCTAGTCCTTTAACATACAGTTTAGGAAAACCACAAAATGGAGGACAGTCACAAGATACTGGGAATCGTAGCCCAGCTACATGGCTGCACATATGTTTGGGGGGACACAAGTCAATCCATGACACACAAAATGGGAAAAAACATTTGGCAGCTATAGGTCAGACCGACACCTGATCCCCATAGTCTATAAGGTACTACAAAATATCAATATAAAAAAGATAAATAATCCAATTAAGTGTTGGGCAAAGAAGATGGACAGACACTTCTCTAAAGAGGAGATACAGGCAGTGAAAAACCACATGTGGACATGCTCACAATCATTAGCTACTAAAGAAATTCAAATCAGAAGTACAGTGAGATACCATCTTACCCCAGCAAGGTTGGCCATGACCCAAAAAACACAAAACAACAAATTTTGGAGAGTCTATGAAGATATTGGAACTCTTGTACACTGCTGGTGGGATTGCAAAATAGTGCAACCTCTTTGGATAGCAAACTGGTGCTTCCTTAAAAAGATGGAAATAGATATATCATAGCATTTGACCCAGTAATTCCACTGCTTGGAATATATTCTACAGAATCAAGGCCATTCACAACAGCTGATACATGTCCGCCAATGTTTTTTGCAGCACAGTTCACAATAGCAAAAAGATGGAACCAACCCATATGCCCAACAACAGAGGAATGCATAGGAATGGATATATATGTTATGCATACTCAATGAAACACTATGCAATGATAAAGAACAATGATGATTTTAGGAAACATCTCATAACCTGGTTTCAACTGGAGGACATGATGATGAATGAAAGTAGTCAGTAACAAAAGGACAAATACTGTAAGAGACCCCTATGATAAGAACTTTCAAACAGATTCATGCATAGAAGACAAGACTCTTTGATGCCTGTAAAAGTAGGAAGGGAGGGAGGGCTAGGAGGGCAGGATTTAGATTAGCTAATTGATAGAAATTTGGTTGGGTGATATCTGTGACAGCACACATCAGAAAGAAGATCAATATTAACTGAACTTCAACATAACATGATTACTCCTCCCATCTTAATCCAATATTGCAGGGACAGAGTAGCTGGGGTGGGGGGCCAAGGACCATGCTCTCAGGGGAAATTAAGGACAGTTGGCACAGCTAGCATTTTGCTAACAGAGTCTTCTGCACCCCACACTGGTGAGTGGTATCTGGGGTCTTAAATGCTGCCATGTTGCCATCTGAGAGTACAGCAAATGGTCTCAACTCAGCAGGAATGAGTGATCACCAAGGACCAAAAAGACATGGGGGAAAAAGAACCCAGAGGAAAGAGAGACCCATGTGAGTGGGTGATTACATCAACTTGTGAATGAAAAAACCAGATGTTGAATGTCCACCAACAGTGATAGCCATGATGGAACTCACAAAATTGAGTTTCACTAGCAACACAAGAATAAAAAAGTGTGCACCATGGGATCTCCACTAAAAGACCATAACTGATGGGCCGGGGGGCATTGGAGTTCCCCTAGGAGCATGGCCGCTGGCCCTGATGCTGCCCCTGTCCATAAATCACAATGGAAGTCAACTCTTTGGACAGGAATGGATTGCATTTGGTGACACAGAGTGACCATATCATGTGTGCATGCTATTGTTCTATGTAAGTATAGGATGTCATCCTGCTGACCTCTTACTGGAGGAGGGGGAGTGGGTGGAGAGGAGGGGAGAGGAGATTGTTCAGAGGACAAGACATGTACGGAGTGGAGAGGAAGAGTGTCCTGTCACCAGGCAGGGAGAGCAGTGAGAGCTGCATGTAGGTGCGCATGCAAATTTATATAGGAATGTACATTTTCACTCCATCATAAAAAAATGAAAGATAAATCTGAAGTTCATAAATATCATAAATAAATTCCTTAGTTTGTGATCATTACAAACTAAGCAAGTTTAGCCACTTCGTTGTGTTCCTCACTACAGCAGTAATGTTACCTGCCGTAGTGCTTCTGCTTTCACTGCTTTCCATCTAGAAGCGTCCTCTCTGTTCTTTTTCATCTTTTTTACATTTTCAATTTTTTAAGTCTTTGTGTGGCATTACCTGGTGTTTTGCCACGGATTGATTGATGCTTGCTTTTGTATTCCCACTCTATTAACTTACATATTTAGAGAAATATCTGTGATTTTTAATTAAAATTTTAATTAATTCATTCATTTAAAAAGTTTAAGATTTACAATATTTCCAGCTGTAATATAAATGGTCTCCAGAGTCCTCACCCACTACATGTTGTACTTTTTCTCTTCACAGGCATTGTATATTGTAATAGCCTCTCTTCTCATTTGGACGGAGACTAGGAAGGACTGTGGACATTGGAACTTTCATGATTTTCCCGATGAGGCAGAATTCCTGAAATTTCATATTTGTTTTCCACATCTTTGGAAATCCAGCCTCCCATCAGGCTATATCATTAATGTATTTTTATCAATACCCTGGTCTATACATTGCACAAATAGTCCAAATTCTCTCGGACTATGACGTGAAGACACTGGGGAGATATTAGTGTATCTTTCAGAATAAGCTGCATATGTGTTTTGTTTCTATTTCATAGGAATGTAACATTTTCTAAACTTATTTTTGAATGAGAAAGAGAACCAAATATCTAAAAATCAGTAGCCAAACATTATATACCTGAAGTCACTGAAATCCCCTCTAACAAGGCAGCCACATCCACATCCAGTGGGGCAGCTGAATTCCTAGTCACATTTTGACTGAACTGAATCTACTCTATGGTCATGAGCTAAGATATATTCAAATTCCAAAGGTTTGCTACGAGTCAAAACAGACTTGATGGCAGGGGACATGTAACAAATTACTGCAAAACTTAATGGTTTGAAACAACAATGAGTATTTATGATGCTTATGTTTTCTGTGTTATGGAAGTTCAAGAATATCTTAGCTGAAGAATTCTGGCTCAGAATCTTCATGATGTTCTAGCCAATGTGTCTGCTGGGACTGTGGTCACCTATGGCTTGACTGGGGCTAGGACTTGCTGAGCTCTCTTCAACGTGACTCTTTCAGGTGGATGGTAATTTGGTTCTGGTTGTTGAGAGAAGCCCTCAGCTCCTCTCCATCAGGGAATTCAATATGCTGATTGAGTTTCTGCAGCACATGACTATTTGCTTTCTCCAGTCTAAGTAATTCCAGATATAGCAAGACAGAAGTCATGATTTCTTTAATCGCCTAGACTTAAAAATCATGTATCTTCAATTCTACCACAATTTATTCGTTGGAAGTAAATAACTACAACCTACCAATGAGGTTAAAGGAATTTGAGCTCACTATATGAGGAAAGAATAAAAAAAAAAAAAAAACAATCAGGACATACTGTAAAAATTTCAGTAGTTCTCCTTATGACCACAAGTTATTTGTATTCTCCCCCAATGAAAATATACTCTTGAACTCCTGAACCAGAAAAAATGGGATGGCTTTCATCCCAGCTCATGGCGACCTCACGCATTACAAAGTAGAACTACTCCATAGTGTTTTCTTGACACACCCTTTACATAAACAAATCTCCAAATTTTTCCTACACTACTGGAAGAGTTCAAACACCCAATTGTCAGTTTTACATCCAATGCAAACCATTGCATCACCAAGAAACCTCATACAGACTCATAGTGACTCTTTAAGACAGAGCTGAACTGTCCCAAGACTGCCCCCAAATTATGATTGTTTAGAGATGTCAGCTAGAATCCCAGTATATTGTCATCTAGATCAAGTCCAGGAGTAATAAAAGTGCTACTTAGAAGTAGCTTTCAATGCACTGAAGTATAATTTCTCTGAAGCTGATGTCACGTGAATTAAAGAGACAAGTTATCTGTTGCCTGCCTCAAATAAACAGAGGGATGGGCATAATTGATGTCAACATTTCTGTCCAAAGTTTATTAACAGGTGATAAGTGGAGCTCCATTCAGTTTTAAAACCCAGAAGAGTGGGAGGATCTTTGACTTGGATTCAAATCTAGAATTGATTTTTCATGGGCCCCAGATTTGCTATCTGAGTCATTATTTTCTATGAATTGTTTTTCATCTGTTTTTGAAACCGCATGAAAAGTCCAAAGTTTGTGCTCTTTTTTATCTTAATTTTCTGTTAAAGAAAGCTGATGTTATTTCTCTGAAAAAAGTAGATCTCCTATGAAACTCACTGTCTATTTTATATTTTTAATACTGTATTTAGCAGTCATACTCTTAGCTTCATCTTTACACTGTTATTTCTTGCTCATATGCAAGATATGATTTTTACCTTGAAAGTGATTTCTCACTTATAAAATCTTTGGCCTCTTGAGGAGGCTTGACATTTTCTTCCCATATGACATTTTTAGACCGCATTTAGTGTGAGCAACATGAGGGATACTGTATGTATAAGGCGAAAAAAACTTATTTTTCACAAAAGCTGATATAGTATATCAGTAAAAACCAAATAGAAATATCAGCTGCACTGGTGTGGCCTTAAAGATCATGGTGAGAAAAATAGATCCTCTGCTTGGAAGAACTTCTGGCAATTCCTTTGATTGTTCACTTTATGTGAAAGCACAAATAAAATGAAGGAAGAAGTCAAAGCTGCACTGAAGTCATTGGCAAAAAACAAGACTCCAGGAATTGATGGAATGTCAGTTGAGATATTTCAGCCAACACGCAGCACTGGAAGTGCTCACTTGTCTATGCCAAGAAATTTGGAGGACAGTCACCTAGCTACCTGACTGGAAGAGATCCGTATTCCTGCCCATTCCAAAGAAAGGGGGTCCAGCTGAATGCAGAAATTACTCAACAATATCCTTGATATCCCATGCAAGTAAAATTTTGCTCAAGATCATTCAAAAGTGACTGCAAGAGTACATTGACAAGGAATTGCCAAAAATTCAAGCTCGATTCAGAAGGGGATGTAGAACCAGGGATATCATCATTGATGTCAGATGGATTTTGGCTGAAATCAAAGAATACCAGTAAAATTTTTACTTGACTATGCAAAAGCATTCCACTGTGTGGTTCATGCTAATTATGACTAACCTTGCAGAGAATGGGAAATCCAGAACACCTAACTGTGCTCTTAAGGAATCTGTACATGGGTCAAGAGGCAGTCGTGTGAACAAACAAGGGGACACGGCATGGTTTAAAGGTCAGGAAAAGTGTCTGTCATGGTTGTATCCTTTCACCATACCTTTTTAATCTATATGTAGAGGAAATAATTTGAGTAGCTGTATTATATGAAGAAAGAGGCATTAAGGTTGGAGGATGACTCATTAATAACCTGTATTATGCACTCAACACCACCTAACTTGCTGGAAGTGAAGATTTGATACACTTGCTGATGAAAATCAAGGACCACAGTCTTCAGTATGAATTGCACCTAAACATTAGGAAAACCAAAATCCTCACCACTAGACCAGTGAGCAACATTGTCATAAGTGGAGAAAAGACTGAAGTTGTCAAATATTTCATTTTACTTGGGTCCACCCAGGGAGCAGTAGTCAAGAAATCAAAAGACGCATCGCATGGGGAAAAGCTGCTGCCAAGGACCTATTTAAAGCATTCAAAAGTAAAGACGTCACTTTGAAGACTAAACTGTGCCTGACCCAAGCCACGGTACTTTCTTTCTTTTTTCTTTTTTTTTATTATGATTCAATGAAAATATACATTCCCGTATAAATTTGCATGTCCACCTACATGCAGCTCCCAACGCTCTCCCTGACCAGTGACAGCACACTCTTCCTCTCTGCTCCATACATGTCTTCTTCTCCCAACAATCTCCTATTTTCTCCTCTCTACCCACTTCCCTTCCTCCAGTAAGAGGTCTGAAAGACGACATCTTATAGATGCATAAAACCATGAAGTGCACACGTGATATGGTCACTTTGTGTTGCCAAGTCCAATCCATTCCCGTCAAAGAGTTGATCTCCATTATGATTTACGGACAGGGGCAGCATTAGGACTAGGATCCATGCTCCCAGGGGAATTCTGAGACCCGTGGACCATCAATTGTGGTCTTTTAATGGAGATCTCAGGGTACTTCCCTTTTTACTCTTGTGTTGTCAGTGAGACTCAACTTTGTGAGCTCCATCACAACTATCACTGGTGATGGCTGGCCACCACTTGGTTCTTCCGGTCACAAGTCAATGAAGTCACCCATTCATGTGGATTTCTCTGTCTTCTGGGTTCTCTGTCATTTTGATCCTTGGTAATCACCCATTCCTGCTAAGTTGGGCCGTTTGCTGTACCCTCAGATGCAGCTTGGCAGTTTTTAAGACCCCAGAAGCCACTCACCAATGTGGAGTACAGGGGGCTCTGTTAGCATAATGCTAGTTGTTCTAATTGGCCTCGATCTCCCCTGAGATCACGGTCTTCGGCTCCCCGCCCCAGCTACTCTGTCCCTGTAATATTGGATTAAGATGGGAGGAGTAATCTTGTTACATTGAAGTCCAGTTAATATTGATCTTCTTTCTAATGTGTGCTATCCTAGATTTCACCCAACCAAGTTTCTATCAACTGTCTAATCTAAACCCTCCCTCTCTTCCCACCCTTGCAGCCAACAAAGAGCCTCTTCTTCTGTGCATGAGTCTGTTTTTAAGCTCTTATCATAGGGGTCTCATACAATATTTGCCTTTTTGTCACTGACTTCTTTCACTCAACAGAATGTCCTCCAACTGAAACAAGATTACGAGCTGTTGCCTAAAATCATCACTGTTGATTATCACTGCATAGTGTTAAACTGAGTATACATACCAGTTTACCAATCCATTCCTCCGTTGCTGGGCATCTGGGTTGGTTACATCTTTTCACTATTGTAGATTGTGCTGTGATAAACATTCATTTACATGTATCAGTTGGTGTGAATGGCCTTGCTTCTGCAGGATATATTCCGAGCGGTGGAATTACTGGATCAAATAGTATATCTAGATCCAGCTTGTTAAGGAAGTGCCGATTGCTTTCCAAAGAGGTTGTACTATTTTGCAGTCCCACCAACAGTGTAGGTAAGTTCCAGTTTCTCCACAGCCTCTCCAGCATTTGTTGTTTTGCATTTTTTGGATCATGACCAACCTTGTTGAGGACAGATGATATCTCACTGTAGTTTTGATTGGAATTTCTTTAATAACTAATAATCATGAGCACGTCTGCACGTGTGTTTTGGCTGTCCAGATCTCCTCTTTAGAGGAGTGTCTGTCCATCTCCTTTGCCCATCACTTAATTGGGTGGTTTATTTTTTTTCTTGTTGATATTTTGTAGTACTTTATAGATTATGGAGATCAGGCATTGGTCTGACATATAAAGTATGTATTTTCCTATTCTGTAGGTGGCCTCTTAATTCCATTAATAAAGTCTTTGGACGAGTAGAAGTATTTGATTCTTAATAGTTCCAATTTATCTTTTCTCTTCTGTTGTTTGTGGTCTGTTTGACAGATTTTGAAGTCTGTCTATGCTGTGTATGAAAACTTTCATTGTTTTTTCTAATTTTTCTTGGATGAGCTTTATCATTTTAGATTTGATATTTAGGTCTTTTATACAGTTTGAGTTGGTATTTCTATCAGGTGTGAGATAGGGGTCTTGTTTCAATGCATTGCAGATGGATATCTAATTTTTCCAGCACCAGTTGTTCAAAAGATTGTTTTTTTCCCCAGTTTAATGTCTTAGAGCCTTTGTCGAATATCAGCTATTCACAGCAAAATGGTGTCATTTCTGGGGTCTCAGTTCATTGATCTATCTATCTCATTTTGTACCAGTTTCAGGTTGTTTTGACTACTGTGACAGTGTAATAGGTTCTAAAGTCAGGTAGTGAGAGGCATCCCAGTGTGTTCTTCTTCTTCCAGAGTGCTTTACTTGTCCAGGGCTTCTTCCTTTTCCAAACAAAATTGGTTATTTGTTTCTCCATCTCATTAAATAAATGTCCCTGGAATTTGTTTTGGGATTGCATTATGTAAGTAGATTGTTTTAGGCAAAATAGACATTTTCACTACGTTAAGTCTTCCTATCCATGAGCAGGATAGGTTTCTCCATTTATGTAAGTCTCTTTTAGTTTCTTGTAGTAAAGACTTGTAGTTCTCTTTGTAAAGGTCTGTTATTTCTCTAGTTAGATTTACTTCTAGGTACTTTATCTTCTTTGGGTCTATAGTAAATGGTGCTGATTGGATGATTTTGTGCTTAACAATCTCATTATTGGTATAAATGAATCCTACTGATTTACTTATGTTTTATCTTGTATACTGAGAGTTTACTTAACTCTTTTATCAGTTAGAGTAGTTTACTTATGGATTCTTTACAAATCTTTGTATATAAAGTCATATCATTTGCAAATAGGGAGATTGTTATTTCTTCTTTGCCAATGTAGATGCCCTTTATTTCTGGGTCTCATCCAATTGCTCTGGTTAGAACTTCTAGGTAAGAGTGGGCATTCTTGTCTAGTTCCTGTTTTCAAAGTAAACTGTTTCAGTCTTTCTCCATTCAGGATGACACAGGCAGTTGGCTTTGTATTAATGGCCTTTATTGAGTTGAGGAATTTGCGGTTTATTCCTATTTTGCTGAGAGTTTTTAGCGTGAATGGGTATTGGACTTTATCAAATGCCTTTTCTTCGTCAATAGACAAAATCAGGTGATTCTTGTCTTTTGTCTTATTTATGTGGTTAATCACATTAACTGTTTTTCTGATGTTGAACCAACCTTGCATCCCTGGTATGAATCCAGTTTGGTCATGGTGGATTAGTCTTTTGATATGTTGTTGCATTCTATTGACAAGAATTTGGTTGAAGATTTTTGCATCTAAATTGATGAGTGGTATCTGTCTGTAGTTCTCCATTTTTGTTGGGTCTTTCCCTGGTTTTGGTATCAGGGTTATGCTGGCTTTATAGAATGAATTTGGGAGTATTCCATCTCTTTGTATACTTTGAAATAGTCTGAGTAGTACTGGAGATAACTCTACTCTAAAAGCTTGGTAGAATTCTGCAGTGAATTCATCTGGGCTTGAGATTTTTTCAGTTTGCAGTTTTGCAATGACTTTTTCAATCTCTTCTGTTGTGATGGGTTTATTCAGTTGTTCTGCTTCATCTTGTGATAATTCGTGTAGGTGATATGAATCAAGGAATTTGTCCATTTCCTCTAGGTTTTCAAATTTGATAGAGTACAGTTTTTCATAGTATTCTGTCATGATATTTTTTATTTCTGTTGGACCTGTTGTGACAGCTCCTCTCTCATTTCTTATTTGGCTTATTTCTTTCCTTTCCTGTTTTTCTTTAGTAAGTTTAGCCAATGGTTTGTCAATTTTGTTGATCTTTAAAAAAAAAAAAAATGGCTTTTAGTCTTTTCAATTTTTTCGATGTTTCTTCTATTTTGTAATTCATTTAGTTCTGCTCTAATCTTTATGATCTCTTTTCTTCTGGTGCCTGAGGGGTTCCTCTGTTGTTCTCTGTCTACTTGTTCAAGTGGTAGGGTTAGTTCTTTGATTTGGTTTCTTTCTTCCTTCCAGATGTGTGCACTTATCGAGATAAACTGACCACTGTGCACTGCTTTGGCTGTATCCCATAGGTTCTGGTAGGAAGTGTTTCCATTGTCATTGGAATCCATCAATTTCTTTATTTCATCCTTGATTTCTTCTATAACCAACTGGTTTTTGAGCACGATGTTGTTCACTTTCCATGAATTCCACTTTCTAGCTATGTTTTATCTGCTAGTGATTTCAACTTTTATGGCTTTATGGTCTGAGAAGATACTTTGCAATAATTCAGTGGTATGTATTTTGTTAAGATTTGCTTTATGTCCTAACACATGACCTATTCTGGAAAGTGTTCCATGTGCACTGGAGAAGAAGGTGTATTTATCTGCTGATGGATAGAAAGTTCTGTATATGTCGATTCAGTCTAGTTGGTTAATTGTGGCAATAAGGTCTTCTGTGTCTTTATTGGACTTTTTTCTAGATGATCTGTGCAATATTGAGAGTGGAGTGTTGAAGTTTCCCACCTATATTGTGGAATGATCTATCTCCTTTTTGAGTGTAGTCAGAGTTTCTTCAATGTATTTAGGTTCTCTAATATTAGGTACCAGCCAAAGCCAAAAGCCAAGTGCCGTCGAGTTGGCATACATATTTAATATTGTTAAATCCTGTTTGTGTATTGTACCTTCAGTAATAGTGTCCATCTTTGTCCATGATGGTGGATTTTACATTAAAATTGATTTTGTCTGAGATTAGAATTGCCACACCTGCTCTTCTTTGTTCATTGTTGACTTGATATATATTCTTCCATCCTTTAATTTTCAGTTTGTTCATATCTTGAAGTCTAAGGTGAATTTCTTGTAGCAACGTATGGATGGGTCATGTCTTTTGATCCAAGATGTCACGTGACTCCTCTTTACTGGATTGTTCAGTCTATTCACATTCACGGTGACTACTGATAGGTATGTGTTCAGTGCTGCCATTGTGGTATGTTTATTTTTGTGTTGATGTTTTCTCTGATGTTCTTATTAGTCTGTTCTGGGACATTGTTTGTGAGTTGATTTTTCACCTTTTACAGGGTTGGTTTTGTGGTTGCTGAGACTCCTGTATTACTTTTCTTGATTTGATATGTTGCATCTTTATTGTGCTTCACAGCTGCCCCTAAGATCCCCCTCAATAATTTATGTATAAACCCAATTTCAATTACTAACATTCTTATCAACTTCTTCTCCACCTGGAAGAACTATAACAACTATAGTACATCCTTCTTTTTAATATGATGACATCATAGTTTTCATGATATGATCACTGGATAATTTCTTTCACTATTAGAGCTTTGAGTGAGTTTGGAGCCTTCCATACCTGAGTAAGATTCCTGGTCATGTGTCCTGTAATTTCTTCTAGAATAGAAAGTTAGTGGTTTTGCTCTTCTAAGCCAAGAGATTCTTTCAGTATTTCTTGTAGTTTTGGTTTGGTTTTCACATCTCTGAGTTTCTGTTCATCTGTGAATGTTTTAATTTTATTTTCATATTTGAGAGATAGTTTTGCAGGATACATAATGCTTCGAAGTTCTTGTCCTTCAAGGCTTTGAATGTGTCATACCACTGTCTCTGTGCCAGCATTGTCTCAGCTGAGAAATCTGGTGAAATCCTACATGGTTTCCCTTTGAATGTTAGCTTTTCTTTGAGTCTTGCTGCCTTTAAGAGTTTCTGCTTAGGTTTCATTTTGTTAAGCTTGATTATAACATGTCTTGGAGTCTTTCTTTTGAGATCTATATTGAATGGCATTCAATGTGCATCTTGGATAACTATATTCTCTGCTTTCATAATTTCTGGGAAGTTTTCTCTCAGCAGCTCAGCAACAATTCTCTCTGTGTTGTGAGGTTTCTCGCCCTGTTCAGGAACTCCAATTAATCATAGATTGTTCCTCTCAATAGAGTCCCACATGCTCTTAATGCCTCTTCTTTTTTCTTGTTTGTTTGTTTTTTTTTTTTTTATTTCTCTTCATAGATGCTGGAGTCAGTAGCTCTGTCTTCCAAATCATAAAATCTATTTTCCATTGGTTCCATTCTGTTCTCTTGGCTTGGAACTGAAGTTTCTATCTCTTTGATTTCATTCTTGATCTGTTGGATTTCAGAGAACTAGTGTTCCATCAGATTCAATAGCTTGCTTATGTTTTCCTTTGGCTCTGCTGCATTTTATATAAAGTGTAGGAGGGCTCTATATGTAATCCTTTTGTATTCACCTTCCGATAGTTTCAGAAAAGCTTCTTTGGGAAGTTCCAAGGTGGTTTCTTTTGTAGGCCTTATGAAGCCATGAGTGATTTCTTGGTTACAGTTTTCTCCAGACTTTTTTGCTTTTGCAGCTTCATGTGAGTCAATAGAGGCTGGGAGAGATGCTGTGAGGATAGAATGTAGTTGTTTCTCCAGGCCATCTTAAAATGAGAGGTGAAAAGTATTTGACAACTTCCAAAGTCAGTCAGGCTTTTAGGTGTATAGGTCCCTCTTCCCAGCTGGCAAAGTAAGCAACTCTATACCGAACCCCAGATACTATAAACTAGTTCAAAATACAGAAAGACTACTGCCCTGCTGGCCTGTGATTTGGGCCCCAGCTGTAGATGACAGTGTGATGAATTCTTGTTTTGTGCCACAAACACACTCTCTTCTGGGCAGGTGCTGCCTCCCAGCCCAGGAATTAGGTCTAGCTGAGGCTTCCATGTGGGTATATCAGTAGAACAAGATGGTGTCCCACACAAGCTCGCCACCTGGCTGGGACCAGGCTACTAGTGGAAAGAGAAGCCAAAGGTGCCAAGATGCTCAGAGTCCACAGCCTTTGTTGTTGGGCCCTAGCTTCAGGTTACACTGTGCAAAACACCATCTCTCTGCCAGAAAAGCACTCTCCCCCAGGCAGGTGCTGCCTCCCAGCCTAGAAACTAAGTCCAGCTGGGGCCTCAGTATGGATTGATCCATCTCCCAATGGATAAAAATGGCTTCCCCCACAAGCTTTCCTCTGTCTCTGCACAGCTACTATGTGGCAGAAGTAGAAAGATAGGCCAGAGGTGCTGAGATGCAGAGTCCAAAGCCGGGTTATCTGAATATGGCAATTGCCTTTGCCAATCCCACCACCAGTGTGTCTTAGGTTAGCCAAGTGCCGTTGTGTCAGATCCGACTCAGCTAGTCAAGTCCCAGCTCCACCTGCCAGCTAAAACAGAAAAAAAAAATTAAAACAATGAGTTACCTTTGGTCCATACAAGCACACACTTGCCAAGAGTGGGGTCAGCAAAAGAGAGGAGGTTTTGCATTCAGTGGTATGAAGTCCAAATTAACAGCCTATACCGTGTCCTAGGGCTCACTAGGTGTCCAGAAGGCTCCATTTAATAATCAATTCAGGTCTTGGTTTCCAGAGGGATTTAGGGAGACGTGTGTTTAGTCCGCCATCTTGACTCCTCACCCCAAAGCCATGGTATTTTCATTTGCATGACATGCACACAAAATCTGGACAATGAACAAAGAAGACAGAAGGGAATTGATGCCTTTGAATTGTAGAGTTGGAGAAGAATGTTGAATATACTATGGATCTCCAAAAGAACAAACAGATCTGTTCTGGAAGAAGTCTAACTAGAGAGCTCCTTGGAGGCAAAGATGGCAAGACTGAGTCTTATATACTTTGGACATGTTGTCAGGAAGGATCAGTCCCTGGAGAAGGACATCATGCTTGGTAGAGTGGAGTATCATTGAAAAGAGGAAGACCCTCTACGAGATGGATTGACACAGTGGCCGCAGTAATGGGCTTAAGCATGAAAACGACTGTGGTCACGGCACAAGACCAGGAAGTGTTTCGTTCTGCTGTTCATAGGGTCACTATAAGTTGGAACTGAGTCAATGGAACCTAACAACAACAGCTTCTACTAACAAAGCTATCTTACAAAGGCCCATGATAAAACAAAACAAAATGAAAAAAATCCATCATAGTTGAGTTGATTCTAACTAATAGTGACTTTTTAGGACAGAGTGAGCCCAGGTGGCACAATAGTTAATCACTCAGTTACTAACCAAAAGATCAGTGGTTTGATCTCACCAGCTGCTCTCTGGGAGAACAACATGGCAGTCTACTTTTCTAAAGGTTACAGCTTTGGGGATTCTATGGGGCAGTTCTACCCTGTCTTGTAACATCATTACGAGTTGAGATCACTCCACGACAATGGATTTGTTTTCTGTTTTTTTTTTTTTTTTTTTACTGTTTTGAGGGGAGTGGTTTAAAAATATCCTTTGTAAGTATATAAATGGCCATCAAGTTGATTCCACCTCATGGTGACTTCATTCATTTGTGTTAGAGCAGAACCGTACCCCATAGAGATTTCAGTGGTTGATTTTTTTGGAAGTAGACTGCCAGACATTTCTTCATAGATACTCCTGAGTACTCAAATTTTTAAGTTTTCAGTTAGCAGGTGGGTGAGTTGACTGTTTATACCACCTAGGGACTCCACACAGACACACACACATAGTTATGGGTTTATACTGATTTTTCTGAATTTAATCCAGAAACACAATGCTTATTCTTGCCTCCTTGCCTACTCCTCTGCTAACCTCAATTTGTAACTTCTTTCTCTAGCAGTGAAATTTACAGTTCTTTGCAGGCATGTTATCTACCTAATCACTCAACTATGATATATACATAAATTAACTTCAAATTTTCTAACCCTTTTATCATGTAGCAAGTAACTCTGGGAGCACAATTGTTAGATGTTTGGCTGCTAACCAAATGCTCAGTGACTGTGCTCAAGAAAAACCTGACTTTCTGTTCCCACAAAATTACTACCTTGAAAACCATACAAGACAGTTCTATTTTGCCATAGAGGGTCACTATGAGTCAAAATCCACTCAATTCAATGGCACACACAGCAACAACAATCATGTGACAATTTCACCAGATAGATGTTAGTGTTTCTGAATAGTATTCTGTCTTTTGTCTTATTTTAATTCATCAAATCTGTTTCCAAACTAGTTAAGTTACCTTGGCCAGGCCTATTTCCTTCATCCCCATCTGAGAAGTTGTTTCATACATTTTTAATACAGAAATATTTATTCATCAAAATAAAATTTTATACTGTATTCTCACAGCATGCTATTTTTAAATTTATGTACAGTAAATTTTGGTCTTTGTAGTATATGCTTCTACAACTTATTAATGCATTAAAGATGAAACATTATTGCTGAGTTAATTTTGAATCCTGGTGACCCTATAGGACACAGTAGAATTCCCATAGTGTTTCCAAGGAGCTGCAGATGGATTCAAACAGCTGACATTTGGGTTAATAGCATGAACTTTTAGACACTGCCCCACTAGGACTCCTACTAATGCACAGAACCACATATCCACTCACTGCTCTAAAAATTCTTGTGTGACCCTTTTCTCAGGAAGATAAAGATTATAAAAGTTTACTTTGATTGTAATACTGATTACATACATTTCAGCAGTGGAGGATTCAAAGGCAATGGTTCTTTTCCTATTCATTTAAAAAGAAAATTAAACAATTTTTGATTTACGGAAGAATTGCACAGCTACTACAAGAAGACCTTACATATGTTTTACCTCGCTTCTACTAATAAAGCCATCTTGCAAAACAAAGTGGTTAATTTTGATCTATTAGTTTTCTTCACAGTTTTGCATTATCAAGAATGCCATAAAAGTGAAATTACACCACATGTAGCATTTTTCATTTCAGTTTGTGTTTTTGTGTAAATCAATATTTATCCCTCTTTTCTGGTAAGTTATGTTTCATGCTGTGTATTGAAAATAATTTATTCATCCTTACATGCAATGAACTATATGGAATTGTAAAAATATGAGATTTTCTCCATATCACAGGCTAACTAGTTACCTTGCCACCATTACTTCTGCACTGGTAGAAGATATGCAAGCTCTGGGTCAGAGACAAAGCATATTTTTACCAGTAACACAACAAGAAGCAGGATTTTATGGTTGCATAACTTCTCCTTTGTCCACTAGTCCTATACGGATAGGGTCATATTTGTGGTCATGCACAATACCCAGAAACAAAAGTCTTTGTACTCAGAAGTGGCCTTATATTCAGTTCAGTGCAATATTGTCTGCTTCTGGAAATTCTTAATAATTTTGCCTTATTGTGATTAAGTGAAAGTATACAATCTAAATTATTTTTGTGTATCTACCTATCTGCAGCTCCTGCTGCTCTCCATGTGTGGTGGCAGCACCTATACTTGTCTTATCCTCTTAGCAAGCTCCTGTCCCCTCCTTTCCTATCTAGAAAGAGACTAGTGTATCAGCGCCCTTTATGCATAGAAGCATAAAGTACCATATAGTCATATTGTGTCTCAAAGTCCAGTCATTTTTGTCCAACGATTGACTTCAGTAGTGTTTTCCGACCAAGAGTAGCAGCAGGTTTAGGAGCCATGCCCACAGGGGGACCCCCAGGCTGTCAGACCACCAACTGTAGTCTTTTAGTAGAGTTCTTCACCTACACCCTTCTTTTTCTTATGTTGCCACAGGCGCAAAACTTTGTGTGCCCCATCATAGCTGTCTTTGATGGTAGCCAGTCACCATCTGGTTCTTCTGGTCACATATTAATACAATTCCCATTCACATGGGTCTTTCTATCTCCTGAGCTCTTTTTTGCCCATGTCTGTTATTCTCAGTCATCATCTGTTCCAGAAGAGCTGGGGCCATTTAGTGTAACACAGATCGCAGCTTCCTAGCTTTTAATACCCAACATGCCACTCGCCAGCAGGAGATGCAGAAGAGTTAGTAATAAGCTAGATGTGCTGGTTAGCCTCAGTGTCTGCTGAGATCATGGTCCCCAGACCCTGCTCCTGCCACTCTATCTTTGAAATACTGGATTGAGATTAGAAGAGTTTTCAGATCATGGTGAAGTTCAGTAAAATTGATCTTCTTTCTACTGTGCGCTGTCACTGCTTTCACCTAACCAAAGTTTGATCAACAGTCTAATCTATGACCAACACTCTTGCTCAGCCTGGTAGCCACCCAAGAGTCTTTTCTTTTGCACCAAATCTATTTGTAAGTCCTCATAACAGGGGTCTCACACAGTGTTTGTCCTTTTGCTGCTGACTGATTTCACTCAGCATAATGTCTTCCAATTGAAACCAGGT
The DNA here is from genome assembly GCA_028571685.1 of Heterohyrax brucei. Classification (NCBI taxonomy): domain Eukaryota; kingdom Metazoa; phylum Chordata; class Mammalia; order Hyracoidea; family Procaviidae; genus Heterohyrax; species Heterohyrax brucei. The sequence goes on along the minus strand of CM053159.1, from coordinate 51,427,368 downwards.
TATGAGATGCTTTCTAAAATCCCCATTGCTCTTTATCATTGTGTAATGTACCATTGAGTATATGTACCATAGTTTGTTTATCCATTCATCTGTTGATAGGCATCTACATTGATTCTGTCTTTTTGCTATTGTGGAATGTGCAGCAATAGCACAATTGTGGACAGCTGTTGTTTCTGTGGAATATATTCTGAGCAGTGAGATTACTGGATCAAATGGTATACTTGTTTCCAGCTTTTTGAGGAAGTGCCAAATTGTTTTCTAAAGAGATTATACCATTTTGCAATCCACCATCACTGTAGGAGAGTTCCAGTCACTTCACAGCCTCTCTAGCATTTGTTGTTTTGTGTGTTTTGGATCACTGCCAACTTTGTTGAGGTGAGATGATATCTCCTTGGAGTTTTGATTTGGATTTCTCTGATAGCTAATAATTATGAGCATTTCCTCATGTGTCTTTTGGCTGCCTGGATGTCCTCTTTGGTGAAGAGCCTGTCCTTCTACTTTGCCCACCACTTAATTAGATAATTAACCTTTTTCTTGTTGATGTTTTACAGTATGTTGTAGATTATGGAGATCAGATGTCAGTCTGACACGTTGATGCCAAATAATTTTCCCATTCTTTAGGTGGTCTTTTAACTCTCTTGAAAGTTTTTGGATAAGCAAAAGTGTTTGACTCTTAGTAGCTCCAATTTGTCTATTTTCTCTTCTGTTGATCGTGTTTTGTCAGATTTTCAAGACTGTCCAAACTGTATATCACAACTTCCACTACTGGCCCTAATTTTTCTTCCATGATCTTTATCCTTTCAGGTTTCTTACTTAGAGGTTTGATCCATGTTGAGGTAGTTTTTGTGTAAGTGTGAGCTATGGGTATCGGTTTAGCTTTTTGCAGATAGATATCACATTTTGCCAACACCATTTGTTAAAGAGATTGTTTTGACCCCAGTTTACAATCTTTGGGCCTTTGTCAAATAATCAACTGTTCATGAAAGGATAGTGGCATCTCTGGGGTCTCAACTCTATTCCATTTGTCAATATGTCTCTTTTTGTACGAGTACCAGGATGTTTTGACTATTGTGGCAGTGCAGTAGGTTCTAAGGTCAAGTAGTGTGATGCCTCCCACTGTATTCCACTTCTTCAGTAGTGCTTGACATATCCAGAGTTTCTTCCCTTTCCAAACAATGTGGGTGATTTGTTTCTACATCTCATTAAAAAATGTCACTGGAATGTGTATTAGGATTGCACTGTATATATAGACTGCTGTGGGTAAAACAGCTATTTTTACAATGTTACATCTACCCATGAGCAGGGTAGGTTTTTTCATTAGTATAAGTCGGATCTGACTCAACAGCATTTGGCTTTGGCAAGTCTCTTTTGGTTTCTTACAGTAAGATCCTATAATTTTTTTTTGCTGCATAGGTCTCTTCTTGCATCTCTGGTTAGATTTATTCCTAGGTATTTTATCTTCTTGGGGGCTACAGTAAACAGTATCAGTTTGATGATTTCTTCTTTGATGATCTCTTTGTTGATATAAAAGAATCCCACTGATTTACTTACGTTTTTCTTACATACCGACACTTTGCTGAACTCTTGTTAGTTCCAGTGGTTTACTTACGGATTCTTTAGGATTCTCTGTATACACAATGATGTCATCTGTAAATAGGGAGATTTTTAACTTCTTCTTTGTCGATGCAGAGACCTTTTACTTTCTCAATCTTGTTTAACTGCTTTGCCTAGAACCTCTGGTACAATGTTAAGTAGAAGTAGTGAGAGTGGCATCCTTGTCTAATTCCTGTTCTCAAGGGGAATTCTTTCAGTATCTCTCCGTTAAGGATGATGTACACAGTTGGCTTTGCATAGGTGTCCCTTATTGCGTTGAGGAGTTTCCCCTCTGTCCTATTTTGCTGAGATTTCTTAGCATGAATGAGTGTTGGACTTGGTCACATGTCTTTTCTTCATGAATTGACAAAATCAGATGATTCTTATCTTCTGTACTATTTACGTGGTTGATCACATTGATTGTTTTTCTGATGTTGAACTAGTCTTGCAACCCCAGTATGAATCCTACTTGGTCAGGGTGAATTATTTTTGATATGTTGTTGAATTCTATTGGCAAGGATTTTGTTGAAGATTTTTGCATCTAGGTTCCTGAGTGATACTGTTCTGTAATTTTGTTTCTTTTCTTTTTTGTTGAATCTTTCCCTGGCTTTTGTATAGAGGTTACGCCAGGTTTATAGAACAAATTTGGTAGTATTCCTTCTCTTTCTACGCTGTGAAATAGCCTAAGTAGTACTAGAGTTAACTCTTCTCTAAAAGTATTGTAGAATTCTCTGGTGAAGCCATATGGGACAGGATTTTTTTGGTTGGTAGTTTTTTGACTACTTTTCAATGTCTTCCTTTGTGATACGTGTATTAAACTTTTCTACTTCTCCCTGTGATAATTTTGATAGGTAAAATGAATCTAGAAGTTTGTTATTTCTCTCAGTTTTTAAATCTGTTACAGTACAGTTTTTTTTTGTAGTATTCTGTTATGACTTATGATTTCAGTTGTGTCTGTTGTGATATCTCCCATCTCATTTCTTATTTATGTCGTATGTTTCCTCTCCTGTTTTTATTTTGAAAGTTTAGCCAACGGTTTATCAATTTCGTTTATCTTTTCAAAGAACCAGCTTTTGGTTTTGTTAATTTTTTCAACTGTTCTCTTACTCTCTAGTTCATTTAGTTCTGCTCTAATCTTTATGATATTTTCTTTTTTTTTTTTCTGGTGCCTGAGGGGTTTCTCTGTATCTCTCTACTTGTTCAAGCTGTAGGGTTGATTCTTTGGTTTGGGCCCTTTCTTCATTTCAGATGTGTACATTTATAGGGATAAATTGAACTCTGAGCACTGCTTTGGCTGTATCCTATAGGTCCGGGTAGGATGTGTTTTCATTCTTATTTGATTGCATAAATTTCTGTATTTTGTCCTTGATTTCCTCCATTACCCATGGATTTTTGAGCAAGGTATTCTTCAATCTCCATGAGTTCAAATTTCTACCTATTTTTTTTTTCTGGTATTGATTTCAACTTTTGTGACTTTATGATCTGAGAAGATTCTTTGCAATAATTTTGCAGTTTGGATTTTGTTGAGACTTTCTTTACATCCTATCACATGGTCTATTGTGGAAAATGTTCCATATGCATTGGAGAAGAAGGTGTACTTATCCGTTGATGGGTAAAAAGAGTTCTACATATCTCTTTGAGGTCTAGTTAGTTAATCGTCACAATAATTATCTTCTGTATCTTTACTGAGCTTTTTACTGGATGATCTATCCATTACTGAAAGTGGAGTTTTGAAGTCTCCAATTATTATTGTGGCGTGATTATCTCATTTTTCAATGTTATGTGTATTTAGATGCTATGGCATTGGGTACATAAATATTCTATATCGCTATGTTCTGCTTATATATTGAAACTTTCAGCAACAAACGATGATCATCCTTGTCCACAATGGTGGATTTTACGTTAAAATCTATTTGATTGGAGATGAGTATTGTTACTCCTGCTCTCCTTTGTATGTTGTTGTCTTGGTATGTATTTTTCCATCCTTTTCTTTTTTTAATTTGTGTGTATCTTTGAGTCTAAAGTGAGTTTCCTGTAAGCAACATATGGATGGGCTGTATCTTTTGATCCAGTATGTCATTAACTGTCTCTTTATTGGAGTGTTCAGTCTGTTTACATTTAGTTTAATTACTGATATGTGTGTGTTTAGTGCTGTCATTTTGATACATTTATTTTTGTGTTGTTGATGTTTTTGGCCTTCTTGCTATCCACTGCTAGGTCCCACCCATAACTCTAGGCATCACTGTCATAAACACAGTTATTTCTGCTTAAGAAGCACTTTCCAGACAGAGATTGCTGCTGCACATGAGAATTGTCCCAAGTTAAGACCTCTGGGTGGGTTACTCTGCCTCCCAGCTGACCAAGATGGCATCTTGTCCAAGCTGCACTTCCTGCCATGAAACAGCAGAATCTACGGCACAGCTCAGAAAAGCAAGGGTGGAGGGTGAGTGATGCCTGCAGTCAACAGCCAGACTCTCAATATACGGTTCTCTCAAGCACATTTTCTCTGCTGTGCTGTATCCTGTTTACTAAAGCACTGCAGTTCAGTTTATTAGCAGACTCATGCCCAGTCCCTGCTTCCCAGATAACAAAGAAGATGTCACTGCTGTCCTCCCAAACAGTGAGTCATTAGAAGTGGGAGTCAGTGTGCTTCTGCCTCATCTTTGAAAGAGGTAGTTGCTCCATTGCTGGCAGCTAGTCTAATCTGACAACACTATGCCAGATCCTAGAGCTCCCCAGATGTCCATGCTGCTGTGCTCACTTATCATTCCAGGCCTTAATTCTCAGAGGGAATTGAGGAAACATGTGTCTAGTCTTCCATATTAGCTCTGCCCCCTGATATTCTCAATGATTTTATATTCTAAAATGTGTTTCACAAGTGATATTTTGTAGGATAAATAATACATGCAAGCAAGCAGATACACTGGGTGACAATTTGTGTTCATGTATCAGTTCAAAACCATAACAGGCAGTGGGTAGTATATGTGCTGAGCAGTTGGCTTTCCCATGTGGCATTCATATGCACACCTCGTGTAGTCCATGGCAGGCCCCAACAGATCTGGGCCCAATTAGAAGTGATTAAAGTAGGAACAAAAACAGAAGAAGCAGTAGTGGTGGCCGTGGCCCCTACCTTGGGAAATAAAAATGGTTCTTCTTAGGAGCAGTGCCAGGACCTGCAGTAGGACACAGGCTTGCCCACCTGTCTTTGCAGTTCATTGCTGTGGCAACTCCACAGACATGAACCCTTTGCTTGTGCTGGAAAACTGCTAGAGCTCAGTCAGTGTCCCTCATCAGTAAATTATTACAAAATAAAAGCCTGTGCATGGATGTTATACATTGAATTATGTCCTCCAAAATGGGATGCTGAAATTGTTATCACTATGCTTACGAAAGTGGCTCTGTTGGAAAATAGGGTTTCTCTTTTATGTTAATGGTGACATGTGATGGCACATTGAGTCCTAAACCTAGCCCCTTTGAGCATTATAAATTTGGGAAGGAAGACACTGAGATTCACACACACAGAGAAATTGTCATGAGAGGATCTGTCTACACAGCAAGGAAGGCCAGCACATACCTGGGGCTACAGAAGATAGAGAAGACAAGGAAGTACCTTGAGCTGATAATGCAGGGATGCCAGAGCCCTACCGCGGCTCTGAATTAAGACTTTTAACTTTAAAAGGATGAGAAAATAGATGATGTTCTTTAAAGCCACCTTCCTGTGTTTTTTTTTTTACGGCAGCACTAGCAGACTAAGACAATGGACATCGCAGTCAAGCATATCAGCATGTTGTTTGACTTCTCCATAGAGTTTGGAATATCTGGATTTGACAGCAGTTGCAACATGAGAAAACAAATATCTACTGACTCGGATATGAAAATAATATTTAAAGGTTATCCTGTATTACAAACAAAAAACATACACTACTTTCTAGAAAGATTCAGATACAGATGTTATTAACAAAGATTATAATTTTAAAACTAATTCTGATAACTGAAAAACAATAAAAGAATAATAGTTGTCTGTACAACTTTCGTTAAGTTACAGGATATGACAGAGAAAAAATTTAAATGCTATTATGTAGGTATAATTTCAAAGTTAAAACATGTTATTGATTGGTATGAAAAGGTAATTATTTGTAGAAAAACAAAAGTTCTGTAAAAATCATCAGCTGGAAGGTACTAATATTTGAATTTCAAAGTAATTTTTGAAAAATCTTTCTCAGTGTTGTCACAACCTTCAATAGTTCCAGTAACAGTTGGATCAGCAGAACGATCCTCCACAAAACAAAACAAAAAATATATTTTCAATCTTTCATTTTCTAAAAGCAACTCACTACTTTTATCTGTTGAAAAAGCAAGCTCAGAAAACTGATATAAAAGCTGTTATGATCAATCAAGTTACCATATTTACAAAGTAGTATAATTTACTACATTATGCTATGACACCAAAATTCTTTTTTTGTGTGCAATTTGTAGGTTATACTGTCAATCTGATGCTAGTATCCAACATATATTTTATAAACAATAATATGCATAAAAATTTTGTTTAATGCCTTTTACTATACTCTTTGTGTGTGATTTATGTCTCCAGAATATCTAAAGAACAATTATAAATCAACATAAAGACAAAATATTTGAATATACTTGCCCCCCAAATGACAGGAGTACAAACAAATGAAAAATTGTTTGATTGAGTTAGTAATTAAGGAATACAAATTAAAGCCACAGTAAGATATGACCACCCAGGAAATTATTTCAATGCAAATTTTTTAAAAAACAATGTATGTTGGAACACGATTCGTACAACAGTACATTTAAAACACACACACAATGAGTCATATTGCTTCACAGCTTGTGTATTACATATTTTAATAAAAGCTAATAAAAGCTAATGCTGAAGTGACTAATTTATTAATGTCTTCTTTATTTACTGCTGCTGTAATAGGAAGACTACAGGCGGAAGGTTTTAACAAAGAGAAAATCTATTTTCCCACAGTCTGCTAAGCTAGAAGTTCACACTCAAGGTGTCAGCTCCCAGAAATACCCTTTCTTTCCGTGTCTGCTCTGGAGGAAGAGCTTTCCCATCAATCTTTACCTGGATTGGAGCTCCTCTGAGTAGGAACCTCAGGTCCAAAGGACATGCTGTACTTCCAGCTTTCTTTGTGGTACGAAGTCCACGCTCTCTGTGAAGGTCCCTTTACATTCGATCAGCGATATGACCTGAACAAGGGTGTTATATATCTTCTTAATCGTTTTGAATGTAATCACATCTGCCCTCATTAATCTCAGGCAAAGATTAGGATTTACAATGCATAGGAAAAGTCTGTCAATTACAAAATGGAGGACAACTACCCAATACTGGAAATCATATCCCTGCCAAATTGATGCACGTCCTTTTGCGGGACACAGTTCAGTCTATGACAATTATCAAATGATTTCCAGAGATAGTAAGAATGGGAAATATGTATCTTTCCAGACTCCACTGCCATTCAGTCCATTCTGACTCATGACAACTCTGTAAAACAGAGTAGAGCTATTCTAGGAGTTTTCCGTGGAGCAGCTGCCAGATTTGAACAGCTGACGTTTTAGTTAGCAGCCACACCTCTTAACCACTACATCACTACAGCTTCCATTTACAGGGCGAGTTAAATTCAATAGAGGATTATAATTTCACTAATAAATATTTAAATAATTGATTCATTTCAGCTAATTTAAGGTTTTACATATACATTTTATCTTACCTTATTCTTTCTGTGATTATTTTTCCCCTATTTTACCAGAGTGACAAGCACATTGATCAATCATATAAACATTTCAATAAAGAAACGAAGACGTTAAAAAAGAGTCACACTAACTTGTAGATAAATACAGGAAGTTAACTTTTTTAGTTGAAAAGAGAATCATGTACAAATGGCAAGACTATTTTACCTGGAAATATTCTGTCTGAAATTATTTTATGAAACAAACTAGATGATACATTGTCATTTCCATAAATATTGGTATGCACATTAGAACCTATAATGATAAACAAATTATACACAAAACATATTTTTTGAGCATTTACTATGTTTAGGAAACTGATATGCCTGCAACACTTTCAGAAAACACACGCCATGACTATTATGTAAAGAATGTTGAAAATGAAATGTCTAGAAAAATATAAACTGTGTTTTTATTCAGATGTTCCAAATTGCCTCTTCTGTTACTTAAAGAGAATCAGGTTTTCTACCTACCCCAAATCTTTTTTTTTTTCTGAAATCCCACAATGATGAGTACATTTTGGGAATCTCCATTCAAATTTCTGTATCCAAATCTATATTTCAAAATACATTTTGGCTATCTACAAATCATATGCTTTTACTTTTCAATGTTTTAAATACCAGCTTCTATTATTTTGAGTCTTATGCAACTCTGTCGCCATGAACCAAGGCAGAATCAGCCACAGTGATCTTTTCCTGTCCTTACTGTCCTGTTGCACACTCAAGGCTTCACCAGTTTCTACACCAGTTAAATGTTTCTCAGTTCAATTGTTTGCTTTCTCACTGAAGGGATAAAACACAGAGATGCCTTTAGAGGCAAAATAGAAACAGCATATATAATTTATATCAACTTGAATACAGAAGAGTGTGATGTGTGCATATGTGTGTGTGCATCTCTCTTTCTGTGTGTGTGTGTGTGTGTGTAAATGCATGCAATATATATATGAGGCTGTATGACTGCCTGAGAGGAAAATGTTGGCTGTGCATTGTCTACAGGATTAAAACATCCCAGATTAAAGAAATATTTGACAATCATGCACTTACAAATGACTGGCTACAGTAACTACAAAACTCAGTCCCCCCGAGGTTTCTTCAGTTTACATCATTGTGCAAAAGCAATTACGGACAGCCCTATGTTTCACTCTAGGTGGTTTGGATAATAAATTTTGTCAACCACACACGACTCACAAGACTATTAATATTCATCTCTAAGTTGATACTCATCGTCATTCCAAATACACAGTGAGCCTTTCCTAAAGACTGCTCTTTTGTGCCGTATGTCACCTTAGTTTTTGGTTCTGACTATTATGGCTTTTCTCCTTTTTCTCTGACTGACAAACTAATCCTTCTTGGATAAACATAAATATTATTTTGTCAAGATTTTATCCCTTTTTACCTGGACAGGCTGTCCTTGATCTTAAGACTATTTTTCACTTTCCTATTTTTTGGTATATTCCACATAATACATTACATTTCTTCACTATGTGTCTTTCTTACCTATGCTATTGAATGTATGTCAAGGGCATAAAGCTTGACTTATTTTTCTTTGACTCATTCTAATGCCTATCGCACTGCTGACACACAATAGTGTTCCATAAATATCTGTTGAATAATTGACTACATTGACTTATTTGACTGCCTTACTATTGTTTAACTATGTAACTATTTTTAAAAATCTTCAGGAGGAATTGAATGAGAAAATACAAATTTTGAAAGATTTTACTAGCCTTTTCAGGTATCGGGCATTATACATTCATTTATCTCACTGAACAGAAAGCTAATATCATTTCTAGAAATTTGATTTAACTTTCAAGGTCTGTTATATATTAGTGAAATAAGATTGTGAGTGGCTTTTTAAAATTCTCTTTCTGCATCTGCTGGAAAAATAACTGCATTTAACAGATTATTTTATATAACATTTCAAATTTTACCGATCTTTTATAAACAATTTTAAAAAGATAATTTAGTAGGCAAGTAGTAGATTGTCAGTACACTTTAGTGCAATAACAATGTAAAATACAGTTAAGGACCCTCTGAATGATCGTGTAGTTGTTTTAGAAAAATATTTAAATCTAAATGTACACACACACACACACAACTAGATCTGACTGGGCTGGATTATTAAAAAGTAAAATAAACACTTTAAACACCTAATGTGCACATTAAAAATGCATAAAAGGAAATGTTTAATTTAATTATATTTTATTCTATTCAATAACAATATTTAAAAACACCTACTATTTGTCCATTGGACCAAACATTTCTGTGTGTGTGTGTATGTGCACATGTGTATGTGTGTGTGTGTTTGTGTGTGCAAGTGCACGTGTATGTGTTTGCATGTTTGGGAAGCACCAAATGTATACTATGTTTTGTAAAGATGAATATTTATTAAGAAAATTTTAAAAAATGAAAATTTATGTGTCTTTTCAGTGGGAGATGTCGATATTGAATTATAGTCTAGCTTAGCAAGGACAAATAGAAGAGTTAGTAGCTTTTGTTTTTTAAAAAATCAGTATAAATTAGCCATGCTCAGATAAATATATATTGTTTTGAGTGTGTTAGAGAGAATATAGTAGTTAAAAAAAAGTAAACCAGAAACAGTAATGGAGGGTGAAACCAGATGTTAATGTTTCATTGTACTTTTCTGATATTAATGTAATTTGTGTGCTTTTCAGGGTTAAATATATCAGTAATTAGTATGTTAGTAAATATAATTCATCAGTAACTAACACATTAAGATATAGTTTTAAATATTTTATTTGTGTAAGCACAATACAAAAACACTTCTTATTTTAGCAGAAATTCTGCACTTACATTCAGTATCAACTCAATGCCAATGGGTTTTTGTTGCACGGGATGTGTGAGATATATAGCTTCAACTTCCCAGATACACTGTGCTTACTTCCTTGCTTTAATGACTATTTCACTTTCAAATGGATTTATTAACAGAAATGTGTACACTCTAAACAGATGGTTGTCAGAAATCTGCTTACTTCAATAAAATAATTGAGAGTTAACAAACATTTGCAACTTCGTGTGATATAAAGTATTGCTGCATTAAGCTGCCATAAGGAATCAGCACACAGAACATTTTATAAAGATAACTCATGTTTATGTAGTTTTGATTTCAGTAGTATTAAATAGATAATGTGCATATGCAAATGACTAACTCAAAACTATAAATAAAATTCACTCAACAACACCTATAATCTTCAAAGCTTACATGCACTCTTCTGAAACCCATGTGAAAAACAAGATCAGCTGCATGAAACCAAGGAGGGAAGAGATTAATTGTAGTTTGTACTCAGAAAAATAATAAGCCCAAATGTCTGAATATTTATGATGGATTTGACTTAGGACTTTATTCCAAATCTTATGTGCCATAAAATAAATAACATTGAGAATATCTAGAATATCTCAACTGCAATAAAAAGTGTCAGATAAAATGCAGTATTAATCTTTCTATACTATATTAAAATTCTTTGTAGCCAGTGGTATGTCGTTGCAGCATACCAAGACAGAACGTTAGGAACAAGATAAACCAAAACTAGAAAAACTTAGCATCTAACAGGGATGATGTTTAAAGCTGAGAATTTTTGAGTACTGTAGAAAAGTAAAGAATAAATTAAGAAAAATCCCATGTACAAATGAATGCGTTGTTTTTCTTTCAGGAATCCATGATCCTGTTTTTCTAATCGGTAGATGTACTATTTGACCTGTGTGATTCAGTCACTATTTATTTGTCTGGACATTTATTTAGTCTAGTGTCCTTATGGTACACTCCAGGCATCTTATAACTGTCTTTATATTATTTTGTTTGATTTGAATTATAAATCTGATGATTTTAAAATTATCCCATTGGACGGTAAGGCTTTTAATATTCACACTTAAAATTTCTCCAAAAAAATATTGGAACAAATAAACATTACCTATTCCAGAAAATGCTGACATAAATTAGATCAGTGAAATACAGAGGGAAGAAATATTTTAAAACATAATTCATAGAATTTTTTTTTCTACAAAGTAAGATTGGAAAATAAATTACTCTCACCTACTTTACACTCTAGAATAATTTTGTGTTTTATAATTATGTTATAATTATAATGTTATAATAATATAATGTTATAATTATAATTATGTTAAACATAACATAGTCCAAACCCTTAAAGTTGATATTGGGCAATTAAACTGATCCTACTAAAAATCAAATTAGTAGCTTCTCATCTAGTCTTTGAAATTAGAATGCAAAGAAATGTAGTAGTTTTAAAAGCTGCAATTTCTGGTCACGATTAATTTTAGTACTTATGTTTAAAACATCAGTAAATGGACATGGTCTAGAGGAAGCAGCTAAAACACCAAATTAATCTTTTACTTTAAATTTTTCTTAGGAATGTTAGACAATGCTTTATTTTCAGTAGAATACAGTAACTATGCACTCTGATTTTCTTCTACTTGTTTACTTTCCTTTTTTTTTTGTATTGACCTTGAATCTTGCAGAGAGGGAACCACAGTGAGAGAGGAACTAGACAGCCACACTCTACTGATGGTAAACTGAGTAGAAAGGGTAAGTAGTATTCAATCTCTGCTGCCAGAGACTATTGCAATTACTCTTTACCAGTGGCAGCTGTGAAGCAGACAAGATGAGCACCATTCAGTGTACACCTACGATGCTGATCTTATGACCGATTATATTAAAATAAGGACAAATACTGCATGAGAACCCTGCTATAAAGACTTAGAGTTATATAAAGAACAAAAGACTCTTTGACAACTATAAGGGCAGGGAGGGAGATGAGGGTTTACTGGAGATTAGATAGCTGATAGAGATTAGAAATTTTGTTCATTTACTATAAAAAATTATTTAAAGATTTGTGTGAAAAAAGAACATACAGGCAATTTTGTGATTCTGAGACACAAAGTGTACCTGAATGCTTTATGGATCTTTTTTCTTACGATATACAAAACATAAGAGCAGGCAACAGTAAAACGAATCCATCTAGTCTAAAAACAATAATTAAATTGACCCATTTTCTGAAGATATTTGATAAAAACAAACAACAAAATTTATATTTGGACTGCAAATGAACGATGAAAACAGATCCAGTAATGTTCTCTTCCTATCTGCAGGTTAATTGAAGAAATGATACAATAGCTCAGGGACCCACCCCTTCTCCATGGAAACAGTTCCTTATTAGGATGCTCCTGATTTGCTCAGTTCATTTTTGTGATATTCTGTATAATAAACACATGTTGAGAAGTGTTTCAGAGAAAAGTTTTCCTAGGCCAATTACTCATCAAGTAACAATTTATGAGGATAGTCTATAAATGATAGTTATATTTGCAGTTAATTTTTTTAGTTGAATAATACCACTTCTTACCAAGCTAGGCAGTATAAAAACCTAGAGGAGGAGGTCAATTTTGATGGGTGAAAACAGAGAGAAAGGCTTGCATCTCATCAAGTGCCAAAGACAGGTCTTACATAGAAGATAAATTTGGCCAGCAGAAGACAGATTTTATAGGAAGAAAATGAAAGCTGTCCAAAAGAGATCAAAAGTATCAACGCTATATTGATTACCTCCTTCTAAAAAAGAGGGAGAGCTAAGAGAAGCTCAAGAAAGGAACAAATCCATTGGTAAGTGAGGAGGATTCCTAACTGGAAGAAAATAAACTAAATGTGTTACTTTCGTTTCTTTTTGGTTTTCTTGGTTTAAACTTCTCTAGGGCCCAAAGCCAAGTCAAACTCACTGACAGAGTAGAACTGCCCTATAGGGTTTTCAAGACTATAAATCTAAGGAAGCTGACTGCCAGCCTATTGGATAGCAGCTAAACCCTTTAACCACTATGCCTCCGGGGATCCTTTCTTTAGCATCACGTTAGTGTAATTTCTCTGAAAGTTTCACAATTAGCTACAATTGAGTTTACTATATATAATTTGACAATAACAATTAAGAACTATTTTTCATTTAAATATGGTTTCTTCTGTTATTTAGTAATAATACGTGTCCATTGTATTTACAAAATACGTCCTTTTTTTTTTTTAGTGAAAGTAAAAATCACTGTGTTATAGTTAAGAGTAACCTGGCCTGGGTTTAAAGGAAAGGTAGGTAAACTGTGCTAAAATCTAATATTTACTATAGAATAAAAGTTAAAATATTTAGCAGAATTAGTAGTTGGTATTTCCATAAGACATATATTTCACCATAACATTTCAGAAGCAGCAAAACAGTTTTGAGGAAGCTATTTTTACACTGATTTAAATGGAAATCTGTACTCAAAAAGATCAATCTTGCAGTTAACTTTTATCATTCTATTTCATTCATGAATACTAAAAATAATAAAACAGAACAAATACACTGCTGAAAGTGGCTACTTCTATAATCAGAAATTTTACTCTGTTCCTTCTCCAGAGATACTTGGACATTCACCAGAAGTAAATAATAATAATAATAGTTAGCGCCTTCCTAAATCGTGAAACATACTCTTTGATAACTCACGTTCTTACTGTTGTTAGGCACCACCGAGTTGCTTCCAACTGATAGCAACCTTTTGTACGACAGGACACAGTGCCCGGCACTGCATCGTCCTCCCAACTGTTGTTGTGCTTGAATACACTGTTGCAGCCACAGTCTCAAGCCATATGTTGAAATCTTTCCCTTTTTCGTTGACCTTCCTAGTTTACCACCCATGATTTTCTTCTCTCAGGATTGATCCCTCCTGACACATGTCCAAAGTATGTGAGACCAAGTGTCACCATCTTGCTTCCAAGTTATACTTCTGGTTCTACTTCTTCTAAGACAGATTTGCACCTCCCTTTAACAGCCAATAGCACATTCAATATTTTCCATCAACATGATTCGTAGACATTGGTTCTTTCTCGGTCTGTCTCATTCATTGTCCAGCATTCACATGAATACGAGGCAACTGAAAGCATGACATCTTGGTGTAAGTGCATCTTATTCTTTAAGGCGACATCTTTGTTTTTCAACAATTTAAAGAGAACTTTTACAGCAGATTTGCACAATGTGATGGGTCTTTTTGATATCTTAACGGCTGCTTTCACGGATGTTGTTTGTGAATCCAAGTAAATGAAATCTTTATCAATGTCAATGTTCTCTCTATTCAGTGTCCCTGTACATTCCTTCCGTCACCTTTTGATGCTTCTTGCATTGTTTAATATTTTCTTGTAGAATAATTTTCTATTGCAACTTGAGACCTAAAGTTTTTCTTCAGTTCTTTCTTTCTTTTACTTTATTCATGACATTGATTATTGGTCCAGTTGTCAGAATTTTTATATTCTTTATGCTGAGGTATACACCATACAGACAGTTGGGGTCTTTAATCTTCTTCAGTAAGTGCTTCAAATCCTCTTCACTTTCAGCAAGCAAGGTTGTATCATCAGCATAATGCAAGTTGTTAACAAATTCTCCTCTAATCTTAATGCCCCAGTCTTCTTCATGGTATCCAGTTTCTCATATTATTTGCTCAGCACACTAATCTATTAGGTATAGTGAAAGGATGCAACCTTGACACACACCCTCATGACTTTAAAACATGCAGTATTGCTTCTTTGTTTGAGCAACTGCCTCTTGATCTATGTACATATTTCTCATGAGTACAATTAAACGCTCTGGAATTCCCATTCTCCACAATGTTGTCTATATTATATTATGACTCACACAAATTCCTTTGCAGAATCCGTGAAATACAAGTAAACATCTTTTTGGTATTCTCCTCTTTCAGTCATGATCCATCTGACATTGGCAAAGATATCCATGGTCCAATGCCTTCTTCTCCATCTGGCTTGAATTTCTGGCTGTTCATTGTTGGTATATTGCTGCAGTGACTTCTGAAAGATCTTCAGCAAAATTTAATTTGCTTCTGATATTAATGATATTGTTCAATAACTTCCATATTCAGCTGGATCCCCTTTCTTTGGAATCGGCATAAGTATGCATCTACTCCAGTCAGTTGGGCAAGTGGCTGTCCTCCAATATTCTTGGCATAGACAAACCAACATTTCCAGCCCTCCATCTGTTTATTGAAACATCTCAGTTGATACTCCATAAGCTCTTGGGGCCTCCCCCCCCAGTCTCATTAGTGCAGCTCAGAGTTCTTTCCTCATAATCAGTTCTTCATGGTAAGCAACCTCCTGAAACGGTTGAACATCAACCAGTTTTGTTTGATACAGTGATCCTGTATATTCTTTCCATCATCTTTTGATGCTTCTTGTGTTGCTTGATGTTTTCTTGTAGAATAATTTTCTAATGCAACTTGAGACCTAAAGTTTTTCTTCAGTTCTTTCTACTTGAGAAATGCTGAGTGTGTTCTCCCCTTGTGATTTTCTATCTCCAGGTCTTTGCATATGTCATTATAACACTTTTTCTTCTCCAGTGCTCTTTGAAATCTGTTCAGCTTTTTTACTTCATCATTTCTTCCTTTTTGTTTAGTTGTTTGGCATTCAAGAGCAAGTTTTAGAGTCTCCCTTGACATACAACTTGGTCTTTTCTGTCTCTCCTGTCTTTTGAATGACCTCTTAGTTTTTTCAAGAATGATGTCCTTGATGTCATGCCATAGCTTGTTTGGTCTTTGGTCATTAGTGTTTAACTTGTCAAATCTATTCTTGAGATGGTCTCTAAATTCAGGTTGGATATGCTCCAAGTCATACTTTGGCTCTCTTGAACTTGTTCTAGTTTTCTTCAGTCTCGATTTGAACTTGTATATGAGCAATTGATGGTCTATTCCACAGTGAACCCTTGCACCAGTTTTGACTGATGATAATGAGCTTTCCATGATCTCTTTCCACAGATGTATTTGATTTGATGCTTGTGTATTCCATTTGGCAAGGTTCATGAGTATGGTTACTGTTTACGTTGTTGAAAAAAGATATTTACAATGGACAGATCATTGGTTTTCAGAGCTGTGATACAATATCTGACACTGTTTCTATCAGCAAGCCTGTGTTTTCCAACTATAGGTCATTCTACTTTGTTTCCAATTTATATATTCCAATTACTAGTATTATCAATACATCCTAATAGTATCTTTGCTCTATTTCAGACAGTAGGAGTTAATCAAGATCTTCAATTTCTTCACCTTTGGCCTCACTGGTTGGTGCATAAAGTTGGCTAGTACTCATATTAACTGACCACCCTTCCAGTTGTATGGATTCTCTCTTCTTACTGACAGTGTTGTACTTCAGGATAGATTTTGAAATTATATTTTGACAATGGACACAATACTATTCCTCCTCATGTTGTCATTCTTAACATAGCAAATCAGATTACCAAACCTACGATGTCCAATACCAGTCCATT
Source organism: Heterohyrax brucei (assembly GCA_028571685.1). Classification (NCBI taxonomy): domain Eukaryota; kingdom Metazoa; phylum Chordata; class Mammalia; order Hyracoidea; family Procaviidae; genus Heterohyrax; species Heterohyrax brucei. Next base: position 51,410,702 of record CM053159.1, on the reverse strand, counting down.
TCAGCTCAATGATTAAAAAACAGCAGGACAAGGAAATAACCTGATTAATAAAAACTATTCTATGTAACATAAACTGTACCAAAACTTTAGTAAATGTGCATTCTATAGGTATATTGATTGCTTTGAGCTTAATTATTATGTATGTTTTATAATATAAATGCTAAACATAAAAGCAAATATTCACATTTAAAATAAGGAAGATATAAACAAAAACTATACTGGATGCCATAGAGCAAGACTCTGAATTCTTTCAGTAGTTTGGTAATAAAGAAATGACTTTTAAAGTGTGTAAACATATCTCTTTATTTTTAAATGTGACTATAAATTCTTGCCTTCACATTCTTATAGTGACATACAACATGCATAACAACTGTTATTTCTTTTTCAATAATGTCTTTTGAAGAGTAAATGTTGACACATTAAATTTAATACTGAATTACATTATCATTTAATTTTTCCTCTAGATCTTTCTTTTGGTATCGTTATGAGAAGTGTTTACCTGAAGCAAAGTAACAAAGATCATATTATTTTTTCGTGTATTTTCTTCTACAAGTGTTAGAGTTTGACTCTCACATTTAGATGTTTGATTCATCTCAGGTCCAACAATTAAATCAGCAAACTTAATTTTTCTAATCGCTACATACTTTACTGCTGAATATCACTAAAGTCAGCTTCAAAGTACTCCTCTTGGGAAGCTATGCACAGGTGCCAGAGCTTAGTCCATGCTTCAAACCAGTTTTGGAATTCTTTCTGGAATCACAGTTGAGCATGGTGCCAGTGGCAAGTTTGTGTGAACTTAATTGTGTAGTTGTCTGCTAGGGAGCTTTTAGTCAGTAACCAAATAACTGTATCGGAACAACCTCCCTACTCACCTCATCTGGCCTCCAAAGACTTTTTTCTTTACCAAAAGATAAAGGAAGCATTGGAAAGAAGACATTTAGATGACATTCAGGACATCAAGGGTAATACACTGACAGCTTTGATGGCCATTCCAGAAAAAAGACTTTCAAAGTTGCTTTGAAGGGTGAACTAGGTACCGTTGTTGATGCACAGCTTCCCAAGGGGAGTACTTCAAAGGTGACTGTGGTGAGAGTCAACAACGAGGCATATAGCCACTTTTCTAGGATGAGATCAGGAACTTAAATGTAAGGCTTCTGTATTTTGTGTGTTTATAAAGTGGCAGTTTAACTCATTTTTTTCTTTTATTTTTTGCAATTTTCCATTTTTTTCAGAATAATTAACTGGGAATATTATCCATTCTCCACTGACTTGTCTCAGTATGTTTGTGAAAAATCAAATGATTATAAATGTAATGGTTTTCTTTTTTTTTCTGGAATTTCTCTTATAGTCCTATCTTCCCACCAATTGCAAATTAGTTTTTGTATATGTCTTTTAAGTTAAGTTCTCTATTACTACTAGTTTTCTAGGTTTTTATTATAAGTAGGTTATGTATTTACTGAAATGTTTTTCTTAACCACTAGATGAATGTCTTTGTGCTTTATTTCCTAATAATGTCTAATAATTGATTTTCATTATTATAAAATGTTGTATTCTTGAAATTATTATTAATGTCAACCAATGACAATAAATTTCTAATTTCTTTTTATTTAACTCATGAGTAATTTATGTATATATTGCTTAATATTTATATTTTTGTAGATTTTCCAAATGTTTTACTATTTATAAATTCTATGTGGCTGAGTGGTTAAGAACCGGGCCGCTAACAAAAAGATTAGTGATTTGAATCCAGTACGTGCTCCTTGGAAATCTTACAGACCTGTTCTACTCTGTCACATAGGGCCTCTAGGAGTCAAAATCAAATTAATGGCAACTTTTTGTTTGTTTTAATTTAGTTACCTTGTTGTCAGAGAACATACAACGTAATATTTCAATCTCTTAAATTCACCGAGTCTTGTTTCATGGTCTAGTATATTCTCTAGAATGGAGAATGTTCCATGTCCGCTAGAGGACAATGTACATCCTGCTGTTGTGTCAGTGAGGTCAAGTTAGGTAAGATCAGTGGATACTATGTTCAAGCCCTACGTATCACTCCTTAGTATTTGGAATCCAGCACACCTCTTCTGACAACAAGGCTGCTGGTTTTCAGGTACCACCTCGACATGGGAAGTGTTGCTTTGATCACAGATCATGCTGAAAAGCAGATAAGATGGGGCTTAAGAAGGCCACAGATTCTTTTCCTCACCACAAGTTTTATCACATTTTTCTGTATAAACGATTCTGAATTTGTTGTCTTTTGATGACTCCTAAACCCGCTGCTGTTGATTAAAACTCATAGTGAGTCTATAGGACCCATAGAGTTTCCCAAGGAGTGCCTGAGAGATTTGAGCTGCTGATCTTATGATTAGCAGATGTAGCACTTAACCACTATGCTACCAGAGCTTCCTAGATTACGTCCATCCTCTAAACAGTTGTATCTAGATTTTTTCCCAGTTTTATAGATTTTTTTGCTGCTAGAATAGTCAGAAAAGCTATAGCACACCCACCTAAATTCAAATTTAAAAATATCTGTCTATCCTCTGTCTATCTATGTCTATCATCAATGTACCTATGTATCTATTTAGTATCTGTCTACCTATCGACTTATCATCTATCCACTTATCTATCACTATACAAATTTAAATTTATCTTGACATCCTTGGTGTTCTACCATAGCCAGAAGACTTGCCTCTCTCACACTGTTGCTAAGCCATCAAACAACTTTTGCTAGGGGAGAATGGACCTGAAGAACAGCCACCGCCTCAACCATCAATAAAAGCTGTGTGATGGTTAATGTTTCATGTTGTATATCAGCTTGGCTAGGCCATGATGCTTAGTATTATGTAATTATTCAGTTTTGTGATCTGATGCAAGGGTAGTTTCTTTGGGAATGCAGGCTGCAATCAATACGTATAGACATTCTGGCAAAGCTTGCTAGCTCTCTGTATTGCATCTGACCCATCATCCTCTAACCTCTGATTCTCATCAGGTCCTGTGATCACAGGAGTCAGAAAAAACCTCCAGCCAGGTCGTTGACCCATGAATATGGCTTTGCTCTTCTAGAGAACCTAGTCTAAAAAAGTTTGTGTTCTGCCATGACATTGAAACAATTTCAGCAAAGCTCCCATACTAAGAATGGACTAATAAGAAAGGGCTTGTGATCCCTACATCCAAATTTCAGCCTGTGAATACCCTATGGATCACAATGGTAAATCAACACTAATTATATGGATGGTGCTGTGTTTTATTCCACTGTGCATGAATGAAATTCATTTCTAACTAACAATATGAACAATGAGTATCAAGTCCATTTGGAAGACAGTAAGTTAATCAAAGACCAATCTTGTGGGAGAGTAGAGAGGGGAACATTTCTTAACACCCTTCTTCGTGGCTTTTGTAGACAGAGTGCCTGCATTGTTCTTCTATTGATCCCTTACACCGCCCAGTTTCCCAAGACAAAGAAAACTCTCACTAAAAACTTATTAAATTAGTGAAGTAGCTGGAAAAATGCCACACTGAAAGACTGAGAGAGTGCACAGAAGAGATTCCAAGGTTAGCTCAACAGGAGCAAATATAGGAAGAGTAATCAATATTATTTTAAGTTAATCTACAAAAAACTGCTTAGTGTGTATTGAAAGGTGACCATTTAATAATCTCCCCTATTCTCTTTTCACTTCCAACAGTTATGTTTATAACTTTCATTTACTCCAAGGATAACATAGCTTATCCCAAAATGTGCTGTCTATTAATGTTAAGATAATGTTGATTTATATTGCCTCTTCTGATGTTTCTTCAAAAAACAAAAAATCACATACCAGAATTCTTTCTCACCAGCTTCTACTGCAGAACCACAGAAAGAATCCCAAAAAATACCCTGGGCATCCCATAATAGTTTAGAGATAGATTTACAAACTAAAATGTAAATGTGACCCTGGGTTTCAGTTCTAAAAACATATTTCACTATCAGAATACAGCTCTCAGCTGACACAGAGTAAGTAGAGTGAACTTCAGTTAAAAGAAATTGCAAAGAACATCCTGCCTGTTAATTTAAGCAGTTCAATAAACTGGCTTGCTTCCTGCAAGGTGAAGGACGTTTCAGAAACCTTAATGAACATCTTTCTGAATAGCAGTTACAATCTTAGCCACTCACCATGAAAGACTGATTAAATAGGAGAAGATCTTACCTTTTCATCCAGCCTGTCCTCTTACATACTTGCCACTGAGATTGAACTAGCTAGTGTCTGCAATGCAAAGATAGCATTGCTCAAAGCATATTTGTCCTGTAAATCCGCAGATACAATCACTTATTCTAGAAGCTCTTATCGAAGCTCTTGCCAATGATTATATAGCTGTCCTACCCACAGAAGTAAGCATTACAGTATATTTAATTCAGTGGAAAAAGTGATGGACATTATTCTTGGATAAAATTATATTTCAGAAGAGAAAAATGATTCTTGTACTACAATTCATTTGAGTGAGAATTATGATTTGTCATTTGGAAAAGTAAAAAGCCATCATATATAAAAAGAACAACTCAATTGTTCTTTATAGATGTATTCGAATTACGAAGATTTAACTCTTTAGGGTCTTTTAAAATGTATTTTTAAACACTCTAAATTGACAGTAATCACAAAAAGTAATAAAATTACATTATAAATTTATAATATCTCATATTTATAGAATAGAAACTTAAATGTTATCTGGTATAAATTCATCAATATCTAATATACTTTAATGATATATTTATATATGAGTCACTATTACACTTGAATAGAATTTAACCAAGATAATCCTTTGTGGTAATTGTGTAAACCTACATTATTAATAACACAAGGGAGCATTACCCATAAACAAGCTATCTATATAAAATAATCTTGATACTGGAATAACTGATGCCCTCTGCTCACCTTTCAAAAGAAGCCCTATTTCAATATCAAGTAACACTCTATTTAGTATCTCAGATGAACAATTATCTAATTTTTACAGTGCATCTACTTATTAAAGTAAGCATAAAATATATTGCCTGCTTTCTAATTTTTCTTTAATTATAATAGAATTATACTGGCTATATTATTTTAGTAGACATTTAGATTACTTTTAGGTTTTAAAAATATTTATTAATGTAACAGATGATAACTACCCACTCACCCTGTACAAAGCTCTGTTCACTTCACTGAGAATTTATCAGTGCACAAGATATGCAGAAACTCATGCGTTCATGTGTCTTATGTTCACCTGAGGTAATACAGATAATTTATAAGATATACTACCAAATACGTTACAGATTACTTTGAACCAAATGATAAGGGGATAAAAGAATAGACCAAAAAAGGAGGAACACAGAGTAATGGAGAACTTTGCGGTGTAAATGGAGCGAACATGGAAGATGTCACCTACAGAACATGCAAAGGCCCCAGGGTGGCAGCGTATCAGGCCTGTTTGAAAATGTGTAAAGTACTTGGGGGACATTGTAGACGGTCACTGATTGGGTTTCCTGGAAGCAGAGGCTGAGAGGCAGTGTGAGGAGTGAGCGCTGAAGCAGAATAAGGGCTGCACATCCATGAGCGAGGATCTGGGCAGGTAGTCCTTATGAGAGACCCGACAATTGAATCCGAAAACTTAACTGCTCTATGTGCTACGTATCTCACTGCTGAATATCACTATGGTCACCCTCAAAATAATCCCCTTGGTAAGCTATGCACCGATGCCAGCACCTATTCTACCCTTCAAAGCAATTTTAGAACTCTTTCTGGAATGGCCATTGAGCATGGCGGCAAGGTGGCAAGTTGACAAACTTAATTGTAAGCTGTCTATGAGAGAGTTTTTAGCCAGTAAACAAATAACTGTATTCGAACACTCTCGTTATTCACCTGATCTGCCCCCAAATGACGTTTTTCTTTACCTGAAGATAGAGAAATGTTGAAAAGAAGACATTTTGATGACATCCATGACATCAAGTGTAATACAATGACAGGTCTGATGGTCATTCCAGGAAAAGAGTTCCAAAATTGCTTTGAATGGTGGACTACGCACAGCATTGGTGCATGGCTTGCAAAGGAGAATACTTCAAAAGTGACCATAGAGATACCCAGCAATGAGATATGTAGCACTTTTTCCCGGATGAGTTAGAGAACTTAACTGGCAGTACTCATATTTTCTAGAACTATCCGGTGCCATGGTTTACTTAGGGCTATTTACTACATATGATCAATGAGCAATCCCATTTCAAGCCAATGGTAGTTGGCTTGCATCTTTGCATGGATTTTATCTAGAATTTTGATTAAAACAAAAGGTTTATAACTGGATGTGGAGGAGACTGTACCTGGATTTCAGAGAGGTTTAACATAAGATGTCTTCTGCCATGGCCCTGGATTTCAGAGAGGCTTGAACATAGGCCATACTCCCTGATCATTACACCAAAATGGCCCACAGGAATCTACTTACAGACTGCACCCTCCTAAGTAAAGCCTCTCCCTTATCAAACCATGAACATAAACAAACCTTCCTCCTTCTTCCTTCCTCCTTCTGATCAACACTTCTTCCTTATCAGACCACAAATCCCCTTACCAGAATTTCTTGTAATCTTCTCTCCTTTCCTAATTAATGTCCTGCCCTTATCAAACCATAAACCCCCTCATTCCACACAACTTCAGTGAAACTTTGAAAAACTTGCCCTACCAGCTAGGGGTAAGCTGAGTCACTCTCCGCTCAGATCCCACTCTCTCTCTCTCGGAATATGCTTCACTGGACCCTCAAATTGGTGTATCTCTGCCTCAGTTTTGTGCCATTCTCTCCCCAGCCGATGTTTATGAGCCACTGTATGTTACAGTTTCTTGACAAGTCTTTACAGAATTTAATAACTTGGTCATTCTTCTGTTTATTTTTCCTTCCAACCCTTTAGGTTTACTAAACATAAAGATATTAAAGTTAAATTTCCAATTTTAACATAAGGAAGCTTGTTAAATCCTTAGAACCTCAATTATGTGGCATCATTTTTCAGAGGACTGACAATCTCAGATTTATATTTTACTTTCTCCTTCTATGAATATGAGGGATGTAGTTACTGGGAGTTACAACATTCTTTAGGGTCTTAAAAATGATTGTTTGGAATTCATGCTAGGGCGTTTGCCTTTTGCTTTGCTTTCCTTTTTTCCCCAACATGCAGCTATTTGGAGTTTTGCTCTTGTTCTGCTGATATGTTTCAATTTTATCTCTGTTCGAACTTTGCCATGCCACGGTTCTGTGATTTACTTTGTTATAATAGAATGAACATGGGGCTCACTTACGTAGCTCTTTGAATCCCACTGTGCATATTTATTATATTTTTATAAAATTTTTTAGTGATTATGGAATGAATGCATGGATCACAGTACACCCTTGGTATTAATTAATGTAATTATTTTCAGAACTGAATTGATGGCAATGGTTTTATTTTTACTAATTACTTTCATATTTTCATTATTAAAACCTTTCCATATTAGCTATAAATAACATGATGCTATCATTTTTATGACAAATCAAGAGATTTCTTTTTTCCTTGATTGACACCATAGACTTTTTTAATTGTATGAGACTTTGGGGTAATTTTCAATCTTTTCCATCTGTAGTTTACATATGAAAAAAACTGAATCAACATGTGCAATATCACTTGACTGATGAATGTGTTCAGAGGAAAAGATAAGGTATCTATATAGTATATATATCATAATCCCTATCCCCAGGTGTTTGTTGTTTCTTATTATAACACAATCCTCTTTTTTATTCAAGTACCATAATTGACTTAAGTAATCATAATCCCATATCAATATTCTGTCTGTCACATATGACAATGTAAAACAGAGTTTCCTTCTAGAAGCTTGTGTTTTGTCACCAGGGATGGTAGTTAAAGGCAGGAATAGTTAAGACAGACCTATTGTTAGAACTAGTGGTGGATTCAGTTACAAGTCAGTGCTTCTCCACTCTAAATATCTTCCCAAATAACACACAGAACAACTTAGAAACACAAATGGCTCAGTCAGTCATTTCTCTCTAGACTCTAAACTCATACTTCTGGAATTAAAACTCAAGTTAAACACACACACACACACACACACACCACTAAAAAACACCAAGTAATAATCTCCATGTTTGATGTTAATGCATAGTCATTTAAAAAAAAAAAAAAAAACTCTTCATTTTTCAATGTGTGCCCACTGATTCATTGTTAACTTGGAACCTGGAAGGCAGGACACTGGATTACAGAATTAAAATTATAGTCAGATTCCCAATATTTCTTTAGATTTGCCTTAAATCTCCACTCAAATTGAATTAAGCCTGATATTATATTTGTCTGTCTCACTAGGTAATGTGCCTTTTTGAGAACAAAGGATCATACATTATTCATCTTGAATGCCTATGTTTAATCCATTGCCTGGAACACCATGGCATTAAAGTAAGTATTCTTCAAATAATTCAGTGTTGTGAAATAATTTATACAAACCCCACTCACACATGTGTATTACTAAGAATTCAAAATATCTAGAAGACTTTTCCAATTTTTCATTCATTTTTAACTTAATTTTGTTGTTGTTGATAATATACACAACACATACACCAATTCGACAGTATCTACATATACAATTCAATGATGCCACTTACATTCATTAAGTTGTGCAGCAGCCGTTCTCATTCTCCTTTTCCGAATTGTTCCTCCACCGTTAATATATTCTTACTGATCTATCTAACCTTTGAGTGTCTTTTGTCAGTGTGATTACACATAGATAGTTCTTAAAAGAGCATAATACTCAAGGCAGACTTTTTAGTTAGTCAAGATAAACTTGTTTGGTTTTAAAAAGACTTGAGGGGATGTTTTTCATTTAAGATTTAAAAAATTGTCTTGGCCTAATAGTGTCAGAGTTTCATAGAGTCCTTTTGGCTCCAGAGAGTCTAGAGTCTATGTGAATTTGCAGTTGAATTCTACTTTTCCCCTTTTGATCTAAATTCTTTGACTCTTGACTCTACTTATTCTGTTGCTCCAGGTGAATAGAGATCAATGGTGTCTTCCATGACCACTTGCAAGCTTTTAATATCTTAAGCACTATACAGTGAACTAGAAGGTTGAATAACAACACTAAACATGTTATCAAGACAATTAACCAGGATATCTTGTAAATTAAATCTCCAAACAAAAGATTATCAAGGTTTTGGTAATTGCATCAGATGTTAGTTGTATATAGGTAGCTTCAATAATTTTAAATACATCTTACATGCAATATTTGCCAACTCATCTTTTTAGAGGTATACAATTTATGGGCAGTTATCATAATATTAGGCTATGCAATTGTACATTTGTGATCGACTTACTTCACTTAGCAAGTTCTATCCATATTGTAGCATGTATCAAGACTATTTTTCTTACTGGTTGAGTAGTATTTCAATGTCTTTAATACATCCACACAGACATCTAATAACTAAAATGTTTATAAAAGTTTGAGAACTTAACAACTAAAGGGCAAATAATCATAAAATGAACAAAGGACTAGACTAAGCATTTCACAAAAAAAGGATATTCAAATGGCCACCAATTACATGAAAAGATGTTCAATGTTATTACCTATCAGAGATATGCAAGTCAAAACCACAGTGAGATACCATTTTACTACCACTAGGGTAGATAACAGTAAAAACAAATACATCATTGAGGATGTGAGGCAACTGGAATCTTACACATTCATGGTGGGAATTTAAAATCATACAGCAGTTGTATGATCCTAGGAAGATACCCTCCAAAAACTGAAAGCAGAGACTTGTATATCAGTGTTCATTTTGGCACTGCACACAGTAGCTATAAGATAGACATAACCTTAGTACCCATCAACAAATGAACGGGTAAACAAAATGTGGTACTTACCAGCATTAATGTTCAAGAGCCAGTACATTCTGTAAAAGATTTAAATATGTAAGTTAATCATGAACAAAACATGGTAATGGCTGTTGGGGGTGAAGGATCCTTCAAAGGAATGAAATGGATCTACTTGGGTAGAAAAACAAAACAAACCAAAAACATATGTCCAAGATTAAATATTTTCTGAAGAATAGAAAATGATAGGATGCTGTCTTAAGAGACATATTCTTTGAGATCACAAGACTGCTTACTGAGATATCTGTACTGAATTGTATCCCCCCAAAATATGTGTCACTATCCTACTTGACAGCACTTGGCTTGCTGTCTAAGCCATGATCCACGGTACTGTGTGGTTGTTCTCCATTTCATGATTGAAATTTTATGCTGTAGATGATGTGGGTGGAATTATAACACCTTCACCCACCTCACATCACTGATTCAACGTAAAAGGAATTTCCCTGGAGTATGGCCCACATCAACTTTTATCTTTATAGAGATATGAAGGACAGAGAAGTAAGCAGAGTGTGAGAACCATTTACTACCAAGAAAGCAGAGCTGGAAGCAGAACAAGTCCTTTGAACATGGGGTCCTTGCGTGGAGAAGTTCTTAGTTGACTAGAAGATTGATAAGGGTCTACAGAGAAAGAAAACTTTCATCTAGAACTGTTGCCCTGAATTTGGACTTTTAGCCTGATGTCTTGAGTCATCTAGTGTTGCTGTAACAGAGACACTACACGTGAATGGTTCTAACAAAGAAATTTATGGTTAAGAAATAAATTTCTCTTTGTTAGAACCATCCACTTGTGGTGTCTGTGTTACAGAAGCACTAGATGACTCAAGACATCATGTAAGAATTATTTAATGTGACAATTCATTAGTTATCTATCACTGCTCAACATTGTGTTATACGGTGTATAAACTCCACCCCATTCACAACAATTTGTTTTATTTGTCACAACTCTGAAAAAAGAGAAAATAGCAGCATCCCACAGCAAAACCCGTAAATCTGTTGGTAGGAATACGCATTGGGTTGTACTTCTCTCTTGTTAGAAAAGAGGTAACCTTTCTAAGCAAGGCCAATGCCACCTAAAAAAAAAAAAAAAGTCCTTCTGACTTCTCAGGAAACTAGCTTCTTCAGATACGTAATTTTCATGCATACATTTCCTCTGTTTTTTGATACACTAACACTTCCATAATGCCTACAACTTGATAACCACTGTCCCACAACAAAAGTAATTGTGGTTTAAGAAAGAAAGACAAGGTAAAAGTTCTTACTTTCACAAAACTGTCAGATAGAAATGCCAAGCCAAGTGCCGTCGAGTCAGATCCGACTCATGGCGACATTTTTAAAAATTGTTAGACATATTCACACATTCTACAGGAAATTGTTTGAAAGTAGACAAAAGATACTGCAAACCAAAGATGAGAAAGTGATTTGTAGCAAACAGGTATTGTTTATATAAAAAAAAAAAAAAAATGAAATGGCTTTCCATGAAGTTGATGTCCATTGCTTAAAAAGTAATCCAATTATAAGTGAATAGAATTTCAAAGATTTGATTAACGCATGGAAAATAATTTTAAATAATTAAATTCAGATATAAATGAATAAAAGGTTTACATTGTTTTGCTTTATTTTATTTAAAGTTACAGAACATTTCACTGTTGAAGTGTCAGCAAGGTAATGTAAATTAGTTATATTAGCAGCTGAAATAATTATAGCCTGATAGTTTTTTTAAATATTGCAGATACTTTCAAACCTCACAATCAAACACACACACACACAGAGAGAGAGAGAGAGAGAGAGACATTATTTCAACACATAAAACTGCATAAGCACTTCTCCTGTAAACATGCTAAATGTTGTTGATCCACAGGTAGGCACTAGGCAGAAGCAGATATTCCTTGTCCTCTACAGAATAGGAAAAATGGAAGTATTACTTTGATCTGGAAGTGTTAAGTTTTCCCAACTATGGTATTTCAAAGTTAAATTTCAAAAAATAAATAATAATAATAATATTGAAAAAAAACAGTGGTGATATGTTTTTCTTTGTTTGGTGGGAGATAATATTTAGAGTGGGGATTTAAGTCAGAATGTAGTTCTGTCTCAAAAAAATTTACAAAATATTGTTTTCCCATTTTGCATTATTTCATTTTCAGTTGTGTGAGGATATAGTCCAACCATCCACATGAGATAGGCTAGGTAATTTGTCGAAATAATTAGGATGCTGTTAAGCAGAAGTGAAAATCTGAGTAACACCAAGGTAAAGAAGATACATTTTTGCCCAATTATTAATGAGAAAAATACCCACACGCATTGAATATGTTGTCAAGAGGGATCAAACCCTAGAGAAGCACACCATGCTGGGTAGAGTGGAGGGTCAGCAAAAGAAAAGGAAGACCCTCAATGAGATGAACTGACACAGTGGCTGCAAGGGCAGGCTTAAGCACTGACATGATTTTGGACATGTCACAAGACCAAGTAGTGTTTCATTCTGTTCAGCATAGGGTTGCTACAAGCCACAACTGACTTAACGGCACCTAACAAGAACAAACTGAAAAGGGGAATATTGAAGACCATGAGAGATCAGCAAAAGTATATTATTTATATCAAAGCAATTTAGAAGCATTATGAAAAACTGAGTTCCATCAGTTAATTCCCATGAGATACTGGGCAAATTCTATCATCTGTCTACATTTGAGTTTCATTGTAACTAAAGAGAGGTTAACATACTTTCGATGGTTAAGCTTGTATGTCAGCTTTGCTGGGCCATGATTCTCAGTGTTTATACATGATCAACCACGTGATGAGGTCTTTTGTGAGTAGCCAATCAGTTAAAGGGAGTTTCCTCGGGCATGAAGCCTGCATCTGAATGTACATAAACGTTATAGATTTGTCCTTTATGTATCCTGAAGCTGACTCTTGTTCATCTCACCTTTAGTTCTTGGGATATGAGCTAGCAGATGACCAGCCAAGCTTTGGTTTGCCAGTCTCTGACTTTATAGGAATCAGGAGAAGTCTAGATCCTGATCCATTAACTAGAAACATTCTAGCCTCTACGAGCACATGACCTGTTTCCTTGATATAACTCTCTCTTTCTCTCTCCTCTCTCTCTCATACACACACATATATATATATACATATATACATACACACACACACATATATATATACATATATATGCTTGTTTATTTTCCTGGATTTCATTCTCTAAAGAACCCATTCTAAGACAACATTATATAGCATCTTTAGTGTAATGATGAAATTAACAAATACCTATAAGGAACGGCCAGTGGAGTGGTGAATACTCAGGAACTGCTCCCAGACATTGATACTAATATGATCATTATTACTATTAGGAGGATTACTTTACAGATTTATACCCATTATACCCATATAAAGTTTTTTTTTTTTTTTTTCTACTTCTATTAACATTTTTCAATAGGATATGTTTTGGGTAGGTACTTTCAGCTGATATTAAATAAATGCTTAATTATCACTACCAGAGTCAGACAGAGGACTCTGAATGCTGTAACCCCTGCTGAGCCTTGGACAGCATCCTTAATCTCCTGATGATCCTCTTTTAGCCATGGTATATCGAAGTATAGAATAAAGAGAAAGGTAACTTTTTCAAAAAGATACTACCAGAACTACTTGAGAATTTTTTTTTTTTTTTCAAAACTGCTACACAGCAGAGATTCTCACTGAATTGTCCAGAAGTGGCCACAGGCTTTGATATTCAAAATCTTCCTGAGGTATGCTAATTCATAAGTGGTGTTAAGAACCACTGGGCTAGACAATCTATATGTACATGTTCAGATGACACTGAGAATAATTTATTTTTTACTAAGAAATAAGTTAGTGTTTAGTCTATGATATTTTGTTATTTGTACAAGCATCATAGTAGCATTAATTAATCAAAGAGTAAAGGTTGTATTAAGGGTGCTTGTAGGAATAACTAGAAAAACTGCTGCAGTACTGAAGCCCTGCCTCTCCCTCTGCTATGTGGGTAGGTTTCTGTCTGAAAAGTTAAACCATAATAAATCTAAAATTATACTTCCCCTTCTTTTCTGTATTTAAACCACCTAGACACCTGCAGGATATCTGAGATTATCCATCTTTATTCTGATAACATATAAGTGAAGGAGCTCTGACGGGCAGTGGTTAAACACTCTACTATAAACCAACTAGTAGCTCCACAGGGAAAAGAACTGGTGATCTACTCATATAAACATTTACAGCCTTGCAGACCCTAAGGGGCAGTCCTACTCTGCCCGACACAGTTGCTGTATGTCAGAATAGATTCAACATTACACAACAATGAGACAACTATATGCATTCTTCTAAAAATATGAACAAGTAGATTAAAATCACAGATGGAAAGAGTTATGGTTCAAAGAAAGGTCTGCAATTGAATAGAGATATTGAAAAAAAGTAAGAAAAATAAAACCAGATGCCCAACAACGGAAGAATGGATAGGTAAACTATGGTACATATACTCAGTGGAGCACTACACGATGATAAAGAATAACGATGATTCCAGGAAACATAGCCTGGTTTCAACTGGAAGACATTATGTTGAGTGAAAGTAGTCAGCGACAAAAGGACAAATACTGTATGAGACCTCTACGATAAGATCTCAGAAACAGACTTGTGTATAGAAGAAAATACTCTTTGACAGCTGCGGGGGGGGGTGGGGAGGGTTTAGATTAGATAGTTGCTAGAAATCTGGTTGGGAGCAAGCGGTGATAGCACACATTAGAAACAAGAACAACATTAAACGGACTTCAGCATAACTTGAGTACTCCTTCCATCTTAACCCAATACTGCAAGGATAGAGTAGCTGGGGCAGGGAGCAGGGGACCATGCTCTTAGGCGAAATCGAGGCCAACTGGCACAACTAGCGTTTTGCTAAGAGGGCTCTCTGCACCCCACTTCGGTGAGTGGCATCTGGGGTCTTAAAAGCTGCCAAGCTGCCATCCGAGGACACAGCAAATGGTCCCAACTCAGCAGGGACAGATGCTCACCGAGGACCAAAACAACATGCGGTAAAGACAACCGAGAAGATAGAGAGATCCACAAGAGTGGGTGCCTACATCAACTTGGGACCAGAAGAACCGGATGGTGCCTGGCCACAACCAGTGATAGCCACGATGGAGCTCACAGAGAGGAGTCTCACTGGCAACACAAGAATAAAAAGTGGTGCTTCCTGAGATCTCCACTAAAAGACCTCAATTGATAGTCCAGCGGTTTCGGTGTTCCCCTGGGAGCACGGCCCCTGGCCCTGATGCTGCCCTTGCCCACAAATCATAACGAAGGTCCACTCTTCGGACAGGAATGGATTGGACTTGGCAATGCAGAGTGACCATATACTGGATGCACTTTATGGTTCTATACGTCTATAGAATATCATCCTGCTGACCTCTGGCTGGAGGAAGGAGAGTGGGTGGAGAGGAGGGGAAAGAAGGCTGTTGGGAGGATGAGACATGTATGGAGCAGAGAGGAATAATGTGCTGTCACCGGACAGGGAAAGCAGTGGAAGCTGCACATAGATGGGTATGTAAATTTATACAGGAATGTACATTTTGACTCAGTTATATTAAGTAAGAAAAAAAAGTAAGAAAAATAGGACAGTTTCTAATTTTATGTTTCAACAGAAGTGTACATATGATACTAGAACAGAAAAAATTTCAGTCCAAGAAACAGCTAATTAGCTGAAGAAAAGTACAGAGAAACTAAAAAATGACATGGAATAGGGAAGGTTAATTACATCACTGAGAAACTTGAATCAGTATAAGTGACATGAAATTAAGTAATTCTCCCATAATTTCCCATAATTCAGTATAGCTGTATGGTGATAATATACTATCATGGAAAAAATAAAGAAAGAAAGAACGAAACACAGATGTAAATTCTGTAATTATATGTGAGGTTCACTATTTTTGCCTGTGTATATGCATTTTTTTATATACTGCCAATTAGTATGCGGTATTTTGTAGTTTTTAACTTAACTAATTTGTTAGTATTTTTTACATCCTTTAATTTGTCAGCATCCTTTACGAGTAATTAAAAACTTCATTGGCTTCATACATTGCAAATACATTTGTTGTATTTTTCATTTTTTTAAATAATGAAGAGATTTTTTTAATTTGAAGTTTAATATTACTAACTTTATCATTTTTTCTTTCCATCATTTCTTAATGCCATGAAAGGAAAAAATCCAAAAAACAGAAAACATTTTTCTTGCATAACAAATAATTCTAAATTATTTCTTATGTTTTTGTTTTTTAATGTTAACCCACTTAGAATGTTTTTTGTATGTGTATGACTTGAGATTAAAACTCAACTTCATGTGAATATTCTCACTCTATTCCAGTATTATTTATTACTCAAAACTTATCTCACTAATTACATGCCACTATTTTAATACATTTTAATTATTATGCCAACTATATATCAATATGTAGCATTATATGCTACACTAAATTTATGCTAAAACAAATTCATTTTGGTGCTGTACCACCAACTTGCTAACCTGCCTCTAAACTACTAATTTGAAGTTTTTTGAGGTTCTGACATTGAAGTCTAGGGTCTGCTCTGAGACCTGCTGTCTACCTAATTCTATTTCTTTACCAATGTAATTCACACACACACACACACACACACACACACACCCCACATTCATTTTTGGTTGTTAATTAATTATTTAGTACCAGTTCTTTCTTATTTTTTTCCTTTGCAGTCTATATTCTATAAACTGATAAAGTAGTAACAGTTCACCCCAGACACCTACCTGTCTCTTTCCACCAAACTCCACTGATATGGAACATGAGTAACCCTTTTCTCCGTGCTCCTGATAGTGAATCTGTGAAGGTACACTGTGGTCACTGCTGTGATTCACAGAAATGTTACCATGACAGTGATTCCATGAAAAATCCTGAACCACATCCTTCTTTGCAGCTTGTGACTTGGTTTCCCAATTACCGTTTTGTTTAATGTTTACGTATGTATACATAAATCCCAAATTCTACTGCTGTCAAGTGAATTTCTACTCATGGAGACCTTGTAGGCCACAGAAGAACTTTTCCATAGAAATTAAAATGCTACAAATCTTTATAGAAACAGACTGCTACTTCTTTCACCTGAACTGCTGACCTTTTGGTTAGCAGATAAATGCTTAATTACTGTGCAACCAGGGCTCCTTGTAGTTACAAATTAGTATATAATCATTAATTCTGATTCAGAAAGTAACTACTTGGTAAGAGAAAAATACGAAAATAGAGGCTAAAACTAAGATGGAAGTTAGCATTATCTAGACTGTAAAGTTACTTCTGGACATCTGCAATTCTGACTATTCCTACATATGCTTTCTTATTCAGATTCTTCTTATTTTCCACTAAGTTATTTGATGGTCATCATATTTAAAATTGGGGAGGGGGCTGGAATACCATTTCAACTAACATATATAATGTCCAAGCAGAAAGCAACAAAAATAATAAAAGGCACATGGCAAAGAAATTTGCCTATTTTTAAGTGCTTTACCAGAAACACACTGCAGTATATTAGAATTATGTTGATCAGACATACATAATAATATCTTTCATTGGCATAAGGGGAAATGGTAGTGGGCATTGTTGGATTATAGCCACGTACTATGCTGCTTTGAAAAGAATTTACTACTGAGAGAGATGGAAGGCACATTTGTGGTTTAAATGGTTTGCATTCAAATACTAACCCAACAGTTGGTGGTTTGAAGCCATTCATTAGCACTGCAGAAGAAAGGCCTGACCATCTGCTTTCACTAAGATTACCATCGAGAAAACCCTATAGAGCAACTCTACTCTGTTATACATACATGAGTCACCAGGGGCCAGAATGAAATTGAGGATCCGACTCGACGGCACTTGGCTGGGAGTATGGTTTTGGTTTAAGAAAAGAACAACAACAAAAACATCAATCTTTGTCATAAACATTTCATATATTCTTTGTAACTAGTAGAATACTCATTTTACATGTACTGTAAAAAAATAAGGAATAATCTCATTTGTAGATGAAAAATTTTATTGTGATACTAAAACAGGGAACACAATTGGAGGTATTCACTTTCTTAGAGCAAATGGGGAATAATATTCAGGCAAAATTACAGAACAGTTTATCTACTGAAAGACTCCGAATTAGATGAATCCTTTTTCAGTTAAAGAGACAATAATATGTTTATATAAAAAAAAATAAAGAAAATAAAGAACTCAAAGAGACAATGGAAATAAAAGAAATAGTCTTTGAAGTACATAAGCTGTCTGAAATGTCTGAAGTTAGGTACTTTACCTATTTAAAAAGTAAATGCATTGAACATAAATAACAATAATAAGTCAGATATTTACTGTAGATAAAGACTTCTTTATTTTCCTACAAACAATCTATTTTTCCTCATTCTATACTAGGTAAAACTACCAGTCTCATTAAGATTGGACACCTGCATAATTTATTAAAAGATTTATAGTGACAAATCCCATTTGTAAAGTGATCGTGTCTGTGAACGTATTGAAATATGTAAAGAGTAATATCTTTTGATACTGATGACAGCAGCTCATTTTGTGTGTATTTCAACTGAATGCTCACACAAAACATGCCAGGTTTATCTGCCATGAAAAGGAGACAGGACCAACTGGCAAGTATGGAGAACTGTAATTATGAAATGTTAGATTTTGAATCTCTTACCCAGAATTATTTTTGGCAATAACATACATAAATACATCTTGACAAAGTGAAACTATTAAGTTTGCAGAAGCAGATAATCTCAATAAAAATAATATCTGAAGATTCATCTGAACACAGTTTTAGTCACAATAATAATAATAACTTACCATGAGAACAAGGGGCTGTGCAGATCAAGAACTCTCATTAAAAGACCAGACTTGATTCTGATGACCTGAGGATTCCCTGTGAACATGGCCCCTAGACTTGCTACTAGCCCGGAGATGAAACCAGTACTGAAGCTAGAATGTCAGACAAAGAGTGGTCTGGCTTGGGGATACAGAGAAACAAAGGTGGTGTGAATGTTATACAGTTTTATATATATATATATATATATATATATATATATGAAGCTGTCCAACTGGTTTCTTTTTAGACAGAAGAAGAGAGGGTGGAGAGGAGAGGACAAATGTTGGTTGAGTGTATACTGGAAATAAAGAGTGGAAAGGCAGAATGTGCTGCAACAGGGTAAGGAGAGCAGACAGAATTGCAGAGAGGCAGGTGCTTGTGGTTTCATGTAGAAAATTGACTCGGATTGCAAACTTTCACTTAATGACAACAACAATAATAATAATAAGCTATTTTTAAATGATCTGGGAATTTAAATCATTCACTTGAGTTCGATTAGTGGGAAGCTGGAGAGTCACACAAAGAAGTCAAGCTCTAGAGTATGATAGGAGAATCTTTCCAAGGTTCATGAAACCTTATGCAACCATGGTCATAGCGTGTAAAATGGGTATTTTGTGTTTCTGTTACGTTGCAATAAATTACCACAAATTTAAAAACCCAAAACCCATTGCCATAGAGTCACGTCCAACTCATGGCAACCCTAGAGGTCAGAGTAGAACCGCACCCAAGAGTTTCCAAGGAGCACCTGGCAGATTTGAACTACTGATCTTTTACTTAGCAGGCACAGTACTTAACCTATTACTCCACAAGGCTTTCAACCACAAATTTAGTAGCTGAAAAAAATGCATGCATTTATTATCTTACACTTCCATAGGTCTGAAGCCCAGGTTTACTTGCCGTGTTTCTCTGCTACATGTGTCATAAGACTGAAATCAAGGTGAACTGACATTTTATCAAGAGGCTCTGGGAAAATTTTGGGCCAAATTCATTTCGTTATGGTTTAGCATGAGTACCATGTTACTTGCTGGGTACTGCTAGCTCCTAAACCCTTCTCTTTCATTCTTGTGCCTGGGTCCCCTAAGTCTCAGAAACATCACAAATCCTCCTTAAGCCTAGAATTTCTCTGACTTCCCCTTCTGTTTTCTGCCTCTAGCTGGATAAGTTTTCTGGCTTTTAGGGTTCAAAATACTGAATTAAATCCACCAAGACAATCTAGAATCATTTTTCTGGGAATCAATATGGCAGACTAAACACACATCTCCCTAAATCCCTGTGGAAACCAAGACCTGAGCTGATAATCAAACAGAGGCTTCTGGACACCTAGTGAGCCCTGAGACACAGCATAGGGCTGTAATTTGGACTTCATACCACTGAATGCAAAACCGTCTCTCTTTTGCCGTCCTCCACTCTTGGTGAGTTCTGGCTTTCACGGACCAAGGATAACTCTCCATTTTAACTTTTTTTCCTTTGTCTTAGCTGGTGGGCAGAGCTGAGAATTCACTAGCAGCTAATCTCAGACACACAGTTGGTGTGATCGGACGGCAAAATTGCTATACTTTGAGAGCCCAGCTTTGGACTCTGTGTATCTCGTCAACTTTGACCTCTCTTCCTGCTTCTGCCATTGAGTAGCCTCTACCAAAGCAGGTGGGGAGCTTGTATGGGATCCCATCTTGTGCCGCTGGAAGGCAGAGATAGCCATACAGAGGCCTCAGCTGGACCTAATTCCTAGGCTGGGAGACAATATCTGACAAGAGGATTGCACTTTTCTAGCAGAAAAGCAGTATTCTACACAGTGTCACTTATGGTTGGGGCCCGGCAGCACAGGCCAGCAGGGCAGCAGCCTTTCTGTATTTTGAACTAGTTTATAACATCTGGGGTTGGATATAGAGGTGCTTACTTTGCCAGCTGGGAAGAGGGACCTGTACATTTGAAAACCTGACTGACTTTGGAAGTTGTCAGATACCTTTTACCTTTCATTATAAGACAGCCTAGAGAAACAACTCTGGTCCATCCTCACAGCATCTCTCCCAGCCTCTATTGACTCACATGATGCCCAAACAGCAACAAACTCTGGACATACTGGCATGATGCATTCAGAGACTTGAAGGAGAAGAACTAAGAATTATATATCTTGCAAAACTATCTTTCAAGTATGAAAATGAAATAGACATTCACAGATAAACAGAAACTCAGAGACATTGTAAAAACCAAACCAAAGCTACAAGAAATACTGAAATAATCTCTTGGCTTAGAAGAACAAAACAAATAACTATATTTTAGAAGCAAATTCAACACATCACCCAGAAACTTACTCAGTTAGGGAAGGCTCTAAACTCAATCAAAGCTGTAATAGTGAAAGAAATGATCCAGTGACCACATCATGAAAACTATGACATCATCATATTGAAAAGCAAGATGTACTACAGTCACTATAGTCCTTTCAAATGGAGAGGAAGTTAATAAGACTGGTAGTAATTAAAATTGGGTTTATACATAGTTTATTAAGGGGGATACTAGGGGTAGCCATAAAGCACAATAAAGATGCAACATATCAAATCAAAAAACATAATACAGGAGTCTCAACAACCACAAAACCAACCCTGAAAAATGTGAAAAATCAACCCACAAAGAAGAAGGTCTCAGAACAAATTAATAAGAAAACATTAACACAAAAATAAACGTATTATGAGGGGATGGAGTCAAGATGGTGGACTAAATGCACATCTCCCTAAATCCCTCTGGAAACCAAGACCTGAAATGATAGTTAAACGGAGCCTTCTGGACACCTAGTAAGCCCTGGGATGTGGCATAGGTCTGTTAATTTTGACTTCATACCACTGAACACAAAACCTCCTCTTTTTCACTGACCCCACTCTCAGTAAGCACAGGCTTGCACAGACCGAAGGTAACTCACCATTTCGATTTTTTTTCCCACTGTCTTGGCCAGTGGGCAGAACTGGGACTTGACTAGCTGCTGGTCTAAGATGCACTGCTGGTGGGAACAGCAAGTGTAATTTCCAGGTTCTGAGAGCCTGACTTTGGACTCTATCTACCTCGGCTCCTCTGACCTATCAGGAAACAGAGAAGTACAGGCAGAGACCCTGGCCAGACTTGGTTCTTAAGCTCGGAGGTGGATCCTGGTGGTGGGAGAGTGCTTTTCTAGCAGGGAGGCAGTGTTTTGCACAGTGTTGCCTGGTCCGGGGCCCAGCAATGGAGGCTGTGGACTCTGGACATTTTGGCACTCTTGGCCTCTCTTTTTGCCAGGAGCCTGGTCCCGGCCGCCGGGTGAGCTTACACAGGACAACATCTTGTTATGTTGGGAGGTGGGGTTATCCATACAGAAGCCTCAGCTGGACCTAATCCCTGGGCTGGGAGGCAGTTCCTACCCAGAAGAGACTGCTTTTCAAACAGAAAAGCAGAGTTCTACACAATATCGCCTACAGCTGGGGCCTGGCAGTGGAGGCCAGCAGGCAAGTAGATTTTCTGAATTTTGAGCTAGTTTATAACATCTGGTGTTCAATATAGAGCTGCTTATGTTGCCAGCTGGGAAGAGGGACGTATACACCTGAAAACCTAACTGACTTTGGAAGGTGCCAAATACTTTTTACCACTCATCTTAAGATGGCATAGAGAAACAACTGTAGTACATCTTCACAGCATCTCTCCCAGCCTCTATTGACCCACATGATGCCCCAAAAGAAGCAAACGTTGGAGAGGATGGTAAGCTGGAAGTCACCAATGGCATCAGAAGTCCCCCAAAAGAAACCACCTGAGAACTCCCAGACAAAGAAGCTTTTCTGAAACTATCAGAAGGTGAATACAAAAGGATGACATAGAGAGCCCCCTTAGACCTTATACAAAATGCAGCAGACCAAAACAAAATACTAAGCAAGCTGTTCGATCTGATAGAACATCAATACTCTGAAATTCAACACATCAGGAACAAAATCAAAGACATAGAAACTTCAATTCAAAGCCAAGAAAACAGAATAGAACAAATGAAAAAGAGAATTTCTGATATGGAAGACAGAGCCACTGACTCCAGCATCTATGAGGAGAAATCAGAAAAAAGAAACAAGGAAAATGTAGAAGAATTAAGAAGCATGTGAGACTGTATTAAGAAGAACAATCTATGATTAATTGGAATTGCTGAGCGGGACAAGACACGTGAGAACACAGAGTATTGTGGCTGAGCTGCTGACAGAAAATTTCCCAGAAATGATGAAAGAACAAAATACAGACATCCAAGATACGTATTAAGTATCATTCAATGTAGATCTCAATAGAAAGACTCCAAGACCTATTATAATCAAGTGCAACAAAATGAAACAAGCAGAAACTCTTAACGGCAGCAAGACTCAAAGCAAAGCTAACATTCAGAGGGAAACCCTGTAGGCTTTCATCAGATTTCTCTGCAGAAATGATGCTGGCACAGAGACAGTGGCAAGAGACATTCAAAGCCTTGAAGGAGAAGAACTTCCAACCAAGAATTATATATCCTGCAAAGCCAAAGCCAAATTTAAATATGAAAATGTAATTAAGACACTTGCAGATAAAGATAAACTCAGAGATTTTTTAAAAACCAAACCAAACCTACAAGAAAATACTGAAAGAATCTCTTGGCTTGGAAGAACAAAACTGCTAACTTTGTATTGTATTTTAGAAGTACACATTATCCAGAATCCTACTCAGGGAAGGCTCCAAACACAATCAAAGCTATAATAATGAAAGAAATGATCTAGTGATCATATCATGTAAACTGTGATATCATCATATTAAAAGGAGGAGTGTTCTACAGTCTTTATAGTCCTTTCAGATGGAGAAGAAGTTGACAAGACTGGTAGCAATCAAAATTGGGGTTATATATAGTTTATTAAGTGGGATTAAGTACAATAAAAAAGAAACATACCATAACAAGAAATGTAATACAAGAGTCTCAACAACCATAAAACCAATCCTCAAAAAGGGGAAAAATCAACTCACAAAGATCGGAGAACAAATTAATAAGAACAACAGAGAAAACATCAACTCAGAAATAAACATATCACAATGGCAGCACTGAACACACACCTATCAATAATTACATTGAATGTGAATGGACTGAATGCTTCAGTAAAGAGACTTCGAGTGACATCTTGGATCAAAAGACACAACCCATCCATATGTTGCCTACAAGAAACTCACCTTAGACTTAAATATATGAACAAACTGAAAATCAAAGGAAGGAAGAATATATATCAAGCTAACAGTGAACAAACAAGAGCAGGTTTGGCAATTCTGATCTCAGATAAAATCGATTTTAATGTAACGTCCACCATGGTGCACAAGGATGGACACTATTACTGAAAGGTTCAATACACAAGCAGGACTTAACAGTATTTAATATTTATGCACCTGATATTAAAGCACCTAAATACATCAAAGAAACACTGACTACACTCAAAAAGGAGATAGATCACTCCACAAT
Organism: Heterohyrax brucei; assembly: GCA_028571685.1. Lineage (NCBI taxonomy): Eukaryota > Metazoa > Chordata > Mammalia > Hyracoidea > Procaviidae > Heterohyrax > Heterohyrax brucei. The sequence goes on along the minus strand of CM053159.1, from coordinate 51,386,475 downwards.
AATAGTAGGAGACTTCATCACTCCACTCTCAATATTGGATAGATCGTCTAGAAAAAAGATACAGAAGACTTTATTGCCACAATTAATCATCTAGACCTCATCGACATATACGGAACTTTCTATCCATCAGTGGACAACTACACCTTCTTCTCCAGCACACATGGAACATTCTCCAGAACAGACCACATGTTAGAACATAAAGCAATTCGCAACAAAATCCATACCATTGAATTAATGCAAAGTGTCTTCTCAGATCATAAAGTCATAAAAGTCAAAATCAATAGCATAAAAAACATAAATAAAAAGTGGAACTCACGGAAACTCAACAACATCTTGCTAAAAAAAAGCGGGTTATAGAAGAAATCAAGGATGAAATAAAGTAATTGATGGATTTCCATGAGAATGAAAACACTTCCTACCAGAACCTATGGGATACAGCCAAAGCAGTGCTCAGAGGTCACTTTATCTCCATAAATGCACACATCTGGAAGGAAGAAAGAAACCAAATCAAAAAACTCACCCTACAGCTTGAACCAGTAGGTTCAAGAAAAACAGAGGAACCCCTCAGGCACTGGAAGAAAACAGATCATAAAGATCAGAGCCGAACTAAACGAATTAGAGGATAGAAGAACAATTGAAAAAATTGAAAAGACCAAAAGCTGTTTTTATGAAAAGATCAACAAAATTGAGAAACCATTGGCTAAATTTACTAAAGAAAAGCAGGAAAGGAAACAAACAACCCAAATAAGAAATGAGAGGAGAGTTTGGATTTCCAACAGAAATCTAAAACATCATAGCTGAATACTATGAAAGAGTGTATTCTAACAAATTTGAAAACCTATAGGAAATGGACAAATTCCAGGATTGATATCACCTACCCAAATTATCACAAGATGACACAGAACAACTTGACAAACCCATCACAAAGAAAGAGATTGAAATAGTCATCCCAAAACTGCCAACCACAAAAAGCCCAGGCCCAGATGACTTCACCACAGAATTCTACCAAGGTTTTAGAGAAGAGTTATCTCCAACACTACTGAGACTATTTCACAGCAGAGAAAGGGATGGAATACTCCCAAATTCATTCTATGAAGCCAGTATAATCCTGATACGAAACCCAGGGAAAGACCAATCAAAAAAGGAGAACTACAGACCAATATCACTTATGAATCTAGATACAAAAATCTTCAACAAAATTCTTGCCAACCGAATACAACAATATATCAAAAAAATAATCCACCATGACCAAGTGTGATTCATACCAGGGATGCAAGGCTGGTTCACCATCAGAAAAATAATGTGATCAACCACATAAATATCACAAAAAAACAAGTATCACCTGACCTCGTCTATTGATGCAAAAAGGCATTTGATAAAATCCAACACCCATTCATGCTAAAAACCCTCATCAAAATAGGAATAGATAGCCAATTCCTCAATGCAATAAGGGCCATTTATACAAAACCAACTGCCTATATCATCCTCAATGAAGAGAGACTGAAACAGTTTCCCTTGAGAACAAGAACTAGACAAGGATGGCCACTTTCATCCTCCTATTCAACATTGTACTAGAAATTCTAGCCAGAGCAAGTAGACAAGACCAAGGAATAAAGGGCATCTGCATCAGCAAAGAAGGCAAAAATCTCCCTATTTGCAGATGATATGATTATACATGCAGAGATTCTCAAAGAATCCATAAGGAAACTACCCAAGCTGACAGAGGAGTTTGGCAAAGTTTCAGGATACAAGATAAACATAAGTAAATCAGTAGGATTCCTTTATACCAACAATGAGATTATTAAGGAAGAAATCACCAAGTCAATACCATTTACGATAGGCCCTAAGAAGATAAAGTACCTAGAAATAAATCTAACCAGAGAAATAACCAATGTTTACGAAAAGAACTACAAACCCTTACTATAAGAAACTAAGAAAGACTTACATAAATGGAGAAACCTACACTGCTCACAGATAAGAAGACTTAACATTGTGAAAATGTCTATTTTACCCAAAGCAATCTACTTATATAAGACAATCCCAATACAAGTTCCAGTAACATTTTTTAGTGAGATGGAGGAACAAATTACCAACTTTCTCTGGAAAGGGAAGAAGCCACGGGTAAGTAAAGTATTACTAAAGAAGAAGAGCACACTGGGAGGCCTCTCATTACCCAACCTTAGAACCTATTACACTGTCACAGTAGTCAAAACAGCCTGGTACTGGCACAAAAAGGGACAGATAGATCAGTGGAACAGAATCAAGACCGAGAGATGACATCACCTGCCTCTGAATAGCTCATATTTGAAAAAGGCCCTAAGATATTAAACTGTGGTAAAAATAATCTCTTCAACAAATGGTGCTGGCAAAATTCAATGTCCATCTGCACTAAATTAAAACAACACCCATATCTTACACCTTATAAAAAAACCAACTCAAACTGGATAAAAGACTTAAATATCAAATCTAAAATGATAAAGCTCATGCAAGACAAAGCAGAAACAACAATGGAAGGTTTAATGCACAGCATAGACAGACTTCAAAATCTGTCAAACAACAGAAGAGAAAATAGATAAATGGGAACTACTAAAAATCAATCACTTTGCTCATCCAAAGACTTTATTAATAGAATTAAAAGGCCATCTATAGAATGGGAAAAAATATTTGGCAACTACACGTCAGACCAACGCCTGATCCCCATAATCTATAAGGTACTACTAAATATCAACAACAAAAAAAAAAGATAAAACATCCAATTAAGTGATGGGCAAAGAAGATGGACAGATACTTCTTTAAAAAGGACATCCAAGCAGCCAAAAAACACATGCACACATGCTCACGATCATTAGCTATTAAAGAAATTCAAATCAAAACCTCTGGCTAGGGTAAGGGGAATGAGTGGAGACGAAGGGAAAGGAGACTGTTGGGAGGATGAGACATGTATGGAGCAGAGAGGAACAGTGTGCTGTCACCAGGCAGGGAGATCAGCGGAGGTTGCATATAGGTGGGCATGTAAATTTATATGGGAATGTACATTTTGACTCAGTCATAATAAAATAAAAAAAAATGACAATGAGATACCATCTCACCCCAGCAAGTTTGGCCGTGATCCAAAAACCACAAAACACTAAATGCTGGAGAGGCTGTGGAGAGATTGGCACTCTCCTACACTGTTGGTGGGATTGCAAAATAGTGCAACCTCTTTGGAAAGCAATCTGTCACTACCTTAAAATAATGGATATAGATATAGCTTTTGACCCAGTAATTCCACTGCTTGAAATATATCCTACAGAATAAAAGCCATTCGCACCCATTGATACATGCACACAAATGTTCATTGCAGCACAGTCCACAATAGCAAAAAGATGGAATCAACCCAGATGCCCAGCAACAGAAGAACGGATAGGTAGACTATGGTATATATACTCAGTGGAATACTATGCAATGATAAACAGCAACGATGATAGCAGGAAACATCTCTTAACCTGGTTTCAATTGGAGGACATTACGGTGATTGAAAGTAGTCAGTGACAGAAGTACAAATATTGTATGAGACCCCTACAATAAGAACTTAAAAGCAGACGACAGCTGCAAGGGTGGGGAGGGTGGGAGGGGAAGGGGGAAAGGTTTAGATTAGAAAGTTGTTAGACATTTTGTTGGGTGAAGTTGGTGACAGTACACATTAATAAAAAGATCAATATTAACGGGACTTCAACACAACTTGTGTACGCTTCTCATCTTAACCCAATATTGCAAGGACAGAGTAGCTGGGGCAGGAGGCCAGGGACCAAGACCAATTGGCACAACTAGTATTTTGCTAATGAGGTCTTTCCGCACCCCACATTGGTGAGTGGTGCCTGGGGTCTTAAAAGCTGCCAAGCTGACATCTGAGGGTATAGCAAAGGGTCCCAACTTAGCAGGAACAGATAATCACCAAGGTCCATAACGACATGAAGGAAAGAGAATACAGAAGACAGACAGATCCATGTGAGTGGATGTCTACGTCGAATGTGATGGGAAGAAACATGCGGTGCCCAGCCGCCACCAGTGATAGCCACAATGAAGCTCACAAAGTTGAGTCTCACTGGCATCACAAGTATAAATAGGGGTACACCCTGAGATCTCCACTAAGATACCACAATTGATGGTCCAGGGCCCTCAGAGTTCTCCTGGGAGCAGGGCCCTTGGCCCTGTTTTTTCTGCTATTGATTTAGCTTTTATGGCTTTATGATCTGAGAAGATGCTTTGCATTAATTCAGTGGTATGGATTTTGTTAAGAATGGCTTTCTGTTCTAACACATGGTCTATTCTGAAGAATGTTCCATGTGCACTGAAGAAGATGGTGCAGTTGTCCGTTGATGGAGAGAAAGTTCTGTATATGTCGAGGAGATTTAGTTGGCTAATTGTGGGAATAACGTCTTTGGTATCTTTATTGAGCTTTTTTCTAGATGATCTATCCAGTATGGACAGTGGAGTGTTGAAGTCTCTCACTATTATTGTGATCTATCTCCTTTTTGAGTGTAGTCAGTGTTTCTGTGTTTCTTTGATGCATTTTGGTGCTCTAACATTAGCTGCATAAATATTTAACATTGTTAAGTCCTACCTTTCAGCAAAAAATAGTGTCCATCCTTGTCCACCATGGTGGATTTTACATTAAAATCTATTTTATTTGAGATTAGAATAGCCATACATGCTCTTCTTTATGTATTGTTAGCAGGATATATATTCTTCCATCCTTTAATTTTCAGTTTGTTCATATCCTCACATCTAAGATGAGTTATGTAGGCAACATATGGATGGGTTGTGTCTTTTGATCCAAGATGTCACTCGATGTGTCTTTACTGAAGCATTCAGTCCATTCACATTGAATGTAATTATTGATAGGTATGTGTTCAATGTTGCCACTGTGATATGTTTACTTTTGTGTTGATGTTTTCTCTGTTGTTCTTATTGAACTGTTCTGGGATTTTCTTCTTTGTGAGTTGATTTTTCACGTTTCTCAGCATTGGTTTTGTGGTTGTTGTGATTCCTGTACTACGTTTCTTGATTTGATATGTTGCATCTTTATTGTGTTTTATGGCTGCCCCTTGGGCCCCCCTTAATAAACTACGTATAAACCCAATTTTAATTACTACCAGTTTTATTAACTTCCTCTTCATCTGGAAGGATTACAATGACTGTAGTACATCCTGCTTTTCAATATAATGACATCATAGTTTTCATGATGTGGTCACTGGATAATTTCTTTCACTATTACAGCTTTGATTGAGTTTGGAGCCTTTGCTAACTCACTAAGTTTCTGGGTGATGTGTCCTGAATTTGCTTCTACAGTATAACATTATTGGTTTTGTTCTTCTAAGCCAAGAGATTCTTTCAGCATTTCATGTATCTTTGGTTTGGTTTTTACAACGTCTCTGAGTTTCTGTTTGTCTGCGAATGTCTTAATTTCATTTTCATATTTGAAAGATAGTTTTGCAGGACATATAATTCTTTGTTGAAAGTTCTTCTCCTTCAAGTCTTTGAATGTGTCATGCCACTGTCTCCATGCCAGCATCGTTTCTGCAGAAAAATCCGACGAAAGCCTACAGGGTTTCCCCCTGAATGTTAGTTTGCTTTGAGTCTTGCTGCCTTTAAGAGTTTCTGCTTGTGTTTCATTTTGTTAAGCTTGATTATACTATGTCTTGGAGTCTTTCTTTTGAAATCTACATTGAGTGCCATTAGATATGTATCTTGGATATCTATATTCTCTTTTTTTCATAATTTCTCTGAAGTCTTCTGTCAGCAGCTCACCAACAATACTCTGTGTTGTCAGGTGTCCCATCCTGTTCAGGAAATCCAATTAATTGTTGATTGTTCCTCTTAATAGAGTCTCACATACTTCTTAATGCTTCTTCATTTTTCTTGTTTCCTTTTTCTAATTTCTCCTCATAGATGTTGGAGTTAGTACTCTATCTCCCAAATCAGAAAGTTTCTTTTCCATTTGTTCCATTCTGTTTTCTTGGCTTTGAAATGAAGTTTCTCTGTCTTTGATTTTGTTCTTGAGCTGTTGGATTTCAGAGTACTGGCAATTTCATCAGATCAAACAGCTTGCCTAATTTTTCAGTTTGCTCTGCTACATTCATATAAGGCCTAGGAGGGTTCTATATATAATCCTTTTGTATCTACCTTCTGATATTTTCAGAAAGATTTCTTTGTCTGGGAAGTTCTTTGGTTGTTTCTTTTGGGGGCTTTCTCAAGCCATGAGTGATTTCTTTGTTATGCTTTTCTCCGGAGATTGTTGCTTTTGGGGCATCTTGTGAGTCAACAGAGGCTAGGAGAGATGCTGTGAGGATGGACCACAGTTGTTTCTCTAGGCCATCTTAAAATGAAAGGCAAAAGTTATCTGACAACTTCCAAAGTCAGTCAGGTTTTCAGGTGCACAGGTCCCTCTTCCCAGTTGGCAAAGTAAGCACTTCTATATCCAGATATTATAAACTAATTCAAAATACAGAAAGGCTACTGGCCTGCTGGCCTCTGCTGTCAGGCTCAAGCCGTATGTGACACTGTGTAGAATACTGCTTTTTTGTTGGAAGAGTACTCTCCTCTGTGCAGGTGTTGCCTCCAAGCCTAGGAATTAGGTCCACCTAAGGCCTCCATATGGGTATTTCTGCCTCCCAGTGGAACAAGATGGAGTCCCACATAAGCTCCCCACTGCCTCAGTATAGGCTACTCAACAGTGGAGGCAGGAAGAGAGGCCAAAGGTGCTGAGATGCACAGAGTCCAAAGCTGGGCTCTCAAAGTGGGGCAGTTTCACCCTCCAATCGTGCCAGCTGTGCGTCTGATATTAGCTGCTAGTCAAGTCCCAGTTCCGTCCACCAACTAAGACAGAGAAAAACAGTTGAAAAGGTCTGTCAAAGCCAGCACTCACCAAGAACAAGAGACAGCAAAAGAGAGGAGGTTTTCTGTTTAGTGTATGAAGTCCAAATTAACAGCCCGATGCCATGTCCTGGCGCTCACTTGGTGTCCAGAAGTCTCTGTTTAATTATCAGTTCAGATCTTGGTTTCCAGAGGGAATTAGGGAAATGTGTGTGTTTTGCACCATCTTGACTTCGCCTCAGAGTTGGATGGCATTGATGCCAGCTGGAGTATTTCTGATTCATTAATATTTGAAAAGTTACAAGTAGCAGGATCTTGGTTAACTACCTGCAATGGTTAGGATTGTTTGTCAACTTGGCTAAGTCATAATTCTCAGTGTGTATATGTGATCACTCCCATGATTACATGTGCTGTGAGTAGCCAATCAGTTTAAAGGAGAGTTTCCTTGAAGGTGTGTCCTGCAACCATGTATCAGCAGACATTCTGGTTTTTTGCTTGCTCTGGATCTTGTGGCTTCCACTTGTCCATCTGATCTCTGGCTCTTGGGACTTGAGACATCATCTTCTCTACAGATCTTGGAATTTGCTGATCTCCACTGCCTAAGAGCAGGAGCCTTACTTGTTGATTCTGTGTTCACCAGCCCCTGTGGCTATATGAATGGAGAGAAGCCTCCACCCTGATCCAGGGACCTGAGACATTCCAGCCTCTACAATCATGTGAGCAGATTCCTTGATATAAATCTCGTATATATTTGTATGTTTTACTGGTCTGCTCAAGAGAATCCAGCCTAAAACACCACCATTACAAGCATGCCTGTAGGTGATAGGATTTTGGCCTACCACAAGTTTTCTGGAATATTTTTTAAAAAATAGAGGACAGAGTACTGCAAAGAGTGTTAGGAAGAAAACTATTAAAAAAAAAATCCTCTAAAGGGGTCTATGAGTTTCTTCTGATAAATGACTTAACCTCTGAAGTCACATGTTTAACATGTGTCTGACACCTGTACAAATTGAGTAATCTCTTAATATCAGCCATTTCTAACCACAAGCTTATCTATAAATAAAAGATGAGAAAAACTGTACTTTTCTATGGAACTACTCATATATAGGTCAAAGAAGCAGTGGAAGTTTTATAAAGGTGACCATCTGTATTGTATGCCAGAAACAATATTTAAAAGTATAAGACGCAGTCATTTAAGACATGGAGTTTAGCCCAGACCTTAGCCAAACGTTTCAATCCTGTCAGGTGTCTTAGATTTGGAATGTTCTTTCTTAGTATATAGCATTAAACTCTGAAACATATACAGAATGCTTGGGAAGTTATGACCCACCTTTCCTGAAACCAGAATACAAAATTTCTCTGTATCGTCTTAAGACTGTAAGCTAAGTGAGACATTGTTATGATACAACAACTTGACATAATGTTAACATTATGACCACAGTCAGAAAAACAGTAGCTTACATAAAGCTAAGAAAACGTACACCTGGGTTTTTGTAATTACTATTTACTTCAGTTGCTGATTTGCCTCTCATTATAATACTATATTATAACATAAGCGTCTAAATAACTAGTATCAGGTGTGGACTTTTCAGCTGTTCAGGGCTACTTGTTAGTTTCAGTCTCTGTGTCTACGATCAGCCCTGTTTCTGGTTTCTTATTTTGCCTCTTTCTGTCCTGTTGTCTTTCCCCATCCTCCACCAGTAGTGTATGATCTACTGTTTCTTTTGAATTTTTCAAAGTTCTCTCCTTCAGTATTACTGTCTGATATCAGAATATTTCTCCTTTTCCATAAAATAGCTTTTTTCCTTCTGATTTGCATTTTAACTTATTAGCTTACAAAGAGTTTTCTTCAAATACACCATTCCAGCTTTATATAATTTGTTTTAAAAGCCATGATTGCATTAAGCCTTGAAAGAAACATATTTATGAAACATACCTTCTGTGATAGGCTTGAGTAAAAAATTTGGCATTTGCAGTTGTGTAAAGCATGTGCTTTTCAAACTTTCATCCAATGTTTTCCTTCTTTCTTTCTCTATCTTTTTGATTCAAGCAAAACAGTTCCCATTAGAAAAGTTATTTTGCTGCTGCTTCTTTTTTTCTTAAGAAATGTCAGCAACACTGAACACTATCCTATTCTATATTATCTTTCTTTCTTAAGTCCATAGAATATGGCCAATATATTTCTGCTTCAAACCTATAACATTTCACGTTCAAGTCTACTTAAAATTAAGGTTTTGGATTTTGATTGGAAGCACAGTCTGAAACCCAAGAATTTAGAACTGACATTTAGAAACCTGTAGCTCATGATTTTAAAGTACAGCCAAATTCCCTGTTCAAAATCTCAACATGATCAAAATCATATTTTAGAATCTCATACAAACATATTACTGCCAGGTGTTCATATTTATATTATTACTCAGAATATCAGATAAAATATTTACTGAAATGTTTTTAAACACAAAGGAAATGTATTGGTTTACGTGTGTAGGAATTCTAGAGTCAGAATTACCATCGAACACTGTACTAGTCTAGAGCATAAGAGGAAAAGTTTCCTGTTCTCATGTAGTGTATTATGGAGCAGCCAAAGTAAGTCATTCATCAAACTGATAGAAATTCATTAAAATGGAAAATTTTATGCTAAGTACTACCAATCGGAAGGAGTTATTTTACATTAAGAACCTATGCTAACTAGTAGTCAGATATTTATTGCATAGATGAATTTCCTACAGTAGTGATGTTTGTGTCATGCCTGGACAACGAGCAGAAGGAAAAACATTAAAAATACAGGAAATATTACTGCAAAATCCTATTAACACAGGGATTATTACCAGTACTATAGACTTAAAATGATCTATACAACTAATCATGGAGCTGGAGATAAGAGACAAAACTCACATGTGGAGTATGTATGAGATTGATAGAAATGATACTGGCCAGATCATGCCAAGGTTTTCAGGCCATTCTAAAATTTTTACTTTTATCCAAAGGGGAATTCAAAGCCATTGATTTTTTTTTCCAACAGGTTGTACCTTAATCAGACTTGAATATTGCAAATGGTATGCCAAGTGCCGTGCAAATGGTATGCAGTGTACAATATAAGAAAACACCATGAGTGGAAGGCTTTATGAAGAGAAATTTTATTGTCACAGTCTGGTAAGCCACAAATCCATTCAATACAAGAAATCATCACAGTCCATTAGGCCAGGGGTCCAAGTCTAATGAGTGTATATCTTGGCACAGGAACCTCAGGTCCAAAGGACATGCTCTGCTCTTGGTGCTGCTTTCTTGGTGGCATGAGGTTCCCAACTCTCTAAGCTCACTTCTCTCCCTTGTATTCCACAGTTGGTAACTGGAGTCTTGCCTCACCAGCACACCTGCTGCCCATTCTCCATCATCAATATCACAGAGGCAGGATGGACAACACATGGGAGGAATTATACCAAGGAACTCAGCCAAGTCAAATCAATACATACATTTTGGGGGGGACACAATGCAATCCATGACAAACAGATAGAGTTAAAAACTATAGCAGTAATAAAACTGACATTATAAATTTCCATTTCTGCAAAGAAGGTTGTTGGAATTTTTACAGGAATTGCACTGAAGCCATAGACTGCTTCATGTTGTATTGCTATAGTAACATTATTAAGTCTTCTAATTAATGAACACAGAATGCTCTTGACCTCCCTATAACACAGATTTTCCAAGGTGGAAAACTTTGGTGGATTTGAATTACTGACCATTTTGTTAGTATCTAACTTATTATTATTGTTCTTATTGCAATTACGTGAAAGTAAACAATCCAAATTAAATTTGCATGCCCACTATCTGCAGCTCACTGCAGAATGAGTCCAATGACAGCACACTCCACCTTATTATTCTACACTTGTTATATCCTCTCAACAATCTCATGTCCCCTCCTCTCCACACCTTCTGTTCTTCCATCTAGAAAGAGACTAGTATGACAGCCTCCTACAAATGCATAGAACCATAAACTACACATACCACATGGTCACACTGTTTCCCCAAGTCCAGTCCATTTTCTTTCCTAAGAGTTGACCTCAGTAGTATCTTATGGACAGGGGCAGCAGCAGGTCTAGGGGCCAAGCTTTCATGGGATCCCCCAGGCCATCAGACCATCAATTGCAGTCTTTTAGTAGAGTTCTTGAGCTGCACTTTCTCTTGTGTTGCCACTGGGACTCAACATTATGTGCCCCATCATGGCTGTCTTTGGTGATGACTGGGCACCATCTGGTTCTTCTGGTCACATGTTGATACAGTATCCCATTCACATGGATCCTTCTGCCTGCTGGGCTCTTTTTTCCTCATTTCTTTCTTGTTCTTGGTGATGATCTATTCTGGATGAGTTGAGAACATTTGATGTACCTCAGATGGCAGCTTGCCAACTTTTAAGAATCCAGATGATAATCAACAATATGGCGTTGAAGACACTCTTAGCAATAGGCTAGTTATGCCAATTGGCCGTGATACCCCCAACAGCATAGTCCCAAGACCTTGCCCCTTCTACTCTATCTTTGCAATATTGGGTTAAGTTTAGCAGAGTTTTCAGTTTATGGTGAAGTCCAGTTAAGTTGATCTACTTTCTACAGTGTACTATCACTGCTTGCACTCAACCAAATTTCTGTAAAACGTGTAATTTATGACCAACCCTCTCCCTCTTCGCCACTTTTGCAACCATCAAATAGTCTTTTCTTCTGTACATAGTCTATTTTTAAGTCCTTACAGTCGGGGTCTCATATAATATTTGTCCTTTTGCCACTGATTGATTTCACTCAGCATAACGTTTTCAAGTTGAAACCAGATTATGAAGCCAAGTAAACCAAGTGCCGTCGAGTTGGATATGAAAAAATGCTTCCTAAAATCAACATTGTTCTTTATCATTGGATAGTGTTCCATTGAAGATATGTACCACAGTTTGTTTATCTACTTGTCTGTTGATGGGTGTTTTAGTCAGCTAGGGCTGCTCTAACAGAAATGCCACAGAGCGGATGGCTTTAACAAAGGAAGATTTATTCTTACACAGTCCGGTAGGCTATGAGTCCAGATTCAGGGTGTCCACTCCAGGGGAAGGCTTTCCCCCTTGTTGGCTCTGGACAAAAGCCTGGTATTGCATCAGTATTTGTCCAGGGAGCATCTTGGAGTGGGCACCTCAGGTCTGAAGGACGCACTGTTCTGGTGCTGCTTTCTTGATGATACGAGGTTTCCAATTCTTACTTGCTTCTCTTTCCTTTTATATCTTGCAGGCTGAAAGGATTAAGGGTGGGGCAAGCCATACTCTAGGGGAACTCCCTTTACAGTGCAGCAGGGAGGTGATCTTATAAAGGGATTTACAGTCCCACCCTAATCCTTTCACAGACAGCATAGGAAAACCGCAAAATGGAGGACAGTCACAGGATACTGGGAATCATGGCCCAGCCACGTGGCTACACATATTTTGGGGGGAACACAATTCAATCCATGACAATGGGTATCTGGGTTGATTCTATCTTTTTGCTATTGTGGTCTATGCTGCAATAAACATTTATGTGCGTGTATCTGTTCGTATGACAGCTTTTTTTTTCTTTTTTCTTTTTTTGCAGGCTATATTCTGAGCAGCAGGATTACTGAATCAAATGGTTTATTTATTTCCAGCCTTTTAAGGAAGCACCAATTTTTTTTTTCCAAAGAGGTTGTACCACTTTGCAATCCCATCAGCAGTGTAGAAGAGTTCCAATTTCTCCACAACATTTCTAGCATTTGTTTTGTGTTTTCTTTATCATAGCCAATCTTGTTGGGGTGAGATGGTATCTCATTGTGGTTTTCATTTGGATTTCTCTGATAGCTAATGATCATGAGCATTTCCTCATGTGTCTTTTGGCTGCCTGGATGTCCTCTTTGGTGAAGTATCTGCCCATCTCCTTTGCCCATCTCTTAATCAGGTTATTTATCTTTTTCTTGTTGATATTTTTCAGTGCCTTATAGATTATGGAGATCAGATGTTGGTCTGACATGTAGTTGCCAAATATTTTTTTTCCATTCTGTAGGTGGTCTTTTAATTCTTTGGATGAGCAAAAGTGTTTGATTCTTAATAGTTTCTATTTATTTATTTTCTCTTCTGTTGATTGTATTTTGTTTGTCAAATTTTGAACCCTGCCTAAGTTATGTATTAGAACTTCCACTGTTGACCCTATTTTTTTCTTGCATGACCTTTATCATTTTACATTTGATATTTAGGGCTTTGATCCATTTTGAGTTAGTTTTTGTGTAAGGTGTGAGATATGAGGCTCGTTTCAGTTTTTTGCAGATGGATATCCAACTTTATCAACACTATTTGTTAAAGGTACTGTTTCCACCCCAGTTTACAATCTTAGGGACTTTGTCAAATATCAACTGTTCATAAGCAGATAGTGGCATCTCTGGGGTCTCAACTCTGTTCCATTGGTCTGTATGTCTCTTTTTCTACCAGTACCAGGTTGTTTTGACTACTGCGACAGTGTAATAGGTGCTAACGTCAGGTCGTGTGAGGCCTCCCACTGTGTTCCTCTTCTTTAGTAGTAGCAGCCAAACTTATTACCAGTGCATCACCAAAGCTCCTCTAGTTTATATTTAAATTTTTAAATTGTTTTCTGTAATGTTTTGTTGTCTTCGCATTAGAAGTCTTTCAGTTACTTGGTTAAATTTATTCCTAGATATTTTATTATTTTAGATGCTATTGTAAATGGAATTGTTTTATTGTTATTATTTTTGGAATGCTAATATATAGAAACCTGACTGATTTCTGTATGTTGACCTTGTATGCAGCCACATTAGTACATTTATTTCGGAGATTCAGAATATATACCCAGAACAATCTGCTAACAAGGTCTGCACTATTTTTTTTCAGATTCAAATATAAGCATTCTTCCATGGCACAGGGTACTGTACTTTGGATGAGGGTATAGGTGTAGCTGAGACCTCACTGTGGTCATCAGCTTGTGGGGGCAGGAGGTAGAGAGACAGAGATATCTTGAAGAGTACACTTGGAAGAACTTCTAAGAATACCTGTCCTGTTTACTAGCAGGGCAAACATCAGGGGCTTTCTTGGAGAACAAGACAGCCATGGATCCATTGGGTTGGTGACTATGACTCCTTTGCAGCCATCCATCTGCCAAGCTGAGGGGTAGGGCTAGAACATGCCGAACAGTCCAAACAGAAGGTCTGCCAGGATCATTTATCACATGTATCTCGAACCAGAGATTGGAACTCCTTAGCAGACAAGAGAGTGACTGACTGGATTTACAGCTGCAACTCTACTGGAACTGTCCTTCTGCCACACTTCTGGGAACAGAAGGGGTAGAAACAGTGAGAAAAGTTGTCTTACTCATTCTGTATTTTATTTTAGCGTGTTCTTCTTGCTATCATTCTTTGTTTACCACTTCAAAGTACTCACGGGACTAAGTACAGACTTTCTGATTTTCTTGATGGTCATTTAGGGTCAGGACCTTAGACTTGTTCATGCCATCTCCTCATGTGTATTTGATATTTTTTGTTAGTAAGTTCTAATAAACACAATTTAATATTATTTAGAAATTTTGAAAATAGCATGTGGTCTGTGTAAGGGTATTTTAGAGAGAAAACTAACATCTTATAAATTCACCTTTGGATTTGTTAAGCAAAGAGCAGTCTGTGCTCTTTATAAAAGAAGAAAAAAATATTTCCAAAATTATTCCATCACGGTGTACAATGTTTGCCAGTCTGAACTTGAATTATTTAAATTATAAATTGTAGAGTGTTACTGTTGGCTTATGAGAAAATACATACGTACATTTATTCTAAATTATCTAAATATAAGAGGTCTTGATGCATTTTTTTGTGAAAGTCAAATGATTACAAACAACGTTTTGTAGTCTTTGAAACAGAGTCTTTTTTTCCCACCTTGTGGTCCAAAAAAACAGTTGCTATTAAATGAATTGTGACTAATAGTGATCCTGTAGGACAGAGTAGAATTGTCCCACAGGGATTCTAAGTAGTCCCTCATAGACTTGAACAGCTAACTTTTAGTTAGCAGCTGAGCTCTTAGTCACTGAGCTAAAGAGTTTCTATTTATCATCTAAATAGAAGCAGTATATTTTGTTCTATACCTACTAAGATTTGTCAAGTGAAATTATTTTTAAAAGTATAAAAAATATTAGATGTAATTCATGTATTTCTCAATCAACCTGACAATGCACTTAATTTTACAGTAGAATTCTAAAAGTAGAATAGTTCTTACATCTTGTAAAATTCAATTTCTTCTAATATACAACTACATTTAACTTTCCAACATAAAGTTATGTACATTATATTTTGAGTAAATCTTTTGGTACATTTTTGTACTTTGACATTGAGCTTTTCCTAGTTGTATACAATAATTTGGCAGAAATCCACTGATTTCTCCCCCATACTCGAACAGTATTTTACATAAGACTAATTATATACTAGTATTTCTTCTGGCTCAAGGAACTCAAGGAATATCAGTTGACATCTTTCAACAAACATATGCAGTGTTGAAAGTGCTCATTCACATATGCCACGAAATTTGGAGGACCGCTACCTGGCCCACCAACTGAAAATGATCCATATTTATACATATTTCCAAGAAAGGTTACCCAATTGAATGTGGAGATTATCAAACATTATCATTAATATCACAGACAAGTAAAGTTTGGTCAAGATTGTTCAAAAGCAACTACAACAGTATATTGACAGGAACTGCCAGAAATTCAGGCCTGATCAGAAGAGGACACAGAACCAGGGGCTAATCTTGTGAATATTTGCTCCTTTGTAATGTAAATATTTTCTCTGCTGAATGTTTTCTACCTCTTATTGGGAAAAATGTTAATAATTAAAAACATTTCTGTACAGCTGATATTCTGCATTTACTGGTATTCCAAATGTATTAGCATAATTTTAAATCTCTTTCATGACTGCGTCATGGACACCTTTCTTTATATATAATTCCTTGGAGTGTACCCATCTCTTTATTATTATCTTCACCTAAGCTATTTCATTTCAAAAATCAACTCTTGAAATATTTTATTTTAAAATGCTTTAAATAATACATATCAACTTATTCTTTATTTTGTTCATTATTTTTTTAATTTTAAATATACTTAGTACCAAAAATTTGCTCATTTTTTAATCTTCTAATTTGAATTAATTCAGAAAATACCTTGATATTAAATTGAATGCAAATTTCAAAAGGTTTCTGAAATTTTGCAAACCTTTTTAATAAGCTACACTATATACACAGGTCCTCACTTACCTGTCAGTTTGTCATACTGTGGGGGCTTGTGTGTTGCTGTGATGCTGGAAGCTATGTCATTGATAGTCAGATATCAGCAGGGCCACACACGGCAGGTTTCCCAAGGTCAGGTTTCAGCTGAGCTTCCAGACTAAGATAGACTAGGAAGAAGGACCCTGCAGTCTACTTCTGAAAATAATTAGTGGAAAACTTTTGGATAGCAGTGGAACACTGTCAGGTATAGTGCTGGAAAATGAGCTCCCCAGGTTGGAAGCCACTCAAACAACAACTGGAGAAGAACTGCCTCCTCAAAGTAGACTTGGCCTAAACGATGTGAATGTAGTCAAGCTTTGGGGATCTTCATTTGCTTATGTGGCATTACTCAAAATAAGAAAAAACAGCTGCAAAAATCCATGAATAACCAGAATGTGGAATGTGCAAAGTATGAATTTAGGAAAATTGGTAATCATCAAAAGTGAAAAGGGATGCATAAATATTGACATTCTAGGCATTAGTGAGCTAAAATAAACGGACATTGGCCTGTGTGAATTGAACAAGATTATGGTCTACTATGCTGGGAATGAAAACTTGAAGAAAATGGTGTTGTATTTGTCATCACAAAGAACACGTTGTGAACTGTCCTGAAGTACAATGCTGTCAGTGATAGGATAATGTTCATATGCCTACAAGAAAGGCCAGTTAATACAACTATTATTCAAATTTACACACCAATCACTAAAGCCAAAGATGAAGAAACTGAAGAGTTTTAGTAGCTTCTGGAATCCAAAATTGATCAAACATGCAACTGGAATGCGTTGGTAACTACTGGCAATTGGGCTGCAAAAGCTGGAAACAAAGAAGGATCAGTAGTTGGAAAATAAGGCTGTGGTGACAGAAATGATGCTGGAGATTGTATGAAAGAATTCTGCAAGACCAGAGACTTCATTGCAAATACTTTTGTTCAGCAACATAAATGGTGAAACTATATATGGACCTCACCAGATGGAATACACAGAAATCAAAATGAATACACCTGTGGAAAAAGACAATGGAAAAGCTCAATATCAGCAGTCAGAAAAAGACCAGGTGCTGACTGTGGCACAGATCATCAATTGCTCACGTGCAGGTTCAAAATGAAAGAAGAAAATTAGACCATGCCCTTGAGAGCCAAAGTATGAACTTGAGTACATCCCACCTGAATTTAGAGATCATCTCAAGAATAGATTTGATGCACTGAACACTAATGATTGAAGACCAGATGAGTTTTTTGTTGATGTCAAAGATATCATAAACGAAGAAAGCAAGAGGCCATTAAAAAAGACAGGAAAGAAGGAAAAGACTAAACTGGATGTCAGAAGATACTTTGTAACATGCTTTTGAATGTCAAAAACTAAAGCAAAAGGAAGGATGGACAAAGTAAAAGAACTGAACAGATTTCAAAGGGTATCTCAAGAAGATAAAGTAGTACAATGACATGTTCCAAGAGCTGAAAATAGAAAACCAAAATGGAAAACTATGTTCTGCATTGAGTTGCAGTGGTGAAGGATTCTACAGACAAAACATTAAACAACTCACAGGAAGCATCAAAAGAAGATGGAAGGAATATACAGTCGTTATACCAGAAAGAACTGGTTGACGTTCAATCATTTCAAGCAGTATGCCCGGGAACCATCGGTACTGAAGGAAGAAGTCAAAGCTGCAGTGAAGACACTGGTGAGAAACAAGGCTTGATGAATTGAGGAATATCATCTGAGATCTTTCAACAAATGCATGCAGTGTTGGAAGTGTTCATTCATTTATGTCAAGAAATTTGGAGGACAGCTACCTGACCAACTAATTGACAAAGTTCCACGTCTATGCCTATTTCCAAGAAAAATGGTCCAAATAAATGTATAAATTACCATATAACACTAATATCACACACAAGAAAAGTATGCTAAAGATCATTTAAAAACAAATGCAACAGTATGTAACAGGCAATTGCCAGGAATTCAACCTCAGTTCAGGAGAGGACATGGAACCAAGGATATTATAGCTGACATCAGATGGATCTTGGCTGAAAAGAGAGAATACCAGATAGATGTTTACTTGTGTTTCATTAACTACCCAAAGGCATTCAACTGTATGCATCATAGCAAATTATGGCTAACATTGCAGAGAACAGGAATTCTGGAACATTTAGTTCTGGAATTGTATATGGATTAACAGGCAGTTGTACAAAGGGTAGAAGGGGGCATTTCACAGTTTAAAGCAGGGAAATGTGTGTGTCAGGGTTGTATCCTCTCACCAGACCCTTTCACTCTGTGTACCATGTAAATAATTAAAGAAACTGGATTATAAGAAGAAGAACTAGGGACCAGGATTAAAGGAAGTCTCATCAATAACCTGTACTATGGAGTTAGCACAACCCTACTTCCTGAAAATAAAGATTTGAAACACTCACTGATGAAGATCAAAGACCACAGCTTTAACTATAGATTGCACCTGAATATCAAGTAAACCAAAATTCTCTCCACTGGAGCAGTAAGCAACATCATGATAAATTGAGAAAGGATTCAGGTTGATTTTCTTTGATTCTACAATCAATACTGCCTGTGGAAGCAGCAGTTAAGAAATCAAAGTATACATTGAATTGGGAAAATCTGCTGCCAAGGACCTCTTTAAAGTATTGAAAAGTAAAGATGTCATCTTTAAGACTCAGGTGCTCCTGATGCAAGCCATGGTATTTTCGATCAAGTCGTATGTATGCAAAAGCTGGACAATGAATAAATAAGACGGAAGAGGTGACACCTTTAAATTGTGGTAGACAATGCCCACCCATAAGGTATAGTCTTCTAAAAGTGCCAGCTAGGATCCTGGGGGATTTACTAGGGCCCTGAACTCCATTTATTTCTCTCTAGAGTTGTGGCTACCTGCAAGGGTTGCAAGGCTTCTTGATCTCTCAGTTGTTGCTACTTGTGTTGGACTGGGTGATGTAGTGATTGCCATGAGGAGAAAAGTCATTTGGGCACTCATGATCACTTCTAACATCCGTTCTCTCTGACTTCGGTCCCTTTGAATTCTGGCTTTCTTAAATGTCCTAAACTGCAATTATTGTCTCATCAGTCTATTAAACTTACTAGATATATGAACTCAGCTTCTCTTATCAGCTACTTTGAGCTATGCCTCATAACTGCTTCGTGTTAGAGATATAAAATAATGAGTTGGGCTAATTGATTCCATTTACTTTGTAGACTTGTCCTCAAATATTCTGGCTCTCTTATTAGCTATATTATTATGTCAGTTAAGATATATATATATTTCTCTAAATGTTTTCAGTTAATCTTAGTGGAAGTATCAATTTTATATAAACTAGATATTAAAGACTGAAATGGATATGATTATTCCATAATGTTGCACTCTTACTATAAATTACTTATAATTGACAATCTTTAAGATTGTTAAAAATTGTATATGTATATATAATAATACATAAGAATGCAAGTAGTATTATACAAATAATAGTGAAAAAGTATAAGTGTATTATTACTATGAAACAAGATACATATTAAAGAAAAAGTTAGATTTAAAACAACATGGATATGTTTCCAAAAAACGATGCATATACTAAGCTAATTTCAAGCTGCTGATATTTGACTCAAAATAGGCAAATTGGGGAAAAAACAGTCACTTTAACAAATGATGGTGGTATAACTGGATATCTGTCTGCAAAAAACTAACTCAAAATGAATCAGTATAAAACCTAAAACAGTAAAGATGGTGGAAGGAAAAACAGGGGTAATACTGGGGACCCTGATAAACTGCATAAACAGAATACGAAGTATTAGTAACAGTGCACAAATATCAGAAGAGAAAATAGACAAGTACCCCTACATGCCCCTGAAACCATGGCACATAGACCCGTGCCACTGCTACTCTGTCCTTAGAAGTGTTAGGTTGTATTTAGCAAACTCTAAGCTTTAGTTTAGATCAACTGTGCTGGCTTCTCCTCTACTGAGTGCTGTCCCTCCCTTCACCTAATCCAATTACTATCTGCTAGCTAATCAATGAATAACTTTCTCTGCCCTTTCCTACCACATAACCATCAAAGACTATTTTCTTCGGTGTTTAAACCTGTTCTTGAATCCTTATAATAACGGTCTCATACAGTATTTGTCCTTTTGCAATGGACTAATTTCACTCAACATAATGTCTTCCAGATTTCTCCATGTTATGTTTTACCAGGTCATCACTGTTCTATATCATTGCATTGCATTCCATTGTATGAGTACACCGTACTTTATTCATCTGTTGATGGTCAGCTAAGGTGACTCAATCATTTTGCTATTGTGAAGAATATTGCGATAAACATTGGTGTGCATGTACCTACTCATGTGACAGCCTTTATTTCTCTAGGATATATTCCAAGAAGTAGAAGAACTGGATCATGGGGTACTTCTATTTCTAGCTGTTTAAGAAAGCCACAAATCAATTTCCAAAGTCATTGTATCATTTTACATTCCCATCAGCAGTGTATAAATGCTCCAGTCTCACCAACCTCTCTCCATCATTTATTATTTTGTGTTTTTTAGATCAGTGTCCAGCCTTATTGGGTGAGATGGTGTTTCATTATGGCTTTGATTTGAATTTCTCTGTTGGATAACGATCTTGAACATTTCCTCACGCGTCTCTTAGGCAGCTGGACATCTTTGGTGAAGTGCCTATTCATATCCTTTGCCCATTTTTTTAATTTCTCTTCTTGTTGTTGATGTTTTACAGTATCTTATAGATCTTAGAGATTGGATTCTGATCAGATTTGTCATACCAACTTTTTTTCCCAGTCTGTAGGCCCTCTTTTTATTTTTTTAGTGAAGTCCCTGCATGAGCACATGTATTTGATTTTTAGGAGCTCCCAGTTATATATTTTCTGTTCATTTGTTGGCATAGTGAATGTTCTGTGTCTCACTTTGGTGAGTGATGTCTGGGGTCATAGAAATTAGCAAACACTTATCCACGTAGCATCAATTAGAACCAACCCACTTGGAGCAGAGGAAAATTAAAGGTATCAAAGACATAAGAAAAATATGAATCCAAGAGACAGAAAGGGCCACATAATCCAGACTACATCAGCGTGAGACCAGAAGTAGATAAGGCCTGGTCAGCACCAATGTCTGTCTTGATGGGGAATACAACAAATAGTTTCCAAGTTAGGGAAACATTGGGTGTGCAGAACTACAAGTCTGTTAAAACGATCAGAGCCGATGGTCCATCAGACTGGAAATTCCCTGTAAGACAAGACCCTTGGATTTCCTGTTAGTCTGGAAATGAAATCATTCTTAAGCTGACTCTTTAGACAAAAATTGGCCTAGATCACAAGATGAAGTGATAGTGGCAAAGAACGTGCTTCTTGGCTTAAGTAGATACATGAGATTAACTGGTCAGCTTCTGTACAGAGTCAAGATGAGAGGGCAGAGCGTAGCAGGAGCTGGTAAACGGACACAGTGAACACACAGTGGAAAGGAAGTGTACGCTGTCATGAGGGAACAAGGAGAGATCAGCCAGAGTTGTATAGCAGTGTGTGTGCAAGTTTTTACATGACAAATTGAATAGGATGATAAATTTTCATTTAAAGCATGATAAAAGTTGCTGTGGTTGCTGTTAGATGCTGTCATGTTGGTTCTCACTCATAGCAACCCTATACACAGAACAACACCCTGCCCGGTCTTACACCATGTCTACAATCGTTTTTATGCTTAAGTCCATTGCTGTGGCCACTGTATCAATCCATCTCGTCAATGGCCTTCCTCTTTGTCTCTGACCCTCTGCTCTACCTAACATGATGTCCTTCTTCAGGGACTGATCCTTCTTTACAATATGCTCAAATTCTGCAGGATGCAGTCTTGCCATCTTTGCTTCAAAGGAGCACTCTGGTTATACTTCTTCTAGAACAGGTCTGTTTGCTCTTTTGGCAGTCCACGGCACAGTCAGCATTTCTCTCCAACACCACAATTCAAAAACTTCAATTCCTCTTCTATGTTCTTTGTTCACTGTCCAGCTTTTGCATGCATAGGATGCCACTGAGAATACTATGACTTGGGTCAGGTGTACTTTAGTTTTCAAGGTGACATCTTTACTTTTCAACACTTTAAAGAGATGTTTTACAGCAGATTTATTGCAACATAACATAAAATAAGACATTAAAATATGCATCAGTTAGAATAACTTTTTCCTATAAAAAATTATGATTATTTCTACATGATTATTATTGTAGAAATGGATATTCACTTAAAATTAAACTTTTCTTCCCCATCCAAATTTAGACTACAAATTTTTCATAGCAGTTAAATTGTTGGAGGTCAGTGATTCATTAATGAGAAAAATAGTCTGAAAAGTATAGCAGTGTATTTATGGTGAAGTGGTTCTGTTAGCTTGTTATTAAGTTATATATCCATATAGTGAGAGAGAACAGCCTTCTTTATGTTAAAGCTTTGTACCCTGGTAAGATTGCCTTTTGTAGGAAATGGGAAGGCAAGCTGCTTGGGGGTCAGCTGACTCCAAAAATACTGCCTGCTTTGCCCTCCCCAAATATATATGAAATACGTATGTATATGTTTAACTTCCTTTCTTGACAATATTCTTCCTAGATTCACAGTTCATTTCATATCAATCTCTTTCTTCTTATCTTTGAAAAATATAAGTCACTCAGATGAGGGGTAACAACTAGAAGGTTCCATGTCACATGAAAAGAGAATTTAAAGGGGCTTTCTTTCTGTTCTCTTTCCCTTTTCATTCCTTTAATAGAATATTTGTTCAATATTAGTATTTTGGAATATATCATTTCTAACTTAAATGTAAGTCTTCATTTACATTCTACCTCATTCTAGTAGCACAGCTTTCCAAGCAGATGGAGGACTCGGATATGTAAAAACTGTGTCTAGATGTTTACAAGGTTGTTAAAGAGCCGTGAGTTCTAAAACCTCTCTGGCTGACATAGCAGTGAATTTTTACAAGTTGTACAGACAATATGTTCCATGCCAGAAAGTAGATGTCCTCATGACAAAGAATTTGCATTAGAATCTATATATTTTAAAGTGCTGTTAATTTGGTGAGACTTTATATGACTTTCAGCTTCGATAAACATTCATGAATAAAGAATTTGTATTCACAAGTTTGTTTTCTCTAAGTGTAACTTTGACGCAGAAAATTCTATTCGTAGATAAAAAACAGAGACCTCTGTTGAAATTGTTTTTTTCAATCTCTAAGAGTAGTAAAAGATCAGAGTTGATAGTGTTCATAATATTTAAAATGGAGATGGTTCTGCTCTTTCATGTCACTGACATTAATAAATGGATGTTTGAAATTTGACTTTTTATTTTGAGATAATTATGAATAAATATTTTGTTACACGAACTAATGTAGCAACAACACATGTAACCTTTACCTACTTTCCCCAATGGTAGCATCATGCAAAACTGTTGTGCAATCTCATAACCATAACGTTGGCATCGATGCAATCAAGATACAGGACAGTTCCAAAACCACAAAGATCTCTTCCATTGCACATTTTTGCATCACTCACCTCCCTCTCCCAATCCTTTCATTCATGCCTGCCATCAATTAATCTTAGTTTGTATAATTTGTCATACAAAAAGTGCTATATAAATAGAATCCATGAGTATATAACCTGGAGACTGGCTTTTTTCGCTTAGTGTAATTCCCTGAGTCCCTGGTCAGTGGAAATCGTTGACGAGGTCAACTTTTAAGCTAAAGAGGTTTGAGTGCACCAAAAGCACCTCAAAAGAAAGCCCTGATAACCTACCTCTGAAAACTCTTTCATTGACTGTCTGTGGAAAATGGTTCTAATCTGACAACACGGGGGTCACCAGAAGTTGGAGTTGAGTTGGCAGCAGCCGATTTACAATTCCCTGAAGATTCATGGAATTTTTTTGTGTGTGTCCAAGGTTTATTTGTTTCTATGCTGAGTAGTGTTCCATGTTATTGATGTGCCACAGTTTATTTAATCATTCATATGTTAGAACACAATACATGGATAATTTCTAGTTTAGATTATTACAAATATAATTTCTATGTAAAGCATTGGCAGGTTTTGTGTGAACCTAAAATTTTATCTCTATAACCTCTGTGTCTAAGAGTGTAATTTCTGACTTGTATAAATAGAGTATATTTCACTTTTAAGAACATGTCAAATTGTTTTCCAAAGAGGTTGTACAATTTTCCTTATTTCAGTGAATGCCAGTTTCCTCACACTCCTACTGGCATTGTTTTTCACTACGTACATTTTCTTATTTTCTCCACCGTGATGCCTGATTTGGAATTCGACTTACATATCCTTCATATTTAACAGAAGATTGTCAGTTATCTTTTTATGTGTTCACTTTCCATCTATGTATTACTTCTAGTGAAATGTTTCTTCCTGTCTTTTACTTTCTTTTTTTTTTATGGACTGAGTGAAAATATCATCCTATTATTTTCTAATTGTATGTTTTTACTGTTGATTTCTGAGATACTGTATATATTCCAAATACTAGTGTTGTTTCATTTTTTTTGTCAGTGGTATTGTTTGCAAATCATTTCTCTTGGTTCATGACTTGATATTTCACTGTTTTAATGGAGTTCTTCATAGAAAACAAACTAATTTTGATAAACTCCACTTTTCCCATTTTTTTTCTTTTATGGATTGTACTTTTAATGTAAATTTTAAGAACTCTTTGCCTCACTATATAACTTGAATAGTTTTCTGAGATTTTATAGTTTTATCTTCTACATGATTGATTTTGATTTATTTATTTTATAAAAAATACAAAATGTCAGTCTTACTTATCATTGCTCGTGGATATCCAGTTTCTTCAGCATCATTTTTCAAAAAAGTTTTCCTTTCCTCATTGACTTGCTTTTATCTCTTCATCAAGAATCAGTTGGCTATAGTTATATAGGTCTGTTTCTGAATTCTGTAGTCTATTCCACTGACATATGTTTATCCCTCTACCAATACCACATAATCTTGACTACTGTCACAGTGCTGTAAGTCTTGAAACAGGGCAGGCTGCTGAGTCATCCACCTTTATTTTTCTTCTTCAAAATTGATTAAGCTACTTTTTTTGGCTTTCCACATACAGTTTGAAATAGGCTTCTCTGTGCTTATAAACCAAATTTTATTTGTATCTTCATAGTAATTTCATTAAACCTATTGATCAGTTTGACCTCTTTACTAAATTTAATACTTTAATTCAGGGATACAATAGGCCTTTTGTTTACTTAGGCCTTCTTTGTACTCTTACATCAATATTATAAAATATTCATCTCCCAGAACCTCTACATATTATGGTTTTAATTTTCTTTGGTGAGATTAGAAATTATATTGCATTTTTATTATTTGAATGTGTTAATTATTCCTTTGTAATGTTGTTGATTTTTGCATTTTTGTCTTAAATCTTGTTAAGATGACGAACTCACTGCTATATGTTAATTCTAATAGAATCTCTTTTCCTCTCTCTTTTTTCAGAGTCCTTGAGATTTGCTAGGCAAATGTTCACATCTTATTTAAATGAGGATAGTTTTAAACTCCAACTGTATACTTGTATACCTTAGTATAGTTTAATTAGTATAGTTTAATTCCAACTGTATATCTTTTATGTCTAATCCTTATTTTATTGTAGTAACTAGTACTTCCTCTACTATGCTGAACAAGAAGAAAGTGAGTGGACACACTCATCTTGTTCAGGCTTCTCACATTAACTATAAGTGTAGGTTTTTGTTTTTACTTTTTATAGATGACTTTTATTCATTTCATGATGTTCACTTCTATTACTTGCTAGCTGAGAATTATGATTAATTAGTATTGGATTTCATCAAAAAATTTTTCTTCCCCAGTTGATAAGATCACAGGATATTTTTCTCATAGCATCCCTATAGGACAGAGAACTGCTCCACAGAGTTTCCAAGAAGCACCTGGAAGATTAGAACTGCTGACTTTTTGGTTAGCTGACGTAGCACTTAACCACTGTGGTTGAAATCGACTAGATGGTACTGTTCCCCACCCCCCTCACCAGCCTATTATTTGGTTAATGACACTGATTGATACTCAATAGTTGAAACAGCTATATATTAAACAAAAAACAAAAAAAAAACAAAAAGAAAAAAAAAACACTGCCATTGAGTCAACTCCTACTCACAGTGACCTTACAGGGCAGAGAAGAACTACTTCATAGAGTTTCTAAGCAGAGCCTGGTGGATTTGAACAGCTAAACTTTTTGTTAGAAGACATAGCATTTAACCACTATGCAACCATGGTTTCCATATTATTTGGTTAATTACACTGATTGACAATCAAATGTTGAAACAGCTAGGAATAACTGATACAAATTCTACTTGGTCTTGATGTGTAATTGTTTTTATACATCACTGGATTTGATCGGTAATATTTGAGAATTTTTACATCTAAGTTAATAACACATATTTCTAGATCTGATTTCATCCGTGGATTATTTTTTTCTCCAAACATCTAAGTCTCTTAAGAAAGTACACACACTGTTTTAAAGAGGATAATTCTTTAACACTATGCTTAAATGCCTCACTATTGACCACAGTTTTCAGAGGGGAGGGGCAGTGTATCACAATAGGTGAGGACAAGACTTCAGAAGTGATCTTAACTAGATGCAGATATTAACTGTCACTTTTGACCACATGACCTCCAGCAGGTTAATCCCTTACTCTTCCTCAGCTATAGATATGAATAAATAATCATACAGTTATTTGTAAGAATTGAACAAGGCAGTGGATTCCCGAAGCACTTAACATGGTGAATGGTTCACAGAACAAAACCAACCACCACTTTGATCACGGACAAAGCTCAATCACGTCTTCTCCATTTAACAAAGTATGTGATTTTGTAATGTGATTATGCTAGTTGTTTAGAGTCAGAATAAAGAAGTAACTGGAGGACAGAAACAGATATTTTTAATGTTAAAATTTGTCATTAAAATGATAAAACATAAATATAACTAATAAATCATAGTTTACTATTGCCAAGCCAGCCAAGTGCCATTGAGATTAGTTTTCATTTTTAAGAGCAAGCTGAAAGCAAACAAAATTTAAACAGTCTTTTGATAACTTGGAGGATTACTGTAAAGTAGCTTTCAAAATTATACTAAGCATTCAAATAGATTTCTCTTAACCAATGGTATGTAAATCAGTGATGACCTCATCTACAGAAACATTTAAATTGTTTTATTATATTGTTTTGTTAAAAATGTTATAATTTATGAAAAATATTTTCAAATAAGGAACTACCTTTCTAGCTCTTTGTCCATCTAACTACCTATCATCACCTATTTATTTATATCTTTAACAGACTATAACACACTTCTAATTTTGTCTGACAACCTCAGCATTTTTATACTTATTTACAAAATAATATACAGATTATGGGAATCACATGCTTTTACCTCTATCTAAAATAGATTTGATACAGGCAACATTTTTACTATTGTCAAATGAGAATTTTAAGTACAAAGAATCAATCATTTACTATCAGGCTTTTCCTAAAACCATAGCAAAGTAAGACACATTAATTATTCATGAATATGAATAAGTATTTAGTGAGACAAGCCCTAAGGACTTCATTCTAACTACTTCCACAAAATGATTCCCATTAGGATGGAAGTTTGATTACAAGAGAAATCCAAAATGAAATTCAGATTTCAATAACATTTAACTATATTTTAGTATAAAAAATGTCTATATGTAATGAAATTGATTTAATGAAAATAAGTTACGTGTTACACCTAATTAATTACTAGTGCTGTTCAATCATAGTACATGTACTATATTGTAGTAGTTTCATTTTTTTTCAATTACTGTACTAATCTAAAAATTCTTTTAAAACTACATTTGTTAAAACAGATAATGTAAAATGACTATTTCAAAAGTTTCTAATGTTATACATTTTAATAAATTATCTGTTGTTACAATTATTGAACCACATAATTTGTTGATAAGTTGTTTAATAATCAGTTACAACTGTAAGATTCCAACAGGAGAATACCATGTGTGTCATAGTAGAATTATACTCCATAGAGTTTCCAATAGCTAGTTTTTTCATGAGTAGATTTCTAAGCCATTCTTATAAAGGGCCTCTGTGTAGACACAAAAATCCAGTCTTTCAGTTAGCAGCCACACATATTAACTCTTTGCACTATCCAGGGACTTTAAACTTCATAATACAATGTGATTATTTTAAAACCATCCATGAGGCCTAATAATTATTTATTCAAATAAGAAATTGAAAAATGTTATGATCCTTTGCTGATAGAAAAAAATTGCATTGTATTTTAGGTTAGATCCATTATATTATCTTTTTATTATCAGACAGCGAAGTGCCAAGTGCTGTCAAGTCGGATCTGACTCATGGTGACCCTAGGGGCCAGGATACAGTTAACATGTAAATATATATCCATTTCTATCCATAGACTATTTCATTATTATTATTTACAAATAAATGAAATAGAGAATAGAAAAACATTAAGAGGAATCAACAAAGTCAAAAGATGGTTCTCTGAATAAATCAACAAATCCATGGCCAAAAGAACAAAAGAAAAACAGGAGAGGATGCAAATAACCCAAATAAATTAAACAGGGGTTGTTACAACAGGTCCAACTGAAACAGAAGTTCACAACAGAGTACTGTGAAAAACTATAACAAATTTTGAAAATCTAGAGGAATGAATGAATTTCCAAAATACATTTCTATCTACCCAAAGCGAAGCAAACTGTTGCTAAAAATCTGAGGCCCACAAAAGAAGAGATTAAAAAAGTAATTTTAAAAAGAAAAAAAGAAAAAGAAAACGAGCTCTCCAAAAAGAATGAAGTCCTGGCCCAGATGGCTTCACTGCAAAATTTCACGAAACATATACAGAAAAGCTCATACCAGCACTACTCAAAGTACTTCAGAAGGTAGAAAAAGAAGGGATACTTTCAAATTCATTCTACAATGTCAGCATAACCCTGATATGAAAACCAGGCAGACACACACACAAAAAGAATGACAGATAATACCTTTCACGAATATATGAAAAACTCTCCACAGAAGTCTAGCCAGTAGACTACAACTAATGGCTGCCCTGACAGGAAGCTCACCAAAGAGTCCCAGATGCAGCAAAAGAAATGCAGGATACAGAACTTGAACTCTGTTAAAAAGACCAGATTTCATTATCTGACAGACTGCAGGGCCCAGAATACATGCCCCTTCGGCTCTTTGTTAGCTCAGAACCGGAAGTGTTCTGGACGCTGGCTCTTCACACAAAGACTGAATTTGTCTCTAGCACATACTCGTAAAATGATACCGATGAAGAGTATGTTTTTTTGGCTTAAATAGACATAGGAGATCAAACTGGCAGCTCCTGCACGGAGGTAGGATGAGAAGGCAGGGGCAACAGGAGCTGATTGAATAGACACAGGAAATACAAGGTGGAGAAAAATATGCTGTCACAGTGTGGAAGAGCAACTGGGATCACCTAACAATATACCTAAAAGTTTTTGTAGGGAAACTCACTTGAATTATAAACTTTCACTTAAAACACAACAAAAATAAATAAATAAATAAAGGCTTAGCTGTATTTAGTAGGAAACCCTAGTGAGGTAGTGGTTAAAAGAGCCACCAGACGCTCCTTGGAAAATCCACGAGATTGTTCTACCCTGTCCCATAATGTCTCTGTGAGTCAGAACTGTCTTGATGGCCCTGGTTTTTCAAGTGCATAATAGGTGGTCTGTAGTTTAATTTAACTGCTTTAATATTACTATTATTATTACTATTGCAGTAAAATAGGTTCTCCACTCTGTCACTTTATTAACCAAAAACAACTAAACCTGCTCCCATTCAGTTGAGTCATCTCACAGTGATGTTATCAAAGACCAATGTTATTTAGTAAATGAATTCTAGCCAACAGAATTCAGCATTATGTATTAAAAAAAAAGGCACCACACCTAGTGGCGTTCATACAGGTATGCAAGAATAGCTCAATATTAGAATATTAATCAAGGTAATCCACAACATAAATAAAAGTATCACATGGTTATCTCAGTCTTCACACAAAAGGCATTTGACAAAGACCAACACACATTCCTGAAAAAACAAGCCAACCAACAAGTGAAAAGACTCTCAACAAAACAAATACAGAAGGGAAATTCCTCAGCGTAATAAAGGGCATCTACACAAAACCAATAGCCAACATCATTCTTAATGGAGACAGGCTGAAATCATTCCCCTTGAGAACAAGAAAAAGACAAGAATACCTGTTATCACCACTCCTGTTTAATACTGTGATGAACATCATAGCTACAGAAGTAAGGCAAGAAAAATAAACAAAGGGCATCTAAACTGGTAATGAAGATGTAAAGCTGTCCTTATTTGCAGATGATCTGTTACTATACATAGAAAATACAAAAGACACTAGTAACAAGGCACAAGATATAAATAAAAGTCAGTTTAGAGAAAGCCATGAAAAGCAAATCAGGAAAACAACACTTTTTATAATAGCTCCTAAAAAAACCAAAATACTCAGAAATAAATCTAACCAAATATAAAATATCTACATATAGAAAATTGCACTACATTACTATAAGAAACCAAAAAAACAACTCCGTAAATGGAGAAAGACACCATGGTCATGGATAGATAGACTGAGCATTATAGAAATATCAGTTCCACCTAAAAGAAACAACAAATACAGTCCAGTCCTGGTACAAATACAAACAGCATTATTATTGAGATGTAAAAACTAATCACTAGCTTTAAGTGGAAAAGGAAGAAGCCAGGGATAAGTAAAGCACTACTGAAAAAGAAAAATAAGAGGGCTCCCACTACCCAATGCCACTATTTACTAAACTACTACAGTGGTCAAAACATCCTGGTGCCGGTACAACAAATACATTGAACAGT
This sequence comes from Heterohyrax brucei, assembly GCA_028571685.1. Classification (NCBI taxonomy): domain Eukaryota; kingdom Metazoa; phylum Chordata; class Mammalia; order Hyracoidea; family Procaviidae; genus Heterohyrax; species Heterohyrax brucei. Next base: position 51,355,423 of record CM053159.1, on the reverse strand, counting down.
GGAACAGAATTTAGAACCCAGATGTAAATCCAGCCACCTGTTATCACCTGATCTTCAAGACAAAGGCCCAAAGTCCTTCAAAAGGGGAAGAGACAGTCCTCAGTAAATGGTCTGGCAAAACTGGATGTCCAGCTGCAAAACAATGAAACAGGATCCATACTTCATGTGATACATAAAAACTAATCCAAAATGGATTAAAGAACTGACTATAAAACCCAAGTCTACAAAAATAATTTAAGAAAAAAACATGATCAGTCCTAGAGTCTCAAACTCCACAAGATAAACTAGATAACTAGAATCTTCTAACAATTAAAAAACCTCATTGAAAGACTTTAGCGAAAGAATAAAAAAAAAAGAATCTAGAGGCAGAAAAAATAAAAAAATAAAAATAAAAAAAAACAGGCTATAACAAATCCAGCAAAGGTCTAATCTCTAAAATCTACAGGAAAATATAACACCTCTACAATGAAAGAATAAATAAGCCAATTTAAAAAAAAAATTAACAGAACTCACCCAAGAAGATATCCAAGTGGCAAACAGACACATAGTATATGCTAGTGACTACTAGTCATTGCCAGCCAAGTGCCATCAAGTCGGATCCAACTAGTCATCAGAGAAACGCAAATCAAAACCACAAGATGTCATCTCAAACTGACATTACTTTCACAAATTAATACAGAGAGAGAGAGAATAAAACAAATGTTGGAGAGCCTGCGAAGAGACTGATCTCTTAAGTGCTGCTGACAGGAACGCAAAACGGTACAACTATTTTGAAAAATGACATGTGCTTCCTAATAAAGGTAGTAATAGAAAAAACCTGTGGCCCAGTAATTCCACATCCAGTAATGTATCCTAGAGAAATAAGAGTTATCAATTAATCCATGTTCATGGAAACATTGTTCACAACAGGAAAAATGTGGAAACAACCTAGATGCCTGTCAACAGATGACTGGATAAGCAAACTATAGTATATATGGACAGAGTACTATGCAATGATAATTAACAATGAGGAATCTGCAAAGAATCTCAGCATATGAATAGGGAGCATTATACTGAGTAAAATAAGCCAGTCACAAAAAGACACATATTGTATGAGACCACTGCTGTGAAAACTCCTGAAAATATTTGCACATGAAAAGACATAATCTTTGATAGTTAAAGAAGGAGGGAAGAGGTGGGGATAAAACTTAAAATATGTAAGTGGTAACAGTGGTAATAGATATGCCATTATACAGTACTGAGGAAGACAGCACAACTTGTCTAAGACAAAGTTTTGTAAGCTCCATAGCCACATTTAAATTCCCTGAGAAACTTATTTACTTAGCTGGAAGGCTGTAAGGACCACAGTCTTGGCGAACATCTAGTTCAATTGGCATACAACAGTTTATAAAGGAAATGTCAAAACTCCAACAAAATGCCATCTCACCGCAACAAGGTTGGCCATAAAAAAAAAAAAAAATACTGGAGAGGCTGCAGAGAGACTGGAACCTTCCTACACTGCTGCTCATACTGCAAAATGGTACAACCTCCTTGGAAAGCAATTTGGTACTTTCTTAAAAAGCTAGAAATAGAAATACCATTTGATCCAGTAATTCCACTGCTTAGAATATATCCTACAGAAATAAAGGCAGTCACATAAACAGATACATGTACATGAAGGTTTGTTGTAGCACAGTCCACAATAGCAAAAAGATGGAATCAACTTAGATGCCCATCAACAGCTGAATGGGTAAACAAACTATGGTGCATATACTCGATGGAACACTATGCAATGATGAAGAACAGAGATGATTCCAGGAAATATCTTATAACCTGGTTTCAACTGGAAGACACTATGCTGAGTCAAATCACTTGGAGACATAAGGATAAATATTGTATGGGACCATTATTATAAAGATTTAAGAAAGGACTTATGCACAGAAGAAAAGACTTTTTGAGGGCTACAAGGGTGGGGAAGGAGGGAGAGGGTTGGCCATAGATTAGATAGTAGATAGAAATTTGGTTAGGTGAAACCAGTGACAGCACACAGATGAGAGTAGATCAACTTAACTGGACTTCACTATAAACTAAGTTTTCTAGACTCAACCTAGCATTTCAAAGGGGAGACTGGGGACTATGTATTCACAGGACATCAAGCCCTATTGGCGTAACTAGTCTATTGCTAAGAGAGTCTTCTGAGCCCCATATTGGTGAGTGATGTCTGGGGTCTTAAAAGCTAGCAAGCTGCCTACACCAAATGGTCTCAACTCATCCGGAACAGTTGATCACTGGGAACAACAAAGATATGCGGAAAAAGGAGCCCAGGAGACAGAAGGACTCGTGTGAATGGGTTACTGTATGAACATGAGACCAGAACAGCAAGATGGTGCCCAGCCACCATCAAAGACAGCCGTGACGGGGAACACAATATAGAGTCCCCGAGACAACACGAGAAAAAGAGGGGCACAGTCCAAGAACTCTATTAAAAGTCCTAAACTGATGGTCTGACTCCCTCAAGGATGCCCTGGAAATATGGCTCCTAGATCTGCTGCTGTCCCTGAGTGGAAACCAGTTTTGAGTCAACTCTTCAGACAAGAATGGACTGGACTTGGGGAGACAGTGTGACCATATGGTGTGCGTGCTTTATGGTTCTAGGCATTTACAGAGGGCTGTCCTACTGGTCTCTTTCTAAATGGAAGAGAAGGGGGGCACAGATGCTTGTTAAGAGGATACTAGATATATAGAGTGAAAAGGAGGAGTGTGCTGTCACTAGGAGGGAAGAGCAGAGGGAGCTACAGATAAGCAGGCATGCAAAACCAGTTTGGATTGTATGCTTTCACTTAACCACAATTAAAAAAAATAAGAAAGAAATAAAATGTTCCACCTTTTACTCTGGTGAGACCACCTGCTCCCATAAAGTTTATATCCTAGAAAATCATATAAGGCAGTTGTACTTTCACATGGATTTGGTAAGAGTTAAAATTAACTTGATAGCACCCAACAACATACTTCTACATTTTTCATAGATGATTGCATTCTTCAAATATCAGTAAGTTTAAACGGGCTATACTATTTTTTAAAATTGAGTAATGGTGTATCATTAGCTATACATTTAAGCATTTGTGTGTTTCTTTTCTTACACTACAACTTTCATTTGTCTAGAGGAGAGATAACTTAATTTTTCAGTCTAGTGTTAATATCAGTATGTGTGCATGGCTTCTGTTAATAAAATACAATAAACCATATTTGGATAAGTTTGTACTTTTATATCTGTATGGATCTTTGGATGATACCAACAGCTTATTCTTTGAGAATGTAGATGTCTATTTGACTATATGGCAATATTGTTTAGTACCTTCTAATTGCTATATTTTATGTTAATTAGAAATTCAAGGGACATTCTAGTGGTATAGTGGTTAAGTGCTACATCTCCCAAGCAAAAGGTTAGTAGTTCAAATCCACCAAGCACTCCTTGGAAACTTTATGGGGCAGTTCTATTCTGACATACAGGGTCACTATGAGTAGAAATCTAGTTGATGGCAGTGGTTTTGGTTTAGAAGTACAAGAGAAACCCTGGTGCTGTAGTTGTTCAAGTGCTGTGGCTGCTAACCAAAATTCAGCAGTTTGAGTATACTAGGTTCTCCTTGGAAACTATAGGGCAGTCTTATTCTGTCCTATAGGGTCACTATGAGTTGAAATTGACTTGACAACAATGGATAGGAGCACTAGATGAGAACTTACGTCTCACATCTTCACAAAGCTTATGGTAACGGGAACCCAACATAGCAATACTGGTTAAATCATGAATTAGTCTTTCTTTTATAAGAATGGGCAGAAGATGCCAAAGAAAAAATGTATATACATACATACATACATACATGTATATAATTCTCCAAAATTAGGTATTTATGGAGTACTGAAATCTTAAGCTAAAGTATGAAAAATGATGAGTAAATCAGCAAATGGAATCTGAACCAAATGGTATTAAGCCAAGTACTGTCGAGTCAGATCCAGGTAGAACTGAATCCTATTGGGAATGATTTTTTAGACATGCTATTGGAAATTTTTTTTATTCTCCTCAGTTGTGAGAAATTTACTACAGTCATCTTCAGTATCCGTTTTAAAAATTTTACTTAACCTGTTAATATATATCTGTTTCTTTGACTTCAGAGAGGGTCTTTGTTGATTAAAACTTAAGGCATGTAAGAGAGGCCTAGGAGGTGTACTACAGCTCTCCATTTCTGTGGATATTCTAGACTACATTCATTGTTAATCCACACAACGCGTTTAGCGTGGGATAGAAATTTTCCTTTTGCAAATTGGCAAGGCACATGATTTCCTGAATCTTATTGATCTTGGAACACATGTTACATTCAAGAAAACATTTAACATTTTTTTTTATAAGTACATATACATGATGGCAATGTTATAAAATACAACGTATGGATCTTTGGATGTTACACGGTCATCCTTTTTTGTTGTTTGTTCCAAGGATTTGGGCTGGACGAAAGCTTCTTTCTTTCGAGTATTGCACGTTAAGAAGCAGCTTACAACCTCTTTTGTCTACCACTTTGCTGTTGTAACTACCTGCTCAGAGTCCTAAGATAAAGACAAAAATTTAAAATGTGCTTCTCTCTGTACTAACAAGGAAGTCTTACTTTCAGGGCAGGTGGGAGAGCTGGTTTCTATCCCACCTTGAGTCAAGTACATAAACTTTTCTTTTTTTTTGTACTTCTTGAGATACTTTTTTATTTTTTTTAATTGCAGTGGAAGAATACAATTTCTGACATCTCCCAATTATCTCATCTCTGATAAACCATCTCCCTCTCCACCCACTCTTGTAAACAACATAGTCATTTTCTTCTGTAGATAATTCTCTTTTTAAGTCCTTGTAACAGGGGTCTCATATAATATTTGTCCTTTTGACACTGATTGATTTCCTTCAGCATGATCTCTTCCAAATGAGACCATGCTGTGAGATGTTGTCTAAAATCATCGTTTTTTTTTTTTTTATCATAGCATAGCGTTCCAATGAGTATATGTGCCATAGTACATTTATCCATTCACCTGTTGACGGGCGTCTGGGTTGATTCTGCCTTTTAGCTATTTGTGTACATGTGTCTGTTCATGTGACAATCTTTGTTTCTGAAGGGTAAATTCCAAGCAGTGGAATTATAGGACCAAATGCTATACCTATTTCTGGCTTTTAAATAAGTAAGTAAAGCACTACTGAAGAACACATTCCAAGCCCTCTCACTACTTGACTTTAAAACCTATTACACTGCCACAGTTGTCAAAATAGCCTGGTACTTGTACAGAAAGAGACATGTAGACCAACGGGACAGAGTTGAGACCCCAGAGATGCCATCAGCCTCCTATGAACAGTTAACATTCAACAAAGGTGCTAAGATTTTAAACTGGGGTGAAAACAGTCTCTTTAAGAAACAATGCTGGCAAAATTGGGTATCTATCCTCAAAAAATTGAAACAAGATCCAGATCTCACACCTTATGCAAAAACCAACTAAAATTTGACAAAAACCAACTTATTTCTAGTTTTCATAACACTGACACACATTTCTACATGAAGATTCTTTCCAAGAGTTAGGAATAAGATTTAACCAAACAAAACAAAAACAAGGGTTAGGGTAATTGTTTGCTCATATCAAAATTGTGTTCCATACACTTGAGGAAATATACAATGTCACTGGCTTAACAACGCATTGACTCAAAGTCTCCAGCATTATTGTTCCATTTTCACTTCTGCTTCAATCTACATGTCAGTTTCATTTACAACTGTTAGGGAAAAATTTGTTGTAAGGAAAAAGATCTTTTTACAACTTTCCTCTAGTTCCCCCCCCCCCGAGCACTCAGCCCATACATTCCTGACTGTTGAACGAAAACGAGAAGGGCCACTTCCTTAACCACAAGAACTAGTTTTAGAAACAACAGGACAGTATAGAACCAACCCCCCTTCAGAGTTCAAGGAACTTACCCCAAAAGGCTGGTTTCGGGAATAACAAGAAGGAATTTACCCAAAAAGGCTGGTTTCAAAAATACCAGGAAGTAAATGCACCCAAAATATCCGCCCTAGCCCTGAGCGAATACAAACCACAAAAAAATTACCCCACGCGGAACCTTCCCCAATCCCACCTCCCCCAAGAATGTAAGACCCCACCTTTATATACTCTGTCATTCTCTTGTTCAGGGCTCATTCCCTCTACTCTGACAAGAGTATGGATTGAGCCCCAGCGCGCTGGAATAAAAGCCTCTTGCTGTTGCATCAAGCTGCAGACTTCGTGACTGATTGGGGTTACGCCGTCACCTGTGACTTGAGGAGGGTCTCCCATGTTGGGGGTCCTTTCACAACCATTGGTATCTCAAGTTTACAACATGTAGGTTTATCACCCATATCTAACAGAGAGAGAGAGAGGAAGAGAGATAAGAACTTGAGCTTTTTAGATCATTCAACCTTGGCTCATGCTGCTTACAACAAGCCTGATTTTAATAACTAAATCACAGAATTAAGGGCTTATTATTGAACCATCTTAGTCATAGGCTTCAACTCTATTTTGAGATGTTGGTATCTGCTTCCAGAAGAATCAGTAAGTGGCAGCGATGCCATATAAGGAAAATGAATGAGATTGATAACTATTCTAATTTGAATATGTTCTCTCATAAAGATAGAGCTTATGATAAATGAAGCACACTCTTTGAAGGAAAATCACCTTTAAGAGGTACATGTACATAACACTGAAGCTACTTTCAGTCTAGGCTTCAGCATCTACTAGAAGAGGAACCTTGGGAATGTCACCATCACAGCTTAGCATGCCTCAGTTTTCTTATATTCCATACAGTCACTGTGAGGGCTAATGAACTTAAGTTCAAAACATTTGAGGCAGAAGCACATAAATAATTGGCATTATATAATTGGTAGTTTTCATTACTATGACTTTTATTCTATCACATAAATAATTGGTAATAATTGTAACTTCAGGAAATTTTTCTAGTGGGGAGTGACATTTGAAAGGAGGATGGTTAAACTCAAGAAGTATGAATCTTTAAGAAATGAAGAGGAAGATGCATTAAAAAGAGGTTACCTCTAAATGTAGAAATCTAGAAATATATAGAGGGCTGAAGAAGTATTCAGGAAGCAGATTATTTTGGAATTGGTAAACCAAAAGCCACCAAGTACCGTGATGAGGAATTGGTAAAGGGCATGGAAAAACTGTTGTCTGTATTCTAATAGCAATGAAATACAAATAAAAGGTTTGAGCAGAAGAGGAACACACTCAGATTTGAATATGGAAAACTTGCTTCCTTATACTTTGGAGGATGTATTTGAATTACAAAGAGGCCCTGATGGTACAGTTGTTAAAGTGCTTAGCTGCTAAACAGGAGGTCACTCTGCAGAAGAAAAGACCTACTCCTGAATAGAATCCTAAGAAACCCGATGGGGCACTTCTGTGCTGTCCTATGGGGTCCCTGTGAGTTGAAATGGACTTGCCAGCACACAAAAACAATACTTGAATTCTGGAAGCCCAGTACAGAGGCTAACGTTTCTAAAGAGAGAGATTTTTTTATGACAGAGAGGCACTGGAGAATTACATTCAGTGAAGAACAAATAACATATTATGAGGCTAGCAACACTGACATAATAGATAACTCTAAACATGAAGCTGAACAATGCATTATGTCACAATAGCCATTTTTGTAATGCCAGGAAATTAATTATGAAACATTTTTATAGGAAGTGACTAAATTTGTTTCAAATCTTACTTGGAGTTACTGTGCATCAAATGATTAATTAATTGAATGACTATTAGCTTAACATTTGCTCTTTTCTAAATGTGGTGATGAGGATCAGGCCCCCCAAAAGCAAACAAAGCACACTAACTAAACTGAAAAATAAATTAGAATAAGATGATGGTAATAGAAACGTAGAGAACTATTAAGAGGCCATTGTTAAAATCCTAATGGGAAAAATGAGTGTGCTCAGAAAGAATGGAAGGGAGTTGGAGAAAATTCATATTATTTAATTTCTTCCAAAGTATAACATGTAAGATTTCATGACAAATTGATAGTTGATGTAGGAGCAGAAAAACTAAGCATCATTCCCAGGCTTCTCTTTTAGACAATTTTGTTACTACAGTACAATTCACTGACGTATACTACCAAAGTTTGAGTTGAAAGTAAAGATCCTGATTTTGTTTAGTTTAACACAACTGTAGGATAGAATAATACATCCACTAGGTATTGAGTATACAGATGTCACATTTAGATTTCTTCCACTAGACTAACTAGTAGGAAGAAAAAAAAGTTAACAATTGGCATTACCTCAATAAATGGTGAGAAATTGAACAAAACTATTTTCTTCAATTATTAAGACAAGCAAGCATCATGGCTATCATTTGATTCAGAGCTTATTTTCTTTCAGACACCATGATATAAAAATTATATTTTAAATTTCCCCAAGCATCTTCTGTGGTTGATTCTAGCAATCCTGCTTCAAGTTGAAGACATGAACCCAGTGATACTTCTTCAAGTTTATGTGATTAAAGCAGAAAAATCATCATGGACATCAAGATTTAAGTAAATCCCAAACACAGTCTTTTCTCTGACATTCTATGGCAGTTAGTTTGCATTAAACTCACAAAATGTTCTTCACTGCTCGATTACATATTTTGTTTAAAATTAGGTTGTCCACTCAGTTTTAACCTTTATCAGTCAGACTATTTCCACTTGGCTTTCAAAATAAATGAAGAAAACATGTCCTTGGAAATCTTTTCACTGAAATTCTCTAAAGGATAAATACTGTGACAAAGCAGCATGCATTTGTAACTTCTATTGCTGTAGGTGCACATGCTAAAAGGAAATAGGCTTAATTTTGATCTCTAAAACCAACAGAGACTCTGAAAGAAAGAAAATGCAATTTGCCAATTCCAGAGAAAATAATTGTTCTTTTGTTTTCTTAATTATAGCACAATGTACTCTAAATGACTATATGACTTTAAGCAACTCAGTTAACCTTAATGTAATAATAACTTATTAGAGCTTGGATGATTACTAAGGTCTCTTTCAGCTATAAAATTTTGACCTAAGGATTCTAAGATTCATTCTTCCTCATTAAAAGAAAAAGACAAAGTAGTAGTGATGTGTAACCAATTGTGACACAGAAAGTGTAGGAGTAAGGAATTATTTTCTAAGCAAGACAGTGCTATTACTGGCTTCTATTTGCTACATGCATTCTAATCTCCAAGGAGAATATATCAAATTTTACCATATAATGCAGAACATCAAACTCTCCATAGCTTACAAAGAAGTCATTGTTTTCTCACTCAAGAATTTGGAATAACGCATCATTCTGTTGCAGAGCAAATAGACAAAACAATAAAGCGATTGTGTTTCCTAGGACTACGGATTTCAAATGATTTGATTTCATACCACTCCTTTCTTATTTAACTGAATTGAAGGGCAGTAGAATCCTTTGTTTGAAAAGTATCTAAGAACTCTACATCAGAGATTTGAATTTCTTCTGTAGGAGTCATTTTCTTCTGTAACTCACGGTATCCACTATCATAATGAGGAGAGCCTGGCCACTGTCTTCACTGTAACTTGGACGTCTCTAAAGTGTTAAACATGAAACCCATTTTTAACTACCAGTGAATATTTTTCTACCTCATTTATTCTAATAACAACTCAGTAATACTCTTTCAGATCTTTCAACCTTGTCACTGATTCACTATAACTCTTTATTTATGTAAGGATCTTCCTAGTTCAGTCTAACACCCTATAACCCAAACCAAACTAAACCTATTGCCATCATGTTGATTCTGACTCACAGCAACCCTGTATAGACTGCTAAAATTATAATCATTGCTTTGAAAACATCTTATACTCTTTCTTTTTGTTTCCTTTGTAATTTAATCTGGAAACATTAACATCAAATTACTCCTTCTACCAATTTCTTGAATGTTTTAATATAGAACTTTATGATTAGAGAAAATTAAACTAAACAGACTGGTTTTGCTTTGACCTTGGAACTCAAAGTGGAACTGTTCTCTTCATTCAATTAAATTTTTCTGTAGGTTCTGTTTTTCACAACTAAATATTTTATACTTCTCCACTTTCCTTAAACTTCTAAAATTTTACTGCAGAGGTGCTTATTCACATTATAAAATTTACCAAAAAATAAAAATAGAATTAACAGGCCATTCACATGTTGTTGCCAGAATATTTAATAACCCATTGATTTTTCTTCTATCTTTTCCTTCCCTGTTATGAGGCAGAAAGTATATATCTTCCTGACAAATGCTAATACCTACAATCATGTTCAGGGACTTATTGTCTCCTGCATTTTGAAGAATTTTGTTCTGTATCTTGTATTTTCCTTTTCTACAGTATTTTTTTCTATATATATACTGATAGGTGTGATGGCTCCTATCCATTAAAAATGAAACAAAAACTCTCTTGAACCTTAGCCCTTCATCTCTGCCTAGCTACAAACTTTGTGTCTTTCTTATTTTGGTAAATATATATACTTATAATAGATACTTATTATACATAATATATTTATATTATATATAGTTATTATATAATATATAGCTATTATTTTTATACATATCTTTATATATAGTGTATCTATATAGTAATATATAGTTATTATATTTTATATATATCTTTGCCATTCAAACTTTTTTACATATGCAGTTAATTACTTTCGTCTTTTTATGCAACCATTATCACTACCCATTTCCAAATTTTTCCAACACCCTTAACAGGACTTCAGTTCCCCTAAGCTCTTTTGGTCCATTTCAAAATAATATCCTTCTTTTCCACCTCAAATCATTTTATAAACCAATAGAACCTGACATTACATATACCAAACCACCAAAATTAGGTATATTAACATCATCAAGAATCTCCACATTTTAAATTCTAACAAACCTTCTCTGCCATTTCTTGCACACATTATCAGTAGTTTTTTAATATGGTTTATCATACTATCCCTTATGAACCACCCTCATTTTTCATCAATTCTGACAACTCTTTTTCATTTGTATTTTGTTGTTTCGTTTTTGCATACATAAACAGCCCATCCTTCTCAGTATACTTTACTTGCTTCTCCTTCATCTCCTAATCTCTAAAGTTAACGTTTTTAGGGCTTAGTACTATAAGTTCCTATTTTTTTCTGTGTGTACATTTTCCAAGAGAATATACATTATCTGTATTAAGTGGTCTCTCACACACAAAGGAATCACATCACATGCTCATCCAGCTCTAGAGAATGAACTTACATACCCATAATTGAAAGAAATACAGAAACAAAATTTGATCTCCCCTTAGAAAAATCACAGCTGAATTTTGTTCTAAAGGCAATGTCTGTATTAGTGCTCAGGTTTGCGTTGAGGACCTAACACAAGTTCTGTCTGGTTATATTTCAACTCACTAGTGTTGAAAATTGGAAGCGATTAAATACTAATTATTTTAAATTGCTAATCTCTATGTTAAAGTAGAGTTTGGTTGTGTAGTGATTAAGAGCTATGATTATAAATGAAATTCAAATATACTAGCTGCTCCTTGGAAATGCTATGTGGCAGTTGTACTCTGTAGGATCTCTATGAGAAAGGACTCAATGGCAATGAGGTTTTATTTATTTTTTTAATATACTAAGAGACGTCTATTAGAATCTAAATTATAATTTAAGCCATTATAAAAATACAGTTAAATGCCATGGTCTGAAGAAAACAGTATAAATACACATTTCATTCTGAACAATTTCTAGAAACTACATCTGCTCTCAGAACTGAATATTGCTTTCTTATTATTTGAAGCTTTATAATTAAAGATAGCCAATGACCCCAAACTAAAACTGCTGTCATAGATAATATTTGAGAAAATAGTTAAGTGGATAGATGATTTTATTTTGTAATTTGCATGCATACATAAAGCATTATTTTAACTAATAATTTCTCAAGGGAAAAGTAGAAATCCAATAAATTCTCATTTTTTTTGAATTGGAAATGTTCAGACTTTATAATAAACAAAATCTTACATCATTTTTATTACTAATTATTATTAAATTAGTAACAACTAGGAGGGAAATAATTTCAATTGAAATCAATGCTATTAACAAAACCAATCATAAAAACCTATAATACTGTTAATCATACATAAACTCAGTGTTTGTATACATTTAAATAGAGGTGGAGAGAAGAATGGTAGACCATTACAGAGACTGTGATTGTGTTATAGCGAATTACGTACAATAGCCAATATTTAGATGGCAGTGGGATTTTTTTGTTTGTCTGTTTTTGTAACACTTATTATATACAAATCAGAAAACCTGGTGCCATAGTGGTTAAGGTCTACATCTGCTAACAGAAAAATTGACAGTTCAAATCCGCCAGGCACTTGTTGGAAATTCTATGGTGCAACTCTGCTCTGTCCTATAGGGTCACTATGAGTCAGCATCCTCTCAACAGCAGCGAGTTGAGTTCGTTAAATACCAAATACAATTCTTAGTGCTTTTATGCTTTTCTGATATCTGGCAACCCTTTCAGATTGATTCTGCAAACTATTCTCTCTTTGGGAATCTGAGCTTCTTAAACTATTTCCAGGGGCTTTGTTACAGCTAGATTGCAGTTAGATTTAGCCAATGGGAATCTATGGTGCAATATAAAGGGGGGTCAAAAGAATGAGAATGGAAGACTTACTCTACCACACCCATGTCAGCAGCACCACCATAAACTGCTGAGTCTTCTAGCTATGTCTAGCCTCCTCTGAAGGCTGTCTTTCCTGTACCTCACTCCCTAAGTAGTTTCAGTAGTTAAAGTTTTTCCTATCCTTTTGTATCTGAAGTGACAACATCACTATTATTACAGGTAGTCCTGTTATAAATAAGATCTTAAGTATGTCTTTAAATAGAGTTTGTAAATAAGTCAGAACAGGTACATAGAGTTCTTATTTAGCCTTACTTTAGTGTAAGAAATACAGAAAGCCTTTTCAGTTGTTTGTAAAGAAGAATTGTTGCAAGTAGGCCTTCCTTCAATTGTTTCAGACACTCTCTATTTGTTTACCTTGGAATATAATGTTTGATATTTAAAACTAAAATTCTAGATTAATAACTTAGTTTCAAATGTCTAACAACTTAGTAACTCTGCAAACATTCACATTATTCTCTTTAATGTGAAAAATAGACATCATTTAAACATATAAATACATTTGAATTATAAAATATATCTACAAGTTTTTTTTTTCTTTTTCTTCCACTTATGGACATAAAACTGCTTATTTTAACAGCCTGGAGTAGATATCATGTATTCAGTATGTCAGTTTTGCTTTTGTCATAGTATGTAAATTTTAGGGTTTTTTCCCACAGGTTCACTGAATGATTAAGACAGAAAATATCTACAGAAAAAAGAGTGTGCATTTAGAATTTTATGTTGTCCTTGATTTTATAAACCCAAAGTAAACCTATTTAAATGTCTAGGTGTATTAACATTTTACTTTTCTAAAGGTTATTTTTTATTTTTTGTTTAAATTGAATTTGATAACTTCATTCCTTGAAATCATTGAGCATGTATACTAAGCAGTATTTTCCTTTATAATAAGTGAATCTATAGAGAATAGTTTACAGAATTAGACCCAATGTGCACTTTTCCAAATAGATTTGTGTTAAAAATGATCAGTGATTTCTAGTACAGGAGCTCTCTTACAGGGCATTTATACAGAATATCGCTCTGTTGGTGTTTATTTTCATGCAAGTTATAAATTCATTGATTTTTCAAATATTTTTTAACAATGGAAAAGAAAAATGTTGAAAAAATTAAATGTGATAAAACAATATACTCACATTGTCTTATAGACCTCAATTTTTCATTTACATGCATATAAACATAAAAAGAACATGACCATGGTTATGCTACCCTCCTGTTGCAGCCGTAACAAATTATCACAAATCTAATGGCTTTAAGCAACACAAATCCATTACCTTACAGTGCTAAAGTTCAGAAGTCCAAAATAGGTTTACCGGGCTAAGGTTAAGGTATGGACAAGATGGGGTTCCTTCTAGAGCGTTTTTCTAGCTTCTAGAGACCGCCCACATTTGTTGGCTCTCGTCTCAACAGGTAGAAGTTATCTACCTGTGGTTGCTTAACGACGTCTTCTTTGATTCAGTCCTCTTGTATCTCTTCTATAAGGTTTCTTGTAATTACTCAGCCAACCCATTTACACCTGGATAATCTCCCCAAGATTCTTAATTACATCTGCAAAGGTCTTTTTAGTCTGTGAAGTAATGTATTCACAGGTTCTGGGAATTAGAACCACAGACACTTCCAGCAACTGGTACACTCTTCTGGTTGGTAGATTTTCTAGCATATCACTGGAAGAAGCATTTTTGAACGTTTTTGTGTTATAATTAAGCCTGTTTGTTTATTTTCCTGGACACTGTCTCTCCTTGGCTGTTAAGTTTAGCTTAATTAGAAATTTCAATATGAAGAAAAATCATTTTAATAATTCATTATACTTTTAAAACAGCCTTGTTAAGTACCTCAACTGGTGAGACTTTTCATCAGACAGATATTACCATACACACTTAATTGTGAATGTGGTGGTAGCAATTTGTAACTGTCCAAATACATTATGAGTTGTTGTCTCCTCAACATAAAATGACAGAATGATTCTTTAACAATACTGTTGCGGGAAGAAATTTTGTATCATCCTAACCTATCTTCTTTTATTTTACCCTTCATTATAATGTAAATATGTAAATGCTACAAAATTGAAATTGTCTTTAAAAATAAATAAATAAATTTATGTATCTCCTTGTAAAACACACCAAAATTGGCTCATTGTCCATTTTATGTGAGCAACTATTGTCATTGGATATCTAAAGCAAAACAAGTTGTGTAGCTGTGGATTTAGTTGCTCTGGTTTTATTTTTTAGTTAGAAAGTAGTCTTTTTCCTTTTTACCGTGTTTTTTCACTAAAACCCACTGCTGTAGAGTGGATTCTGATTCAAAGAAACCCTAAAGCACAGAGTAGAGCTACCCCACAGTTTCCATGGAGTGCCAGACAGATTTGAACTGCTGACCTTTGGATTAGCAGCCAGAACACCTAACCACGGTGCCACCAGGATTTTCTACTGTGGTATAGCAATATGATTATTGTTATATTTATCCAGGAGGATATACAAGAATTTTACATGCTCTAGGTGAAACATCATGAAAATTTTGACACAATAGGGAGAAAAAACACTCATGTCTGACCTGGATAGCTCAGTTAACATCTGGTTCTGCTGTTCTCTGTCTACACCTAACTCCTTTTCACTGTACTTTGCTAACTTCCAAGTAGTAAGGTTAGCATTTTACAAGGCTTTAGAGAAGACTTAAATACTTCAACAATATATGAGGAACAGAATGTAAGAAAATTTGACTTTTAAGACAGCAAAATAAGTAAATACATAGAGACAAGTATGTTCAGAATTCTGAGTATATATTTTGAAGATATTCTCTTTTTTTTCACTTTCTCTGGTTGTTATGTGAACACAGTGATGTAAAATGCTGCTTCCTGCAATTTGCTGTTTTGTTGTGAACTGTAAATAAACACCATTTCTCCAATAACGGGAACCCTGGCAGCCCAGTGGTTAAGTCCTTGGCTGCTAAACAAAAAGTTCAGTGGTTCCAAGCCACCAGCGGCTCTGTGGAAGAAAGATGGGGCAATCTGCTTCGGTAAAGATTTCAGCCTTGGAAATGCTACTGGACAGTTCTGCTCTTTGCTCAAGTATTGGTCACAATAGACTCAACAGCGCACAGTTTCCTCAATAATGGGCAATTTTTATAAAAAATACTATGAACTAATACTAAAGGAAAACAATGTATAATCAACAAAACTGTAGTCAGCAGATACGCTTCTTGATTTATGCAGAAGGATATTAACTATTTTTTTCCTAGAAATGTCACAGATTTGTGATACAGGAAAAATAAAAGTTTTATAAAGCAATATTATGAATAGTTATTCTTGATCATGTGACTGTGATATACATTATTTTAAAATATGGCTATCATTAAATAATTCATTTGCTAATGTTGGAAATACAGTTAACATTTTAAGTTCATAAGAAAGAGCTGCAATGAGAAATAAATCATTGCATGCAGATTAGATCAAATGTACTGAAGAGGAAAAACTAAAGAGATAAAGACATGGTTTTCTGTAACAGGCACATGGGCAGAAATTTGCACTGAATGTTATCAATACCTTTTACAACTTCATTTTAAAGATTATGAGAAAACAGACAACTTTAACAATGTTTACTTATAGAACAACTAACACTGACAGTGTCAAGTGCTATACACTCAGTTCCAACTAATGACAAGCATTGATTTCAGAGCAGAATCACGCTCTGTGAAGTCTTCAATTTCTGTGAATTTTGGAAGTAGAATGCCTGAACTTCCTTCTAAAGCACTTCTGGTTGGATTTGAACTGCTAACTGAATGCAGCACCTAGGGATCCCAAGAATTATTTAACCATATCTGTATTTATTAAATCATTTCGTACATTATGGTTTGGAGACTATTTAAATACGTCTAGAGTGATACTTAATGCTATTTGTTTATGGTGAATGATTATGTGATGATTGAATAGTTACCTATTGCTCGGAGAAGAAAAAAAGGAAGAGCTGACATTGATGATGTACATGGGCTTTAAAACTGTGTGCTGAACTTATGTGCAGCTGAAGCTATGAGTTGAATTGACATGATAATAACAGGTTTTTAGAAATCCTCGTGGCATAGTTGTGCTACAGCTGCTAAGCTGCAGTTCAAAGCCACCAGGCACTGCTTGCAAATTCTGTGGAGTAGTTTCTCTCTGTCCTAAAGGGTGACTAAAGTGGGTATAAGTTCACTATGAGTTGGAAACAACTCAGTAGCAATGAATTTGGTCTCAGAAACCCTGGTGGCTTAGTGCTTAAGGGTTATGACTGCTAACTAAACAGTCGACAATTTCAAATCCACTAGGCACTTCTCAGAAACATTATGGGGCGGATCCGCTCTGTCCTTTAGGGTCACTGTCAGGTGGAATCAACATGATGACAATAAGTTTTTAGGTTTGGAGGCAATTCTGACATTAAGTTGGGCTTCCCAATATGCAACATATTTTTACACTCTTGACTAATTCCTTGGGACACAAAAAATTATCTAAGATATAAAATAAACAAGGTGGGTTTTAGTAATAAGGCAATAACAATAGAAGACTAAACAAGAGGCCATGAAGTAGAAAAGAGAAAACAGGGATAGAGAAAAGGAGAAGAACTCAGGTGCTGTAACTATCCACTAGCTGGGGAATAATTTGTGTATAAACAGACTCACAAGACAGCCCTTTATTGTTCTTCTCAATAATTTAACACTTTTTGCAAAAATTCTATTGTTCTTTTTTTTTCTTGCCTTGTGATATCTCCAAGAAAAGAAAGTTTCTTTTTGTTTTTTCCTTTTTTTTTATTAAATAAAAAAAATGAAAGTGTACATACTTTGTGCTTACAATATTGGGTTAAGAGAGGAGGAGTACACAAGTTGTGTCGAAGTCTCATTAATATTGATCTTCTTACTAATGTGAATTGTCACCAATTTCACCCTACCAAATTTCTAACAATTAACTAATCTAAACCCTCGCCCCTTGCCTTCTCGTCCTCCCACCTTCCCCACCCTTATAGCCGTCAAAGAGTCTTTTCTATTATGTATGAGAACAGTTTTAAGTTTTTATCTTAGGGGTCTCGTATAATAATTGTCCTTCTGTCGCTGACTGGTTTCACTCAATATAACGTCCTCCAGTTGAGACCAAACTGAGAGATGTTTCCTGCAATCATCGTTGTTCTTTATCAGTGTATAGTACTCCATGGAGTACATATACCAAAGTTTACCTATCCACTCTTCTGTTGTTGGGCATTTGGGTAGATTTCAACTTTTTGCTATCGTGGACTGTGCTGCAATGAATATTCGTGTGCACGTAACAGCAGTCGGTGTGAATGGCCTTGATTTTGTAGGATATATTCTGAACAGAGGAATAACGGGGTCAAATGGTACATCTATATTCATTATTTTAAGGTAATGCCAAATTGCTTTCCAAAGAGATTGCACCATTCTGCAATCCCACCAACAGTGAAGGAGAGTTCCAATTTCTCCACAGCCTCTCCAACATTTATTGTTTTGCATTTTTTGGATCATGGCCAATCTCGTTGGGGTGAGGTGGTATCTCATTGTCGTTTTGATTTGAATTTCTTTAATAATTAATGATCGTGAACATGTCTGTATGTGTTTTTTGGCTGCCTGGATCTCCTCTTTAGAGAAGTGTCTGTCCATCTCCTTTGCCCATCGCTTAATTGGATGATTGGTCTTTTTCCTATTGATGTTTTGTAGAACCTTGTAGATTATGGAGATCAGGCTTCAGTCTGACATAGAGTTGCCAAATATTTTTTCCCATTCTGTAGGTGGTCTTTTAATTCTTTTGAGGAAGTCTTTGGATGAGCAGAAGTGTTTGATTCTTATTAATTCCCGTTTATCTATTTTCTCTTCTGATGAATGTGTTTTGTTTGTCAGATTTTGAAGTCTGTCTATATTGCATATTAAAGCATCCATTGTTGACCCTATCTTATCTTGGATGAGCTTTATCGTTTTAGCTTTTATATTCAGGTCTTTTATGCAATTAGAGTTGATTTTTATATAAGGTGTGAGATATGGGTATTGTTTCAATTTTTTGCAGATGGATATCCAATTATGCCAGCACCTTTTGTTAAAGAGACTGTTCTTACCCCAGTACAAAATCTTAGGACCTTTGTCAAATATCAGCTGTTCATAAGAGGATGGTGGCGTCTCTGGGGTCTCTACTTTGTTCCATTGGTCTATATGTCTCTTTTTGTACCAATACCAGGCTGTTTTGACTACTGTGGCCATGTAATAGGTTTTAAAGTCAGGTAGTGAGAGGCCTCCCAGCATGTTCTTCTTTTTCAGTAGTGTTTTACTTATTCGGGGTTTCTTCCCTTTCCAAATAAAGCAGATAATTTGTTTCTCCATCTCATTAAAAAATGTCGTTGGAATTTGTATTGGGATTGCATTATATACGTAGAGTGCTCTTGGCAAAATAGACATTTTCACAATATTGAGCCTTCCTATCCATGAGCAGGGCAGATTATTCCACTTATGTAAGTCCCTCCTAGTTTCTTGTAGCAATGTCTTGTAATTTTCTCTGTAAAGATCTCTTATTTCTCAAGTTAGATTTATTCCTAGGTATTTTATCTTCTTGGGGGCTATAGTAAATGGAATTGATCTGGTGATTTCTTGATGAATAATTTCATTGTTGGTATAATGGAATCCCACTGATTTAGTTATGTTTATCTTGTATCCCGATACTTTGCTGAATTCTTCCATTAGCTCTAAAAGTTTACTTATGGATTTCTTTGGATTCTCTGTATACACAATCCTATCATCTGCAAAGAGGGTAATCTTTACTTCTTCAGTGCCAATACGGATGCCTTTTATTTCTCTTTCTTGTCTAATTGCTCTGGCTAGAACTTCTAGGACAATGTTGAATAGAAGTGGTGAGAGTGGGCAGCCTTGTCTAGCTCCTGTTCTCAAAGGGAATTCTTTCAGTGTTTCACCGTTCAGGATGATGAAAGCAGTTGGCTTTGCATAGATGTTATTGATTATATTGAGGAATTTCCCTTTTATTTCTATTTTCTGAGAGTTTTAAGCATGAATGGATGTTGAACTTTGTCAAATGCCTTTTCTGCATCAATTGACAAAATCAGATGATTTTTATCTTTTGTATTATTAATATGGTTGATTACATTAATTGTTTTTCTGATGTTGAACCAGCCTTGCATCTCTGGAATGAAACCAACTTGATCATGATGAATGATTGTTTTTATACGTTGTTGAATTCTATTGGCTAGAATTTTGTTAAAGATTTTTGCATCTAGATTCATCAGTGATATTGGTCTGTAATTTTCTTTTTTTGTGGGATCTTTCCCTGGTTTTGGTATCAGGGTTATGCTGGCTTCATAGAAGGAATTTGGAAGTATTTCATCTCTTTCTATGGTGTGAAATAGCCTCATTAGTATTGGAGTTAATTCTTCTCTAAAAGTTTGGTAGAATTCTCCAATGAAGCTGTCTGGACCATGCCTTTTTTTGATTGGTAGATTTTTGATGACTTCCTCAATCTCTTCCTTTGTGATAGATTTATTAATTTGATCTATTTCTCCTTGAGATAGTCTTGGTGAGTCATATGAATCTAGAAATTTGTCCACTTCCCCCAGGTTTTCCAACCTGTCAGAGTATAGCTTTTCATACTATTCTGTTATGATATATTTTATTTCAGATGAGTCTGTTGTAATATCTCCCAACTCATTTCGTAATTGGGTTATGTGTATCTTCTGTTGTTTTTCTTTTGTAAGTTTAGCCAACGGTTTATCAATTTTGTTGATCTTTTTGAAGAACCAACTTTTGGTTTTGTTAATTTTTTCAATTGTTTTTCTATTCTCTAATTCATTTATTTCTGCTCTAATCCTTATAATCTGTTTTCTTCTGGTGCCTGAGGGGTTTCTTTGTTGCTCTCTTTCTACTTGTTCAAGCCGTGAGGTTAATTCTTTAATTTGTGTTCTTTCTTCTTTCCGGAAGTGTGCATTTATAGAGATAAACCGACCTCTGAGCACTGCTTTTGCTGTATCCCATAAATTCTGGTAGGATGTGTTCTTGTTCTCATTTGAATCGATAAATTTCTTCAATGTGTCTTTGATTTCTTTTATAACCCAAGGCTTTATGAGTAAAGCGTTGTTCGGTTTCCACAAGTTGGAGTTTTTACCTATGAATTTTCTGTTATTAATTTCAACTTTTATAGCTCTGCGGTCTGAGAAGGTACTTTGCAATAGATCAGTGTTTTGGATTTTATGGAGAATAGTTTTATGACCCAACATATGGTCTATTCTGGAGAATGTTCCATGTGCTTTGGAGAAGAAGGTATATTTATCTGTTGATGGATGAAAAGATCTGTATATGTCAATAAGGTCAAGTTGGTTGATTGTTGCAACAAGATCTTCTGTATCTTTACTGAGCTTTTTTCTGGATGATCTGTCCTTAACTGAAAGGGGAGTGTTAAAGTCCCCAACTATTATTGTGGAATGATCAATCTCATTTTTCAGTGTTGTCAGAATTTGTTCAATGTATTTAGGTGCTTTGGTATTGGGTGCATAAGTATTTAATATTGTTAAGTCTTGCTTGAGTATTGAACCTTTCAGCAATAAATAGTGACCATCCTTGTCACATTAAAATCTATTTTATCTGAAATTAATATTGCCACACTTGCTCTTTTTCATGTATTATTAGCTTGATATATATTATTCCAACCTTTAATTCTCAACTTGTTCTTATCCTTAAGTCTAAAATGTGTTTCTTGTAAGCAACATATAGATGGGTCATGTCTTTTGATCCACAATATCACACGCTGTGTCTTTACTGGAGCGTTCAGACCATTTACATTCAATGTGATTATTCACACATATACATTTAGTGATGTCATTGCAATATGTTTATTTTCAAGTTGGTGTTTTCTCTGTTGTTCTTATTAATCTGTCCTGGGACATTCTTTATGGATGGTATGAGTTTTGATTTTATATTAATTGAGACTCCTGCATTGTGATTTTTTCATTGCAAATGGTTTATTGTTAATTTGTTCTATGGCTACATACCTAATCCCCCTTAACGTATAACTATTGAAATCAATTTTAATTATTTTAGAAGTCAGAAACTGTCACTGCATCAAAAAAAAAACAACTGTAACTATTGTAGTGTATCCCTCTTTAAATGTGATACTATAGTTGTCATGATATGACCATGAATTCCCTTATTATAATATTGTAGTTTTTGGCTTGTTTTGACAAAGTTTTGTGCCTTCCTTAGCTGATTAGAAATCTGGATGAAGTGCCTTAAATTACCACCTAAAACATATATTTAGGCAAGAGCTTCTTTCAGTAATTCATGTAATTTGTGTTTAGTGTTTACAAAGTCTTTAAATTTCTCTTTATTTTCAAAAGTCTTAATTTCACCATTGTAGTTGATAGACGGTTTAGCAGGATAGATTATTCTGGGATGGAAGGTTTTTTCTTGTTCAGGACTTTGAACGTGTCTGCCCGTTGTTTTCTGGCCAGCATTGTTTCAGCAGAAAAGTCAGATGAAAGTCTACAGGGTTTTCCTCGGAATGTTAGGTTTGACTTTAGCCTTGCTGTCTTCAGAAGCATCTCTTTGTGTTTTAGTTTATTAAGTTTAATTACAATATGCCTTGGTGTTCTTCTTTTGGGATCTAACTTTTGTGGTGTTTGATAAACATCTTGGATATCTATATTTTCTTTCTTCATAATCTCAGGAAAATTTTCTGTCAGCATCTGTACAGCAATACTTTCTATGTTGTCATTAATCCTCCCTTGTTCAGGAACTCCAATTAAATGTAAATGATTCCCCTTCATGGAGTCCCATATGTTTCTTAACATTTCTTCATTTTTCTTATTTCTTTTCTCTGATTTTATCTTAAAAATGTTGGCATTAGTTACTTTATCTTCTAGGTCACTGATTCTAACTTCCATCTGTTCAATCCTACTCTTTTGGCTTTGGATAGAATTATCCAATTCTGTAATTTTGTTATTAATCTGATGTATTTCAGATTGTTGATGTTCTAGAATATCAAATTGTTTACCAAATTTTCCATTTTGTTCTATTGTATGTTGTTTAATTTCTAGGAGGGTTTTAGATATAATTTTTTTGTATTCAATCTCTGTTAGATTCAGAAAGGCTTCTTCATTTGGGAAATTTTTTGAATTCTTTGAATCTTTATTTAGGGAATTTTCTGGAGCATTTGAAGACTGTTTCTTTAAATGACTAATTATGGTCTGTTGCCTGCATGCCATCTAGATGTTATTTGATTTCTCTACTAATAGATCTAAGAGAATTGTTGGCCACCAGCTGACTACAACACTGTAGTGATTTGCCCCAGGTGGACTCTCAAGGGTGGAAGACTTCGCTTATTGAGTAGCAAAGAGGCTGCTCTGTTTATGTAGAAACTGAGGGCTGTCAGCCAATCTTAAAATGTGAGAGGTTTTTCAATAGAGAAATTTCCAGAGAGAAAATATAAGCCTCTCAGCCTTAAAAAGGTAAACCTTAAAAGTAAAAGTAAACTGGACTTCTATGCAGGGAGCTGTCCAGGTGCTGAACTGGGAGCTGGAAGCTCTCCAACAGGCTGGCCTGAACAGGTAGTGGGAAACAGCAGACTTCACCTGCCGGCTTATAATGAAAGTATGTTACCATTGCTGGCCATTTGCAGAAGCTCCAGATCTCTGTTACAATGTAGCAGCAGAAGCAGAGGTTAAACAGTCACTGGATTGTTTTTGAGAGGAGAAGCTTAGTCTGATACTGTTGCCCAGTCAAATATGTTAGGTCCCAAGGCTTCTCAGGTATTCAATGCTCCATAAAACGTATCATCCAGGCCTTAGTTCTCAGAGGGAGATGAGAAGACATCTGTTTACTCTGCCATCTTGTAACAGTATTCCGAAAGTTTCTTAAAACAGCCATGTGATCAGGGTGCTACATTTATGCCTAACTGTTAGGGTTCTTGATGGACCATCAGCTACTGAGTCTTATCTCTCCTTTTATATACTATTATTCTTTCCTTATATACAGAAGTAAGTGAATAGAAAGGAAGCAATTACTCCAAGTATAGTAGTTGTCTATGGGTAGAAACTGAAATAATATTATTATTTCTACCCACTAAGCTGTTGTTAGCCAAGCCAAGTGTCGTCGAGTCGGATGAGAAATTAATAGTAATTCATTCAATTTATTCTTTAAAAAATATTTATTTATTTATTGTGACTGAGTGAAAGTGTACAATCCAGTTTAAATTTGCATGGTCACCTATGTGCAGCTCCTATTGCTTTTCTTGCCCAGTGACAGCACACATATCCTCTTAACCATCTCCTGACACCTCTTCCCCATCCTTTCCACTCTCCTCTAGCAAGAAGCCAGTAGGACAACATACAACATCTTCCAGATGCATAGAACCGTAAAGAGTACACATGATACAGCCACTCTGTGTCACCGAGTCCAACACATTTCTGCCCGAAGAGTTGACCTCAGTGATGATTTATGGGCAGAGACATTATCAGGGCTAGAGTCATGCTACCAGGGGAACCCTAAGGACCCTAGGCCATCATTTGTGGTCCTTTAGTGGAATTCTCAGGGTGCTCCCGTTTTTATTCATGTATTGACAGTAATACTCCACTTTGTGAGCCCCCTCACGGCTGTCCCTGGTGGTGGCCAGGTGCCATCTGGTTCCTCTGGACACATGTCAATGTAGTCACTCACTCACATGAGTCTCTTGTCTTCTGGGTTCTCTTTCCCTCCTGTCATTTTGGTCCTTGGTGATCACCTGTTCTGGTGGAGTTGGGACCATTTGGTGTACCTCAGATGGCAGCTTGCTAGCTTTTAAGACCCCAGATGCCACTCACCAATATGGGGTGGAGAACACTCTCTTAGCTATATGCTAGTTATACCTGTTGGCCTCAATGTCCCCTGAGAGCATGGTCCCTAGATCCCCCCCTCTGCTTCTCTGTCCTTGCAATATTAGGTTAAGATTGGAAGAGTATTCATGTTATGCTGCAGTCCAGTTAAACTGATCTTCTTTCTAATGTGTGCTGTCACTGATTTCCCCCAACCAAATTTCGACGGCACTTGGCTTTTGGCTATCTAATTTACAACCAGTCCTCTCCTTCCTTCTCCTCTCCTGCAGTTGTTAAAGAGTCTTTTCTTCTGTACACAAGTCTGTTTTTAAGTCCTTATTGTAGGGGTCTCATACAATATTTGTCCTTGTGCCGCTGATGACTTTCACTTAACAAAATGTCTTTCATTTGAAACCAAATTAGGATATGCTTCCGAAAATCATCTTTGTTCTTCAACATTGCATAATGTTCCGTTGAGTATATATACCATAGTTTATTTATCCATTCATCTGTTGTTGGGCATCTGGGTTGATTTCATCTTTTTGTTATTGTGGAAATTGTGCTGCAATAAACACTCGTGTGCATGTAGCTGTTCACCCGAATGCCCTTGTACCTGCAGGATATATTTCAAGCAGTGGGATTACTGAGTCAGAAGGTATACCTATTTTCCATTTTTTAAGGAACCACCAGCTTACTTTCCAAAGAAATTGTACCGTTTTGCAATCACACCAGCTGTGTAGGAGAGTTCCAGTTTCTACACAACCTCTCTGTCATTTGTTGTTTCGTATTTTTTGAATCATGGTCAACCTTGTTTGGGTGAGATGGTATCTCATTATAGTTTTGATTTGAACTTTTTTAATAGCCAATAGTCATGAGCAATTCTGCATGTGTTTTTGGGCTGCCTAGATATCCTCTTTAGTGAAGTGTCTGTCCATCTCCTTCGCCAATTGCTTAACTGGATTACTTATCCTTTTCTTATTGATATTTAGTAGTACCATATAGATTATGGAGGTCAGATGTCAGTCTGATGTACAGTTGCCAAATATTTTTTTACCACTCTACAGGTGGTCTTTTAATTCTTTGGATAAAGTCTTTGGATGAGCAAAAGTGTTTGATTCTTAGTAGTTCCCCTTTATCTATTTTCTGCTCTGTTATTCGTGCTTTGTCAGATTTTGAAGTCTGTCTATATTGTGTATTAAAACTTCTATTGTTGATCCTATTTTTTCTTGGATGAGCTCTATCATTTTAGAATTGATATTTAGGCCTTTTTTTTTTTCCAGCTTAAGTTGGTTTTTATGTAAGGTGTGAGATATGGGTCTCGTTTCAATTTTTTGTAGGTGGATATCCAATTTTGCCAGCACCATTTGATAAAGAGACTTTTTTTACCACAGTTAAAAACCTTAGGGCCTTTGTTCAATATCAAGTGTTCATAGGAGGATAGTGGCATCTGTAGGGTCTCAGCTCTGTTCCGTTGGTCTATACATTTCTTTTAGTACCAGTGCCATGCTGTTTTGACAACTGTGGTAGTGTAATAGGTTCTAAAGTTCAGTACTGAGAGGCCTCCCAGTGCGTTCTTCCTCTTCAACAATGCTTTGTTTATCTGAGGTTTCTACCCTTTCCAAACAAAGTTGGTGGTTTGTTTCTCCAACTCATTAAAAAATGTCACTGGGATTTGTATTGGGATTGCATTATATAAATAAATTGTTCGGGATGAATCACACATTTTAACAATGCTCTTTCCTATCCATGACCAGGGTAGGTTTCTCGATTTATGTAAGTCTCTCTTAGTTTCTTGTAGTAAAGTCTTGTAGGAAGGCCTTTTATTTTCTTATTAGATTTATTCCTAGGTATTTTATCTCCTTGGGGGTTAGAGTAAATGGTACTGATTTGGTGATTTCTTCTTTAAGAATTTCTTTGTTGGTATATAAAGGAATCCTACTGATTTACTTATGTTTATCATGTATCTTAATACTTTGCTGAACTCTCTATGAGTTTGAGTAGTTTACTCATGGATTCTTCAGGATTCTCTGTGCATACAATCATATCATCTGCAAATAGGGAAATTTTTACTTTTTCCTTGCTGGTGCAGATGCTCTTTATTTCTTGGTCTTGTCTAATTGTTCTGGCTAGAACATCTACTACAATGCTAAATAGGAGAGGTGAGCGTGGGCATCTTTGTCCAGTTCCTGTTCTCAAGAGGAATTGTTTCAGTGTCTTTCCATTCAGGATGATGTAGGCAGCTGGCTTTGTGTAAAAGGCCCTTATTGCATTGAAAAATTGTCATGTATTCCTATTTGCTGAGAGTTTTTAGCATGAATGTGTGTTGGACTTTATCAAATGCCTTTTCTGCATCAATTGATAAAGCCAGGTAATTATTATCTTTTGTGTTATTCATGTGTTTGATTATATTAACTGTTTTTCTGTTGTAAAACCAGGTTTGCATTCCTGGTGTGAATCCAACTTGGTCATTATGAATTATTTTCTTGATATGTTTTTGAATTCTATTGGCAAGAATTTTATTGAAGATTTTTGCATCTAGATTCATGAGTGATATTGGTCTGCAGGTCTCCTTTTTTGTTGACTCTTTTCCTGGATTTGGTATTAGGTTTATGCTGGCTTCATAGAATGAATTTGGGAGTATTCCATCCCTTTCTATGTTGTGAGATAATCTCAGTAGTATTGGAGTTAACTCTTCTCTAAAACCGTGGTGAAGCCATCTGGGCCAGAGCTTTTTTTGGTTCATAGTTTTGTTTTTTTTTTTTTTTTTAATGACTTTTTCAGTCTCCTCCTTTGTGATGGGTTTATTAAGTTGTTGTGCTTCACCTTGTGATAATTTTGGTAGGTGATAGGAATCTAGGAATTTGTCCATTTCCTCTAGGTTTTCAAATTTGTTAGAGTATAGTCTTTAACAGTATTATGTTATGATACTTTTGATTTCTGTTGGATCTGTTGTGACATCTCCCATCTCATTTCTTTATTTTGGTTATTTCTTTCCTTTTCTGTTTTTCTTTATTAAGTTTAGCTGACAATTTGTCAATTTTGTTGATCTTTTCAAAAATCCAGCTTTTGGACTTTTCAGTTTTTTCAATTATTCTTCTATTCTCTAATTTGTTTTAGTTTTGCTCTAATCTTTATGATCTGTTTTCTTCTGGTGCCTGAAGTGCTCCTTTGTTGCTCTCTTTCTACTTGTTCAAGCTGTAGGGTTAGTTCTTTGGTTTGGGTTGTTTTGTCCTTTTGGAAGTGAGCATTTATAGAGATAAACTGGCCTCTGAGCACTGCTTTGGCTGTATCCAACAGGTTGTGGTAGGAAATGTTTTCATTCTCATTGAAATCCATAAGGTTCTTTATTTCATCCTTGATTTCTTCTATAACCCATGGCTTTTTGAGCAAGACGTTCAGTTTCCATGAGTTCCAGTTTCTGTTTATTTATTTTTTTTTTTTGCTATTGATTTTGACTTTTATGGCTTTATGGTCTGAGAAGATGCTTTGCAATAATTCAATGGTATGAATTTTGTTGAGCTTTGCTTTATGTCCTAATACATGATCTGTTCTTGAAAGTGTTCCATGTGCACTGGAGAAGAAGGTGTAGTTATCTGCTAATGAATAGAAAGTTCTGTATAAGTTGACGAGGTCTAATTATGGCAATAAGATCTATGTCTTTACTGAGTTTTTGTCTAGAAGATCTGTCCAAAACTGAGAGTGGAGTGTTGAAGTCTCCCCCTATTATTGTAGAGTGATTTGTCTCATTTTTGAAGGTAGTCAGTGTTTCTTCAGTGTATTTAGATGCTCTAGTATTGGATTCATTACTATTTAATATTGTTAATTCCTGCTTGTGTATCAAAACTTTCAGTGATAAATCATGATAGTCCTTGTCTATGATGGTGGATTTTACATTAAAATTTATTTTATCTGGGATTACTGCTGCCACACTGCTCTTCTTCGTATATTGTTAGCTTGGTATATATTATTGCATTCTTTAATTTTCACTTTTTTCATATCTTTAAGTCTAAGGTGAGTTTCTTGGAAGCAACATATAGACAGGTAGTCTCTTTTGAGCCACGATGTCACTCGTTATCTCTTGGCTGGAATATTCAGTCTATTTACATTTAACAGAATTATTGATATGTATGTGTTTAGTGATATCATTGTGATGTGTTTATTTTTGTCTTGATGCTTTCTCTGTTTCTCTTAATAGCACATCCTAGACATTCTCCTTTGTGGGTTGATTTTTCACCCTTTTCAGTGTTGGTTTTGTGTTTACTGAGACTCCTGTATTACATTTCTTGATTTGATATGTCACATCTTTATTGTGCTTTGTGGCTACCCCTATGATCCTCCTTAATAATCTATGTTTAAACCCAGTTTTAACATTTACATATCTTATTAACTTTCTCTTCATCTGGAAAGACTATACTATAGCATATCCTTCTTTTTAATGTGATGATATTATAGTTTTCATGATATGACCAGTGGATCACTTCTTTTAATATTACAGCTTTGAGTTTTGTGCTTTCCCTAATTGAGTTGGTCTATGGATGATGTGTCCTGTATTGCCTCCTAAAATAGCTTCTTTCAGTACTTCTTGTAGTTTTGGTTTGGTTTTTACAAAGTCTGTTAGTTTGTTTATCTGGGAATGTCTTAATTTCATTTTCATATTTGAAGGACAGTTTTGCAGGATATATAATTCTTGTTTGGAATTTCTTCTCCATCAAGACTTTGAATGTGTCATCCCACTGTCTCTGTGCCAGTATGGTTTCTGCTTAGAAAGCTGACGAAAGCCTACAGAGTTTCCCTCTGAATGCTAGTTTTGCTTTGAGTCTTGCTGCTTTTAAGAGTTTCTGGTTATGATTCATTTTGTTAAGCTTGATTATAATATGCATTGATGTCTTTCTTTTGGAATCTATATTGTGTGGCATTTGATAAACATTTTGGGTATATATATTCTCTTCTTTCATAATTACTGGGAAGTTTTCTGTCAGCAGCTCAACAACAATACTCTGTGTGTTTTCAGTTGTCTCTACCTGTTCACATGTTTCTTAATGCTTCCTCATTTTTCTTGTTTCTTTTCTCTGATTTCTCCTCATAGGTGCCGGAGTCAGTATCTCTGTGCTCCAAGTCAGAAAGTCTGTTTTCCATTTGTTCAATTCTGTTTTCTTGGCTTTGAACTAATTTTTCTATTTATGTAATTTTGTTATTGAACTGTCATATTTCAGAATGCTGGTGTTCCATCAGTTTGAACAGCTTGCTTAGTTTTTCATTTTGCTCTGCTGTATTTTGTATAGTGTGTAGAAGGGCCCTATATATAATCCTTTTGTACTTGACCTCCGATAGTTTCAGAATGGCTTCTTCATCTGGGATAGTTTCAGAATGGCTTCTTCATCTGGGAAGTTCTTTGTTACTTTCTTTTGGGGGTTTTCTTGAGTGATGGGTGATTTTTTCTTTAAGTTTCTGGGCAAGGTTTGTTGCTTGTTGAGTTTCTAGATGTAGTTGAGTTTCTCCAGCATTACCTTAGCAGGATTTGAAGCACAGTCTGAGAAGGAAGGTGATCAGAAGTCACCTCTATGCACTCCAGTGACTGGAACCAGTGTAATTTCTGGTGTCAGGCTCCACCTCATGTTTGGCAAAGACACAGCCCTACTTACAGAGCCAGTGAGGGCTGTCAGCTGACCCCATGATGTGGATCAATAAAGGGTGGAAGAGATGCCATGAGGATACACTACAGTTATTTCTCTAGGCAGTCTTACTTTGAAAGGTAAAAGCTATCTGACAGCTTCCAAAATCAGTGAGGCTGTCAGGTGTGCAAGACCCTCTTCCCAGCTGGCAATATCCATCCCCAGATGCTGTAAACTAGTTCACAGTATGGAAAGATTACTGACCTGCTGTTATCCATTGCTGGGCCACACCCGTAAGTTCACACTGTGCTAAACACAGCTTTTCTGCTGGGAAAGCACTCCCCAAGCTGGCACTGCTTCCTAGCCTAGAAATTGGCCCCTGCTAAGGTCTCCATTTGGGTAACTTGCTTTCCAGTCAAATAAGATGGCATCCCACACAAGCTTCCCTGCCTGCTGTGAAATAGCCAAATGAATCACCGGCAGTTCAGAAAGAGAGAGTGGAGGTGCCAAGGTGCACAGAGTTCAGAGACAGGATCTCAGAATGTTGTTATTCCACCTGCTGATCCTGTCAGCAGTGCAGCTGAGCTTTGCTGCTTGTTAAGCCCAAGCCCACTTGCCAGCTAACACAGAGAAAAAAAAGTGAAAATTGAAACTTACCTTCAGTCCCTGAGAGCCAGCATTCTACAAGGGCATGGTCAGCAAAAGAGAAGTTTCCCATTTAGTGGCATGTACTTCAAATTGACAGCCCTATGCCATGTCCTAGGACTCACTGGGTGTCCAGAAGGCTCTGCTTAATTATTAATCCCAGACTTAGTTTTTACAGGGAATTAAGAAGATGTGTGTCTAAACCACCATCTTCACTCCACCCCTCAATTTACTGTTTGTTGTTGCTGTTAGGCTCTTTATAGTTTGCTTTACCCTCCAGCAACCTTGTGTACAGCAGAATAAAACACTGCCTGGCCCTGCATCAATCCGGTATCAGTTCACTCTTTGACCTATTGCCCAATTGTTTCCAATTTTGATTCCTAGTGACCTTATAGGACAGGGTGGAATGGTCCCATGGGGTTTCTAAGGAGTGCCTGGAGGATTTTAAACTTTTGGTTAGCAGACATGACATTTAAACACTACACCACCAAAGTTTCCAATGACTCTTGAAACCAAAACCAAAGCCAGTGCCACTGAGTCAATTGCTGCTCATAGCAACCATATAGAACAGTGTAGAACTGCCCCCACAGGGCTTCCAAGGAGTATCAGGTAGATTCAAATTGCCAACCTTCTGGTTAGCAGATGTAGCTCTTAACCACTAAGCCACCAGTACTTCCTACTTACTCTTTAGGGAATTTAAAATACGAAGTCCATTATTATTTAAAATGCTTCAATTTTACAGATACTCAACCAAGTTACCAGTAACCAAATCAGTTACCGCATCAGTTGTGACCTATAGTGACCAAAGAGAGCAGTTACATGCTGAAATTTTATTTATTTTTGACTTTTCATACTTCACAAAATTCATCTACCTTACTTTAATTACCCTGCATATAGAAGATGGAACATATCGGTGGTGAAACGAATTCCTTTGTGTGGCTTTTTGCCTTGTTTAGGAAAAAAAAGTGTGAGACTGTTCTAAGCCTTAAGGAGTGGCCTTTGCCCTAATTTTCTACCCCAGAACATCCTTACTTTTGTCCAAGATGAGTGAAATTTCCTCGGGAAAATGTAGACAATTTGACTTTTTGTCTGGCTCTGAGCTGTAGCGTACCTTATGACTGGCATGCACCTTGCTGGGATTGGTCAATATTACGCAAAATAAGTATGCATAGACTCTGCAAATGAAGCATCTGTGACTCAACGAAAGAAGACTAGTCAGTTTGTGGCCCACATGGGAAGGGTCAGTTCTTAAAATTTACTGTGAGTTGTGTACATATAAGATCCTTGTTGGCACTGTAGTTAAGAGCCTGGCGACTGACTAAAAGGGTGGCAGTCAAGTCTGCCAGCTACTCATTGGAAGCCCAGGGTGGTAGTTCTCTGCCCTAGAAGGTCCCTGTAAGTCAGAATGGACTTGACAATATCATATTTGACTTTGGAGTTTGTTTATATATACAAAACTGACCCCAAAGAGGTTTCTGAGACAGAAAGAAACAAAAAGAGAAGCAGAAACAAGAGAGAAGAAGCAGAAAGAGAAGGCAAAGAATTTCCTAAAATAGCTGTAACTTGGGTCAAGTTCTGCAACACTGAAGATAGTGAGCAGCCCAGAAAGGGTCCAACAGCACAGCTGGATGTTCCAGGTACGGATGAGGCCCTGTGGCAGAATCAGCAGTGACACACAGCAGGAGGAGCCAGAGGGCCAAGAGGATGCCTGTGCTTAATAGGCTGAGAGGAGGCTTGCACAGCTGTGAGAAGCTGAGATTGTTGTCTTTACTGTTGAGACTTTGCCCATAAGCTTCC
Source organism: Heterohyrax brucei (assembly GCA_028571685.1). Classification (NCBI taxonomy): domain Eukaryota; kingdom Metazoa; phylum Chordata; class Mammalia; order Hyracoidea; family Procaviidae; genus Heterohyrax; species Heterohyrax brucei. Next base: position 51,322,863 of record CM053159.1, on the reverse strand, counting down.
TGATTCAGAGTCCTCATAGCCTGTGGAACCTGATCCTGAGTTACTTTGTTAATAAGTCACTCTACTCTAAGTATGGTCTATGAGTTCTATGTCTTCACTTCAGTGGATTTTCAAACCCAGAGGAGAAGTAGAGGGTGCTAGGGAATGGATAGCTGGTGTCAGAATTGGTAAAAAGGTTGGAAAGCATAGGTATGTGTTTGATTTCTGTCTCATATAAATCAGCCTTGGGTTAATCTTGATTCATAGCATCCTTCTAAAATTACATTTTGGTGCAGCTACTATTCTTATGCTTTTACAGTAAAACATACTATATATTGTACTTTGAATAAAAAATATTACATTCAGCTTAAAAGCAAAATATAAACAACTTGGTAATTTATTGTACAAAAGGATTACAGCAGTTTTTGAAGTCTACTTAAAACTATACCCTTTGCGAGAGCTTTTCTTGCATAACTTCCACCATTGCATCTGTGATAAAAGGGATGTGCAGTATTTTATGCAATACTTGGGGAAACAACTTATCCAAAAAGACATTGTCAGCCGTAACAGTCTTTTCCTTCTGTATTTGAACTTTGTAAATGTTTAAAACTCAGTAATTTTTAAATCGTGAAATGTTTACATGCCTGAACCTCGAGTTCAGAGAAATCTGCTACAAGTTTCACATATAACTTTGGTTGGCTGTGGTACCAGCAGTAAATTATTTAGCTGCTCTGCACATCTACCTTCTTACATATACTACTTAGAAAGACTAAAGGGCACGAGACATGTAAAATGCTAGCCCACAGTGCGTGGCATCTTATGTGTTCAATAATATTTGAAGCCATTATTACTATTTTAAATATAAATTTCTGACACATGTGATGAAGGAGTTACAGATGCACTTTTCTTTCTATGAAAAGCAGCAAAAGTTGGTAGACAATTAAGTCAAAGCGTTTCAAGGAAACAGAAGTCCAGTAGCAATGTGAGTTATCCTTTCTCTTTATCTGAAGGCTGGAACTTCTATTTTGTGCTTTTGAACTATAATGTGAAATCCCATTTACTTACTTCTCATTGCCTTTTTCCACTGCAGTCAGTTTGAAATAATCCTTTGGTGAGACAATAGAAATATGAACTTTGCAGAATATATATGGAGATTCTATATGTTTTATAATTTTTTTCTCATGAAAAATTGATAAGTACTTTAGAATTCCGGCAACCTTACATTTGGAAAAATTAAATCCAAAGACTGTTGAGAGTGTGAAAACTTGCAATCTCCAACCCCTTATAAAAACCTTTGAAAACTTTTCCTTCTGGCCATACTAGTCCTTATAATATTTTCTGGAGCTAAACAGTTTATTCTAAGCACTCTACGTTATGATTTAGCTTCTTCACAGAGTTATTGGGGAAGATGATGTTCTTGACCAGTTTGTCTGGCACTTTCTACACTGAAGTCCAAACTTATTCCTTATTTTTATTGTCTATAAATATTTGAATTTGAATTTTAAAAATAGCAATAATCTAATTTCAGCAGACTTATGAAAATGTTTTGATGAAGCCTGTGTTACATATAAAAATATGAGTAATATAAATATAAATAAAATATAATAAATATTTATTTTATGATGAATACTATATACTTGGCTTGGAAATCAAATTGTTTTCCTCTTGTCTTTTGTTCTCATGAAATCTTCTCTTTCTCTTATTCTCTCTCCTTTCCCTCACTCTTTCTCTGTTTCTCACACACACACACACACACACACACACACATGTCCAACAGTAGTGTAATACAAAATGTACAAAGCGAAATGCAAGAAAACTTTTTTTTTAACTATATTAATACAAATTATCTCACCCAGTGTTCCTTGCTTCAACCGTTCATATTGTGGTCCTTATGCCCATTAATCTGCAAATAAAATATCAGTGTAACATTAAAAGTTCAGCATACAAATGATGAAAACTTTTCCGTCTAATTCTTATTGGATAAAAGGAGTATTGCAGACCCTCACATAAAAATGACCATGAGCTTTAATTGTGTTGTATGAGTAAAAGAAAGTCAGATGAGCTGTTCTCTTAGATGAATATTTTAAAGACACTGGAAGTTTCACAATGCCTAAATTACCTAATACCTATTAGTTTATAATATTACTGAACTTATACTGCCTGTGCATAGTAAGTTCTTGTACTATAGCTTCAGAATGGTAACAATATATTTTAAATCACTGGGATGGATCAAACAAGAAAATACGGTGAGCTTTTACCAGAAAATACAACTTCTGCTTCATCATTTGTTATTTCTGTTTCCTTCTTTAAATATAATTTCAAGTCTTATCGCTTTCTCCTGAATTTCTTTAATTGCATCATTTAAAACATATGTGTATATAGAATTCAATAAACAGTGACAGTGATATTTTTCTAGAAAATTGTATTAGAAAAATGGAAAGGATTATCTAACATTAGAGAAGCCATTCTGCTATCTAACAACCTTATTAGGGGGAATAACTCTGTATACATTTCATATCTCTAGCAAAAAAGTCACAAAATCAGTAATTATAAAGAAAATGGTATAAGATTTACTTGGCATGTTAGATAAGATTTTTTTATGTATTGTTTGGTGGTGTACATTTCATATACATACTATTTATATGATATAGTACTCTGTTTAACATGTTATATAATTTATTTTCTGCACTGATTTACTTCTGCCCAGAAACTGAGATTGTCTGTGTATCCTAGCAGATATAGCTGGTTAGGAGTAACTTGAAGATAAGAACCAAGACAGAGGAGACAAATGTGGTATCTCAAGTTCATTTAAAGATACGTATTATTATCTAGACTTACATGCGTTATCAGTAGTCCACCTCCTGAATATACATCAAGTAGCAGGAAAAGAGGTCTGGAGCTCACTGGTCTCATTTATGTTTGATGCAGTAACTCATCGTGTCACCTCCGTGTATCTCTTCTTATACCAGACCATACAGAAAACTTAGTAATGTTTATTATTAATTTGAATCATAGGATAATGCATATAGTTGCAAATTGCATAAATGTGATATTTATTAGATTATATGACTACTAACAGAAAGTTGTAAAATATTTCTACAGCATATTACACTAGTTATATTACTAGTAACTGAGTAGAAGCCTTTTTCCCATTTTTCTCCTTTTCCTTTAATTACTATTTATTTCTCAAAAAAAGTTATTGGTATAGGTTCACCAATATTAATTACCACAATATTATAGCTAAAACACCAGAAAATTTAACAAAATCAGCAACTACAAAGACATTAAAAGTAATGAAAACAACATTAAGTGGTTGTAGCCTGTGCAGAAAAAACACATAACTAATTGGTTAATAACGACAGCTCAACAGAAGCACGTGAAAAGATAGCACAGAGTTTTAATTTTATAGCTATACTGATACACATTATCCAGGCTAAAGAAAAAGATTTTGTTATTGTTGTTGTAAAAACTAGAATATTTTTATAAGAAAAAATAAGTTTCTGCTGAAACATTGCATAACAATTGTACAGACAGTCATTTTTATGTCACCCTCCCTGACAGTGGCACCTAGTGCAGTTCACATCCATACCCACCCCAGTGATGTCACTGTTGGGCTTTGAACCCTGTTTTGGGGGATCCTTAACTTTAATGATGGAGTCTCTGGGCAGTAAAAATGATTAGCATGCTAGGCTGCTGATTGAAAGCTTGGAGGTTCCCGCACAACCAGAGGCTCCTTGAAGCAAGGCCTGGTGATCTACATCAAAAAAAAAAAAAAAAAGAAAAAAATGACATTGAAAACATTATAGAGCAAAGTTCCATTCTGACATACACAGGGTTGCCATGTGTCAGAGTCCACTCATTGGTCACCGATAATACCTACAATATGCGTGCTTAAAAAAAAAGGTTTCAGTGGAAACAATAAAGTTAATTGTTTTAAATTTTATTTAGTGTACTCATACACACCTGTAATTCTGAATACTAGAAAACACACACACTGCCGATTCTATTTATACATTCTTGTTTTTAGTTGCTATTGAATTGACACTGACTCATGATCACTGGTGTGTTCTAGTCCATTGTTGTGGTTACTGAGTCAATCCAATCCATTTAGATTTCCCTTTTGTTGACTCTCTACCAGTCACAGTATCCTTTCCTAGCAATTAAATCTTTCCTTATGACTTGTCCAAAGAAAGTAAGCCAAAGTTTTTCCATCATTATTCCCAAGGTACATTCTGGTTACAATCCTGCTAAGACTGATCTGTTCACTCTTCTGGCAGCACACAGTGTATCTGGCATTCTTCACCAACACCACAGTCAGAATGCTCCAATTCTTTTTCTGTCTTTCTCTTTCATTGTTCAGTGTTTACCTTCAGGAGACTATTGAAAAGATCCTGGCTTGCATAGGAAGTACCTTAGTCATCAAGGTGATATTTTTGCTTTGTTCAACTTTGAGACATTTTTTCTTGGTCTATTTATTTTTTGCATCAGATTTGTCCAGTGCAACAGGTTATTTGACTTCTTTACTGCTACTTCCATGGACATTGAAGTCAAATATAAGCAAAATAAAATAATTGGTAAATTACTATATTCATTCAACATTTTTTATAGGTCAACTTATTTTGTAGATTTTCTAATAGTATGAAAAATTGGGAGATTGGTGAATGTTGATTTATATAACTTACCTATTTTGTAGATTTTCTAATAGTACAAAAAATTGGCAGATTGGTAAATGTTGATTTATATAACTTACTTGAAATGCAAACAATTTATAAAGATGTGGAGCCAGTTAGTTATTGCCAGTGATATGTGTCAAAGGCTGCACCTGACAATGTATAACATAAGGTATCCTGGGAGGCTGCGTGTTCTGTATTTTGACATAATAGCAGTCTGACATGAATAGTCATGGTGATAAAATTACTTAGAAATAAACAGATACAAACATTCAAAAAAAAGTTTATTTAGAACTTGTAATATCTGAATAAGGTCAGTGCACTGTATCAGTATCAATTTCCTGTATATAAAAACGCATTAAAGTTATAGAAGCCACTACTATTAAGAAAAATTGAATAAAGATGATATATGAGTTCTGCTTTAACCGGATCCACTGTTTATTCCAACTGCATGTGAATCTACAATGACACCACAGTAAAAAAAAATACTAAAAGAAGGGTTTATAAACAGTGTTGAAAGGGACTTCTTCCATTATTTCTTCCCTCCTAACCAGAAAATGTGCTGACATATATTTCTAGACACTTATACTGTGTGAATTGTCCATGCTCCTACCCAGAGCCAGTCCCATCAAATGGTCACTAAATAATAACCCTTTCATTTGCAGAATAATGATCAATTGTTGTTCTACTATTAGTCCAGTTATCACTTTTAGAGCCTTAGAAAATAATTTACATCTGCTTATGGTTTTATTTTTCTTATCATGCAAAAGTAAAATCTTATGAATTCATTTTTTTTCATCAGCTTCTGCCCTAGAGTTTGCTGCAATTTTTGTAGAAATAGTCCTTGAAAAAATTGTTTATGTATCTCTATTTCATAAAGCACCACTGAAGGAAATATAAATAGGAAGATTTGGGTAAAAAGGTTGCCATTAACTAACGAAATTGAGGAACCTGATGCATATCTTAGAAAGTATGCTACACTTAAATTCAGTATAGAGTTACATGTAACTGGGGGAGGGGAGAGGAACAATCCAACTTTTTCATTAATAATCAATGAATCACTACAGAGAATTACACTCACCAGTAAATATATACATATATTTGTACATATAACCACACATATTTTCCTAGTTGATCTCAGTAATACTGATGTGTAAAAACTAAAAGGTACAAAAATGTAATACATCCATTTTTTTTTAATTGAAAATCATACAAAAGTAAACACATTTAGGGATTTATAAAAAAAGAGAAAAAACAACCAACCACCTCTGAATCTTCTTGAACTCATATGGGTCCTACGTATGTCACAGAAGAACTGCACCTCATGGGATTTTGATACATAGATTGAAAGTTACGAAGAGGATCAAGAGAACTTTACAAACAAAATCTGAATAGTGAATACTCATGAGAGGAGAAGGATTAAGATAGGATCTAAAAAGTTGTCAAGTTGATTCCAACTCACAGTGACCTTAAAGGATGAGCAAAACTGTCCCAAGGGGTGCTTGGTGGATTCAAAGTGCCACCTATTTGGTTAGCATCCACTGGTCTCAACTAGAGTTTCCAAGATACTTCAGAGAGATAGCAATGTTTTCACTCAAGCAGGTGTTTTGACTACCAATCTCTGCATCCTCAGTATTTTTTCCTTATATGTATTTTATAATTATCCTTTTCATTTTATAATGTATAGGATGTGTACATCAAAAACATTATAAATTAATACTTTCTTAAGCTAGATAAACATTTGAGTTTTTAGATCACCAATATGTGGCAAAATAATGATGAGATGAATGCCAGGAGAAATTTAATTGTTAAATAGAAAGAATATATAAAGGATTCATTAGAATGAAAATGTTTTTACAAATGTAACATCATATGAAGAAATCATAATGAATAGGAGAGACATACATATAAATAGCTTTTATATATCAGATAATCTTTAAAGGATAATACTACCTAGTAAGATGTATCAGAGAAAATGTTATTTAGAGATATTAGTTTGCTTATTTTTTAAGGGAGATTTACTAAAACAATATGAAATGGACAATTAATATCAATAAGAAATGAGTGAATATTTTCATTGCGAAGTGTTCAATCCCATTAGTATCTAACACAAACAAGTAGAGAACTCCAAGACACAGAGAACCGGAAGTCATATAGCTAGTTAGTAGCAAAAAGAAAGAAAAAAAGCCATCCATGCTTCCCTCCCTCCACCTCTCCCTCCCTCCCTCCATTCACCCCTCCCTCCTTCCCTCCCTCCCTCCCTTCCACCTGCCCGCCTGCCCACACATTGCCATTGACTTAATTCTGACTCATAACAATCTTATACGACAGAGTAGAACTGTCCCATAAGGTTTCTGAGGAGCAGATGGTTGATTCAAACTGCCAGTCTTCTGGTTAGCAGCCAAACTGCACTACCAGGGTCCCTACATAATATGTAAAAGGGAAAATCCAAGTCTACCTCAATCCAAATCCCAGGCTGAAAGTATTGACACTGCTGGATTTTACTAGACACAAGTAACTGTTGCTTTTCTCAAGACTATCCAATTTCTTAAAAATAAATGTGATGAATTGTCATATTTTAAAAAGCATGTAAAATATCTGGTAAACAATTTGTTTTGTTTTCTGTGATGAAAGGTTGATAAAACTTAAAAGTCCAGAGGACTTTGAGTGAAAAATGTGTACTTGAAACACAAATTAACCTTTTTGTTGACTTATATGTTTACCTCTTTCCTTTCTGTTAAATCTTGTCCGTTGGATATTAAGCCTGTAGAAACAAACAAACAAAAATCAGTCACTTACTACCATGGTCCACTGCAGGAAACAGTCTAGCTCTTTCCTTCCTGTTACATTCACACTTTTTAAGAGTTGTGTTAGCCATTGACATCACCTCATCTTCACTTGTTAACCTAGTGGCTAACAAGAACGTTCTCTTGGACTTACACCTGCTAATATTCCAATGAACTTCACACTCCTATACACAGAAGACATTTTTTTTTTTTCAGTCATCTTACTTAACCTTTCAGTAGTCTGAAGAAAAGAATAGTCTATTCTTGACACCATTAACACTCCTTCAGTGACAAAACAGCAGGCTGGTTTGTCACCTACATTTTAAGCATTGGTTCTACATCCTCTTTATTGAACTCATCACTTAATGGTTTTTAAGAGTAGGAGTTATTCAAGGCTCATGTCTTCTCACTCTGCACATTTGCCTTAGACCCTCCCATCAATTGACATTAATTTTGTAATTACTGAAAAATGTGCATCTTCACCAAAGAATTCTCTCCATTTCAGATTTCCATATTTCGTTTTCTAGGTCTGCCTTCTATTATGATTTTAAGGGACTAAGTAAATAAATAGATAACACAAACAAAATCCTTCTCATAGCCATCGAGTTGTGAACCAACTAATAAATACAGACACAAATATATCAGACAGATGAAAATTCACATTTCTACTTATTTCTGATCAGTCATAGGTTGTAGGAATTTGCTTGGACCTGCAGGCAAAAATGTTCAGTTTTATGGTCATGTCTACCTCTTTTTTCACACATACGTGAAAACAGATCACAAATTACACTCAGAATCCACGAAAGTCATCCTTCCTCTCCTGTAGAAGAGTGGGAGGTTTGGAGAGTCTATGACTGACACTTTTATTGTGGTTGCTTTGCTTGAAATTAGGTGAACTTGAAAGTAGGAGAAATGAGAAGTAAAGATCTTTCTCTATCATTTCCTAGGTACAAGTTTTTTGTTTTTTGTTCATTTGTTTTCAACATTTGTGCCTAGCTCTTAAACCTATGCTGCCCAGACATGTGGCTGATCATTGAAGGTCTTCTTTAAGGAAGGGAATATCCTTTATCTCTGAGGCAGAGTGTGTTAGGCACAAAAACTATTACTACCCTCAGACAGTTGGTAGCTTATACAGTTAACAAATGCCTAGCCAAAATGAGATCTGGCACACTGGGTGCCTCCAGAGGTATTTAATGCTTCCAGGCTTCTCTTGGCCTTGGAAGCAATTATTGAAATTGATGTAATAAGTTTCACACTGCCTCCCTAAACCTGGCAGCAATCACTGAAATTAGAACCTCACATGACAAGGCTCTGTAGTTTACATAGATCTTAGCTCAAGTCATCTTGGCCTGCAGACAAGATGAAAAACAAGAGGCAAATATCAAGCAGCTCTCTATCAATCTCATTTAGAGCTAATTCTTGCTGTTACATTTCTTGAAATATGAAAACAAAATTCACATAAATGGCTTAATATTGAGAACTATCAGCATTCCAGTGATACTTTCAACATTATTTGAGTTTATTAAGGCTCTTATGTAAAAATAATTCTGTCTTCATTTGATAATAAAAAGCAGTGAGATGATTGCTTTGCCAGTACTTGAAACAATGATTGAAAGTCAGGATACCACATACTCCATTCTTAACGATGATGAAGGCCTAAATCAAATTAAAATCATATAATTAAATTGGATATCTTGTCACATCAATTATAGTCTCATGTATTCCACATTTCTGTTTTGTTTTTAACTTTCTAATGGGTGTGGTGGAAACTCTGGTTTAGAGGCTAAGTGCATCTGCTAACCAAAAGGCTGGCAGTTCACATCCACTATGAGCTCCTTGGAAATCTTATGGGACAGTTCTACTCTGTCCTATAGGGTCACTATGAGTTGAAATTGACTCGGTGGCAATGGGACAACTGATGTGGCACTTAAGCATTACGCCACCAGGGTTTCCATTGATGTGGTAGCACGCATGAATTAAGATATATAAGCCAGCCAAGTGCCGTCGAGTCGGATCCGAAAGTGAACTAAATAATAAATATTTTAGGTGTAACCAGATAAAGCTATAAACATCTCCATAAGTCCAAGAAGGTTCAATTCAGCACCCTTTTACTCAATATCTGTCCTCCTCAATGTGACCTCTATTCTGACATCTATCAACATTAATGAGAATTGTGTCTGATTAAATTTTCATATGAATTGAATCAGCATATCCAGCTTCTTTTGCTAAACTTAAGGTCTGTAAGTTTATTCTCAGTGTCATTATATATATCAGTAGTTTGTATATTGCTGCCTGGTAACTGATTAAACAAAAATCTTTGTTCAGTTTTTGTCCATTTATTATGTTTTTACGCATATCATTTTTTGTGTGTGGCCACGTGCATTCATTTCTCCTGTATGTGCATCTGTATGTGAAACTCACATGTTATAGAGTAGGCCTGCATTTTACTTTAATAGGCACAGCGAAAGTTCTATAAATTGTCTGTGCCAATTTATTCTTCCATTAGCATGGACTAACAGTTTCAGTTGCTTCACATCTTTACAATACTTACATTGATAGACTTAAATTACATCCTTTCAGGTGTATGTACAGTGGTATTTTGTTTTAGTTTGAATTTCTAAGAGAAGCAATCTTGTTGAGTACATTTTTCTTATGTTTATTGCATTAGCATACTATATTTTATGAAGTCTTGTCAACTTTTGAACATTTGAAGAAATTGGGATGTGCGTCTTTTTCGTTGTAGAAAGTCTTTTATGGTCTAGATATGATACAACTTGGGAATGTGGTTTCATGATCTAGTGTTGACTTTTTACTTTCATTCTGGTCTTTAATGTACAAAAGCTCTTAATTTTAATAAAGTCTAAGTAATTTACTCTTTTGTTGTTAACACATTTCATGGTCCATTAAAGCACTGAGGAATCTTTTTTTGTCTACCCATGAATGTGAAGATATTTTCACATGTGTGTGTGAAGGCTCCTTTTGCACATCTGTGTATTTCTTCATTTTGTTTGTTTAATACATGTCTATGATCCATCTTGACTTAAATTAATTCTGTGACACGAAGCAGAGGTTGGTTTATTTTTCTATACATATACCTGGTTGTTTAATCAAATTTACTGAAATAACCATCCATTTTGACTAACTTAGTGTGGTATATTTGACAAATATTAAATAAACATATACATGTAGGTTTATTTTTTTAACTATGGTATGTCCCAGTATACTCTGGTGACTGCTAAACAAAATGTTGATAGTTTAAATCCACCAGACATTCTTTGGAAACTCTATGAGGCAGTTCTACTCTGTTTTATAAGGTCTTTATGAACAGAATTGACCCAATGGGGACGGTTTTTTATTTTAGTGTTTTCCATTGTTTATTTTTGCATCTTTGCACCAATAAAACTGTCTAAATTATTCAATTTTATGGAAGTATTCAATTCTGACAGTGCAAATCTTCCATGGCCAGCCAAGCCAAGTGCCGTCAAGTTGGATCCGACTCATATTTATCCTTTAAGAGAGCATTGGGTATTTTAGATCTTTTGTCTTTCCATGTACATTTTGGAATCAGCATGTCAATTTACACATGCACTCAATAATTATCTGCTAAGATTTTTATTGGGATGCAGCAAATCTATATTTGTATTTCAATAAAATTATTATTGTAACAATACTCAGTCTTTCAAACTACAAACACGGTATTGTTTGTCATTCTTTAAAGTTTTTACATTTTTCTCAGCAACACTTCATAGTTTTCAGTGTAGCATTTTGTTGTATTCATTTTATTAATTTCTAGGTATTTCTTTCTATTTTATCATAAATAATATTATTCTTCAGTTGTCTAGATTGTGGGATGGTTGTATATAGAGATTAAATTGCTATTGTATACTAAATATATATTTACAAAACCAAAAAAAAAAAAGAAAACATTGGTGTCAGGTGAATTCCAACTCATAGCAACTTTATAGGACAGAGGAGAACTATACCGCATGGATTCCATGGAGACTTTGGTGGATTCAAAGTGACAACATTTTGGTTAACAGCCATAGCTCTTATCCACTGTGACACTAGGGCTTCCTAAATATCCTCATTAATTTTGAAAGTAAATTTTTGGAAACTATTTGTATTTTCTATGTACATAATTATGCCATCAGAAAGTGACAGCAGTTTTGTTTACTTTTTTCTGATTTGTACAGCTACAGTTAATTGCTTTAGTTGTATAGGAACTGTGATATGAAAACGGGTTTTTTTTTCTCATTTTTTCCCTAATTCAGTGACAAAACATAAACTACTTCTTTAAGTACGATATATCCTGAAGATACTAATATGAGTAAGTTTCTTTTTATTCTTAATTTGACAAGATACAGTTGTTTTACCAAAAACTAGCATTGAATTATAGGTCCAACCATGAAGTCCACAAACTTAATTGTTCTAAGTGCTACATACCTCATTCCGGAATATTGCTATGGCCACCTTTGAAGTACTTCCTTTGGGAAACTATGCACCAACCCCAGTGCTTGGTCTACTCTTCAAAGCGATTTTGTAACTCTTTCAGGAATGGCCATTGCGCATGGTGGCATGGTGACACATTCGTGAACTTAACTGTATAGTTGTGTCTGTGAGGCAGGTTTTAGTCGGTAAACAAATAGCTATATTGGAACACCCTTCCTATTCACCTGATCTGACCCCTAGTGATGTTTTTCTTGACTTGAAGATAAAGGAAAACATTTTGATGACATTCAAGACATCAAGAGTTCTGAAATTGCTTTGAAGGGTGGACTAGGCACTAGTATAGGTACATAGCTTCCAAATAGGAGTACTTCGAAGGTGACTGTAGTGATATTCAACAATGAGATATGTAGCACTTTTCCTAGGATGAGTTCATTAACTTAATTGGCAGTCCTTGTATTAAATATTATTGTCTGAATCTTTTTAATGAATTCATAATTTCTTTAAAATTTGAGTAATGTATCAGAAAAAAGATGCTTTAAAATTTTAAAGCATTGCTGAATCTAAACATGTAAGCATTCTTTATATACTTCTTTCAAATTTATGCATGTCTAGAGTTTTTCAAAAGAAAAAGTTCAGGGGAAAATTAGTTTTTAGTAATACATTTTCTTTATCTCAGCCTCATGGAACAGTTAAATCATACCTCCTTTCCTAGAGAGAAGTGAATGAAGGATGAGGGGAACCCTGAAGGGTTATGCTTCTAGAAATTCTTTCACATGAAAGCATGATGAAAGAAAATATATATTTTTACATAAGGCTTTGGCATGATGCATCGACATCACCTTAATATGTTTTCAAATAAACATATTTGTTTTTTAATCAAGCTTTCATGTGTTGGGGAAGTCACAATTTAAAGATTCATGCATGACGCAGTTCTCGTATTTGACACAAAATCTAATTTTTCACTAAATGATTATGCTGCCTTTCAGACAGTGATTCAGAAATGCTATAATACCTCACCTGAGGTTTTTCAATGAGAAGAAATTAAAATTAAGAAAAAAAGTAAAACAAAATTTTAGCAACATAGAGGTAATCAAATTTTGAATATTAAAGTCCCTTTCATCATAAATATTCTGGGGAACATATGGAATGCCTTTTTCTAGTAAATTGGACTCTAAATGCAACAACCTACTGTAACTCTACTGATTTCCAATTTGTCAACATGTGCTAGTGATGATTTTTCAAGTGAAATATTTTTCAGTCTTTTACTTTGCTCCAGTTATCATCTTTATACCACTGAACAAGCTATCATCTATCTCCTGGACCACTATGACAGCCTCCTAACTACTCTACAGTGCCTTTCTGCCATCTGCCCATTCCATGTACTGTGGTCACAGACAGTTGTGAAATGCTGATCAAAGTACTTAACTAACCTAGCAAGTAGCTTTCAGAAACTACACTGCTCATAATAAAAGACAAATTACATTTTTCAATTGCCTAAAGACCTTAGCTTCTAATATAATCTGAAACTTACTCTATTTCCAGCTTCACCATTATCATACACTAAGTCTATGCAGTCTTTGTCCTTCATCTTAGCTAGGATTGCCCTTGAGAGACAAGAGCAAGTAAAGGAAAAAGAAAAAGAACAAACAAGAGTTTGAGGGGAGAATGTGGAGGAAAAGAAGAAATATGTAATAATAGGTAGTAAATACTATCTTTAGGTCAATATAAGTGCACATGCTAAATCCACACATTTGGAAGATATAAGGAAGACTAATACAACTATTCTTCACTTATTGACTGGACTGTTATCTGACATTTTGCATTTATGACAACTGTCTTGCACCTTAATAACATACCTCTGTCCGTAACATAACAAAGTGTGAGGCAACAATAATTTCGGCTGTGATGGTTCAAGTTATGTGTTAACTTGGCTGGGGCATAATTAGCAGTGTTTTGTTCAGTGATGCAATGTAATTTGGCAATTATGTAATGACGCAAGCATCCTTCATTGTATGACTCCACTTTTGTATAACACTGATTTCACATACAACTTAGTCTTTGGAATCTAACCATGTCAATACATGAGCAGTGAGTGTATCTGGGATCTGAAATGGAAGACATTACTCATCGAAATCCACCGGGCTCAAAACAAAATTTACAGAATAAACCTATTAGATCAGAAAAAATATGTCTGCAATAAAATGAACAATAGATCTTTTGTAACAGGTGCTCCAAGTGGTTACTTTTTATTGGTATTATTATAATTATCCAGTAGATTTTCTAACACTTTACTCATATAGCATCTTGTTTGCCATTTTAGTCTCTTTTTTTTATATCCCAGGTGGTCCCGGTGTTACAACAGTCATGAGCTACAAATGATAACCAAAAAGTTGGCTGTTGGAATCTACAAAGGAGAAGAATCATTGTTCAAGAATAATTCTGCATTCCATCAATTCTTCTGAGGTAAAACACATTGCTATACATAAAAGCAAACAAACAAATCAACAGAAGAGAAACACACCAGTTGTTGGACCGTTCATAGCAGGTTCTTTATTGAAAATGCTAAACACATTTAATTGTATATCTCCTTAAGGGAGGCAAGGTCAAGATGGTAGACTAGACACAGATCTCCTCAGTTCTGTCTGAGAACTAAGGCCTGGAATGATAACTGAATGGAGCAGCATGAACACCCTGGGAGCCCCAGGATCTGGCATAGAGTTGTTAGATTGGACTACAAGCCAGAAACAGGGTAACTGCCTCTCTCAAAGATGAGGCAGCAGTGCTGAGTCCTGCTTTTGCTGACTCACTATTTGGAAGGACTGCAGGTACTGATGCTTTCTTTGTTATCTGGGAGGCAGGGGGCTGGGCTAATACACTGAAATGCAGTGCTTAAGTAAACAGTATACAGTGCAGCAGAGAGACTGTGTTTGGGATAACCACATTTTGAGAGCCTAGTTGCTGACTGAGGGCACCACTGCACCTCCACTCTCTCTTTTCTGAGCCACTCCATACAGTCTGCTGTTCCAGGAAGGGAAGCTCATGAGAGATGCCATTTTGTTTAACTGGAAGGCAGAGTCAGTCACTCAGAGGCTTTAACTAGGGCTAGTTATCACACAGACCAGTAGCTCCTGTCCGAAAAGTGCTTATGATGCTGCATAGAGTCATGGGTAGGGTCTAGCAGAGGATGGCAGCAAGGCTGTAACTCCTTCCTACTTTGAACCACATCATAGCATCTGGGGACTGCCTATTAGGTGCTTTTATTGTCAGCCAGAAGGCAGAGCACAGGCCCACACTTGTGGGTCTGACTGATTTTGGTAGCTGTTGGACAGCTCCCTCTTAACTGTAAAGTATCTTTTTAAAATAAGACCACCTGAAGAACTGAATGCTGAGTGGACTGGCAGCATCTGATCCACACTTCACTAATCCACATCACAGCATTGGCTGATGGCCCTCCAGTGACTCCATAAGTAGGGTGACATCTTTGCCAGCCAGGAGGTAGAGCCTGCCACACCAGAGAGTCCACCTGGGGCCAGTCACTAGAGTACACAGAGGTAGATGGCAAAAAAAAACTCCCCCTTAGAACTATGCTTCAGCTTCTGTTGTGGTAACATGAGAGAAGCGAAACAGCCTCCAGATGGTGCAAAGGCAACAAACAATAACTAACCATTTAGAGAAACAGTCCATCACTGATCTGGAAAAATCTCACAATAAGGAATCAAAAAGCTTCACAGATGAAGAAGCCTTTCTGAAACTACCAGAGGTCAACTAAACAGAATGCACCAGAACTAAATGAAATATTAAGTAAGCTATTTAAACTGATGAAATATCAACAACCAGAAATTCAGCAGATGAATAATAAAATTACAGAATTAGACAATTCAATCACAAGCCAAAAGAGCAGAATTGAGGAGATGGAAGACTGAGTTAGTGAGCTTGAGGACAGGCCAACTGACACCAGCATTTATGAGGATAAATCAGAGAAAAGAAGAAAAATGAAGAAGCATTAAGAAACATACAGAACTCTATTAAGAGGAACAATCTATGAATAATTGGACTTCTTGAACAGGGAGGGATACCTGAAAACACAGAGAGTATTGTTGCAGAGTTATTTACAGAAAACTCCCCTGAAATACTGAAAAAAGAGAACGTAGATATGTGTCAAACATCACAAAAACTAAACTCCAAAAAGAAAGACATTAAGACTTATTATAATCAAGGTTAACAAAAAGAAACTGAAATAGAGGCTCTCAAAGGCAGTGAGGCTTAAAGCAAAGCTATTGTTCAGAGGGCAGCACTGAAGGATTTCTTCTGATGTTCCAGAAGAAACAATGTTGGCAAGAAGGTAGTGGACTGACTCATTCAAAGCCTTGAAGGAGAAAAACTTCTAACCAAGAATTCTGTATTTTGAAAAATTGTCTCTCAAATACAAACATGAAATTAAGACATTTGCAGATAAACAGAAGCTTTGTAAAAACCAATAAATAATGAAAGAAGCTCTTTGCTTAGGAAAGTAAAATAAAAACATTAAGTATATACTTAACAATGCAACACAAGACACAAAATCCAGAGTCTTACTCAGTTAGGGAAGTCACAAAGCTCAATCAAAGGTACAATGTTAAAGTAAGGGAACCAGTGATCATGCCATGAAAACAATATAATCATCACACTAAAAAGAAGGATATATTACAGTAGTTATAACCACTTTAGATGGATAAGAATTTAAAAAGATACACAGAAATTAATGTTTGTTCTAAATTTAGAATATAAAGGGGGATTCTAGTGGTTGCTGCAAAGCAAAATAATGAGACATATCAAAACAAGAAATATAATTCAGGAGTCTCAACAAACAGAAAACCAACACTGAAAAAGATGAAAAGTCAACCCACAAAGAAGAATGACCCAAAAGACAATATTAAGAAAAACATAGAAAACATAGACAACACAAAAGTAAATGTATCAAAATTGTAGCACTAACCAGATACCTATCAATAATTACACTGAATATAAACAGACTATGTACTCCAATAAAAAGACAGTGAGTATCAAACTAGATCAAAAGACACAATCTGTCTATATGCTGCTGTCTTAGGCTGGGTTTTCTAGGGAAGCAAAACCAGTAACACGTGTAGGTACAAGGAAAGATTTATAATATATATAGATAGATAGATAGATACAAATATAGGAAACAGCTCACATAATCACAGAGCCTGAATGTCCCAAACTCTGGCACAAGCCTCACGTGGCCACAGAAGCTGAGGAACCCAAGGTCAGAAAGTCAGAGACCAGAGTTCTAGATCACCGGTTGTGTAGGTCAGTGGATCCCAAGCTGGTGGCGAGACCAAGCGACAGAGGCTGGCAAAACCAGGATCAGCAGGTCAGGGAGCAGGAGCGGCAGAGGCTGGCGAACGCAGGATCGGCAGGTCAGGGAGCAGGACTCTCAAGTCCCGACTGTAAGGATTGATGAGTCCAACAGCTGCTAGCTCAAGTCCCGGAACCAGACACTGGAAGAAGAGGGCAGGAGCTCCTGGCCACGTGAGCAAACAGCCGCCTTAGTGAAAAGGTCGGGAGATGAGAGCCGAGGGGCAGGGATCCACCACAAACCCCACCCTGCCACTTAATACAGCAGCCAAATATGTAGTAGCCAAGTTGACATAATCCTGACCACTACAGCTTCATACAAGAAACACATATTAGACTCATAGATATGAACAAATTGAAAATTAAGGATGAAAAAATATATACCAAGCTTAGGAACATACAGTGAAAAGCAGGAGTGGCAATATTCATCTCAGATGACATAGACTTTAATGTAAAATTCACCATCGGGGAAAAGGATGGCCATTATTTATTGCTATAGGGTTCAATACACAAGAAGGACTTAACAATATTAAATATTTATGCACCCAATAGCACCCAATAGCAATACACTGAACAAACACTGACTACATTGAAAAATGAGATAGATAATTCCACAGTAAGAGTTGAAGACTTCAACACTCCACCAACAGCAATGGAAAGATCATCCAGAAAAAATGCTCATCAAAGATACAGAAAATTTTATTGTGACAATTAATCAACTAGACCTCATTGACACCTGCAGAACTGTTTACTCATCAACACACAAGTATACCTTCTTCTCCAATGCACATGGAACATTTTCCAGAATAGACTATGTGTTAGGACGTTAAAACAATTCTCAACAAAATCAAACTATTGAATTATTGCAAAGCATCTTCTGGGACCATGAAGCCATAAAAGTTGAAATCAATAGCAGAAAAAAAACAGATATTTGAACCCATGGAGACTGAAGAACACCCTGTTCAAAAAGCTGTGAGTTATAGAAGAAATCAAGGATGAAATAAAGAAATTTGTAGAATGAAATGAGAATGAAAACACATTCCACCAGAATCTATGGGATAGAGCCAAAGCAGTGTTCAAAGGTCAGTTTACCTCTATAAATGCACACATCTGGAAGGCAGAAAGTATCCAAATCAAAGAATTAACCCTACAGCTTGAACAAGTGGAAAGACAACAACAGAAGAACCCTTCAGGCACCAGAAGGAAAGAGATAATAAAGATTAGGACAGAACTAAATGAATTAGACAATTGAAAAAATTAACAAAACCAAAAGCTGGTTCCTTGAAAAGATGAATCAAATTGATAAACCACTGGCTAAACTTACAAAAGAAAAACAGGAAGCAAGTAACACAAATAAGAAATGAGATGGAAGGTGTCACAACAGACCCAACTGAAATCAGAAGTGTCATAAAACAATACTATGACAGACTATACTCCAACAGATTTTAGAGGAAGTGGACAAATTTCTGGATTCATACTGCCAACCAAAATCATCACAAGAAGTAGCACAAATTAATAAAATCATCACAAAGAAAGACATGAAAAAAGTAATAAAAAACTACCAACCCAAAAAGTCCTCCCCAGATGGACAATTCTATCAAACTTTTAGAGAAGAGTTAACTTCAATACTACTGAGGCTGGAATACACCCAAATTCATTCTGTAAAGCCAGCATAACCCTGATATCAAATTCAGGGAAAGATCCCACACAAGAAAAGAAACTTACAGACCAATAACACTCATTAACCTGGATGCAAAAATCTTCAGCAAAATCTTAGCCA
Source organism: Heterohyrax brucei (assembly GCA_028571685.1). Lineage (NCBI taxonomy): Eukaryota > Metazoa > Chordata > Mammalia > Hyracoidea > Procaviidae > Heterohyrax > Heterohyrax brucei. The sequence goes on along the minus strand of CM053159.1, from coordinate 51,303,841 downwards.
ACAGCCAAAATAATTCCTTGTGATCAAGTTGGAATCATACCATGGATTCAAGGCTGGTTCAATATCAGAATAACAATCAGATCAACTACATAAACAGCACAAAAATAAGAATCACATGATTCTCTTAATTGATGCAGAAAAAGCATTCAACAAAGTCCAAGACTGATTCATGCTAAAAACTCTCAGCAAAATAAGATTAGATAGGAATTTCCTCAATGTAATAAGGGGTGTCTGTGCAAAGCCAACAGCTTACATCATCCCAAACGGGGAGAGACTGAAACAATCCCCCTTGAGCATGGGAACTAGATAAGGATGCCCACTCTCACCACTTCTATTCAACTTTGTACTAGAAGTTCTAGCCAGAGTAATTAGATAAGACAAAGCAACAAAGGGCATCTGCATCTGCAAAGAAGTAACAGTCTCCCTATTTGCAGATGATATGATTTTATATGCAGAGAATCTTAAAGAACCCATAAGTAAACTACTGAAATAGAAGAACTCAGCAAAGTGTCAGGATATAAGTATAAGTAAATAAGTAGGATTCCTTTATAATAACAAAGAAATCATCAAAAGAGAAATCACCAGATCAGTACCATTTACTACAGCTCCCATAAAGACAAAACACCCAGGAAAAAATCTAACTAGAAAATAAGAGACCTATACAGAAAGAATTATAAGACCTTACTGCAACAAATGAAAAGAGACTTACATAAATGGAGAAACCCACCCTGCTCGTGGATAGGAAGACTTAACATTGTGAAAATGTCTACTTTACCCAAAGTGATCTACATATACAATGTAATCCCAGTACAAACCCCAGTGTCATTTTTAGTGAGAAGGAGAAACAAATTAGCAACGTTGTTTAGAAAGGGAAGAATCCCTGGACAAGTAAAGGATTGAAGAAGAGGAATAGCATGGGATGCCTCGTGGTGCCTGGCCTTAGAACCTGTTACACTGCCACAGTGGTCAAAACAGCCTGGTACTGGTACAAAAAGAGACATATAGACCAATGGAACAGAGTGGAGACCCCAGAGATGCCACCATCCACTTATGAACAGTTGGTATTAAACAAAGGCCCTAAGATTGTAAATTTGGGTAAAAACAGTCTTTTTAACAAATGATGTTGGCAAAACTGAATATGCATCCGCAAAAAAACTGAAACAAGACCCACATCTCATATCTTATACAAAGTCTAACTCAAAATGGCTCAAAGACCTAAATATCGAACCTAACGTGACAAAGATCATGCAAGAATAAATATGCTCAACAATGGCAGTTTTAATACAAAGCTTACACAGACTTCAAAATCTGACAAAGCACAATCGAAAGAGAAAATGTATAACTGGGAACTACTAAGAATCAAACACTTTCACTTTCCAAAGACTTCATCAAAAGAGTTCAAACACCACGTACAAAATGGGAAAAAATATTTGACAATTACATTTTGGACCAACATGTGATCTTCATAATCTTCAAGGTACTGCAAAATATCAGGAACAAAAAGATGAATAACCCAATTAAGTGATAGGCACAGGAGACAGACAGACACTTCACTAAAGAGAACATCCAGGAGGCCAAAAGATGCATAAGGATATGCTCATGATCATTACCTACCAGAGAAATCG